>BSBK01005946.1:0-680000 GCA_027943335.1 Chamaecyparis obtusa
TATTATATACATATATATGTATATATGTATACATATATACATATATATGTATACATATATACATATATATGTATATACATATATATATATATGTATCATATATACATATATATGTATATATGTATACATATATATGTATACATATATACATATATATGTATATATGTATACATATATACATATATATGTATATATGTATACATATATACATATATATGTATATATGTATACATATATACATACATACATATATATATACATATATACATATATACATATATACATATATATATATATACATACATACATACATACATATACATACATACATACATACATACATACATACATATATATATATATATATATATATATATATATATATATATAGATATATAGATATATATACGTACATACATACATATATATACATATATATATATATATATATATATATATGTACATACATACATACATATATATACATATATGTACATACATACACACACACACACACACACACACACACACACACACACATATATATATATATATGTACATACATACATACATATATATAGATACATATATATATATATATATATATATATATATATATATATATATATATATATATATATGTACATACATACATACATATATATAGATACATATATATATATATATATATATATGTATGTATGTATGTATGTATGTATGTATATATATATATCTCTCTCTCTCTATACATACATACACACACACACACACACACACACACATATATATATATATCTATGTGTGTGTGTGTATTTTATATGTAAATATACACATATGTATGTAATAGTTGGTGGAGTAAATATCTATGAGAATAGAAAATGTCACTTGTTGTGGTAAATCCGAACTACAACAATGGTAAATGTAGTATGATTTTTCCTAACTCTCATTGATTTTGTTGCATTGTTTTCATTCTGCAAGGAGAAAGGAAAGAACACAGTAGGGCTTGTGAATGAGAGTGTAGAGTTAGATTTCACATATAGGAAATAGTTTTTGTTCTTTTATTGTCAGGTTCCTATGTTGCATAGCTCAGTGTCTGTTATGGTTACTTTTGGATTTGTTGTTAAAATGGTCTATGCGTTGTTTTTAATTATTTGGTGGTTTTAAAATTATGAAGAAGCATTTGAGATAGAAAAAAGAAAGGATATCGTGTGTGTGTGTGTGTGTGTGTGTGTGTGAAAAGTCATGGCCCTATAGGTAGCCAACTAATGTTCTCAATATAGTAGTGGTTTATTAAATTTTTAAAGGCATGGATAAATTTTGGGTCAAGGTGTATATTTTTTGTATTGTATGGGTCATGTAAATTTAAAAAAATGCCTCTCTTTACAATTTCCTCAAATTGGTTGATTGGTTGCACATTTCCCTTGTTTTAAATGTAAAAAATTGGGAGAAAAAAATATTGGGCTCATGTTTGTTACAACTGTAATGTAGCAATTGGTGAAGTAAATATCTCTAGTAGTGGTAAGTGTTATCATGTCATTGTGGTGAATGTGAGCTGGAATAGTGGTAAATATAGTTTTTTTTTTCCAACTTGCATTAGTTTTTAACTGCATTGTTATTATTGTACAAGTATATAGGAATTAACAAAGTAAGGTTTGTGAATGGGAGCCCATGTCTAGATTCAAGGTATTGTGAATGGTTTTTGTGTTATAGGAAGTGGTTTCTATTACACCAAAAGATCGACCTATCAATGCAAGATACAACTGCTAGACTTATATAATTAATAGGAGGAGATTAAGCCATGCTGTGAATCTTGTGAGGGATGTTGATGCACTACCAAAAATCCCCCTCCCAACATCACTCAACCTGTGTAGATTCAAACATGTGACTAAGATTTGATACCACTTGTTACAAGTAGTGGTTTTCATTGCATCAAAAGATTGACCTATCAATGCATGATACAATCACTAGACTTATAGAATCCATAAGAGGCGGTTAAGCCATGTCGAAAATCTCATGAGGGACATTGGTGCACTACCAACATTTTGTTGTTTCATTGTCAGGTTTATGTGTTTTCTAGCTTGATGTCTGGCATTGCAATCTTTTTCTTTGTGATTAAAGTGTCGTATCAATGTTCTTGAGTCTCTATAGCCAAACCAATAATGTGGCATACATTTTTTAGCAATGAGGCAAAAAACCTATACATGGTAAAGACCAAGTTACACTACAGATAAATGAAACAATAAACCACTCATAATCTAAAAATTTAGAATTTAACATAAAACCAAAATAATTTATTAAAATGTCATAGACTTCAACTGGATAATAAATAACTAACAATTATTCATCTCCTTGAAAAATATAACCTAATGTGTCATAGTTCTCTTTTACTTTCAGTTCCATGTTGAAGAAGCAAAAGTAAAATATTATAAAATGTGTTGTGAAAAACTGGCCATTGTAGAATAGTCTCTGGTACAAAAGGTTATATTCATCAAGAAACAAATAAATTTCTAATAGAGAATAAAAATATTAACAAAAATAGTCTCCATGATAGAGCCTATATATATTCTCAAACAAGTCAATGTTTCAATACATAAAAAACACTTGACTATCAATGACTTTAGTAATGCCTTGCTTAAAGTCTTGTAGTTTTCCAAAATATTTTTATAATACTATTATCATTATCAAATCATTAACATCTTCACATTAGATCTTTCCTAAAAAATAATCATGTACAACTCTAGCATGGAATATAGACAAGAAAACAAGTCAAGATGCTTTCAAATAGTTAACTAAATATCTTAGTAGATTGAAGGCATATCATCTATTTCTTGTGTGTGAAAAGACTCTATACATGGTTTTGAACAACAAAACATTAACAAAATCCTCTTGTGTATTTTCCTATGCATTCCATTATTTGTTGACATGTTTAGACTTTGATTATTTTAAGTTAGAGAAAGAATCATGGAAAAAGCCAAAAATAATATATTTATGATTATTTTCCTACATCACACCCAAAAAGACAAGTCGTATGCCTTGTTTCTGCTTACACATTTTTAAAAATGTGAGTAGGTGAAAACTAATAAAGAAACCAAATACAAATTCATTGCGCATACCAAACATTTGATTTGATATATCTTTTATAAAATGTGTGTTCTTTTCTTCTTTTACTTTGTTTAGAGCATATGTTATGCATTTACAATTCTAATGCACATTAGTGCTATGTGTAGACTTGTGAATAATCATAAAAAAATCAATGTCACTATATTGACACATCGCTATTTGGGTTTTATTTTTTCTTTTTTTGGCATTTGATCTCCTAGAAAGTGCCAACATTGATGACACAAAGATAAAAGAAAACTTTACAGTACAAAAAGACATTAGAATTAAAACTCATACTAATTTATATCTTTCTTCTTTCACTTTGTCATTGTTAGCTTAGTTTTCATATTGTAATTTATTTTTGCATTGTCTTATTCAACTCAAATTTGTATGTTCTTGCATGCTACAACCTCTATTTATTTTCTAGTCATCAAGATGATGTATCTAACAATGCGAGTTGTAAAACTAAAAGTCAAGATAAAAAAAATGAAAGTGTTTTTCATAGATGTTTAAAATATTTCCTATTCATTTGCTAAAAAAATTAATTTCCTTTATTAAAAGTATATGTCTAATGCATCTCAAAATAGATCCAAATATGAAGTATAAAAAACTCATGCATCCTCCATATTAGAAATATGCACAACCCAATCTTCACTTTCTTTGAAAGGAGACGTGCTAGCCATTTATGGCCCCACCTTTGGTAAAAATGTTGCAAGACAACAAAAAGCACCAAATTTCCACATTGGCCTTATCAATAGCATTGGTCAAATGATCATAACAACAAACTTAAATAATAGAATAATTGAAACAATGCTACCCCAATTAGTACCCCAAAAAGCATTCGTATAACAGACTCCATTGTAAAAAGAAAATCTCAATATGAATGTGGGATACTGATTATTGTCTCTAATTCATGCCACAAACTAGAATCCAAAGTATTGCAACAATTTACAAACAACACAAACTTACACCAGACGCAAAAATATCCAATTACTTAATTTATCTTATACATATGCAATTGGTACAATAGGTATTCTTGTAGAAAACTGTAGTCAAAGTCTAACCTAGTTTTAACTGCATGTAAAAGATAAGTAGTTTCTCTTTGACACAACCACTATAAGTAATACATATAATTATAAGAATCTATTTCATACTTGATGCATTGAATTTTTCATGCCTACATACAATTAACCTACACATTTGTTCTGGAAGTTATAGTCTCAAACACGCATGCCAACACATACACAATACTTGAGTAGATCCTTGTTTCAACAAAAATACCTTTGCTCTTGTTAAATTTTTTTTACTATATTGGGCAAAGAGGAATGAACACAATAAAATCAATGTTGTCAACACACAATGGCGAGCTGAATGATAACTATACTAAAACAATTCTTCAAAAGCTCGCCCTATCCAATATATAGGTAAAAAGAAAAAAATCACATATTACATACATCCTAGTTTTTTCTTTCTTATATATCCTAGCATGCTTTAAAATTTTTTGTTCTATTTTTCATGCTTGCAGGTCACTAGCTTGTTGAAAGAAAAAAATTCCCACTTGCCATCATATCAGCCCCTATGTGTGAAATGCTACAACATATTATCTTTGACCAACACCATTGCTCCAAAAACTAGTTGTTGAACAACATGTGCAACCATAACAACTTTTACATGTATCAACCATATTTACAATGCATCACAGATACTGCAGATGGCACAAATCACTCTAATTTCCATATCGCACACTTATAATAGAACTTCCCAAAGATTCTAAACGTATCATTTGAAAAATACAAGAAGGACATGTTTGTGCTTGTATATGTTTTGCATAAATTCCAAATACAAGGGACTTTCACAATTGCAATGAATAACTATGTCATTGCTATTGCACTAGAAACTACAACTGTAATCATTTGAACAATAATATTGCCTAATTATAGTTTGAAAACAATAATCTTATCATTAAACAACATTACTAGATTTTTTATTCAATGTCAGTTGCAGAGTGTTTAGGGAAAAGGTATGCAAAACAAAATGCAATTTTTTTAACAAATGCAAAGGTTTTTCTCACATGAATTCTCTTATAGGTAAAATTTTTCCTTTTCTTGTTTATATTCCTTTTTCTTTTGCTTGAAAGCCCATAAATTTTCATACAAATTTGAATTGGTTGTGTCAACTCTTATATATGTGTAGACACCTAAAAATCCAACTTGTTAATGAAATTTATTTTAATTAATAAAAGTCCTAATGAAATCATCATTAATTAATTAATTAATATTGTTATTATCCCCTCCTATTTTAATTAAATGTATTTAATTAAAGAATCACTCCCAAAAATATTTAAATCAAATTTAAATATTAATCCCTCCTATTTATTAAATCAATTTAATAAATAAAGCGGTCAACCAAAATACCATTTAAATGAATTAAATATTTATTTAAAATCCCCAAATCCTAGATATCTTATAGACTCTTCTAATCCTATCCTCTCATCCCTAATCACTCCCTAACCCTGCTTAAGGGGTGATTCCTAACCCTCTTGCTTTGACCCAAAGTCAACACCCTCATTAATGAACCTTACAAACTCATTAATGACCCCTTACACCCTCATTGCTGGCTCTTATAGCCTTATTAATGAGATCCCATCTCCTCTCTTCCACTCTTGTTCCCTTCACACTTCCCTAGTGTTTCTCACACATGTGTGAGAAACCTTGATCCCTTCAACCATTAATGCCCATCCTTATCTCCTCGACCCTAAGCCCTAACCCTTGGTCCTAAACCCTAAAAAGCCTTCCTAATCCAAGCCCTTCCTAAAATCCTATTAATATCCCTCCTTACATAAGAAAATAAGCATTCACACTTTCATTTCAATTGCATTGTTATCATGTTCAATTGCATCTAGGATTTCATAGTATGTGTTAGGATTGCTAGATTTATTTCATACTTTCAAGCTTTATAACTCATCTTAGCATAACATAAATGGATTGATATAGTTTATTTCAAGAATTTAAAATCATATTCAATTCATATATCATCCATCATTAAGGTAAATGAATCTTGCATTCCCATCCATAGCCTAAAATCTGCATTTTCATCATTTGCACCCTTGGAACCCTAGGGGCAAAACTGGTTCCCTATACCAAGTTTTGTGCCACTTTTGGGGTCTTCATGGATTTCATATGGTACTAATACACCCTCATATTCATTTGGGATATTCTCATTGTTCTTAGAGATCACACCATCATCTCTCTTAAAATAACAAATCAAACAGGGCCTAGGTGCTCCCGTTTTGGCTCAATCTGAGGTGGTTTTGTGAATAGTTTTACTATATGTCATGCATGATCTATTTTGAACTAATGTTTGAATGTCTTAGCATGATCTTGATAGGTTAGGTTTACATCATCCACATTTTTTCACACCTGGTGGGACCCCCACCACGCATTTCAACTCTATTTTTAGGGGTTTTTTATATTTAAAAAACTCACTTTTTCTAAAGATCTCGTACAACCCTATGGGAATCCTAGTACAAGTAAAATATTCTAGCCATGCTTACTCATATGGGAACCCCTATATTCTCATACTATAATATGTACTAACTCGTATGGGCCTTCTACAAATCATTTTTGGCTCTTTGCTTCTCATCTGGACCTATTTTCTCTTATGGTGACCCTTGTATACTCGCATGGGACATGGTATTGACTCGTATGAGTAAAAAACCCAAAATACCATGCCCTATTTACTCAAATGGGAAACAAAGGGCATTTTTAGGGCCCTAATCCTTGGTTTGTTTGGTTTTTCAGGCTCATTTGAGCTCCATATTGTACCTAATCTTCAAATTTGCAGGATCTAACTTTGTTTTTGCAGGTCATCTTTGGAGAACAAGTTGTTTTCTCAAAATCATCAAGGACCTAAATACTACTAACCCATTTTGTTGTTTAGGGAACACATGCAAACTTCATTTAAGCTTAAAATAAACCTACACTCAATCTCGAATGCCTAAATTGAAAGAATCTACATATCTTTATAAAGGGTTAAAAATCAATCAAAACTAATCCTAAAATGAACAACTTCAATCTCCACACTTTTATTTGGGGTTTTAAAATGAACCTTAACTAACAATCTTGAATGTCTAGAGGTTTCATGCAGTCTTAAGTGCAATCTGGGAACACTTCAATCTTTTGGACTTAAAACAAACCCTAAATCAAATCTTGAATGCATAAATGGAATGAACAATCAAAACACAAATTTATTTTGGGTTTTAAAACAAAATATAAAAATCTTGAATGGTCTCAAAGTATAATCTGTACATCTACTTTTTGTTCTAAAGGAACCCCAAACCTATTCTTGAGTGGCTAAGGGAAAGAATAAGGCAAATCAAAGCAACTCAAACTTCTTTTGGACTTAAAATGAATGAAAATCCAAATCTTGAATGTCTAAAAGAATGAACAAAGTCAGAGTCAACTATTGTGTTTTGGTTTTAAAAAGAATAAAACATCCAATCTTGAGTGCATAAGGTAAATTGAAGCAAAATCAAACACTTCATCTTGGGCTCTAAAAAGAATAAAAAATCCAATCTTGAATGATAAAAGATAAAACACTTGCATTTCTTTCAAAAGTTCCAAAAGATTTATTTTTTCAGAAAGAAATGAACCTTGCACCCTAATCATGAGTGCTTGAGAATCATAGGATAAATAAACACTTAAAATCAAATTTGAAAATGAACCCTTTATGATGTACTTTTAGGAAAGCTTTTCAAAATTCTTGAAAAATCCATTTAATCTAAGTGATTCAGGTGAAATTCATACCCTTTCCTCGCACCTTCATGGAATTTGGGTGAAAGATCAAGGGTTGGATTAGTTACTTGACTCTAGTGAGGCCTGTCCAGGGATAAAATCACTTCCTCTTTGGAGCACGACCTCAAACTAGTATTTCCCCGATTGGTATATACACAAAGTGCTGAGAAAACTCTCACTTCATCCCCTCAAGCTCAAATGGTGTGTGTTGATGGTAACCTAAGGTAGGTGAATATCCCTACTATTTTGGCATGGTAAACTAGGCTCTTAAGTGAGTGACGTGCATATAAACTAATTGGGAGGATGCCATAGACCTTATCAAACACATATTAATTAGAGGCTACCTAATCTACCCCTGAAGGCTTTCTAATCTTTGTGCACAGAGAATAGTAATCTCCCCAAGACACTCATCATATTGTGCCATCCTTGAGCGCTTGGAACCGGATAATACAACATCATGACTAGAGCCATTGCATGCTTGATGGTGGCTATATTCTGATTATCTCTTGGATGTGTGCCTAAGTCTATGAGAAAAGGTTTTTTAGTCAAGCCAAAAATCATTAGGGTAAGGTTGCTTGTGTGTGTTTTCAAAGTTTCAGACTTAGTGGAAACATGTGTCAAACATACACATTCCAAAAGAGCATTGTCGAAATCTTTGTCACCAATTGCTTGTATCCCACACAATTGCTTTATCCTTTGTTGGGATTGTCTTCAAAAAAACTTGGTCATTGTCTTTCGATTATTAGGTCCTTTGCCATTGGAGAAAAAAAATCAAACTAAAAGACCAAAAATTGATTAGATTCCATCAAAACATCCTTAGAGTCCTCTCAAAATTAGTTACCTAAATTTTTTTTCTCAAATCCAATCACCATCTTTTCAAGCTATGTATGATTCAACCAAACATAAGAAAGCCAAATTTCCTAATTCTCATGTTTATCAAGAAAACAAAGTTCCAGAAAGAGATCTCAAAGACCATCAAACTTCCCTAGCAGCAATCCAAGAAGAAAACAAGTATTAGGAGAAACTAGACTATGTGGTTTACAATGCAAGAGTGAAACAATTTGCAGCTCGCTTCTAGGTTATTTGTCGCTTCGTTAGCCTAGAAAGTGAAGACTAGTTGGGCTATCACATCATATTTCTTTCATAATCTCACAAGCTTGTCACGACTTCCCTACATCCTTGAATCATAAATCATCTCCCTAGTTGCATCATAGATCATCCCTTTAGTTTCACTTAGGTCATCCCCTTAGAATAGCCTCATTTGATCAAACTCATCATCCTTAATCCAAATCCAAATATGAATCTAAAAACCAATCCAAAAACCAAAATCCAAGTCCAAAATCCTTGAATCAATCCAACCTATCCAAATAATACTCTTAGTGTCACATCCTTTGAGTTGATCAATCCTTATCCTAAATCAAAATCATCATAGCTCCACCCTTCGACAAAACATTTTCTATTGCATATCGTACTTATCTTTGTAAGCCTCATCATCTCAAGAAAGAGATTGGTGTGCACTGACAAGGATCCCATCTTTTGAAAGATCAAAAGTCTATCCTAGGTTGACAATCCTATCCACTTTGATCCCACATCAGGAAGTAGCAACTCATTCAGACACTTAGTAATCTCCACCACCCATCATCCAATCAACATCCAAAACATCCTTCGGTTCATCCAAGTCCATCCTAATCCTTGCATCTATCCTTATTTTTCATAAAACTTGTCCTATCCACCATCCTTAAATTTCCTTAGAAACATCTTGCATCCACCCATCATTGCATCTTCATCTTAGGTCCACATTTCATGCCTTCTGAGACATGAGCCAAGAAGAGAAAGAATATGGATCACAATTTAGCCACTAGTTCATCTGATCCTAATGATCCTAACATCGTGATGGTGACCTACAATACACAACCCCCACAAATTGAGAATGTATGGGAAGATCCAACCAAGAAACCTACTACTTTTTCTATGGAAGCATTCATGAACCATCCTAGACATGCAAAAATGGTTAATGCAATCATAGATTAGAATCGTCTGGCCATTTTGGCAAACTAAGCACAAGAGGGTACTTCCATTCCACCACACCTCCAACCTTTTAGTCCCACAAAACCCATACACATATCTACTGATGCCTATTCTCCCATCATCTAAAAATCCATGACCCTAACCTAAAAATAGCCCAGGTAGCTCACCTATCCCTATCTCTTTCAATCTAGTTCCACAAAACCCACAGTGAAATCAATGACACAATCCACCCCCTTTTTCATCATGGGAACACCGCCCCCATCTGCAACATCTCAAGCCACTACTCAGGCACAAAGCTTCACACAAACCCAACCTCCACCTCCCACACAAATTGTCACACAAGTAGTACCTCCACCTTTCATGAACCAAGCCTCCTCATCAACACCATCCTTCTTGGGGGCAAGGCAACCATTTTCATCCTTCACTCAACAAGCTTCCACATCAGCACCATCCTTCTAGGGGGTAACACAAGTTCCTCCTCATACTACTTAGCAATCTTTCACCCAAGCATTCATTCCACCCATCACTCAACTAGCTTCTACACACATTCCTCTTCCACCTTTCATCGCCAACAAACAAGCTCAACAAGCTACTTTCACAATAGGGATGCCATTTATGGGACCCCAAAACCCACCATCTACATTGAAAAATCCTATCATCACTTCTGCATCCTCCACATCACAACCCACACCAAGAATAAGCTCTTCTTGGGGCCTCAACCAAGCACAAATGCACACCCTAGGAATACAAACCCAATCCAACATATCCATTCCTGTGAACCAACAAACAACCTTCCCTTTCACAACATAACTGCCACTGCAACCTCCACCAGCTACATCTTTCCCACATATACTAACTATCTATCCATGCCACCCGCCACTTCATAAACCATTCCACCACCCCAACAAAAAATTTCATCTCATCTTTCTAGCCATCTTGCACAACCACCTCCTACCACTAGCTTCCAAACAACCATTAGAATACTCAACAATGTAGGAATACACCCCATGTACATCGGCTAGGAACTAGGCCAATCCTATCAGAAAGCCACACCATTTCACTAGCCTCCCCCACAACATCAGTACTTCCCCACACAACAACAACAACATCCCCTTATCCCCCAAAAACAATAGGAAAAATTATATCCTACATAGCAACAACATCCCCTCATCCCCCAATAGAAACAAGTAACACCATATCCTACAAAACATTGTCTCCACACCTTAGCAATAGTATCTTCCCCATCAAACATCATCCCAAAATCCATTCCAATTTTCCTACCTAGCTAGGCAATCCCCCTATCCAATCCCACAATATCCCTTGTAGAACCATCCATACTCACCTGCGCCATCAGACCCTTTCCCAATGGGAGTACCCACTCCAACACCTATCAATGCAGAATGGGAAGAAATGAAGAACACTCTCAAAGAGCTTAGAGCTGGAACAAAAAGAAAGGCTTTCAAATTTGAAGAGGTATGTCCCTATCCCTTTGATAGATCAATCACAACAATCCCCTTCCCCAAGCATTTTGAGACTCCTAAATTTGACAAGTATCAGGGGAAAGGAGATCTAGTCAGCCATGTAAAATAATTTTACATGGCATGCCAAGAGGTGGCTTATAGTGATAATTTCCTCATGCACCTCTTCCCCAAGAGCTTGGGAGGGAATTCTATTAAGTGGTTCTACAAGATACCTTATGGGATGACCACAATATTTATAGAGCTCTCTGAGAATTTCATAGCCCAATATGCCCATAATGTTGAAAATGAGCTATCCTTATTAGACCTCTGTAATTGAAAACAAAAGGGAGGTGAGAGCCTTACTAATTACTCACAAAGATGGAAAAACCTCACCATGAGGTTATCATACCAACCACCAGAGAAATATCTCACTAAAATATTCATTGATAACCTACATCCCAAATTGTCCCATTTCATGAGAATGAATTGCATACAAACCTATCAGGACATTAAGGGAAAAGGGATGGACATTGAGTGAGGCTTGTTAGATGATGGCATAATCAAACACTAAAAAGAAAGTTCACAAGATAAACCCAACAATGATAGGCCTTGATACTAGAACAAGAACAAAACTTATGTCACAGATGTAGCCATTGATACCAAACATGTCCAGATTGTCGTGGCTAGTCCTACACCACCTATTCCTACATATCAACAACAACCACCAATAAACCAACATCCTATGCAACACTATCAAAATTAAGCCAATCAGGCTAATTCCATATCAGTCACCCAAGGGAAGAACAAGCCTTGAGTCTAGAATAATCAAAGACACACCTTTACCCCTCTCGGTGAACCACTGGACATGATCTTCCATCCAATGGCTAAGGCCAATTTGATTACCTACCCTCCAACTCACCCATTCAATGATACAACTCCCAAACTGACATGGTACAAAGAGCATGAGTAGTGTGACTATCATCATGTTAAAGGACACACTACCATCAAGTGCATGCAATTGAAGTACTATATCCAAGATCTCATTTACATGAAAGAGATCCAAGTGGACGCACCAGCATAACCTTCACCTAATGCCAATCTACAAATCTATCAAAATGTGTTCCCTCAACACAACTCTAGGAAGAACCAAGCCAATACCAATCCTCCACCCTAGAACCCAAGAAAAGGAAAACAAGGAGACCATGCTGATAGAAAAGACTATACTACTGCCCACATCAAATATGACAATTTTGTTGGATGCATATCCCAAGTTGAACCTACTGTAAATGTCATCCATTTTAAAGGAGTAGATAGTCAGTGTGTAGTCACCACATGTAGAGGCTAGATATTTGTCATCGATGCTAACCCAATGCCCACACTTAATGCACAATACAAGCTTCTTGAACACCTTAGGAACACACCTGCTCAAATCTCCATCCTTGACCTTCTCCGCACCTCACCTATCCATCAAGAAATCCTCAACAGAGCTCTCCAAGAAGGACGTGTCCCCATAGACATAAATGTTATCTAGTTTGAGAACCTCATGGGATACCTATCCACATCTTGTGCTCTTTCCTTCAAACCTTCTACAATACCATCCATTGAACCTGACCATAATCTCCTCCTTCGTATTACTGTCATGGTCAAAGACTTTTCCATCAAAAGGGTCATGATAGATAATGGCTCAGCTCTAAATTTGTGCACCCTAAAGTTCAACCAACAAATGGGATATATAGAGGCTGACATGTCACATAATGTCATCACTATCAAGGCCTATGATAACTTGGAGTGTACCTTAGAAGGAACTATTTTATTGCCAATCAAGCTAGGCCCAAAAATTCAAGAGACCATCTGCCATGTTGTTGATCTAGACCTCCCACACAACATCCTCCTCGATTGGCTATGGATTCATTCCATTAAAGTCATGACATCCACTTATCACTAGTGCCTAAAATTTCTACACCAAGGCACTAAAATCACCATCCATGTAGATCCCCAACCCTTCACATAATACCATGCTTTGGAAGCATCCTTCACCCACTACACTCACTATCTTGGAATCGACATTGGCACTTCTATTGCCAGCTCATCCTGATACCACTACAATCTAGAGACAATCCTAGCCTTCACCCTTTCTTCTATCAAGATTAACAACATGGGCTATGGTGAGTATAGTTTAAATGATGCATTTGTAGTAGGGGCCTTGCCACTTGACCCACATACACAAGGGCACCCAAGCCACCAAAGAAAACTCCCTCATGCAAATCTTGAAATCAAGCAATTGGGGCCATCCACGTTCATCACCCATAGAATCCTAAATAGTCAAGAGATGGAACTTGATATCAACCGGTGGTTATAAAAAGATCCCCCACCTCCTAACACTGAGCTTCTTGGATACTTCAAGGAAAATATCCCACATCACACAAATACACCAAAAAATAATGGAAATATCAAGGCAGTGATCTAGGACCAGACAAAGTTGGTAGAAAAGATCCACTAGAAGCCTTGAAAAATCCAAAACATAGAGGCTTTTGCTTTAATACCCCTCACCTACATGTACAAGGACCCAATACCACAACCGATGGCACTAATTTACCCAACGTTACCCTTTTGAACATCCAGGACAACCTTGTGGAGACCAAAGACATCCTTGAAGAGGAAGAAAAGAAATCATGTGATGATATCTTCAATGATGAAACCTTCCTGGGAAATTATGTCCTTCACCAACTCTCCATTAACCTCATTGAACTTCCCCTCATACATCCTAAACTCATAGACTGGGACCAACCAAGCATAACACATATCGATGAGTTCCAAAGCAAAGAAGCACTCCTAAGGCTCATGGGAGCATTAGACCAACAATTAGATCAAGGACAAGACTCAACCTATGTCTACAAGCTCAACACAAAGGGATACTTTGGGGAAGAGGAAGTATTTAGCCACAAAATTGAAAATGAAAAAGAAAAGAATGAGTCCTTTTGTGAAAACCCCTCTGGGGCACATTCTGACTCTAAAAAAAAAAAAAAAAGAGTGTATCTTTTGGTTGAAACCTCTTTGATGAAGACTTGCCTCTTCCTCCCATCCAGGACTATAGACTAGAGCAATCATCAATCCTCATTGAGGAAACCAAGCCATTCAACATGGGAACTAAAGAATACCCAAGTATCACATACATCACAACATCTCTGACCGAGGGTGAAGAATTGGATTTCACAATAGTTCTCTGAGAGGTAGTTATCAAATTTTCATGGTCATACACCAACATGTCGGGGCTTGATCCAAATCTAGTTGTCCACCATCTTGCAGTAGATCCAAATGCAAATCCATTAAAGAAAAAAATTCACAAGATGCATACAAAAGTAGCTCTCCTGGTCAAAGAAGAACTTGAGAAGATCTTACAAGAAAAGATCATCTAAGCCATTGACTATGCTGAGTTGATCTCAAACATGGTACCAGTCACCAAGCCATTAGGATTTGCACAGATTTCAGAGACTTGAAAAAATCATGCCCAAAAGATGATTTCCCCTACCCAATATTAACATGAATGTTGACCTCATAGTTGGTCATGAAATGTTATCGCTTATGGATGGCTTCTCAAGATATAATCAGATCTAAATAGCAAAAGAAGACCAACAAAAAAAAACATTCACAACACCATGGGGAACCTTCTACTAAAATATGATGTCATTTGGGCTAAAGAATGCAGGGGCTACATATCAGCGAGTGATGACAACAATATTCCATGATATGATACATAAAATCCTTGAGGACTATGTGGACGATATCCTTGCAAAATCAAAGACACGATGGGAACACCTTGACATCCTTAAGTGTGTGTTCGACCACCTACATCACTGTGACTTAAATATAAATCCAAAGAAGTGTTTCTTTGGCATAACATCTAGCAAACTATTGGGCTTCATTGTATCATGACGCAACATTGAGATTGATCCCAAGAAGGTCAAATCTATAATGAAAATGCCTCCACCCTGAATACTCAAGAAACTTAGAAGCCTACAAGGTAAACTACAATCAATGCCTAGTTTCATATCACAACTGGTAGACAAGTGTTAACCCTTCACACATCTACTCCATAAAGACACCAGATTCAAATGGGATCCAATCTGCCAAAGAAGTTTCAAGAAGCTAAAAGAATATCTGGCTAACTCTCCCATCCTTGTACTACTAATACAAAGATGCCCTCTAATATTATACATCTCAGCAACTACTACAAAACTGGGGGCACTATTAGCACAACTTGATGATAACGAAAAAGAAAGAGCCATCTACTACATCAGTCGAACACTTGTCACCTACGAGCTCAACTACTCACCTATGAAAAAGGTATGCCTCATAGTGGTCTTCGCCACTCAAAAGCTTCAACACTACATGCTTAGCCACACCATAAAGCTCATCTCCAAGGTAGACCCACTCAAATATCTACTATCAAGGACAACACTCACCAACTAAATGTCAAAATGGGTTATGCTCCTTAGTGAGTTCAATATCCAATATATAAACAAAAAGGCAATAAAGGGGCAAGTAAATGTAGACTAGCTCCCTGAAGCACTACTAGTAGATGCATATCCTCTGATTATGGAATTTCCTGATGAACAACTTTGCATGATCAAAGAACAACCAACATGGAAGCTATACTTTGATGGCTCCTACATGTTGCATGGATCAGGGACATGAATCCTTTTTGTCACTCCTCAGGGTGACTACATCCCCAAATAATTCAAATTGGGATTCCCTTGCACCAAAAACATTGCAGAGTATCTCATCTCAGGCCTCAAAACAATGATCCAGTGGAACATCACAAAACTACAAGTGTTTGGATATTCATATCTTATTGTCAAGAAAGTCCTAGATGAATTCCAAACCAAGGATGTCAAGTTTCAATCATACAAAGAATTGGTGGACAGATTGAAAGAGCACGTCCCAAGCCTACAATTCATGCAAATACCTACGTTACAAAAAAATTTGTCGATGCAATGGAAACCACCAGGTCATTACTAGAGATCCCTTGAGATTCATCATAGTATAAATTCTTAGTGGAGCAGCTACACACCCCTACTTGTGAGAACGCCAATTCTGAAATGGTGTGCATCTCAGTTGGTCATCAGTCCCCATAGTACCATGACATTCATGTGTATCTTAAAAATGGTATCATATTCCCCACCTCACAAACACCTAAGGTCAAAAACTCATTCGCAAAGCTTCCCGCTACACTCTTGTAGCCAACACCCTATATTGTTGAGGATATTACAACATCCTCTCTAGGTGTTTGGATTCAAATGAGGTAGTCCTAGCTTTACAAGAGGTGCATGCTAGAATTTGCGGTGCCCACACAAGTGGCATGGTCCTAGAAAAGTAGTTTCTCTGAGTTGGGTATTATTGGCCAACAATGTAGCATGATGCTTGTGAATTTGTAAGGAAATGTTGACCATGTCAATAACATGTAATTTGGTCCATGCTCCAGCTCAAGACTTGTAGCCTATTGTGCCACCATGGCCTTTTTCATGTTGGGGCTTCGACCTCATTGGATTAATCACTCCCCTTTCCTTAGATGGACACAAATATATCATAACAACCACTGAATATTTCACAAAGTGGGTTGAAGTGATTCCACTCATCCTAACTATAGGCATCTAGATAACCAAGTTCATCCTCTACCATATCATCTTCTACTTCAACATCCCTTCCACCATCTTCACATATCATGGAACACCCTTTGAAAACCAACATGTGGATGATCTATGTGCTAGACTCCACATCTATCACTGTTTCTCCAGCCCATACTTCCCTCAAGGAAATGACCAAGCTGAGGCAACCAATAAAACTATCCTCAAAATCCTCAAAAAGGTTTTCAATGATTATGGTCATGACTGGCACCTCCAAATCAATTCCACCCTCTGGGCCTACCGCACTTCCTTCTGTGCTCCCATAGACACCACCCCATACTCCCTTGTATATGGTGTCAAAGTTGCCTTACCAATCGAGGTTGAGCTACCTTCATTACGTGTGTCCATGAAGAACTACACCACTGACAAAGACTATTGTGTGGCACACCTCACACAACTAGACCTGTTAGATGAAAAGAGGCAACAAGCATATGATCACCTCGTTGTATATCAGAATTGACTCAAAAGGAGCTACAACAAAAGGGTCCATCCTAGACAATTCTTATGTTGGGTCCTTATGTTGTTACAACATGCTTTATCTCCAGAGCCTATCAGTTATCAACACTAGAATGAGATCCCTTGAATGATCCTATCAATATCATATATCTAAAGTGTTTCTATGCTTGAACCATATCTTATAAATCTAAAAAATCCATAAAAATTGGAAAAATCTAGAAAAATGAAAAATAAAATAAAATGATAAAAGCAATGAAAAATAATCATCCAATGGTGAAAACTTGGCAATTCAAGCACCTTGGAAAAGTATGTTGGTGAAAATATGGAAATAGACACCATACATAATGGACCAGGCCATTATCTATCAAACTCCCATCCCTCCCATCCCCTTCACCCACTCATCACCCAATCCTAATCCCCCTCCCAATCCCCCCACATCCCCACCACCAGCCCCCATTCCCACGATATTCTATCCTCATGGATATCCAACATAGAAATAAGTTACTATCCCAAATCTTGAGCTTCCTATGTATATCTTGTATAGAGAAATCCTCCTTCCTACATCCTGAGATTTGTATATATCTTTGTCATCCTATTGACCTCTCCCAAATCCCTGAGCTTTATGTTATTATCCATTATATATTGACCATCCCTTTTGTACTGTATCATCACATCTCCTTGTACATATCCTCATCTGTCCTGTAGTAGCTATGATCATATAACTTGTCTCACCCATCCTTGTACTTCAACAACAATCTTTTGTCGACTATCCTTGATCACATGAATATCCTCAATTCATCATTTTCCAACAACAAACACAACATCCTCCTCATCAAACGGGTCCTTGCAGGATGTATCCTTCCTCATGTTCACCCTAATCTCCCCCATTCAATCAAACAATTCAATCTCTCTCCTTGGCAAATGACATCTTTTGGATTTATCACTTTGATCTTGGATTTGGTCCTTTGGATCTTGTTTATCTTTTATGGCTTCTTATTGTTCCTCTCCTCAAAGTCTCCATGATTCTTTATCTCATGGTGTATTGTGAATGAGGAAAATCTAGGGAAAGGTCTTTTGCTCATGCTACTTTCTACCTACAAGTTAGTTAGATATGACCCTTGCATGTTCCACATGTGATCTCTTGGGTTAGATAGTGCACTTGGGAATTGTCATTTTCTTATGGGTTCTCCATCATCATTTCTACCATGCCTCCTCCTGGATTCATGTGTGATGATGGGGAAACCCTTGCATTTCTTTTTGTCCCAGTCCTTTACAACGCTGGTGACAAGGCCTTGCATTCCTAGTAACCTTGGCAAGTCTCTAATATTTCTATATCAAACTAGGTTGTGCTCTCCACATTTACACAATGTGATCCCCAAGTCCTGTTAGTTGCATATAGCTTCATCTTGCATCTTGCATTCATGTATCTTTTCATTCACACATCTTTTCCCATGGTTAGACTTGTGTTTATCCTCTTCCCATCCTTCCTCATCCCTTCCTTCCCGCTTGCATCCTTTTTGAAAAAATTCCACAAAGATTTTTCTTTGCGTTATTTTATCGAGGGGGCACAACCCCTTACCATCTAATTCTTGTCTGGGGCATCTCATTTTCTTGTCTTTGACGCAACGCCACTTGTGGTGTTGCATCAAGGAGGGGAAACATGTAGACACCTAAAAATCCAACTTGTTAATTAAATTTATTTTAATTAATAAAAGTCCCGATGACATCGTCATTATTTAATAAATAAATTAATTATTTTTATTATCCCCTCCTATTTTAATTAAATGTACTCAACTAAAGAATCACTCCCAAAAATATTTAAATCAAATTTAAATTTTAATCCCTCCTATTTATTAAATTAATTTAATAAATAAAGTGCTCAACCAAAATCCCATTTAAAAATTAAATATTTATTTAAAATCCCCAAATCCTAGATATCTTCTAGACTCTTCTAATCCTATCTTCTCATCCCCAATCACTCCCTAACCCTACTTAAGGGGTGATTCCTAACCCTCTTATCCTAACCCTCTCCCTTTGATCCAGAGTCAACACCCTCATTAATGAGCTATACAAACTCATTAATGACCCCTTACACCCTCATTAATGGCTCTTACAACCTTATTAATGAGATCCCATCTCCCCTCTTCCACTCTTGTTCCCTTCACACTTTCCTAGTGTTGCTCACACGTGTGAGCAACCTTGATCCCTTCAACCATTAATGCCCATCATTATCTCCTTGACCCTAAGCCCTAACCCTAACCATCCTTCCTAACCCAATCTCTTCATCAAATCCTATAAATAACCCCCCTTCCATTAGAAAATAAGCATTCACACTTTCATTTCAATTGCATTATTATCATGTTCAATTGCATCTAGGATTTCATAGTATATGTTAGGATTGCTAGATTTCTTTCATGCTTTCAAGATTTATAACTCATCTTATCATAACATAAATGGATTAATCTAGTTTATTTAAAGAATTTCAAATCATCTTCAATTCATATCTCATCCATCATTAAGGTAAATGAATCTTTCATTCTCATCCATAGCCTAAAATCTGCATTTTCATCATTTGCACCCTTGGAACCCTAAGGAAAAAACTGGTTCCCTATACTAGGTTTTATGCCACTTTTGGGGTCTCCATGGCTTGCATATGGTCCTAATCCACCCTCATCTTCATTTTGGATATGCTCATTGTGCTTAGAGAGCACACCCACATCCCTCTTAAAAGAGCAAATCAAACAGGGCCCACGTGCTCCCGTTTTGGCTCAATCTGAGGTGGTTTTGTGAATAGTTTTACTATATGTCATGTATGCTCTATTTTGAAATAATGTTTGAATGTATTAGAGTTCTCCCGATAGGTTAGGTTCACATCATCCAAAATATGAAACTTGAATTATGCAGTACATTTTGCACTTTATTCAATCCCAGCTATTAACTAGACTTTAGCAAAACCATTTTTGTTCAAATGACACTTTTAGCTTGAATATTTTGTTTTCAAGTAAACACAATTTATTTTTAAAAAAATAATGGTTTTTTAATCTTTGCTATGAAGGTTTGGTTTTTTCTACACACATTTCACACAACCAAAATAGGTATCTCGATCCACCAATTGAACAACATAATTTACCTTCGAAAAAAGAAAACTAAAAACGTAGAAAACACATAGTCTTTACTTTATATACCTTAGTTTCTTTTGTACTTTTCCTTTTGTACTCTGGATTTTGAACAAAGAAAAAATACTTGTTTACACAACTACTTTGTCTTGTTTTACTTGCAAGTTTGTGCTTCTCGATTACAAAGAAAAAAACAAATGTTTATTCCATAGCTTTTTTCCTTTCTATAGCTCCAACAAAGCTCTTATTTCCTCTCAATTATACTTAGAAAAAATACTATTAATACTATTTATTTATACATGAAAATAAAAAATAACATATTTTTAACCAAAAAAAATGAAACACAATCTTTATGAAGCATATAAATAAAGTAACTAAGTAATCTTTAATAGCTTGTGTAACACTGTGAGGCTAGGATGTCATGGAGGGAGACATCCTAAAAATAAAGCCTAATGGAGGGAGACATCCTAAAAAATAGAGTCTGAGTTGCTAAGATTTTTTAGGAAATATTTTAAAGTTGTTGGTCCTATGACAACTTAAAATTTTAAGATCCATAATTTAAGAAATTTGGTGGTCTCATGAATATAATACCTTTGTCTTCTATTGTGTGTGTTGTGATAAATAGAAGTAAAAAATCATTTTCATTCCAACAATATTTTTTAATAGAAATCTAAACATAGATGTTTAAGAAATGATAGATCACATCTTGGTGAGGCATTTTATAGTCCCACTACATTTTCTTTACCTCATATATGCAAACCTAAAAAGTAGGAGCTCCTATTTTCAAGGAAAAGATATGAAATAATCCTCTAGAAATTACCTTTTTCAACTTCCTCTTCCTAAAAAAATAGAAGCTTAATCTCCTTTACACGATCCCACCCGAAGTGGTTTATTTTGGGTGTGTGTCCTCACCCTTAGAGCTTTTGATTGTAAAGGGTTGAGAGCCTAATTTATTGCTTAATTAATTAAAAATATATAAATAAAAAATCTTCCATATTTTTTAACAGTGGGGAGTATCCTATTCATCCTGGAATACATCCCCTATTCTTATATTGTTTGGAAGGCCTCATGCAATATCTATTTAAATCCAATAACCTTTGAGTCGATATATTTCTAGTGATCAAATTTTTCCTGAATTTTGGAAAAGCCTATATGTATGAAGTAGTGGAAACTCTTCTCTCTCACTAGCAACAAGATCATTATGTTTCCCTCTCAGAAGAGGATAATTTTGATTGGATTTCTTATGAATACTACAATGCAATAGGTAAAGTGTGAGAAACCCTAAGTCTTCTAAAGTTGATAGGAGTAGAAATAGGTAACATAACTAGATCCTGATTAGAATTAGATATAAAAAAAGGCTCCAATTGGAAGCAAAATATTCCTTGTCAATAGCTTATTTTTCCTAATTAATTTTAGATTATGTAATTCTATTCATTACACAATCTTCTCTTGTGACTGGTTAGGGAACCATTGATACTTTCCTTGTAGGAGGAACAATCAAAATTCTTAGAGGTTTTCTACATACTAAAGTTGATCATTGGCTTCTGAGTTTGATCACAAGGATCAACATTATAATATTTCTATTTCTTGGGATAATGATCTCATTATATTGTGGCTTTCCGTCATTGAAATCTAGGGTTTTCTGCATCTTCTATTTTCAATGAAAGGATCTAAGATATTGATCATGTTCCTTCTTAACCTAATACAACTACAATAATAAAATTACAAAATAGGTGAAGTAAAATGGTAGAATTTTATCAAACTCATCACAAAGGATCTGAGATATTGATCAAGTTCCTTCTTAAACTAATACAAATACAACAATAAAACTACAAAACATGCGAAGTAAAATGGTGAAATTTTATCAAACACTTCAAAAGCTCAAACCTATAATGACCTTTTTAGAGACTTTAAATGAGAAATAAACTAGTCAAGATAACTTACAATGAAATCTTAGAAGATATTAAAATTATATCTAAACAATTTGTTCATCCATGGTTACATCAAAGTGTTGTCCTTGTCATTAAGTTTCAATCTCTCATTGAGCTATTGAGCTCATGGGTTTGAATCAATCACCCTTATAGATTCAATCCCTTGTTGGGCCATTGAGCTTGTTGTCTTTCAGCTCCTACTAGGTTGTTGAGCTACATTAACAATGAGAATTCATGCCTAGGCTTAGTTCCCTTGTTTTTGGTCGCATTGGCTCCAACAGAATGAAAAATTCTTGAGGCACCAAAACAAATTAAAACCATACCATAAATTTTGATGGATTATGGGGTAAAAATCATAGATAGATCTTAATCTAATGCATGTACAATGATAAAACTATGAAAAAAATGAAGTAAAATGGTGGAATTTTATGAAACACTTCACAAGAAAGATACATATGTCATGAAGAAAGAAAAGAAAACAACCTATGCAAATATAAATTGAATGCCTTTTGTGGTCTTTGAGGAATATGATATGACAACTCTATGAGAACAACACTCAAACCACTAATGAATTTTTTAGAGACAATTAAATAAGAATAAACAAGTGGAGAGAACTTACAATGAAATCAAAGAAGATATTTGCATTAATACCAAGAATTCATGCCAAGGATTAGGTCCCTTGTTTGTGGCCTCACTAACTTTGACAAAAAAAAATCTTGAGGCATCAAAGAAAATGGAAATAATAGTATAAGAAGTTTATATAAATTGTGATGGAGTATGAGGTGAAAATCACAAACAAATATTTCTCAAACCTCTTATAATACTTTAAATGACACACAAGAAACAACTATATAGAAATTTGTGTAAAGAGAATTAAAAAATGATACAATAAAACCAAATTAACTACTAATCTAACGTATGTATATGTAAACTAAGACTTTCTGAATTAAATAATGTTATTGTTCTCCCCCTAATATGATGATACATTTTAAATTATAACCTATATTACCTAGCCAATAGTCAAGCTTCTCCACAACTACCTCCCCTTCATAAGGTGATATCTTTATCCTTACATCAAATTTGATAAGTTGTGAGAAGAATCTATTTACAATGGGGATGTAAAATTTCATGAGATATCAACTATTATGGATGATTTTCTAACATGTGTTCAACCTTGACAAAACTCGTCACCACAACATATTTTATTTTTGAAGACTGATCACTCTAAATAGTTAGGTCATTCAATGCAAATTTCTATTCCTTGCTTCAACAATATAATTTACATGTGTATTTTCATGATTATGCATTTGAGATTGTATTTCATAAAGGATTATCTTCAATGAAAATATTTAAGAGACAAGCTAGCTAGCTCATATCATCAAATTTTATATTGTACAAAATTCCCATGGTGGTGCATATGTTATATTTTCCATTGGAAGACATGGGAACAATTGCAATGATAGACTCCCCATCTTCTGTTAGTGCTTATATTAAAGAATGTTCACCTTGGCCACAATATTGACCAATATATCATAGATTGAGTAGTTTCTTTAAGTCACTTCTAGAATCATATTCTCTTTAAGCCTCTTCCTATCTTACACATGGAGATACCTAACACTTTGTATGAGACAAGTCTTTCATTCTTGCAATGCTTCTTGAGTAGAATGAGGATCTCTCTACTTGTTTTGAATTCCTAGGTTAGATGAATGAATGAATGAAGGATTTTAATGATGTCCACAAGAATGATCAATCTAAGGGACCATGGGTTCACAACCTTAAGCTGTCTCCATATTCCTTTTCATGTCTGATCTCCTGCTATGAATCTTGACTATCAAACTAGTAGTTTGGTTGATCTTATCTTCCTCAAATAAACTATGCATGTTGTTGGCCTTCAAGATGTTTTCCTACTGAGCATGGATGTCTGCATACACTGCATAACATGAAAGTCCTCTCTTCCCACATCTCTTTGGTCATTTTCCATCTACTTGTCTTACACCTGAGATGATGTGAGCCTGTCCTCAATTGTGCCACTAACAATCTATCTTTCTCTTTATTAATTGCCCCAAGATACACTTTCTCTCCATGTTCCTGAGTTCAGTTGAAATCTTTGATGTAGTGAACCTTTTTTGACCAATATGATTATTCCACATTGCAGTCTAAAACTTTTCTATGATAAAGTTTTTTATTTCCTCATTGGTATTAGGACATTCTTGTAACTTGATGTTCCACATACTCAACCACTTTATGTTTTGTTTCATCCAATTTTTCTTCGTATGGTCAAGACCCTCTTTCATCACAATTTTAGGCCATTGTTGGTTATCCATGTTTTCAAGCTAATTTAAATAGCTTATTAACCGGGTTATCGTTGTCACCTCCAACAGAAAAGTACTAGCTTCTACTAATAGGATTTCATATGGCACTGAGATTTTGACTTTGAGATTATTTTTTATTAGGTTCTTTTGAATACTCTCTAACTGTCTCCATCCACATTTTTTCATGTTGAATCCCCAAACTTCACAACCATAAAGAACAATTGGCATGACCAGATGTGTGTGTGAGTTTGTGACTTGTAACACAACACTTCAATAAGACATTATATCATTGTTAGCAAGATATTTAGACTAAATTAGAGAAACTAACAAATGAAACCATCTTATTGCTCTATAGTTAGTGCAAGTATGAAATAAGGGTTAGTAGCTCTTAGATTTGACCCTTAAACAGTGACAATGTGACACTAAAATGAGAGATTCAATGCAACATGTATGAAATCAAACTAAATCTTAAGAAATTCTTCATAATTGAGCATAAAAACATGAATTCTTTACCAAATAACCCAATTGAAAGATTTCCTAATTATCTAGAGCATATGAATTTGATGATGGGTGCTCCCCTTAGTACCACAAACACATAACTTAAATACAAAAACAACAGCAATAATATGCAAGAACAGAAAATTGGCTTCTTATTATCTCCACAAATGTGGAATTACAAACCTTCAGAATTACAATATGCAAGGCCACATGGGCATTCCCTTACAATATTCTGTAGGAAAAATCCTCGAATCAATACCCAGATCTACTACCCAGAACTGCTCTAGACAACACTACGGGCCTTCTTTATATAGGCAATTTCCACCGCCCGAGAAGGTTCTAGAAATTTAGCTCTAAGGGCCGACCCAACTTAGAATTATTTTATTTTTCAATTTATTACATCAAAGTCGGCTCAAAATGACTTTTGAAACCTGAACAGAAATTTTGAAGGAAAATTATTTTTCGCCATTTCAGGTGGCCTGACTTCCGGAGACCATAAGTCATCACCAGTTGACCCGATTGACTATTATAACCCCATTTCAAAAATGCCACGAAGCGCTCTACAGGCTTAACTAGTGCAAAGCATCTATCACCCAAGTTTTCAACCTCATCCGGGGCCTCTAAAGCCTTCAAAACTGAGTTTGAAGTTTTTGTACCCTGCTGCCAATACCGAAAATCTTCAATATCTTCAAAACTACACCTGATCTAGCCATGAAACTTTGCTGGCGGGCTGATATGACTGAGATGAACCTCTATATGTAAAATTAGGCATTCCGAGATCATAAGACCAACCTACTAAAAATAGCAAGTTTCCATAAATAGCAACTCTGCACAAGATAGCCCTTATTGAATACAAAAATAGAAATATTTTTGGGTGATGCAAGATTGCTCTTACACCCAGGATGCTCCTGCATCAGAATTAAGCATGAAAGCATGGAAACCATTATCAAAATCAAAGCATTAGCAAGTGCAAATCCAACCACCAAGAGAGAGTTCATAATCCAAAGATTAAGAAGCCTCAAGATCCAAACATTAGGAAGAATTCACAATATCAATAAGCTAAAGCCAAAATTCCAACATCAAGGAGAGAGAATGAGCCTTTGAAAATCCTCTTTTATAGATTGTGGGAGGAATTGAAAAGTTGAGATGCATCTGTGAGGAGTGGTTGAGATGCACTCATGCTTCATCCTTGATGCATGTGAGAGCCTCTTAATGATTAAGGTGTGCTTGTTGTGTTTGTTTGATTAAATAGGTATTTATGATTTTCTTTTAATTAATAAATCTAGCCATGCATTTGGTGGGATTGAATTAATTAAATAGGCCTAGAGTTATTTGACTTGATTTTGCTTAAAACCTTGGTGATAAATGCTTGATTTAGGATTTGATTGATTTTATTAAATTTTTGGGATTTATGTTAATGATCGGGAATCGAATTAACATAATCAAGGTTATATGCCAAATTAAGGGCAAATAAGGCCTTAGGTTCTATTATCTCAATTTTAGGTGATTACATTTGCCCCTCTTTGATTGCTTTCCGAACAACATAGGGATTCAAAGAAAATCTGATTCAAAGCATGATCTAGGAGATTTAGAGAGCAATGAGAACTACTCTGAACTCAAGTGATTTAGAGAGCAGTGAGGACCACTATGATTTTAAGGAGATTTAGAGAGCAATGACCCTACTCTAAAAGATTTAGAGAGAAACAACGAGAACTACTTTGAAAGATTTAGAGAGCAGTAACGAGAACTACTCTGAATTTGAGAATTTCGAGCTTGATCGAACGAAATCCTACTTGATTATAAACTATCAATTTTGAACTTGATTGAACAAGAATTGACACTATCGATTTCGAGCTTGATTGAATGAAAACTGATAGCAAATTTTGAAAAGAAATTTCAGTTGAATTTGATCATGCTGACAAGTAACCAATTTGATTTGAAGCAATGAAATTGATCAATGTCGTAAAGATTAACAACCTCAACTTGATTGAAGAAAACTTTCATGTCCTTGGTGTTGAAGAATTTGATTCAAAGAATGGTATTATTGCACTCCCTCAGGACCGAAATCAGAATGAATTCAAATAAAATCATTGGTTTCAAGCATTTATGAAGAATCATTGTGATTAGAATGAATCAGGATCAAGCATAGATCGATTTGAAAGTGTTATCAAGCCATTTATATCGATTTTGGTGTTAAAGAAACATTGTTTGACCAAGTTTGACCAAGAATTTGAGAGAGTTGATCAAGTTTGACTGATGTTTAAGCAATATCCTGTCACAAAAATTTGTTGCATAAGTGAGAAAATCACTTTTTATAGTTTTCGACAAGCTTTATGTGCATTAATTGCACTTTCATCAGCTCTCATTAAGTGCGTTTGATTGAAGTTTGACTTTTGTTGACCATTGATTTGATTGAAAATTATTACTGCACTAATTTGCCTTGCTCACAGTATCCTTTCTGCTCATTTTGCTCATGTTTGACTACAATTTGACCATATTTGACTTCTGCATTCTGAAGGTTGACTTTGCTTTGTAACTCTATTTTTACTACATCTGGGTGATATAAATTGCCTATTTTGATTTTAGTCCTGATATTAAGCCTCTGTGATGTCTTAGCATTAATGTTCCTCAAGGTTCTGGAGCTCCCACAAGGCTTAAGTAGGTCAAAAAGACCAGTTTTACTATTCATTTTCACTTTTTACCTTTGACTATTCATGGAGCTCTGAGCAACAATGGTGTTCCCAGTGGAGAAGCATCGATTTGAGATGGCCAGGTGACATGATAGACCATGGCATTACGCACCACCTATGAGTACTCGATAACATACCCTGTCAATTTGAAAAATTTAAATTTTGCGCATTTATGAGCATTTTATAGCCGTTTTAATTTTCAATTGCATCTCAAATGTAGGATCATGTCTGGTCAAACCCGTGTTGCATCCTGCATCCCGGATAGCATCCGGTATTTCCTAATTCGCACCCTAGCGGGTTGCATTAGGTAAGATTCAAGTAAATTCAAACTTTTTGTCCCTTTTTAGTTACAGGGTTGCATCCGACATACTAGATCACCTCCCAGATTTCCTGATCCGCATCCGAGATTTCTTGGATCACCTCCAATTTTAGGGTTGCATCCTGGATTTCCCAATCTGCATCCGGGATTCCTAGATCGCTTTTGTTTTTTTTGAATTTTTGAGCAAAGTGTACTTATTTTTTTGAATTTGGAGTAGTTTTTCGGCCAATTTCTGTTGTCTAATGTTGACATAGTGCCCTTATTTTCTAGTGTGCAGACTAATTTTGATGTAGTCTCTTTTAGATCCCCAAGACTGGTCCAGGTGTTAGCCTTACATGATTAGCTAAGTCAGAAGGATCAGAGAGTAGTTCTATGGTGCAGACTCTGGAGCTTGGTGCATTTACCCAATATTTAGGTAAATCATGACCTTCTTACTGCATTGGCAGAGTGATGGCATTCTGAGCATAACACATTTCACCTACCCACAGACGAGATGACTGTTACGCCAGAGGACATGTGGCATATTTTGCATGTCTATGTTATGGGTATATGTATAGAGTATGAGGCATCTAGGCTTGCAGTGATTGCTAATGCTAGGAGGCTATTTTAGGATGATACAATTATAGGCTAATACTTGAGTTGGGACCACATGGTTGCCAACTATGCCCCTCTTCCCATATACTTAGTTGGTTTGATAGGTGGCATGTTGATGCCTGATCGGGGTCAGCATGAATTTATGTGTGGCTAGTTGAGAGTGATCAATTAGATGATCCAGACCCCTGGTAGATATGCATGGGGTAGTTGTATCTTGGCTCACATGTACCATGAGCTCCACAAGGTAGTATATAAGCACGTGAGGTCTATGACCGTTGGGAGTGTGGTTTTACAAATCTGGGCATGGGAGCACATTCCCGTGACCTGACCCATAGTAGATAGGCACCATGATGCCATACTGCCCTATATATTCATGTACTCTAGTCTCATTCAGCAGCCCCATTTGGGCAAGTTGGAGTACTAGCATCATCTTTTAGATGATGTCACTAATGTTGTATGGCTCCCTTATCTAGACTGCGAGGCATGGCCATCAGATGCTAGGTAGATGCCCTATTTCTTCCAGAGTAGGTACCTGATTGGGAGGACCTGCTATGTTGTGGAGAAGTTCCTGATCACACGTGTATGTAGGTAGTATGGCCGAGTATAGGGCATGTCTCACAAGACATGTATATATGCATGGATCTGTAGTGAGGAGGCCCAATGGGGGGCACGATTAGTGTTTGATATAGTTGTTCATGAGATTTCTCAAATCGCTCATGGTGACTAGGATATTCAGGTAGATGTTTGTGATACAGGAGTTACAGATGAGTATCATGCTCATTATCTTAGACATCCATATCCCAGATTCAATGCTCTAGAGGAGGCTATCCACGTATCGAGGAAGCACTTGATTATGATCTTGAGGATGATGGTGTTGGTTGGGGCCAAGTTGCTCAAGGTGGTGACAAGAGGAGAGGTGTAGTGAGAGATGGAGCCCATGGAGGTAGAGGTGATGGGGATGGAGGAGATAGAGGTGATGGTAGGGGTAGAGGTGGAGGCGGAGGCGGAGGCGTAGGTAGTAGCAGATGTCGTGCCTTAGGAGGGGAGTCTAGTCAATAGAGGTAGTGGAGATTGTGGGTCACTCCTCCTTAGAGGGATAGAGGGCCTTTTTCACATAGAGAAAAGCATGTGCAAAGGGCTACAGGGGATCAGGATCAGCAGCATCAGTAGCAGGCACCTCAGGATCCTCCTACAGGTGGCGATGGAGATAGACTATCCCAGTGTGAGCAAGAGCATGTTGCCTTAAGAGTGGAGATAGCTACCCTCAGAGTGCAGTTGGCAGATAGAGATGCACAGTTGACTCATCTTAGATCAGAGAGGGATACGTAGATAGGGCAGCTGAGGGCAGATAGAGATTCACAACTAGCCCAACTGAGAGCACACAGAGACACATAGCTAGCACAGCTGAGGGCTGAGTGGGATAGCTATTTGCACACTTCCACCCACCAGGGATAGAGGGCCACCTATTATTTCATGTTGTATTGTGCTACGGTTCCTACTACCCAGAGAGCACCCCTGTATTCAGTGATAGCTCAGCAGTTTGAGGGAGCCATGCCTCCTCCACCACCACCTGGCAGAGAAAATACACCCCCTCCCGATCCTCCAGTAGAGGACGAGGGGGCTAGTGAGGTGTAGACCTATGTGTTCATATTTGTATCTCTAGACATATTGTACTTTATTGGATATCTTGTACTTGTACCATTTTTTTATCGATGCACTTTCTCATGTCTGATGGACTCTATACTTTGTTGATACATTGTTTCATGTTCTGATATAATGATACTCTGATTCGCTAATGTTTTGATATAATGATGTTGATACTTTGATTCTTACTTTATGTACATTCTTGATACTCTGTCATGGATATTTCTGGTGATATATTGATGCTTATGTTGATGCTACCATGGATGCTTTTATCTGATTCATCTTGTTTTCTATCTCTGATATCTGATCTCTGATGGTTTTAATTTCTACACATGTTGGGTATATGATATTTGACTCATGCTTTGGATATTGATGCAATTGTCATACTTGGTCAAGATTAGATTAGGTGATGATAGAATGACATCATTATATATTTCACTGATATATGTTCATGTTTTTGTTATTTTCAAAGTTTTTATGAATGCATGGATGTATGAGATGTATTGTGATGCGATGTATGGACATCTCACTTTTATTTACGTATGGATGAATATGGATGCATAATGCAAATGGTTTTATAATATGAATTGGATTTATGAATGCAAATGGATATCAGTGATTTACACTCAATCATTTTAGTTTTAGTTCTTTATGATTCCATGATGTACTTGGTCACACATGTCAAATGGTTAATGCTTTCAAAATTTTCAGCCCACATCAAATGTTTTAGATAGATTCTCAGCTTATATCAATGTTTCAGATAGTTGAATCCACACATTCATGCTCATGCAACCTAAAATGAATGCAACTATATTAAAATGAATGCAACTTAAAAATGAATTTCAATGCAACTAAAGACAATGAAATGTATCTAAATGAATCTAATGCAAATTAATATGATATGAAACTAAAATGAACCCTAATGTAATTAACCAAATGAAATGCACCTAGACCAAGACACCTAGGACAGTCACTATTTATTCAAAGTGGGTTGTTTTTCATCATAGAGCCTTTGTTAGCGGGACCTCATTAGGATAGTACAATTTTCACTGATAGGTTTGGCAATCCTGAAAATATGAATACATCCTTTTTTATTTGTCATGTTGAAAGATAAACTAAACATTAAAGCACATAGCTAGAATGTTTTGTTAGTTACTTCCTGTTTGATATAAACTATTTCTTTTCTGGTGCATAATGTGTAAGTATATACCCGCAATGATCTTTCATTTTGTGTTCATATCCTAGGGTATAATCCGATTTACCATGCACTTTACTAGGAAGTAATTTATCTTTGTTAGCTTTAAACAGACAAGGAAATAGATCCAACCTCACTAAGGTTTTCATAGGAAACAAGTCGAGGTATACATGGCATTCCAATCATGATGGAGGCACTTATAGTGGACACCCATCCCCCATGATTACCTTAGATCATCGGATTTATTACCACAAACATAAGACAAAGAAAATGTCATGCTCCCAGTTCTTGTTTCTCTAGTCCAGAGACATCATCAAGTCACTCAAGGAAACATAACAATCAGAAATTGATAATAAGAAAAGTTCATTATCCTTTAGCATGATCATTGTATTTGCATAAAAGAAACAAACAATTGTGATTATAGTGTTTAAAAACACTTTTGATTAATCTTGCAAACACACGCATACAAATTATTATCAATCAATGACTATTCTTTATCCAAAAGTTGTTTTTACCTATTTTTAGTGTTTAGAAACACTCTTTTCATCATGACGTTGTGTTGAGAAATACATTTTAGTCCAGTTGGTTGGCATTTACAAATACCGTTGTTCATAGTTTATTGTCAATTGTGGATGAGGGTGGTATTGAAAAATATCATTGTTTGTAGTTTATTGTCAATTGCGGACTCAACATCCTGTCAAAAAATGTGATTTTGATCAATGCCCCCTAGGGAAAAATAGTTTACCTAGGACCCTAATGTGGACAGATTCCAAACTTAGGAAGACACATCTTTGAATAGTTCATTTCAAGATTTGGCGTGTCATGAAAGTGACTGGAAGATATATACAAACTGATATTTACAGAGGCCAAATGCGCAAGCATTGTCTTGATAGATAGAGCGTTGATTACAAGTAGCACCTGTTTACTAGGTTTTCACCACTTGGCCACAATTTTATTCTATTTTTTCTATCATGGTGCCTATTTACTAGGTTTTCACCAAGACACTTTTTCTCTTTTTCAATTTTTTTGTTCTTTTTTATTTTCTATTTTTTTTTGTATTTTTCTCTTTTCTAATTTTTTTTGGACTCACCAAGGTGACTATTTGCTAGGTTTTCACCAAGATGGTCATTTTTTTTAGGACTTTTTCCATTGTTTTTGATTTATTTTTTTAGGATCCATATTTGTTGTTTTTGAAATTTTTTCAGGACTCTTTTCACTGTACATGAGCTACCTCTAGAATGTCAGGCATAAAACCTTTGTAGATGTAGAGTGTTGATTGGATCTAGTAAAACATCTCCTTCAAGCATAGCCAATTGATAGGCTCCCGATCCAAATGTTACTGTAATGACAAAGGGACCCAGCCAGTTGGGTTCAAACTTCCCCTTTTATTCTTGATTATGTTGGTTCTTAGGATTTTCTCTTAGGACTAGATCTCCTATCTGAAAACTTCTTAGTTTTACCTTCTTGTTGTATCCTCTTGACATTCTCTTTTGGTAAGATTTGAGATGATCAAACGCCTGTTGCCTGCACTCATCTAGCAATTCTAGCTCTTGTAGTTGAGAGATTCTATAGTCCTCATTAGTGAATAGATGTTTCAATGATACCCTTAGTGATGGAATCTCTACCTCAACTAGTAATACTACCTCTGATCCATAAACTGGTGCAAAAGGAGTTGTGCCAGTTGGTGTTCTGATGCTTGTTCTATAAGCCCACAATGCTGGATTGATTTACAAATGCCATTCCCTTCCTGATTTGTTTACTGTCCTATGCAAGATTTTTAGAATGTTTTTGTTTAATGCTTCAGCCTGTCTATTACCTTGAGAGTAATATATTGAGGAACAGTGCTGAGTGATTTTGAATTGAAGACACAACTCATCTATGTCTTTGTTTTTGAATTGACCCCCATTGTTAGTCACTATCGATGAGGGTATGCCATAATGACAAATGATATAATTCAAGATAAACATGGAAACTTTTTTTCCAGTTGCATTGGACAGTGGGACAACTTCCACCCATTTTGTGAAATACTCAGTTGTAGTGATGATATATTTATGTCCGCTTGATGAGTTAGGGTAAATAAGACCAACCAAATCAAAGGCCCATTACTGAAATGGACAATGTGTTATGAAAGGAATCAACTCTCTAGCTGGTGCATGTATCAGGTTGCCATGGATCTAGCATTTCTTACAAGTTTTTGTAAAGTGGATGGCATCTTTCTCCATGGTGGGCCAATAATACCCAACTCTTAAAATTTTCTTAGCTAATGAAAAACCATTCAAGTGCGATCTACACACACCTTCATGAACTTCTTTTAATACATGATTAGACTCTTCATGTTATAAACACCTAAGAAGCATGCCATCTAGACTATGTCTAAACAAGTCATTAGTGATGATTATGTAACATGATTCCACTCTTATGAGGGATCTCTTTTCATTTCTAGAATATCCTTTGAGAATTGTTTGGTCTTTAAGATAGGAATAGATATGGGCATATCTGGATAACACTTGGGTTTCCAGGGCACAAACAATTTGGGATTCAAGTGAGTCATAAGTTGGGAAAGGGATTTATTCCACCAAGAAGTTAGCGAAATTGGTGTTCCTCCAATTGTAACATGGATGCTAAAGTAGCCATCGCATTAGTTGCTCTATTCTTTGATCTTGGAATTTGTTGAAATGTAATGAAGATGAAGTACTTTTTCAAGTCATCCACCATTATTTTTTAGGGCATTATCTTTTCATCCTTAGTCTAATAGTCACAATTTACTTGATTGATGATAAGTTGTGAATCTCCATAGATGTGTAATTCAATGATTTTCCACTCTATTGCAAGCTTGAGCCCATTCACAAGAGCTTCATACTCTGCTATATTGTTGGTGCGTGGAAAAATCATTTTGTATGCCTTGTGAATCTTATATCCTTGTGGTGTGATGAATAAGCATCCAAATCCTAATCCTTGTTGTGTGAAGGAACCATCAAAGTACATTTTCCAGGGATGTTCTGTTAAGTGCATGATAGATTCATCTGGAAACTCCACAAGTAATGGTGTCTCTACAAGTTGATCAACAATCACTTGTCCTTTAATGGATTTTTTGTCCACATATTCAATATCAAATTCACTTAGGATTAGGACCCATTTAGCTAGTCTTCCTGTCAGCATTGTCTTTTTCAATAAGTACTTAAGCAGATCAATTTTAGCTACTAGCTTCACCTTGTGTGCTAACATATAGTGTCTAAGCTTTTGAGATGCAAACACCACTGCTAAGCATGCATTTTCAATCATTGAATATTTTAGCTCAAATGTCACCAAATTTCTACTGATGTAATATATAGCTCTTTCTTTCTTAGTCTCATTCTCTTGTGAAAGTAATACCCCTAATGATGTATCTATAGTTGATATGTAGATAAATAGAGGTTTCCCATAAATTGGTGCCATCAGGATTAGAGGATTCATCATATATTTCTTAAGTTGTTTAAAATTCTCTTCACATTTCTCATCCCAAGTGAATGTGGTTCCTTTCCGCATCAAATTTGTGAAAGGTTGTGCTTTATCCGCTAGCTGAGAGATGGATCTTCTTATGGATTATAGCTTACCTTGTAGTGTTCTCATTTGATTAATGTTCCTTTGTGGTTGCATCTATAGAATAGCTTTTACTTTTGTTGGATCCACTTCAATTCCCTTTGTTGAGACTATGAACCCTAATAGTTTTCCAGATGATATGCCAATTGTGCACTTCTTAGGATTAAGTCTTAATTGAAATTGCTCCATTCTGTCAAAGATTTTTCTTAGGTCTTCTATATGTGTAGTCCTTATCCTTGAATTTTCCAATGTATCATCTACATAGTCTTCCATGTTCTTATGCATCATGTCATGGAATATTGTGGTCATTGCTCTTTGATAAGTTGCACCTGCATTCTTAATATCGAATGGCATCACATTCCAATAGTATGTACCCCATGCACATGTGAATGCAGTCTTTTCTTGATCTTTGGGAGCAATTTTGATTTGATTATATCCAGAAAATATGTCCATTAAGGAGTACATCTCATAGCTTGTTGTTAAATCCACAATCATATCAATGTTTGGCAATGGGAAATCATCTTTAGGGAAAGCCTTGTTGATATATCTAAATTCCATGTAGACTTTGATGTAATTATCTACCTTAGAAACAAGAACTATGTTTGAGATCCACTCCACATAATCAATAGCTCTAATGAATCTAGCTTTCAAATTTTTTTTCCAATTCTACTTTTACTAGCAATGCCACATGTGGATTCATCTTTCTGAGTTTTTGCTTTACTAGTTTTACATAAGGTGAAATAGAAAAATGATGCATGATCAAATTTGTATCCAATCCAGGCATGTCTAAGTAGGACCAAGAAAAGTTGACCTTCTTTTCTTTGAAGAAATTGGTGAATTGGATCTTTTCATCTTATGTCAATGACTGAGAAATGTGAACTAGCTGAGGAGCTTCTATTTTTCCCAAATTAATGGGTTGTGTAGGCTCAATCAAAACTGATGATCTTTCTTGAAAGTGATTTGGGAGGATATCAAGAATCCCATCCTTTGGCACCTCAAGGAGGTTTTCACCATCAGATACACCTTTTTTTTTTCTCTTTTAGGATCCAATACTGCCACTAGGTGGTATTCAACATCAGATATCTTGTTCTTTTTGTTTTTCATTTTGAGACTGAGAAACTTGATATCCTCCTCAGTCATAGTTTTACTCTTTACACTGGTGGAAGAAAGGAAGGGTTCAGAAGCATTTAGATAATAGACCATGGCATAGTCATTGTCAAAAGATAATAGGCTTGTGTTTGTAGGTTCATCCCAGTCTATCAAGTCAGGGTATTTCAAGGACAAAGATTCAGTAGGTTCAAGAGACAAAACCGTGTTATTATCAACGTTATTAACTTGTAAGATGTCATCTATTAAGTTTTCTTCTAAATAGATGTTAGGATTATTAGAGTCATGTTCGTTATTATTAGATTTCGTGTTAGTGTTATGTAAATCTAACTCTAGTGATATATCATTAGAACTTTCTCCTTCTTCAATCAAGACTCTAGCAGAAAATTTATGTACCACATCTATCTCTATGTCCATGGTGGCATCAGAAAGGACATCCCACTTATATTCATGTGAGTCCACTTGACTATAATTTGAAACCCCCAAGAAGTGGGAAATAGTCATGGGTACTTCATCTTCTTCATTAGCACAATTTTCTTCTTCTTGTAATGGATACTAAAAAGATTTTTCTTGCTTTTCTAGTCCCAAAGTTCAACATTTGTGCACCTATTTTGGAGTATATATGACATTTTTTAACCCCCCTGTATCATTTTGTCTCTACAATTCTCCTAGCTGAGCCTATAGTAGAGTCAATCCCCAAATATTTTTATTCTTTTAAAATTTCTAATGGGTTGCCTTTGAAAAGGAAGGTTGTTTATTTTTATTTCCTCTTCAAAGAGAAAATCATGTTTTTTGTTTTGGTAAATTTCACTTGCATCCCTACCTCTTGACAAAAGTTCTCTAAGGCCCTTAAGTGGTCTCTTAATCAATGAGCTATTTTTGGTATTAAGATGAGATCATTTGTGTATAAAACTAGCTTCACCACATATCCTACCTATTGGACCACTTCTCCATATGTTTTGTCTAAACTAAGTTATAATTTATCAATGTATAAACTAAACAAAGTGGGTGATAATGAATATCCTTTCTTAACACCAATGTCACTACCAAAACATTCAGACATTCCTTCCCAAGTTCTTATTTTGGCTCTGAATCTCTCATATAGTCTATGTACTACCGCTCTATACACATAAATGAATACCTAATTCTTCCATTATGTTCTATAGCTTGTCTCTAGGCACCATGTCAAAGGCCTACTTATAGTCCAAAAAACAACAATATGCTTCTTCCCCCCGATCATCCCATATTTTCTATATCAAGTGTTGAAGGGTGATGCAATGATCAATGGTAAAATGTCTAATCTTAAAACCAACTTGCCCTTTTTCTCTTTTTCCTTCACCTTTTTCCCAACTTTTGATTCTACATTCCACCATGCTCCCAAAAACTTTGTCAAGAAGAGGGTTGACCATAATAGTGTGATTGTTAGATGGGTTATTGTTGTCCCCAATCTTAAAGAGAGGAATAACCACACTAATTATCTATCCATTGGGAAACCATTTTGAATGCTGCTATTGAAGACTCCTTTTATGTGAGGAGAAAGGAGATCAACTCCCCACTTTAAAAATTCAGCTTGAAGCCCATCAATGTCGCTTGCCTTACCACTTTCTAAATTATTTATTCCCTTTTTGATATCATCCACTATGAAGCATTCCACAGAAACGTACTATGGGAGGAGATTGCTTCTTGTGTATCTTCTCATAGACTAACTTTGCATATTCTAGCCATTGAACATCTGTAATATTGTTCTCAGTTTGCTTTTTTCTCTATTGTGGTTCCTTCCAAAAGTCTTTGGTATTGTGTTTTCCAAGAAATATTAACTCCATCCCTATATTTATATACTCTTCCTTTTTTTTGGTTAGATCAATTTTGCATACTTTATATTTTCTTTTCTCAAATCTTTCCCTTTTATACATCTCTTCGTTGTCTTACATTCTTCGTCAAACCACTAATTTTATGGAAAAGTATCTTCTTCTCTCTTTCCACTACAAGATCTTTTACATCCTTTAACACCTTGTGTATAATAGGAATAAAAAAATTACTATGAACATGACCAATCTCTTTATTTACCCTTTCATCTACGATGATATTGTTTATTTCATGAAATTGGTGTTTAAGAACAATGCTGAATATGTCATTGTTTTCCTAATTTATGAGGTTTTTTGATGTAGTGCAAGGCTGAGAGAATCCCCAAAGGAGATGTCCAAGACCTCAGCTAAACAACCACATAAAGGAATCCAACAGTAAAATAAGATCTGCAACAATTTGAATTATTTATTCATAAGATAACTGATTACATACACTGTGTTGGGTTGTAAGGCCTTCCCGGTTACAACCAATTACAAAGCAAGTAATAGTTCTACAAGATCCCTCAAGATCCAATTCAAACCCTAGCCCTAGCTAGCTAGATCTGTAATAATAGGCTACAACAATCTGGTAGAAACATCCAACAAGATCTAAACTTGTGCTTGCAAGCCACCAAGAAACCTTCTGGTCTTCCAAGCCCACACTTAGCTACTAGCTTTGCTCAATATCATTCCTCTTTTCTACTCCATGCTGAATGATCCCTAAAAACCTATCCCAGACCTTTCTTAAATACACTTCTTTAGCCACAAGTCAGCTGGAAGAAAGAATTAAATCCTAAGCCCAAGTCGGCTCCTAAAACAAACAAATATTAAATGCAATACAAGTTAGTTCTCAAATAGCCTTACGAATAATTAATTATCCATGTCAGCCTCCAGCTCTACATAGGAGAATGTAACACATGCTACACACATTAAATACATTAATTCAACCCATGAAATCCACAATAACTCCATTCAGTAAGCCAAACTACCTAGTGTCAACAAAACAACCGAGCAAGCCAAGCATTGTAGAGCAAGCACATCAACCAAGCACCACAAGCATCATCGAGCATAGGTTCTATTGAGCACTAAAATTTTACTAGGTTCCTTTAGTGACCGAGCCCTTCAATGACCAAGTACCTTGGTCAAAATTGCAACCAAGCAACACAAAGAGAAAACTACTCCAACATAACACACCAACATGCAGGATTGCCAACTACCCTAGGATGCTCCTGTATCAGACACCCCAAGTGCAAAAAGATGTTCTCAAAGGCTGGAATAACATCTTATAGGATTCAACACATAAACCCCAAACTATTTCTTCACATACATGTCATCCAAGTCTTCAACACTCTTACCTTGGATCCACTTCTGCTTTCTCTGCCTTTTCAAGACTTTCCTCGACAATACACAGGTCTCTTCTCCATACTGATTTCTAACCCTTTTAGGATCCTTCAACTCAACTCAACTCCCAAAGATCAAGTTCCTCCTACCGATTGTTTTATCCAACAAAGGCATCAGGGAAAACTTCCTGCCAGTCTTCTCAATAGAAAACACATTCTTGACACAATTATGCATAGCCCTGCAATCATATTTCCAAGGTCTACTAAGCAATATGTGACAACTACTCATGTCCACAATATCACACAATACTTGATCCTTATACTAGCCAATTTGAAAATAAACGAGACATTTCTTCCTTACTTCCAAAGCATGGACATCTTGCAACCAACCAATCCTATAAGGATAAGGATGTCTCACTCTCTTCAAACCAAGTTTCTGAACCATCTCCTTAGCCACAAGGTTATCAGTACTACCACCATCCACGATCACATTACAGAGTTTACCTCCTGACTTGCACCGAGTTCTAAACAAGTTACTCCTCTAACAAGGTTCTACCTTAGTACCGAGCAATGTTCTTTGAACTAGCAAGTTCTCTGACTCTACCTCAGGTTCATTCAGTATGTTCTCATTCACCACAACAACTCTTTGATCATAGCCCTTCTGGGAACATTCATAAGCTCTATGTCCTTCTTCACCGCAATGAAAACAAGTACCCTTAAAGACAACCTTAACTGACCTCTTCCTCAGTTCAACAGGTTTTGATTCATCTTCAGTGGCTGGTTTATCCTTCACTGAGTGATCTTGTTTCTCCTTCCCTCAAGAATTACCATGTCTCCTCTTCAACTTATCTTTTTCCCTCAAGGCATACTGATAAACATCCTCAACCGAATCAATCTTCAACATACCAATCTCATCTTGAATATTGAATCTCAAACCATTCACATACTGAGCTACCTTTTCCTTACTGAGTTCTTTGTGTCCAGACTGAATAGTCAACTTATAGAACTCCTTGGTATATTCTTCAAAAGTCAATTCTTTCTACTTCAAGTTCTACAACTTCTTAAACAACTCAAGTGTTGGAAAGTAAATTGAAACAATTGTTGTATTGTCATTGATTTCAAACCTTAATTGGTAAGACTATTGCTACTTAGGAAAGTACTCTATCTATTTGAGTGTTGCTAAGAGGGCTAAGCAAGGTTGGTAACAATAGTACCTAAGGAAAGGTTGAGTTATCTTGATACTACAAAGTGTACTTGACTATGTTGCACTATGATGAGATAATGTATTATTTATCTTAGTAAGACCGAAGACTAAACTGGTAGGCTTAACCGAGAAAAGAATGGAAAAATCATGTTTAAGCCAAGTAATGTTAGTGTTGACCGAGTAGTATATGCCAAGCAAATTATAGTGTCGATCGAGCACCAATAAATTGCCGAGGAAGACAGTGCAGCCGAGGAGACAGTTTTAGTATTGATCGAGTGATCTACTTGAAGACCGAGTGAACAATCACAGTATTGACCAAGCATCAACAATTTTATATTTGAAGAGAATTTAATTTTGGAGCCGACATTGTTGAATTCTTGGATTATGTAAAACATGTTGACTTTATTTATTGATTGTTTGGAAGCATTTAATGCATTGTAAAATGTTTTATTGTAAATCTTTAAGAGATTTGAGATGATTCTAGAAAAGGAGCCGAAGAACATAAAGTGGGTAGATTCAATGAATCTGACCTAACCCTGAGATCTACAAATGAGATTGAGCAGCAAAAGATGAGTTAACCTAATTGAGGAAAATATAAGGGAACCTGAACATTGTGATATGTATGTACATGGTGAACAGAGAATGCTGGAAGAGGAAAGTTTTATTGACTGAATAAGCAGAAAAGGCTGAAGGAGAATGGTGGTGATTGCTTGAAGAAAAGTTTTGAGCAGATCAGAGATGGAAATGGCAAAGTTTCAAAGTCAGTAAACCAGCATTAGTGTACATAATCAGATCTGATATTTGCAAAGTGAGTTGTATATTTTTCAGATAATACTGCTGCTACTTTCTAACCATTGTAACAGTTAAAATCCTTTTAACAAAGGTTGACCTAACAGTCATATGTTAAATCCTTTGAACAAGGTTGCATTCTAATGGAGTGTATGTAAGTCCTATGATAAGGCTCACTTTTAATAGGGTGATTGACATCTTTTAACCGGGTCACATTTGACAGTGTGTATTGTAACCTTTGACAGGATTGGCTTTTTATCGAGCTCACTTCAGAAGAGTGAAAATAATAGTAGCATGTTACAAAGTGGTTTTTCCCAAATTGGGTTTCCACTATAAAACCTAGTGTTTATACTTGTGTGAATGTTTAGATCTGAACATTGCTGTGTTTTACAAGTTAAGTTACAGCTAGGTAGTGGACTGCATTGTTAGATGTTTCTATTATTGAATCAGTGATGACCAAGTTTGTTTTGGTTTTGGATCTGATTGAAGGATAAGTTTATGAGATTGTTTTATACATCAGGACCTGAGAACAACTGATTCACCCCCCCTCTCTGTTGTTCTAAATCATATTAACATCAAGTTCATATTCGGTAGGTATGAACTTAGCTTTCAATTTCTCCACCATCAATCTCCACTGATTGATCTTCATTTCACCTTCATCTTCTCTTTCTCTCTGCAATTCTTTCCACCAAAGAGAAACATGTCCTTTCAACTTTGTCTATGCCAACCTCACTCTAAGAGGATCTTTAATTTCTTCAAGCTCAAAGAAGTCTTCTAACTTACCAATCCAATCAATCAAGTCCTCAGGTCTCAAAGTACTAGAGAAGTTAGAAAATTCCATTCGACAACTAGTACTTAACCGAGCTCCAGATCTCTACAACTGACCAGCTCTATCTTCACTAGATCTATCCCTCTGATCAGTTCTATCATCTCCACTAGATCCGGCAACTTCAAAGTCTTCATCAACTTCCTCATATCCATCATCAGTACTAAGATTCTTCAGCATTCTAGCAATAGCCCTCATGATCTCAGTGATCATGTCATTCTTCATCAATTCCATCCCAGATCTAAAATCTACTTTAACCTTCTATGTAATCTTGGATTCTATAGCATCACAAAGATCTACAATCTCCCTAGGGTCCAATCTTCTCGAAGGCATCCTTCAAGATCTTCGTAAACCCAAGGAAACAAATCACCAACCCAAGGTCCTAGTGCAAACTGCCTCAACTTCTCAAGAACTTCAAGCTTTGATACCACTTGAGGTAGTGCAAGGTCAAGAGAATCCCCAAAGGAGATGTCCAAGCCCTCAGCTAAACAACCACATAAAGGAATCCAATAGCAAAACAAGATCTACAACAATCTGAATTCTTTATTCATAAGATAACTTATTACATGCAATGTGTCGGGCTGTAAGGCCTTCCCAGTTATGGCCAATTACAAAGAAAGTAATAGTTTTGCAAGATCCCTGAAGATCCCATTCAAACCCTAGCCCTACCTAGCCAGATCTTTAACAACAGGCTACAATAATCTGGTAGAAACATCCAACAAGATCTAAACTTGTGCTCGCAAGCCACCAAGCAACCTTCTGGTCTTTCAAGCACACACTTAGCTACTAGCTCTACTAGCTTTCATTCCTCTTCACTACTCCATAATGAATGATTCCTAAAAACCTATCATAGATATTTCTTAAATACACTTGTTCAGCCACAAGTCGGCTGGAAGAAAGAATTAAATCCTAAGCCCAAGTTGGCTGCTAAAACAAACAAATATTAAATGCAATACAAGTCGGCTCTCAAATAGCCTTTAAAATAATTAATTCTCCATGTCGGCCTCTAGATCTACATAGGATAATGCAAACAAATTAAATACATCAAGTCGGCCCATGAAATCCACAAGAACTCCAGTCGGTAAGCTAGACTATTGAGCATCAACAAAACAACTGAGCAAGCCAAGCATTACCAAGCAAGCACGTCGACTGAGCACCACAAGCATCACTGAGCACGGGTTCTATCAAGTACCAGAAGTTTACCTAGTTCCTTCAACAACTAAGCCCTTCAATGACCGAGCCCCTCGGTCAACACTACAACCGAGCAATACAGAGAGAAAACTACTCCAACATGACACACCAAAATGTAGGATTTCCAACTACCCTAGGATGCTCTTGCATCAGACACCCCAGGATTGAAAAGATGTTCTCAAAGGATGGAAGAACATCTTACGAGATTCAACACATAAACCCTAAACTAGTCCTTTACATACATGTCCTCCAAGTCTTCAATACTCTTACCTTGGATCCACTTCTACTTTCTCTACCTTTTCAAGACTTTCCTCGACAATCCATAGGTCTCTTCTCCATACTGATTTCTAACCCTTTCAGGATCCTTCAACTCAACTTGGCTACCAAAGATCAGGTTCCTCCTACTGAGTGTTGTATCCAGAAAAGGCATCAGGGAAAAATTCCTGCCACTCTTCTCAATAGAAAACACATTCTTGACACAATCATGCATAGCCCTGCAATCATACTACCAAGGTCTACCGAGAAATATGTGACAACTACTCATGTGCACAATATCACACAATACTTGATCCTTATATTGGACAATCTGAAAATCAACAAGACATTGCTCCCTCACTTCCAAAGCATGAACATCTTGCAACCAGCCAATCCTATAAGGATAAGGATGTCTCACTCTCTTCAAACCAAGTTTCTGAACCATCTCCTTAGCTACAAGGTTATCAGTACTACCACCATCCATGATCACATTACAAAGTTTACCTCCTGACTTGCACTGAGTTCTGAACAAGTTACTCCTCTAACAAGGTTCTACCTTAGTACCAAGTAATGTTCTTCAAACCAACAAGGTTTCTGACTCTACCTCGGGTTCATTCAGTATATTCTCATTCACCACAATAGCTATTCAATCACCATCCTTCTGGTAACATTCATAAGCTCTATGTCCTTCTTCACCACAACAAAAACAAGTATCCTTAAAGACAACCTTATCCGACCTCTTTCTCGGTTCAACAAGTTTTGATTCAACTTCAGTAGTCAGTTTATCCTTCACTGAGTGATCTTGTTTCTCCTTCCCTCGAGAATTACCATATTGTCTCCTCTTTGACTTATCTTCTGCCTTTAGGGCATACTGATAAGCATCCTCAACTAAATCAATCTTCAACATACCAATCTCATCTTGAATATTGAATCTCAAACCATTCACATACCTAGCTACCTTTTCCTTACCGAGTTCTCTGTGTCTAGACTGAATAGTCAACTTATAGAACTCCTCAGTATATTCTTCAAAAGTCAATTCTTTCTGCTTCAAGTTCTACAACTTCTTAAACAACTCAAGTTCATAGTCCATAGGTATGAACTTAGCTTTCAATTTTTCCACCATCAACCTCCACTAATTGATCTTCATTTCACCTTCATCTTCTCTTTCTCTCTGCAATTCTTTCCACCAAAGAGCAGCATGTCCTTTCAACTTTGTCTGTGCCAACCTCACTCTAAGAGGATCTTCAATTTCTTCAAGCTTAAAGAAGTCTTCTAACTCACCAATCCAATCAATCAAGTCCTTAGGTCTCAAAGTACCAAAGAAATTAGAAACTTCCATTCAGTAACTAGTACTTAACCGAGCTCCAGATCTTTGTAACTGACCAGCTCTGTCTTCACCAGATTTGTCCCTCTGATTGGTTCTATCATCTCCACTAGATCTAGCAGCCTCAAAGTCTTCAACAACTTCCTCATATCCATCATCAATACCAAGATTCCTCGGCATTCCAGCAATAGCCCTCATGATCTCAACAATCATGTCATTCTCCATCAATTCCATCTTAGATCTGAAATCTACTTTAGCCTTCTCTGTAATCTTTGATTCTACAACATCATAGAGATCTGCAATCACCCTAGGGTCCAATCTTCTTGGAGACATCCTTCAAGATCTTCGTAAACCCAAGGCAACAAATCACCAACCCAGGGTCCTGGTGCAAACTACCTCAACTTCGGCGGTCTATCCACACACTCAAGAACTTCAAGCTTTAATACCACCTGATGTGGTGCAAGGCCGAGAGAATCCCCAAAGGAGATTGCCAAGCCCTCAGCTAAACAACCACATAAATGAATCCAATAGAAAAACAAGATCTACAACAATCTGAATTCTTTATTCATAAGATAACTAATTACATGCAATGTGTCAGGCTGTAAGGCCTTCTCAGTTACGACCAATTACAAATAAAGTAATAGTTCTGCAAGATCCCTCAAGATCCCATTCAAACCCTAGCCCTAACTAGCCATATCTATAACAATGAGCTACAACAATCTGGTAGAAATATCTAGCAAGATCTAAACTTGTGCTCGCAAGCCACCAAGAAACCTTCTGGTCTTCCAAGCCCACGCTTAGCTACTAGCTCTGCTCAATATCATTCCTCTTCACTACTCCATGCTGAATGATCCCTACAAACCCATCCCAAACCTTTCTTAAATACATTTCGACAGCCACAAGTCGGCTGGAAGAAAGAATTAAATCCTAAGCCCAAGTTGGATCCTAAAACAAACAAATATTAAATGCAATACAAATCGGTTCTCAAATGATCTTACAAATAATTAATTCTCCATGTCGGCCTCCATATCTATATAGGAGAATGCAACACATGCTACACACATTAAATACATCAAGTCAGCCCATGAAATCCACAAGAACTCTAGTCGGTAAGCCAAACTACCAAGCGTCAGCAAAACAACCGAGCAAGCCAAGCATTGTAGAGAAAGCACGTCGACCGAGCACCATAAGCATTTCCAAGCACAGGTTTTGCCGAGCACTAGAAGTTTACCAATTTCCTTCAGCGACTGAGCCCTTCAATGACCAAACCCCTCGGTCAACACTGCAATCGAGAAACACAAAGAGCAAACTACTCCAACATAACACACCAACATGCAGGATTGCCAACTACCCTAGGATGCTCCTGTATCATTTTTGCCTTTGTAGCAGTTGTTTTTTGTACATGGAGGTCTTGTTTATCATGTGAGCTACTTGGGACAAAGTCCAACATAATAAAGAGAGACATGTGATATAACTTCATCTCTATAGGAAATGTCAAACCCCATAATTCTAGATGTAATATTTTGAGAGTAAATAACATAATCCACCACACTTTGTTCATTATAGGTTTTGAAAGCGATACCCCCTGATTGGCTAACCTCTCACGTCATTGCAAATAACCATGCCAGCTAGACTACACATCCCCAATAATTCCACCCCAAAATGTGAAACACCTTCATTACCGTCTTGTGAAGCTCTTTTCCAAGATTGACCCCCACCCTCTTCCAACCATAAAGATTTATTTTCTTCCTTTTCACCATTACTCAAATCTAACGATTGATTGTTGGCTTTCCTTGCATTGAAGTCCCCAACTAGCATTATTTCTCCTGAGGTGCTGGACAAAGAGATTTTTTTTAATGAAGCATACAAGTCTTCATTATCTAAATTCATTTTCTTGTAGAACTTAGAGTTTTTTAGAGCGAAGTAACAAGCAACCAACCTGAAAATTGTCTCATTTATTGTTATTTGCAACTATATATATTGTTTATTTAGATCTTCTTTTTCCATTTTTTTTGAATTCATACCACTTCTTATTTATAAGTATTGTGACTCCACCACGCCCTTTACCTGTTTCATTCCCTTTATTTCAAACCAAAAACTTTTTGTAGCCTTCAAAGTCAAGTACCTTGCCATGATGGTCATGTGCTTCAGAAAGACTAATAATATATTTCCCCTTTGCTATGGGCCCCAACCTAGGACCTCTTATCCATGGATAACCTCTGCAGTTCCAACTTACTACATTTAAGTGATCCTATGGGGCCCTTATTTCATATTTCTTATTCAAGAAACGCTCATTAATTTGAGCTTTTTCCCATTCTTCAACCAGGCCCACTTTTCCTCATTTCTTGTTGTCTTTACTTTTTCCAACTCCTTCCTTTGTTCCTCTTGTTGGGAAAAAGTTAGATCTTCTTCTAGATAGAAATGCGTACCTCTAAGTAACCTTCTATTTCTAAGGATCATATTCTTATCCTCTAGGTTTCTTAGAATAACTCTTATATGCCTATCTCTTCCTCCATCTATGCTCTTACCTATCCTATTTGCTTGTTGAATACCACATGTCCATTCTAGCTTATCTCTATGAAAGTCCCTTGCTAGAATGTCAGTTCTCTCTTTTTCTCTGAAGTCTTTCAACCCTTTGATAATGATATTTGTAGCCTTGCCATGCTTGTCTTGTTCTTCCTTTAATTGAATTTTGATTTGTTGTTCAATGATTCTCTTTTGTTTGTTTGTTGAACCTTTTACCACTTGTGACCAAGACTTGGCCTCTTCTATCTGTTTATTTAGATGAGACTCTTTAGATTCCATATCAACTAAGGATGATCAAATTTCCTTCCATTGCATCGAGTCATCTTCTTTCACCAATTCCTTTTCTTTACTCCCCATTACTCTCAATTGTTCCTATTCTTATTTTATGATATCAAGTTCTTACTGTCCTATTTCCATTTTGGTCTACATGTTCGAGATTTTCTCTCCAAGAGTTTTGTTTTCTCTTTCTATTTTGCTTGTATACTCTAAGGCTTCATAAACTTTGTTCTCCTCTTCCCAATTCCTTGCTTCTAGAGTTTCCATCCTCTTTTTATGTCCATGAGATCCTCCACGTATAACTCAAAAGACCTCTTTTTTTGTGTTGAGGTTGGACTATGAAATTTTTTGCTATCTTGTTTATCATCAAAGTTGTTAACTTTGTTCACTGTACATATTTCTGCTTGATTCATATTTGATTTGGTGTTCTTATTGGTTTTCATCTATTCTTGCGACCCCTCATTTTCATTCTCTTTTTGTATTGTTTGCCCCACATTGTGTTGGTAAGTCTTGCCAGAGATTTTTCTCACTCTCCGTAAAATCATTGCAAACCATTTTTTATGCATTTGCCTAATCTTTTGGATTTGCCTACACCTTAGAATACCTTTGTATTGTTCTGTGTTTACTAGCATCAGTCTTTGGCTTGTGTTGCTTGCCTATTTGAGAAAATCTTCCATGAAAAATTCCAAAGACCATGTTATATCTTCTACTGTAGTAAAAGATTGATGTCCTAAAGGCTAATGCAGGGGCATCCAAGGTTAAGGTAGGGGCATTCCTTGTCCTCAGTGAAACTGCATGGGTGTTTGTATTTTGGCTGATGTTACTCGGTTGCAACCTTGACCAACGGCTTCGGTCATTGAAGGAAGCTCAATCACTGAAGGAACTCATTAGTCTCTGGCACTCAATGAAAGTGTTACTTGGTCATGCCTGCAGTGCTTGGTCGACACTGGTGCTCAGCGATGCCTGGCATGCTCAGTTAATTCACTATTGCTCGATAGTTCTGGTTTACCGACTGGAGTTCTGTGTGATTTTTTGAGACGACTTGGTGCATTTATTGTTGGTAGCTATTGTTATAGGCCGACATGTTGAATTAAATGTTTGTATACAATTGTAAGCTGACATGTATGGCATTTAATTATTTGTTTGGGGGAGTTAAGGGTTTCATCCATCTAACTTGTGGCTGATGACTAGTATTTATAGGATGTTTGGGTAATTGTTTAGGGGGGAGGTGGAAAATCTGGATGACTGGAAGACTTAGCGAATCAGTTTTGAGGTTCTGAAAGCTGAAGTTGGCGAAGTTGTGGAAAGATCTAGCATGATCTTGCAGATCAGATTGTAATCTAATAGTTGTTTGTAGTAGAGGTAGTGGTTGCACACTTGGAGATAAGGAGATTGCTTGGAGGCTTGCGAGCTCAAGTTTAGATCTGTTTGAGAGTTTCCATTAGCTTCTAATTGTCCTCTGAGCTGAGCTAGCTGAGATTGTATTGGATCTGCTTGGATCTTGCAGAATTGTTTCTGATTGTAATTGGCCCTAACTCGAAAGGCCTTACAGCCGGGCATGTTAATGCAAATTACTTGAAACAATTGTTGTGTTGAGTATTCTGTTGTGTAATTCTATTGGTTGCAAGGTTTGGATTGTCCTTCATTGGATCCACCATCCTTGACTGCATCAGGTGGTATCAGAGCTGAAGTTTGTTCTTGTTGGAGCTGATAGTTGATCTTGTAGGTTGACCTAGCAAGGCTGATCTTGCGAAGTTGATCCAATTGGAGCAGAGATTATGCACAATCTGGATTGTAGATCCGGAGCATTGAACTTGTGGATCTTGCCCTAGTTGTTTGTTCAAGGTAGCAAGTTGAGATTTGACTTGTACACAACTTGGAGATTGCCACAAGGTGGTCGGTGAGGGTTTGTTGTTGAGGGTTATTTTGCATATCTTTAAGGATGCCTTCGAGAAGATTGGACCCTAGGGCTATTGTAGATCTTTGTGATGCTATGGAATCAAATATTTTTGATAAAGTTAGATCGGATGTCAGATCTAAGATAGAATTGATGAAGAATGACATCGTCGTCGAGATCAAGAGAGCTGTTGTTGGTATACCTCGGAATGTTGGTACTAAAGATGGCTATGAAGAAGCTGTTGTGGAATTTGAAATTGTTGGATCTAGTGGTGATGATCGGAGGAACAGATCTGGTGAAGACAGAACTGCTGGGTTGCATAGATTTGGAGCTCAGTTTAGTAGTAGTTACCGAATGGAAGTTTCTACTTTTTCTGGTACTTTGAAGTCCGACAATCTGATTGATTGGATTGGTGAACTTGAAGATTTATTTGAGCTGGAAGAAATTGAAGATCCTTTTCAAGTGAGATTAGCACAGACAAAGTTGAAAGGACATGCTGCTCTTTGGTGGAAAGAACTATAAAGAGATAGAGAAGATGAAGGTGAAACAAAGATCAATCGGTGCAGGTTGATGGTGACTAAGTTGAAAGCTAAGTTCATACCCTCTGACTATGAGCTTGACTTGTTTAAGAAGTTGCAAAATCTGAAACAGAAGGATTTATCTATTGAAGATTATACCGAGGAGTTCTACAAACTTACTATTTGGTCTGGACACTGAGAGTTCGGTAAGGAAAAGGTAGCTCGGTATGTGAATGGTCTGATATTCAATATTCAGGATGAGCTTGGTATGCTGAAGATTGATTATGTTGAAGATGCTTATCAGTATGCTCTGAAGGTAGAAGATAAGTTGAAGAGGAAACAACCTAGTAACTCCTGAGGGAAGGAGAAGATTGATCACTCGGTGAAGGATAAACTGACTGATACAGAAGATGAACAGAAACCTATGGAACCGAAGAAGAAGACAAGTAGAGTTATCTTTAAGGGTACTTGCTATAACTGTGGAGAGGAAGGACACCATTCTTTTGAGTGTACACAAAAGAAGGTTGACCGATGAACTGTTGTGATGAAACATTCAGAATGAACCTGAGTCAAAGAACTTCTTGCTTCGGCGAACATTGCTTGGTACAAAGGAGGAACCTTGTCAAAGGAGTAACTTGTTTAGGACCCGATGCAAGTCTGAAGGTAAACTCTGTGATGTTATTGTTGATAGTGGTAGTACTGATAACCTTGTTGTTGAGGACATGGTTTAGAAACTTAGTTTGAATAGAATGAAGCATCCTTGTCCTTATAGGCTTGGCTGGTTTCAAGATGTTCATGCTTTGGAAGTAAGAGAACAATGCTTCATTGATGTTCAGATTGGCTAGTACAAGGATCTTGTGTTATGTGACATTGTGAAGATGAATAGTTGTGATATATTGCTCAGTAGACCTTGGCAATATGATTGTAGAGCTATCTATGACTGTGTCCGAAATGTGTTTACTATTGAGAAGGATGACAAGAAGTTTTCACTAATGCTTTTGATGGATACAACGCTCGATAGGAGAAGCCTGAGTATTGGTAACCAAGTTGAGATTGTGGATCTAGAGAAAATGAATGATAAGTTTGGAGAACCGACCTATGTGTTGTCAAGAAAAGACTTGAAGAGATAGAGGAAACTGAAGTGGAAGAATTTGCAAGCACAAAAGGTGGAGGACTTGTATGTGAAGGACCAGTTTGGGATTTACGTGTTGAATCTTGGAAGATGTTCTTCTCACATATGAACATCTTTTGGAACCTAGGGTGTTTGATGTAGGGGCATCCAAGGTTAAGGCAAGGGCATTCCTTGTCCTCGGTGAAACTGCATGGGTGTTTGTATTTTGGCCGGTGTTACTCGGTTGCAACCTTGACTGACGACCTCGGTCATTGAAGGAAGCTCGATCACTGAAGGAACTTGGTAGTCTCTGGAACTCAGTGAAAGTGTTACTCGGTCATGCCTGCGGTGTTCAGTTGACACTGGTGCTCGATGATGCTTGGCATGCTCGGTTAATTCATTGTTGCTCAGTAGTTCTGGTTTACCAACTGGAGTTCTGTGTGATTTGTTGAGCCGACTTGGTGCATTTATTGTTGGTAGCTATTGTTATAGGCCGACATGCTGAATTAAATGTTTGTATACAATTGTAAGCCGACTTTTATGGCATTTAATTATTTGTTTGGGGGAGTTAAGGGTTTCATCCAACCGACTTGTGGCTGATGACTAGTATTTATAAGATGTTTGGGTAATTGTTTAGGGGGGAGGTGGCAGATCTAGATGACTGGAAGACTTAGCGAATTAGTTATGAGGTTCTAAAAGCTGAAGTTGGCGAAGTTATGGAAAGATCTGGCATGATCTTGCAGATCAGATTGTAATCTGATAGTTGTTTGTAGCAGAGCTAGTGGTTGCACACTTGGAGACAAGGAGATTGCTTGGAGGCTTGCAAGCTCAAGTTTAGATCTGCCTGAGAGTTTCCATCAACTTCTGATTGTCCTCTGAGCTGAGCTAGCTGAGATTGTATTGGATCTACTTGGATCTTGCAGAATTGTTTCTGATTGTAATTGGCCCTAACCCGGAAGGCCTTATAGCCAGGCATGTTAATGTAAATTACTTGAAACAATTGTTGTGTTATATGTTGTGTTGAGTATTCCACTGTGTAATTCTGTTGGCTACAAGTTTTGGATTGTCCTTCATTGGATCCACCATCCTTGACTGCATCAAAGGCTTACTTGCAGATTGCTTCGTACCCTCTTGATAAAGAAGGTTTAACATTGGGCCTATCAACTAGGTTTGGAGATTCTAGTTGAATCCCGCCCCTTCCCCTACATATGGGTGGAAAAAATTGTTTCCATTTGAAGAATGAGACTTCTTCATACTGGGTCCATGACATACCATTGTTAAGTTTGTTTCTATCTGATTAGGGTTGAGCCCCATGATGCTTAATATATTGTACTAGTATTGATTTGTTCCAATTTTGTTCTAGTTTTGCCTTATTAAAATGTAGAGATAAATGAGGAGAATAAATAAAAGAGACAATGGACTATCTTATTGGCACACCTCATCTCTTTCTAGGCCGACAAATGCGTTGAAAATGAGGCTGAAGCACTTTGCCTCTTGTTTTGTGTAACTGGGTCCCTCCTTCGTTGAACAAATGCTCCACCTTGGTCCAATCCGGTCGCCTTGAAACCCTACACCTGTAAACTCCTGTCGAGTCGTCTAATAACTCTCGTGACCTCGTAAACACATCAATGAAAGATCATTTCAATTATCATTCTCGCCACTATATAATCCTAGTTTTGAAATTTTCATGAACTTTCCATTTCACCTCAAACAACCTTGGTATTGATGCAAGTGTATCATAAGTGAAGAACTTTATATTTTCTTGTGCAAATCAATGAATATTTATACCTTCAACAATGCATTTGTTCCAAAATCCAATATTTATCAAGCTTATGTATTTAAAGTGAATAAATTATTTTCAAAAGGAACACTCCATTGTTATTAACCACAGATTTTGATTTTGGGGTGTTGCATTTCACATTGTGATATTATGACAACATGTTTGCATAAGTAACATCAAATTTTCACCCTTCACAAAATTCAATTGAGGAGCTTCAAGGAGTGTTTGATTTGAATCGCACACCATTGTCCATGATAAGGATGATGCATAAATAACATAGCATTTGAGGATTGTTCTTTTTAGTATATGTAGCTTTCAATTTTTTTAATTGTATAAGATATGCATAGGCACTCCTATTTCACTTTGCCATGAGCCAATATTTTTTTGACACTGCTCATTTTTGTTCTATGCAAATCACTACTGCTTTGGTCTTGAAAATCCAAAGACTATAAAAACATGATGAATTTACATTTATTCTCCTAGAATTCAATTTGCAAATAGTTCAATCCATGTCTTGTTTTATCAAAATTCTTAACTTTACTGATTAATCAATTTGCAAATAGTTCAATCCATGTCTTGTTTCATCAAAATTCTTAACTTTACTAATTAATCAATTTTGTAATGCCTACAAGCATATGTGCCCTGTACATTATCCAATTCAAATATTATATTTTGCCTCAAACGATTGGTACACAGATGTTGTGATCTTGTGTACTGAACCTTTTGATGGGCCATGCATGGCCATTAAGATGTTATGAATAAAATATCAGCTATGTTACCAAGTGCACTGGGCAAACACTGAATTTATGTTACAAAGAATTCCTCCCATCCAAGATCCACAGCCTCTGGATGTAAACTATAAAGATCAAATTGCTTTGTAGAGGTCCCCCAGTAAATCTTTTAAAGAGCCTCCTCAACTATCCTGCAGTAACTTGTAATCATGATTGTAACAAAACCTTACAATTTCTTGTAAGCAAATCTTACTAAGTAAACTATTTTACTAGATGATAGTGGAATGCTTAGTTAAATTCTATAATAGAAAATAGTGAACCTTTTATTTTTGGTCTCCAGTTCATCATTTCACATGTTCTGTATAGTTTATTTATGATTGGCATTATGAGGGGTAAAGAGAATAATCAACCATCTTCACTTGAAAGAGGAAAGCCAAATAATAACAATAAATAGTTGAGTGTTATAGTTTTTCGTAAGCAATCTACACACCTATAAGTCAGCACTGAAAGAAAGCATACACTGTGAAGGCTGTGCTTTTGTGAGGCGGCACAGAGCAAAAAAGCAACACAATCTTGGATAGCACTGCACTTTAGGCTTTATTAATAGCTGAGAAAAAACGTTGCAAGCACTCTGAATGCAAATGTAACTAGAGCTGAGCTAATCCTTTCTTTGCCATACCAACAACTCAAAAATCCATTGAAGTTAAGAACAAAAACCATAATGTCGGAATCAATGACAAAATAAATGGCAATATTTTTACAATGGAGGTCAATCTTACACAAAGAAAAATTTGTTAGAGAACCACAATCGATGATTACAAGGTCCAACTACAGTACAGACGTAAAGCTAGAGAATAGTGACTCCAACCATCTGATTGTTGCCTTGGCCTTATAGATGAAATTAGCCACAAAGATATGTTAAGTGTGGATAATTTTAAGCAGCAGCCAACAAACTGGCATATTGCCAAGGTCAAAAGAATATCCTAGAGAGTATACAACTTAGAAACATGTAATGAAAATCTTCATACTTTTTTACAGGGAGGAGTCTCCTATTGATTCTGCAATGCAGCCAAAAATAGCTGCTGCATTACCTGTTCCATATCCTTTCCTTTTCTCTCAGCTGTGTTGGAGGCTTCATACCAGATCTGTTTGAACACAATACTCTTTGAGCAGAGATATTTCCAGTGCCAGAAATTCTTCCCCAGGTTTTGGCAGAGCTTATCCGTCTGATTCTATTTGTATCAAGTGGTGGCAACTTTGCCCTCTCACCAGCAGCGAGATCATTATGTTGTCCTCTCAGAAGGGGAGAATTTAATTGAACTTTCTTGTGAATACTACGGCGCAATCTGTTAAGTGTGTTAGAAGTCCTAAGTCCTCTTAAGCTCACAGGAGTAGAAGCAGGTAACATAACTGGATCCTGATTGGAATTTGCCATCAAAACAGGGTTCCGGTTAGAAGAAAAAGACCCCTTGTTAATAGCTTCTACTTCCTCATTAATTTTAGATGATGTAAGGGTATCCATTGGACAATCCTTCCGTGTGACTGGTAAGGGTACCATTGAGACTCGCCTTGCAGGAGGAACAATTGATGTTCTTCGACTTGTTGTGCATATTGAAGCTCTGCCTGTTCTCCTTGGCATAGGTTTCTGATAATCACAGAGCTCAGCATTATTCTCTTTCTGTTCCTTGGAATAAGGATCAATCATGCCATTCCTTAGAAGGATCTCAGTATCCTGTGGCTTTCCTCCACTGCAATCCAGGGTATTATTGTACCTCTGTCTATTTTCAGTCAGAGGATCTGAGAGGTTGACCAAGTCTCTTCTTAATACACTGGCTTCATTGGAATTCTTGAGACGCATTAAAGGTGGCTTTTCAGATAATTTCTCTGCCTGTTGTTGTTGCTCTTTAAGTCTAGCTTCCAGAGTTATTCGACCCTTTCTCTCAATAGCAACTTGTCCTTCTAATTCTTTCACCTATCACATAACAACAGAAGTTTTAGTGTAGGTTAAACATTTCAGCTTATTCCTATTATCAACCAAACTAAGCCAGCATTATATGAACCTTATCTTGAAGACTCTTATATGCCTGGTCTCTTCCCTTCAATTTTGCCTCCAAACTTTGTACGGTCTCTTCCATCTTCTTTACTGAAGCATCCTTTGATTTCCCTTCATGTTTGGCCTTTTCAACCTGCATAGATTTCAGCAGTAAGCTCATCAAACAATGAATTGACCAAGCAAGATTGAAAGCTGTATTTTCTGGAAGCATTTTCTTTAAAAGCCATATATAGAGAATACCATCTGTTTATACTTCAAAAGCTCGGTTGAATCAATTTGTTTCCGTGCAGGACCAAGTTCTATGCCTCGAACTCTACTAGCAAAATTGAGTGAGCAGAGTGTTTCACTTAAATCATTTTCATTAGGACTAATTTGTACAAACATGAGAGTTTTTGAGTCTCCTCCTGCAATATAATTAATCTCGATGTCACAAGCTGTTTTAGTAAGCTCAGGATAGAGTAGCAACTTAATTAAGGATATAGAAATACTAGCATATTTGGAAAGGAAAGATTCACACCTAATGAATCTTGTAGCAGATGTGTTAGCTTGGAGTTTCTGTATCCAAACAACAGATCATAGAAATTGAGAAAGTTGTGCTCTTTTAATGTATAAAACATAAAACATAGAGAGAGAGAGAGAGAGAGAGAGAGAGAGAGAGAGAGAGATTCTGTTATCAAACAAACCTGAATGGAATATGACTATTCTTGGTTGCTAGAGAAGATATTACATCCCCAAGTGCAGAGAGTGACTTGTTAATGTTCTGTGCCTCTTTAAGGCGCTCTCCTTGAACATCAGTTTTAGCAACTCGCTCACTACCTGCAAGATCCACGAGCCAAAGCTTGCTTCTGGTGCACTCTCCATTAATCAAATTCTCACCTCTAACCATCACACAAAGTATACTGCAAAATACCAATATATAAAGACTTATTGAAAATCAAACATATGACCTACATCCAATACACAGAACAAAAAATTAAAAATAATCAATTCAAATGATTTTTCTCTAAGATATAGAAACAGGATTAAATTTTTTAAAGCGGTTATGTGCCAGGGCATCAAAAACCTGATTTATGTGAGACTAAAGCACAAGATACAGAATAATTATAAAGCATTACAAATTTGAATCAATCATCTACAGGGGTATCACATACCAGTGTGAACGACTGCTGTGTTCATTAGCATTAGTTGAGCCAACAGCTCGAGCACTACTTCCAGTTTGCAACACTTCCCAGACCTCACTCATGCTATGCACTTGAGCTTCAACAAGCCCTGGAACATGATGAACCCCTTCAGCTACCTGCTTTACCTCCAACCTATCAAATAACACATGCAACAATTTCAAATAATTTGGCTTTTTATCAATATTTGAGAACTATATCATGACAAGCTAAATCATGAAGCATTAAATGTGTTTTGGATTTACTTCTTTATGGTTTGTCCTTGTTGAGGAGGAGCTGAAAGCAAATCTCGGATTTGCTCATTGTATACTTCTAGAACACTAACAGAGATATCATACTTGACTTGCCCTTTTCTTTCATTAGCTACTCTGAAGAGCTCCTCTAATGTTCGATAGTTGACACCTCGGTTTTCTTCTGTTCCCTCCATTGTAAATGTCTTCCCAGTTCCAGTTTGTCCATATGCAAAAATGCAAACATTGAAGCCATCCAAAACTGAAACTGCAACAGGTGCAGTGTCGGCAAAAACATCCTCTGCCAGAAAAACAACAGTTACAAATGAGTTGTTTCATAAACATATGCACTTCTCTGCTTGACATGACAATAAAAAGGAGTTTCAACTGAAATATTTATAAATCTTATAGCATTTGTAAATAGCATTTACCTTGATTGTCCTGTGGGGTAAAAACTGAATCAAATCTGAAGACTTTTTTGGGAGCCCCATTAGCCCGTATGCTGATCTCACAGTCTTTGGCAGCATCAAACTCTGCTACAGAAACAGCTCCTTGCATGTTCTCTTCGGCACTCAATGGGCGGCACCTACAGAAGACTCTAATGTTTCCTGGAGAGAAACAAAAGAAACTACGACTTCAGCATTTGCCCCAAGGACCTAATCGTTTTCATGCAGATAATAAGAAACATGAAACTGTTTACATGCCTTTGAGCTCCAGCAATTTGTTATAGAGTTGTTTGCGTTCCTTACATTCTTCTACAAACTTTTCTTTTAGTTCAACGAACTGAACTTTCAGTTCTTCATGCTGATCAACTGCAAAATGAAAAATTATATAAATAGCAGTTCCTCGAAGGTTTGAGATGAAAAGTTAAAAATAGTTCAAACATCTTAAAACTTACGTAGAGCTTGCACAGCAGAAGTCATTCCACTCATATCAGCAAATGATGAGACATAAGAATTGGCCTCTTCTGATACTTTAACACAGTCACTCTTCAACATCTGCTATCCCCAGAAACAATTCAAAATCATGCTCAGATTGCACACTTGGTGCATACAGAAATATAACTTTCTAATGATACAAAATATGGTTCTCAGTTCCTACCTTGAGCTTGTCGCTCAATAGATGGCCTTTAGAGACCCACATTTTCTTCTCCCTCTCATGCTTGTCCTGCAGATCCCTTAGCTCATTCACTTGACCCTCCACGGCATAAGCTGTGAAACATAAGACAAATTATTGCAAAAATCAATATCAAATCACAAATTGGGACAAGTTAGCAGTGTAAGATCAATCTCCTTTGTACCTAAGGAGCCCACATGCATAGACTTGCGCATCAGTTCATTCCTTAGTTTGTCAAGTTGGCGATTAGTGTCCTCCAGGGATATCCATGCCTCATGACATTCTTTCTTCTTCAATTCAAATTCTCTATTAAGCTCTTCAAACTTTCTTTTATACTCCAGAGCAGTTTTACAAGCTCTGCTTTTACACTGAAAAACCATAGATGCACATTTTGTAATTCTTGATAAAAAATATCTCTATGGTACCCTAACAGTATTAAGTCAGGAGGAAGAGCAAGGATATCCTTTAAAAAAATAGCATTGTGCAGGCTGTGAAAACTATCCTTGTAATTTTATCTGGTATGAGATGACCAGAAATAAGGGCTATCTATCTCATCATTACCTTCTGATTGCAGTCCTCTTCACCTAGTATCAGTTCCTGGACATGATCTATTTTCCTTGAGTCTTCTTCTCTAACATGGGACTGAACATTTATATTTCCACCTACAGCTTACTTCTGTCAGTAGCATATCAAACTTTTGCATGCTCAATCCTTAATAAGGAAACATATACAGAGCCATGAATAAAATACATTTTGATTGGAACAATTGAAAATTAGAGATTATACCGAAGTGAGGTGCTTGTCTTATGCATATTGCACTAACAATGGGGCTGCCAATGATTGCTTTAAATCGAATAGTTATATTTCCTCCGTCAATTACATTTACAGGAGCATCCATCAGGACAAGAGGAGTATTGGCACCAACTCGAGCATAAATGTCAAACTCAGATAGAACCTGCACAAAGATATTTCAACTTATAAAAATATGCACTACTGCTAGGAAACAAAGAAAGCTTACATGTAACCTGAATGCAATTATCTTGCCTTTTCTTCCTGTATAAAGACATCAAAAACACGCATCCCTGGGGGACCATTTGTAAAGATTATCTCTGCAAAGTGAAGATCAACAATGTAGTGCCCAGCAGGTAGATCCCCAATTACGTAAGAGAAGTTCCCAAACCGAGCTGTTTGATATATGTATGAATCTTCCTTTTCCACAATAGCCTCCTCTGTTCTTATTACATCCCCACCAACAAAATACAAATCTTCCTGAAAATCAATTCCTGCTAGTTGTTCTCCAGCATTTATGAATATGATAGTATTTTCTGCAATCATTTACCACATGAAGAATGCACATTACTTAACATAAAAATTAATGTAAGATTAACAAATCTATAATTTGCGAAGCAGCAGGTAATATAAGTAGACAAATGCAATCAGTTGATCGACTAACAGATATCCTACAGCTATAACCTCATGGAATACTACTACAGATATATCCTCAGCGATTTCTTAGGAGGAGTAATCTACATCCAACAATAGGAGCAACTATCTATGGAAAACCTCATTTATACAATTAACATGAGACCAAATTTAGTATGTAATTACAACGGCACCAAGACATTGGGAATTCACTACAAGAAGTCCTTGAGTGAAATAATCTTCATCCAAGAACATTCATTCGTGTGTACAGTGTGCTAGCTAAAGAGATTTCACTCCAACTGCTTTCTTCCCTACCCAAGTGACAAGTGAATCAAAGGGTTGCCATTTCCAGAAAAGAACCAGGCTACAAACCCTAAACTAGTATACATAAACAAATGCAGTCAGATTAGCCAATAAGTCACAGATATCTGTATAATAGTATATGTAACGAAGGACCTCAAAGACATGTTTCAACATGCTACCTAGAAAGAAAGATTAGACATAGGAACCGACAAAACCCTAAGGGTTTCAAAATAAGTTACCTTTGGAAATCTCCATATCTTGATGTCCTGTTACAAGTCTTGCGAGTGAATTGCAGATAGTGAGATCCTCAGAGGCTTCGGATTCCAAGTAAATGTCTGTCTGGCACCCATTATCCTCCAAACTGCAGCCACTAGAAACAGGAACGGGAATGTCAAGAGTTCTGTCCTCAGCCCCAGTATGAGGTGGAGTGTTGAAATGAGCTTCTTCTTCTTCCTTTTTAATGGGAGTTTTTAGGGGTATTTCAGACCACCCTTCGGCTGCTAGAGGGGAATGCACCTCTGGAAACATGGCGACCGTGAGACTATGATCTTCTTGCTTCTCCTTGCAATCGAAGGAGAAGCGATTCGTATCTGCCTTCACTTCCATTTCTTGAAAACCCATCTTACTCAGGCTCTGATCTTGTTGTTCCATTTCTTGAAAATCCATGTTACTCGGGCTCTGATCTGCCCTTGCCTCTGCCTCGAATTTCCTCTCAGAAAAATCGTATTGACCAAGACCATGATCTTCAATCTTGGAATTGAAGGAAAAACTGTTATCCTGTGCCTCAAATTCCATTTCAGGAGAGCCCCCACACACTACGAAATCTGGCGAAACCCCTGTACACACAAGAAAAACCTGTTTCGTGAGCAGCAAATCCAAAATCGTGTTTCTGGGAATACCCACTACTGATTTTCTACTCGAAAGAAAAGCTGGCAGACTTTGTATACCAGATCATGGGATTTCAAGGCGGAATATCTCACTGGATTTGGGGCAAATATATGACTTACCTTGTTCTGGGCTCGAACTCTCCATCAACAATGATTGAAATTTATTGTCCATAAGATCATTCAAACGCTTCAAGAATGCCCCAAAATAATTTTAGGCACACATAAAATGAAAATGAACCCTTCTTTGGATATTGTCAAAGAAAAAAAACACCCACGCTCCTTTACACTCTAACGGTAACTTACTTGTCATTTTCAAACTATCTAACCGTTTAACATTTCAAATTTGAATTTGTTCCCACTTAATTCATAGCCGTCGGATTCACTAACGATCCAACAGGGGAGAAGCTGTATCGATGAAAAGTCAAGACTATTCACGAGGTGTTTATTTAATGAAGTAGGAAAAACGCCCGCTCAAATTGTGGAGAATTTGACCGTTCGCTTGGTATTTTAAAGGCTAACATGAAATATTATTTTGAGATTAAATTTATATATATATATATATATATATATATATATATAAAATATTTGTAGAGATATCTTTCTAAATGGTCTATTGTATCTTAGAAATTGATGAAAATAGATGTTTTCTAAGAATATATCTTATTATAAATGTATGTATGCTAATAGTTACGGTGGCACAACATATAACACATTAAATAAATCCTAATCCTAATTAATTCATAATTAAATGAATCTTAATAGAATTAGAGACAAGATCCAATTACTCTTAGAGTATATATATATATATATATATATATATATATATATATATATATATATATATATATATATATATATATATATATATATATATATATATATATATATATCTCAAGGAGGTATATACATCCTAGTGTGTATATATACATGTGTGTGTGTGTGTGTGTTTGTATAGCTCAATACATCTACTAATATATTTTTAAAAACATGGTACTTTTATTTAAAAAAATAATTGTTGCTTATTCTAACAATTACTATTATTACTCAATTTTAAAATTAAAAAAATACTTATTATTACAAATAATTATAACAATTCAATAATTATCTATAATTATAAAAAATAAAAAATTGAATTACTTCAATTATAAGTTATAGGTTATAATTAATTAAAAAATTAAAGGCAAGTACTTGGCCACTACATGGCACTTGTTATAAATGTATGTATGCTAATAGTTATGTATATATCTTACACATTAAATGAATCCTAATCCTAATTAATTCATAATTAAATGAATCCTAATAGAATTAGAGACAAGATCCAATTACCCTTAGAATTCAAGTTAAAATTAAGATTAGGTTAAAGTTCAATTAGGAGAAAATATTTATGAATTTCCCCTCTTAACTAGTGATTAAAAAATTCTATTTCTACTAATTAAAATCTATAATTTTTACTAATTTTCGTTACAAAATTAATTTGTATAGTATACATGGACATGTTTTATGTTTATAATTCACCAAAATTAATTTATAACATTATATCTATTTCAATTGATTACAATATCGTATTCTTTTAATATTATATTATTTTAATATTTTTTTATAGATTTATAAAATTATGATATTTTAATTTTCAATAAATATACAGTTTACTAATATATTATAATATAAATGCATGTTTTTTATATAAATATATTAAATTGAATAATATAATTTATTATAATAAGATGTTATATATTTTGATTATAATTGTAATTTAAGTTTAATATATAACTTGAAATATAATTATAATCTAAATATTAATATATTTAACTTTTTTATTGATATATTTTATATAAATTAATGATATATAATAAATAATTATAAGTTATGTTTTAAAATTATAAATAATATGATTTTACTAACTAAATTTCTATTTCTAAACTATTGAAGTATTGGCCACTAAGTGATACTTGTTAATAATGTGATTGAAGATAATTTATCAAAAATAAAGTATCATCTCTTACTTAAATATATAGAGGTAAATTAAACAGTTTTTATAAATAATCAATCTACATAAATTAGTTGGAATAATGTTAGATAATTAATATGAATATGTTAACTAAATCTATTTGAAATTTATAGAAAATTAGTTTATTTATTTGAGAGTTCTTTTATTTTATTTAGTAGATAAATACATGAGTTTTAATTTTATTTAAAAATATCATTTTTTATTATAGTTATTATTTAGATATATTTTTTCTTTATTATGAAATATTAATTATTTAACATGAAAATTCCTATCAAAAGTAATGGTTCCTTCTTGCTATTATGAATAACTCTTGACTTAATTAAAATAACTCTTATGATTAATGAAATAAAATAAATTAGTATAGATTGTAGACACTAAAATAACATAAGCTTGATTATCATTATTTCATCATTTATCCCTAACATACATTGGGAATTTACCATTCATTTATTATCTATTATCCTTAGTACATGATCATTTAATTGAATAATTATTATTATTTAATTAAATTGATTTAAGATTATCTATTTATTTTTAACAATTATTAATTTTTCTACTATTATTCATTAATAATTTTATTAAATAGTATTTTCCACCTAATATGCACTTATTATTTATTAAGTTAGTAATCAAATCATCAACATCCACTTCAACTAGTTAACTACCTATTCTACCTACTCTAATCAGTGATGTTCTCAATCTCACTCATCAACCAATCCACTTCACTCACCCATGTTCTCAATAGTCATCAATCACTGCACTTCCCTTAACTCCCTGATGCATTGAGATAACTACTTCATGTAAGGATGCTCATTCAAGGGTTGAGGGGGCTTAATCCTTCATCATAGGTTATTTCATATGGTTGGTCTCCTCCTGAGTAAGAATGGGTAAAGGTCAATTTTGATGGGGCATTGAAGGGCAATCTGAGGTCGAGCAGAGTAGGCTATATCATTAGAGATAGTGCAAGTAATACCTTGGCAATAGGGGCCAAGATATTGGTAGAAGGGGCCAATAATGAGGCAGAAGTGCAGACATCACTCTTAGTAGTTCAGGAGGCGAGGTAGTTAGAAGGGAGAAAGTTACATCTAGAGGGTGATTCGTTAGTTATAATTTTGGCAATAAAAAATGGAGCATCGCAGGTCTGGTATTTGAATAAGTATGTGAAGATTATTAGAGCATTGTTGGGTGAATTTGAAGATTACAGAGTCACACATGTAAAGAGGGAAAGGAACTCAGAAGTGGATATTATGTCTAAATTGGCGGTAAGATTTGTAGATCTAGGGAAGAAGGAGGTTATAGATGACTTTTGAGATTTGGATGGAGTACTTTTGGATTGGGAGGATGGGGCAATTTTTAAGAGTGCCTATTGGATATGTGCAAGATCATGGTATGCCAAAAAGTGGCAATGTGAAAAAAAATCTCTTTTTCACCAGTCCAAAAATGCACTGAAAAGTGTGTTGACTTTTTAGTAGGCCTATATTTCAATAAACTTGACCAAAGGTAACACCAAAGTACTAATCGTATCATGTATCTGATAGATATAGAATACCTAATACCTATCAAATATCCTATAGCTGTCAAATACCCAATATGGACACATATGAATTCACCAACTATATAATATTATATAGTTGGTCACAACTATATAGTACTATAATATTATAATATATATATGATATAATATTATAATAAATTAGGATATAATATAATATTATATTTAATAAATTAGGATATAATAATAATATTATATAATAAATTAGGATATAAGTGGTATGAGATTTATTATAATATTATAATAAGTTAGGATATAATATAATATATTTTATAGTACTATATAATATAATAATATATATAGGGCTATTGAGTATCTAATAGGTATTGTATACCCGATACCTATGTGTAAATACAAAGCCAAAAGTCATTTTCTCTCATTTTAGAAATGCAAAAACAGAGATAAACAACATTGCACTTTGGGTTTACAAAATATTTTGGGTATAGGATCCATTTTTTCTTCCAATTTCACCCCCAATCATCCACAATATGTGTTTATTTTCATTTTTATTATTTTGGAAGTTTTTTTAATTGAAATTATTATTTTTTGTTTAAAATAGGGTTCTTTATTGAATTTGTTTATTTTGTTTTAAACTCATTGTAAGTATATATGTATTTCTCATGTAATTAGGCATGGTTGACTCAAACCAACCAGAACCCCCCCCCCCCCCCCCCACCAAAAAAAGAGCTTGAAAACAATCTATCGCCACTTCAAAACAATCTACCACCCCCTCAAGATAATCAACTTGGTGACCAACCATTCTAGAACCCTCGGCCTTTAGAGGAACTCATAAGTGATAATCTAAATCAATTGAGGGGCTTCTAAAACACATATAACACTATCCCTACATTACGCCCTATGTTAGCCACATTGAACTCCATTATTAAAAATATGGAGACACTTACAGAGTAGCATAATGTTGTACTTTATTGGCACAAGGACATGCATGTCAGTTTTGATGATGGGCTTGACTATGATGGGGTGAAGGCCCTTGATATAACCAAAGATAAACTATGAGAACCTTTTATGGATCCAAAATCTGGATTAAAAGTGGATCCTAAAAAGCCCAAGTTATCTATCAAATGGTGCACAAATTATGCAATGTGTGAGCACTTCTAGGATCACTAGTGGATGGTTTTAGATAGACCACCACACAACAATTTGGAGATCCCCTTTTATTTATTTTAAAAACTATATGCTGAATTTTTACCTGGTCACAAAGTAAACTATTGGAGCATGAGAGAAAACATGGGCATAGGTGGAGGTGCTCCTCGAGATAGGTCATTATTATATTGAGTAAAATCTCACACTTATGTCCCCCTGGCTGACATTTCACCCGCTCCTCCAGTGTAGCATCCAAATATTATTGTAGAGGTCGACTCAAACTCTATGAGGGTCATTCACACCTGGAGAAATCTATTGGTTAGGCAAACTAAAGTATTGTTGTCACATCATGTTGATGATGTTGGCACTTTGACATCCTCTTCACATGTCTATGTGCCTCATGCTTGTATTATGTGCAAAATTTTGTGCTTGGATCCCTTGACTGATGTTGATGCATATCAATATGTGTTTGATATGGATGATACACCATATGTCCCTACAGGGACTACAACATCCGATGAAGAGACCACTCATGTGAGAGATTGGGAGGAGCAAGAAGCCCTATGGACTCCTACTATTATGGTAAGACTAAACATTTCATTTTCACAGTGTATTTAATATAAAATAAATATTCTTACTAGATTACTTTTAATGATTGCATACTTATGTATATATATGTGATCCATTTATGGTCAGTTGATGATAGAGGAGGATGTGAGACAAGTGGAGAGTTCCACGCTCTTGGTCATTTCATTTGGCCTTGACACCTCCATGATATATGTTTTTATGTACTCATTGGCTTCCTTTTTATATATTAGTATACATGTTTTCTCATAAAAATTAACATAATAAAAATCATATATTCTAATTAATATCTTCATCTTATTTTAATCTTGCAGGTTTCACCTGCTACCACCAAGGGGCAATGTGAGGGGGTTTAGGCATCTCATATTGACAAGGGGAAGGTAATTGAGTTTCTTAGAGTGACTATGCATACATACTTGTCACTTGTGTGTATTGATATTTATTTTACATGGTTTATTGTATAGAGGGCAGTGTGTGATGATGTCACCACATAGGTTTGCGAGCCTAGACTCTCAGGAATTTCATTTTGCAATGATAGCTCCATAGTACGCATATTTCTAAATTTAGTTGTTTACATTTTTGTATCAAGTATAAATATGATTTTCATGATTGTATCAAGTATCTTCTTGACTCTCATAGGTAACACCTAGTATGAGGGAGGTACAATGCTAAGGTTTTGTATCCTTGACGACCCAACCAATATTTCCAGAAGAAAGTTCACCACATGTAAGATTTTATTATAATTCAATTATTTTGTAAATTATTTTTCTATCAATGATAACATTATAGGATAACTCTTAGATCAATCTCATGGTTGCAAATATATACAAGTCAAAGCTGGCATTGGTGGAATTATCCCTTCACTACCAAGGACATATGTTAGGACTCCTAAGTGCATGAGGAGATAGAGAGGTGAGGTACATGAGAGTTCAGTTTTAAATTTTAATTATATTATTGTTCAATATGAATTTGAATGTTTATTTTTGATATGTACAAATCATATAAATTAAGTAATCTAACTTGGGGTTTCACTTTTTTTTCATGCAAGATCCATCAAAGCCAAAGAGTACTTCGAAGAGGCTCCATTTTGATGATCCACTAGTAGTATAGGATGTCCTACATACATTTGTAGTTGTTATTTTGATATTGCATATGGCATATTTTGAGATGGAATATGCCACATTGTATCTAAACATGTAGATTTTGTAGATATTTTGAGATGGCATGTGCCACATTTTGTAAAAATTTGATCGATTTGACATTTGCACCATATTTGCATATGGAGATACTTTAAAAAAATAATTTCATATATATAGAGCATTTTCATTTTCATATTATATATTTGTCATGTGTTGTATGTATGTTAAAAAAATAAAGATAGTAAGATGGATTATGATACAGAGCATCATGGAACACAACCAACTCCCAAGGATCATACTGATCCAAACATATGTTCATCAACATATTCACATACTTAGAGGAATAATCCAAACAATCAATCTCCTTTACCAACTCATATAACTCTTATCAAATCTTCACTAGGAACCTTAACCATTCTAGGATCTAATCCACATATTTCATCAAGGCATTCAATCATACCCAATCAACAACTTAACATGTCCATAAATAAAATCTTTGATCAATGTATCGCAAGCATCTAATCACACGCCTTAACAATTCTTTCAAGGAATCAATCAACACAATAGAAATGAGCCATCATCTAAATCACAACCATTACCTTCAAATTGCATCCATAATTTATCCAATCATCATTTGAATCACAACAACTTACCAATATCTATTACCTTCCATATTGCAAGAATGCTCTATTTGGATCTTCATTTAACCCTGTAGTTTTCTAAATCGACACTTTGTCATCCATAACTTTCAACGTAGACAAGATTAGGCCAATCTCTCTAGTGAGTTTTTCAATGACTAGGATAACAACAACATATCTAAGATTCATTGAGATCCAATTGTGCAATTAACAGTTATGTCCCTTGTTCCAGGAATATTTTTTACTATCATAAAAATAAGAAAAGATGCATTTATACAGTCCACCTAGGGCATCAATTATCTCACAAGAAACCAAACCATTCAATGTAAAATCATATTCATTTTGAAGCCGAGTGAATCTAATTTTAAAATTACCAAGAATCAAAATTTTCCATTAATTAAAGCTTAAGTTGTTATCAAACCCTTGCAGTTACCACTGTACATGAGGGTTTTAGAGAAGATTTTAGAAAACTCACTTTTTCTTTTACCATGGTACATTAAAATACAGATGGTACATTCCTTTTAAAGCAAAATCAAGTGGCTTATTACCTATTTTTCAATCCCCCCAATGTCATTATAATCCTCAGTTGGTTTTTCATCTACTTTCATAGCCTTCACTAGAGAATCATAGTCTAATGGAAAAGTGTCAAGTATTAAATATCTATATTTATTCATTCCCACTAGATCCCCAAGCTTGAATTTGTCTAGATCTACTAGCCCAACCACATGCAAAAAGATTGTCTGCAACCACAATTTCAAATAAAATATTTAATGTCACTCAAGATATATTGTATTATGAATGCTTGAAGATTATGTAAGGCCATTGATTTAGAAAGATTCAGATAGTGTTCTAGAGACAAGAATAATTTTATAAAATGAAGTAGCTTTCAAAAAAATTAAATAGCATGCCAAAAAGGGAAGCTAGATTTTAAAAATTTAAGTAAAAAATAAAGAATCTATTTCTAGCCATCATAATCATGCTATGTCAAGAAATGCACTCTCATACACATAGTAATGAAAAATATAAATGCATTATCATTTTTTGTTTAGTAAGAAATATAAGATCATTCAAAATTAATACCTTAAATAGTACAATTATTTAAATAGTAGCTAAAATACTTACTTTTCATGTTGATGTCTTTAGCATGATACATTTTCCTTTTTCTTTGAAAATCTTAATCAAAATTTGCACCATCTTCTTCGTCTTCTTCTTCAAGGTTATTCTTTGGAAACATGATTTTGTAGTACCTGACGATTCGTTGATACCTCGCATGAGGTCCGAGATACGGGCCTCGAAAGATCATTGCCCAATCATGCTTAGTGCACCTTGGGGACACTTTGGTTCGACGTGGTCACAAATTTTCTAGTGACTCAATGGACTAAATGGGGTTGTAAATGTTGGAGTTGATGAGAAAACAACCCACGGCTCCCAAGAACACCTATCACAGAAATAGAGAAGAAAAAACTATGGAGGCTTGAACACATTGATCCATGAGAGATGCAACATTCTTGATGTGCAAAAACAAAAGTTGCAATCAAATAATAATGAATGTGTTAAGAATAAAAAGGAGAGAAATCCTTATAAAGGAGATTTGAAACCCTAAAAGGGTGGACAAACCTAGGTTGCATGATAATAATCAATAAAATAATTAATTATTATATGCCTAAAGTTTAGCTTAAGTAGAAAGAGATAATAAGTGACTTAATAATTAAATCACTATGATTCAATTAATAAGCAAACAACTTATTACTCTAACACCCCCCCTTAAGATAAACGTTGGGAGAGCCTAAAAACCTAGAAAGAACTATTGAAATAAAATGGGTCCCAACAACAAAAGGCCTGATAAGGTAGCCAAGTACAAAAGAGAGTCTTTGTAAAGAGGAGAAATAGAGAAAACAACATGGGAAAAACTCTACTCCAAAAAGAGATGAAGACTAGTCTGAAGGACTGAAGAAGCCTTCAAAACTAGGGAATGTTCCAAAAATTAGGAACAAGGATGAACATGTATAACATCATTGAAGCAAGAAGTTGCAAACTCTATCAAGAAGTAACTACTGATTTGAAGATCCACCACTGAAATATGACCAGGTAGAGAAGACTGTAATCTGCATGAGTGCCCTCAAATGACACTACTCAAATGAGGAGGAAAACAAAGGAAAACACCTGAACTCAAAGATACATATGGCATAAAAACACCAAATTCTGAAGAGATAATCAATCAAAGCTAGAAGAGTGCTTCCAAAAAACATGAAAGAAAGAGTCTCCATATGGTAAATGATCCATCTCACTGGAATGCATACATACCTAGCCACTGCATCCGCCTAGTACATAAGATCAAATACTGAATACATAGCTCACACTATCGAACCAAGGAAGCAAAAGATCCAACAGTAGAACCCCCCCCCCCCCCCCCCCATAATGCTGACAAGGGAGAAATGACAGGTAAATTGAAAAGAATATCCAATATGAACTGCATGATGAAAAAGAACTAGGAAAGTCAAAGGTACAGAGAGAGTACAAACACAAATAGAGATACTTGAGGCTAATGTCGTTGGAGGAATGCTCACGTGACAAAGGTAGAGATAAAATAAAGGAAAAACATTGAACCCCCCAAGGCACTTTATAATTGTGTGTGAGTACAAAGAGCACGAACATGTGCAAGATCCCATACATGCAATAGAATGACACTTTATCTGTGTGTTTTCATAAAAGAATGCTACAAAATGATGCATGCATTGCTCAAAGAAGAGAGAAGGCTACTGAAATAAAAGATCAGCCAAAGAAGAGCCATTCCACAAAAGGAAGACTAGGACAAGAATCTAAAGTTCACAGAATAAGTTTTCCAACGATATATTATTTGCCCAAATGGAGTTTAGATGTGCAAGATACGCCCCTGGGAAGGAAAAAAAGAAGCTCTGCCTTTGAACTCATGGTGCAAAAAATGGAGGAAAAAACTCCAAAATCCAAAAAACAAAAAGGTCTGTCTCTAAACAAGCTTTCCAACGGTATCTCATTTGCCCAATTTTGACATTGTATGCTCAAGTTATGAGCAAAAAACCACAAGCAACTCCGAAGGGCCCAAAAAAGGTATCTGAAGTGTGTTGATGTAGTGCTAACATTAGCACTTCACAAGGCTAAATTTGATGGTGAAATGGTCGTTGTTGCAAAAAAGCACTTGGGTGCTGAAATAAATATGGCCCTTGGTCATATGGTGACCAGGGGGCTGGCTCATGGACTGGTGGTTGGCTCTTGGTCCCACCACATATGACCTTGTGGCTTCACAAAGGGGCTGGTTGTCGGCAGTTACCATGGGCTCAACAGTCACCCCAATAGTAACCGCTATAGTAACTACGACAGTAACCACTACGGTAACCATAGTGTAGACTGCAGCCAAGTCCATAGCCGTTCCATGGGTGGGTCATTGGCGGGCCCAAAAAATAACAAATGCTTGCAGCCTTGGATTACGTGCCAAGGACATACGATGTGACACAATTTTTTTTGCCTTTCCCTACAATTTTGTCCAAATTGGACAAATTTTATAACAAAATAGGGGTTCTTGGATGCTGCAAGCTCATCAGTGAGGTCTGTTTGAGCCCAAAGTGCTCCAAAAAATAGTGATTGCCTTGGGATGCATGCTAGGGTCGAATGACCCTACTGCAATTTTTTTTGCCACATAATGCAACTTTGTCCAAATTGGACAAATTTTATATGAAAATAGGGGTTATTGGGCACTCTGAACACAACGGTGAGGTCTGTTTGAGCCCAAAGTGACCAAAAAAAGAGGCCCCAGATCTAATAGAAAAATCTCTGAAATTGAAGATCTGACGAACAAGGTTGAATCTCTCAAGAAGAGGATAGGGACATAAAAATTTGAAGCTCTGATACCATGTTGGAGTTGATGAGAAAACAACCCATAGCTCCCAAGAACACCTACATGCAAACACTTGTCATAGAAAGAGAGAAGCAAAAGCTATGGAAACCTGAATACATTGATCCACGAGAGAGGAGACATTCTTGATGTGCAAAAACAAAAGTTGCAATCAAATAATAATGAATTTTTTAAGAATAAAAGGAGATCTAAAACCCTAAAAGGGTGGACAAACCTAGGTTGCATGATAATAATTAATAAAATAATTAATTATTATATGCCTAAAGTTTAGCATAAGTAGAAAGAGATAATAAGTGACTTAATAATTAAATAAATATGATTCAATTGATAAGAAAACAACTTATTACTCTAATAGTAACTAGCATTTACTCAGTGAATCAGAGCTAATGGTGTAGACAATTTAATGCTAGGATGAACGGTTTGAAATATACCTAGTGGTGCAACTTTCAATTGAGCATCACTGCAAATTTTGGCATCAAGCGAGATTACCCTACCAAATTCAAACAAAGTCAAATATCCCAAAATGGAGAGAGATTATTGTAGACCCCAAAAACATGATCCTGTCACATTTGACGGTTCATCGATACCTTTCACGAGGTCTGAGATACGAGCCTCAAAAAATCACTGGGAATTGTGTTTAGTGCACCTTGGGAACACTTCGATTCACCATGGTTGGGCATGTTCTAGTGACTATGTGGGGATAAATAGGGTTTTCACTAGTGTTTACTCAGCCAAACAAAACTAATGGCATAGATAGTTTGATGTCTGGGTGAATGGTTTGAATGATACCTAATAGTGCAACTTTCAACTAAGCATCACTGCAAGTTTTGGCATCAAGTGATATTGCCCTACCAAATTTAAATTAAGTCAAATGTCCTAGAATAGAGAGAGGTTATTGTAGGCCTCGACAATAAGGTCTTGTAACACCTGATTCTTTTCTGATACCTCTCATGAGCTCTAAGATATGGGCCTTGAAAGATCGTTGCCCAATGGTGCATAATGCACCTTGGGGACACTTCGGTCCGGCATGGTCATGAACGTTCTAGAAAGTTCATGGGCCAAATAAGGTTCTCACTGGGGTTTACCCGACCAATCAAAGCTAATGGAGCACATAGTTCAATGCCATGATGAATGATTTTATCCATCATATAAAGTAATTCTTGACAAAATTGACAACTTTTTGCAACCATATTACATTTTTTTACAGTTTTACATCAATGGCCATTATAACTTTGCAAACATGACCAAGATGACTTAGATGCACTGAAAAACATCATTTGTATGTCATCTCCACCTTATTTGATCAATTTGACCAATTTGACACACCCTTGACCAATAGGGCTTAATAGGCCAAATGGTTACGTAGTGGACCATTGGACCTTACAATTGAAATCTAATGCATGAAAAGGCATTAAACAACTATTAAAATGATATGTATGGCCTTATTACAAAAAATGAGTCCAAATCACATATTTGCATATTTACATGTAATTCATCATTATAAGAGGTAAAATAAACAAATTATAAGACATAAAATAAAAAAATTAGGATACAAAATGAAGACATTATAAGACACTCATCAACAGGTTAGCGGAAAATTGTATTAGAGGTTGTTATTTTCTCATTTATCTTCCAAAATATAAATGTAATACACTATCTACAAAGTCATCAATGTTGTCAAGAAATAGTAGACAAATATCATCAATACAATGTCATCATGTATAAATTTGTATGCTCAATCCAAAGTACTACTCATGTCCTTGTGCATGCACATGTCCTCACATAAAAATACATTGTATATCATTGATACAATAATAGTATCTATAAATACATTAATGGTATAAAAAATCTTAGATACACAACTATAAAAAATCATAGATACACAACTATATCAAAAATCCTAGATAATATCATTGTCCTTTCCTCTCCTTAATGTATAGATCCAACCATTTCTACTCTTGATGACACCTACATTCCAATAGTCACAAAATATTAGTATTAGAGGAATAATAATAACTAAATGGTGAGACAAAAAAAATTAAGATATACTCCAAAGCACGGTAGAGGAATTTCATACATCCATCATATTTGTAATCCTTACATTCTGAAGGCATGAGAACAAGTTAAGTTAATTGATAAAACAAGAATTTTATAGGTTGACCAAAACATTATGAAGATAACAAACAAAATGAACCAAAGAACATAATGAGCCAATGTATAGTGAACTTTACCATCATTTTGTATGAGTTAATCAAGTGTGCCTGAATCTTCTATATCTATCATATATGTATCCAACTACACTTACAATCCATGACATGACCAAGTTTATTGACTCAAAAAAATCAAGAATAAAAGTGCAATTAATGTATTGAATGTAAGTGTAATGAACATAGAAAACCTTGCAGTGAGTTGGTATTACCTAGTGAAGTGTACCTAAAGGGTCATCTCTCTGCTTGAGGGTATCCAATATTTCTTTATGATTAATAGTACTAATAGTGAAAAGTTATTTTGTCTTCGGTCTTCCTTGATGCTTCAACAAATTAACATTTACTTCTATAATGAGCTATGAATACATGAGAATGGTTTTGTGCTTCTCATAGTCTTCAAATGAAGGAATGCCATTCTTTCTGAACATGTATGTTTGCATCCATGTTCCCACAACAACAAATGAACTACTAGGATATGTGAACCCATCATCATCTTTCATTGGTTGTGCAAGCTTCTACTTTCCTTGTATAGAATGTGCTAACCAGTAATCTGATCTTTCATCATTCCCTTGTGGTGCAACCAATGCAAAAACATGTCATGGTTGTAGAAGACCTGAAAGATGGCATACTCAACTTAACTTTGCATGTCATTATTTATTACAGAGAGTGTGAGAGATAAAGGAGTTATATATTGTGGAACCCATGTATCCACCCAATCACTTGACTCACATTGATCCCAATCACACTAAAAATAATTGGGACAAAAACAAGCCAACTCTCATGTCCAAATGGTCCATGTACATACATCTGAGATTCGAAATGAATGTATTTTTGAAGAATATTTAATTGTCTAACAATCTAATCTATCTCCTATTTTTCCCTCAACCAACCAAAAGAATTTTTGCACTAATGAATTAAGAGTCCCCCTTGTGATAATGTTGAAGTACACCAATCAACAATAGAAAAAGCATCAAGAAGTTTTGCACCTAAAATCCTCAATTTCTCCTTAACTAGAGTTCTCTTCACACACACACACTTGCTCCATCATGCTCCCCTTTCCCATGCCCAGCATAAAAAAAACTCCAAATATGAGGTACACCTCTCTCTACATGCATTCTACACAACCAATAAAACATACGAGCATTCTTGAACTGGCCTGTGCAGTTATTTGACCAAATGAGATGTCTATCCATAGCAATATAATTTTCCTGCAAGAACTCAAAATAATTCTCAAAAAAATGTTGGACATACTCATAAGAGTGAGATCTATCATTTCTCATATAAAAATGGTACTCAATGATTATATTTTGGTCATGTTTTGTACTATCAAGGGAATGTCTATATGTTATGTGGACAAAAATAGCCATCTGAATGGAATTGTAATATTGAGCTTGCAACTCATTTTGGGGCTACAATGTATATTTCTTTGCAAATTCAACCACTGATATAATAGTTTCAATTGGGAAAGAGTCCTTACACATCTTGAATTGTTGATCCAACCACTAAGACATGTGACTATGCTTTGCATACTTGTAAAAATGATTTTTCTTCAAATCTAAAATAAAATCAGCTACATTACATTCTTTTGTAACCAACTCACATCTAGAGCCTTCACCTCCACTCTTCAATGACATTTCACCATTTCATATATCTTATTTTGGATTATTATATTTCCAAAATCATGTTTGCAGCCCTCATGAAAATATAAAACAAACTTCGACAATCCATCACATTATGAGCACTTGTCATTTAAGGAATTGTTTCTATAAAAGAAATAACCATCATCTCTAGGACATAAAAACCGATCTATCAAGTCTCTTGATGATTTTAAAAGACCGCATACACCACAATCCTCCAACATTTCATTAGTATTCAAAGTAGAATGAATGCAACGTAATAGTTCAAGGTCCATTAAAAACTCCACATGATATTTACAACAACAAGTATTTTGAATCTTAATAGGTACACAATAAAATGGCTTAAAAGATTCAAAATCCCTTTAAGATATTTTCAATGTTGGATGTGTCTCAAAAAAAAAATTGAACAACATTGTTTGACTTGCCTCCAAATAATGTTTAGGATGTGGGGTATGGTCTCAAATGCCAATTCTCAACTTCAAGACATCCTTCACATTTAGTGACACTCTTGAGTTAGAGTGCATGTACCATCTTAAAATGGACATAATTCATTTTGAGACCTTTGATCCCTCCTTAGTGTGGTTTTGATCTCTCTCTCTCTCTCTCTCTCTCTCTCTCTCTCTCATCTTCTAACATGGTCCTTTAGGTGCTATGTTATCACCTTTTTTAGCCATATCTCTCGGTAGACTCATCATCCTCTGATTCTTTATGCACCTTCTTCAAGGCCTCCAAGACCCCTCTCTAGGACCCCCCTACTACATATTAACATTTCTTTTATCATTACATTTACATTTCAATTTAAAGGTTAGATCATCAATATAGGGCTTGACCAAGGAAAACCCTCATCCACCCAAATCCAAAAATAAGATTTTATGTGTGCAAGAGTAGGATATCATAATTACAACCACAGATCTAAAAACTACTTGTTGGGACATTTTTGAAGAAGTTAGGTTGACTTTGCTACAATGTCCCAGGAACATGATGACTTCATGGAAAAGTATCTGGAACATGTTGCACCAGGTCAGCCTGTTCTTGGAGCTCTAAGAAAAACAACATTTTATGGGTTTCCTATTTTGATCATGAATCCAGAGTTGAAATTTTTATCATGGGTTCAGATCTATAGTTTTTAGAGAAAAAAGACATATTCCTTTGAACATTTCAAGGTGAGTACTATATCATTCATTTCACTTCTTAGTCTAGACCTATTTTCATATCTTAGTTGGGTTGATTGCATACACTTAGCATCTAGATCTATCTTACTTTTCTCATTAAATCAATTGGCTCAATTTCACATCTTTAATCAAATCCTACATTACATGAAAGAGGAATTTCTTGCTTACTTCATTGATATAATTTGGGTTTAGTATTGGCATCCCTTCATCTTCTTAAGTTTTTCTAATCTAACTTGGGCTATATTGAGAGTTATGTTTGTAAGCCCCTCTTTCTCTTGTATTTTGAGTGTTAGTGTTGGAATGATTAATTAATGAATTCATCTCACATAGTTTACATTGTTAGATTCATTAGTATCCATTTCACGCCTTAAACATTTTGATGAACCTGGCACATCTCTACCTTTTGATTTTAGAGTTAGATCCTTTGATCTCTCTTATTTCCTTCTTGGCATTAGGTGTTCACCTTCTTTTGGTGAACCGAACATCCTATACCAATTTCTTGGAGTTAGATCCCTTGTTTTCCTTTTTTTCATTGGTCATTTATTTTCTTTTGGTAAACCCAACACCCTAGGAATTCCTTTTGATCTAGGTGTTAGTTTTCCCTTTGCTTTATCTTGTGTGTTAACCTTCACTAAATAGTACAACAATGGTATTTGCTAAACTATTATGGTACATAATACTCTTTATGGTAACTCTTGTGCTTGCATCTCTTTATCATGCCTATGTTGTTTATGCAAGTTTCTTTCATTTCATGATGTTCATGTCTTTACATTATTTTCTTGCATATGTTATTATGAAGTTAACTAATACAAGGTTTCCCAATAAAATATATTTCAAGACAATTATTAGAATTTCATGTCTATTTTTCAATCATCTTTTGGATGGCATTAGAGATTTTGTTAGTGATTCTCCTAATACTAATCCTTTCCATGTCGATCATACTTGATGAAGTGATAGAGATACCTACATGTGACTTGAGACAATTGGACCCTAAAGATCTTAGGAGGTATGGAGAACTCTACACCCGAAAAGAAGCTCAGGAGAAGCTAAGGCAAGAAAGAAAACATAAACGGGTGCTAGAGGATGTGAAAGAAATCCTAATGCAAGTTTTCCCTGATGTCAATGTTGATGAAAATACTCCCATCATTGACCAACTTTCCCTACTTACCGAGAACATCAATTCCCCTACCATCGATGTAGAAAAGGAGATTGAAGAGAGAGTTAAGACAAAGATACAGTACAAGATCACAAAGAAGATCATCCCAGCAGTGGCAATTCACAAGGTGAAATTATTTGAAACTTGAAGTGAAATAGAAAGAATTATTCAAAAGATACTTACTATTTTGAAGAAGCTTTGCACCATAGATTCATTTACAGAAAAAATAAATGCAAAATTGAATAAGTTAGATGAAGATCTACAGCAAAGTGTTGAAAGCTTGATAATTGAACCCCATGCATTCAAACTGCATTATGGAAAGGTTAAACATATACAGGGGTTAAGGAATGAATTGAGAAGAGAAGATGACAAGATAAAAGATAAAATAACTTAGCTATAGGCTGAGTTATTACCCCACATAGAGGTGACACAACGGCATGTTAAGAAGCAAAAGGAATTAGTTTCCACCCCTGAGTTATCAGTGGTAGATCACATTTTTGATATGCATGCCTAGGTAGGTCTAGAGCAGATTGCACTTGAGAGTCTGAAAGAGGAATGGGAAAACCTCTTGGCCAAACTTAAGAAAACCCACCAGAACATTTTTGACAAGTTATAAGTATACATTTTTTTTGGCATTATTATCAAAAAAGGGGGGAAAACTATATGTATATAGTATGTTTACCGAGAGCATATAGACAGGGGGAGTCTATACAAATTTTTTGAAGTATACAAGTTTTGAAATTTTGGAATTTTGATTATGGCATACATATGTATTTTTTTCACTAATGCCAAAGGGGGAGAATGTTACACGTAATTACATTATGAGTTATCATTAGTGTCACATATAGTTGGTAAAGGAAGAAAATAGACTAGTCGGTCAAAACACCAAGTATAGTAATCAAGCAGAGCACATGGTATAATGACAAAGTAATTGAGCGTAGTCTTGACTGAGCACATACACTGAGCTAGATGAAAACCGAGCACACCGATTATAGTTATAACTGAGCTGGATGATTACTTAACAATGTTTCTTAAATCCTCTAATGAGGTAGATCTTAATAGGTCTCAATTGTTACTCCTAACAGAGTAAGATCATCAGAAGTGATCAACATTGTAAGCCCTAATAGGAAAAATTTATTATTGCAGTAGTGAAGCTTTGTGGGTGTCATCCCCACTATAGTTTTTACCTTCTAAAAAGATTTTCTGTGATATCAAAATACTTGTGTGTTGTTTATGAAGTTTCATGAATCTTTACATGTTAGATTAGAAAGCATTTCTTGTTTTAATTATGTTATGAATGAATAGAAATGATAATATGACAGTCGGTTAATGAGAGATAGTATCTTGAGGATTTAGATTAAAAAGTTTTTAGGGTTACTGATTCACCCCTCCCCTCTTAGTAACTCACCTTTCTATAATCCCAACATTTTTGTCTTAATTGTATTCACTCTTAGCTAATTAGATTAATATTGTATTTTACATCTAATTAAATTAATCTTGCATTTGCATATAGTTGCATTCAAAATCATTCATTTAGAATGTGTTGTTATCACTGAGTTTGCAATGACCTGAGAGAAAGCTCATACTCGGATCTATTAGAAGGAAATGAGTCACCTTAGTTAGTCTTAGTTTAGATTAATTTTTTTCAACAGTTTAGATTAACTATCCGATGATTCATTGAAGTGTTGAGTTAGTTTAGATTGCACATTTTCACACACACAGTCAGTACGTGGGTTATGTAATATTGGGTGGGCCCTGTAGTCCCATTCTTAAAAGAATATGACTTGGGCATTTTCAAATAGATAAAAAACTCCTCATTTTATAGTTTTCTAGGTGAAAAATGGCTCCCTTGTGAAATGGTGAAGGTTAACAAGTCAACACTATAGGGTGGTAAAATATGACGTGTTATCCCCTTTCACAGTTTCGTGAGGGGCAAAATGGCAATTTTTTTGTCATTTTGCATTTTTTTATGTCGTCCTTAGTGCTATTATTTGTGGAAGCATGCCAATTATCTTATTAAGAGCTTTTTGATCAACAATTGTGCTATAATCTTGCATTAAGGATTTTTGTACCACATATAGGTTGCCCATTTAGATCAGAACCTTCATTAATGGCTCACATTTTAACTGGTGGTCTAGGTCTATTTTTTATGCATGGTGATGTTTCATAAAGGTATGCAGGGTGGGTTAACATATCGTATTTTTCCATCTTGATAATTCTTTTGCCAACATCATGATTTGACTATTTGCAGCCACAACACATTACCAAGACTAATTTTAAAAGCCGAACCACTTCTTTTGGCTATGTAAACATGACAATAGTGCATCCCATGCTCATTTATCACTTGCGAGGATAATATTAATAGATATTATATTTTAAATGCAAAAATAGGAGGGTGATGCATGAGTAATGATTTTTAGTCAAATATGGACAGAGGGGAGGGTTTTTTTTCTTGCATGGATTATGGATAGATTTAGAGAAAATATTGGAATTTTATTCTCATATTGGATTTTTGAATGGTCTGCATGTCATTTGAGGGAACTTTTGAGCCAGCTAATTTTTTTTTTCTTCTAGTTTGGGCCCTTAATTTTAGGGATTTGCATTTACATCCAACCATGCATATTTTTGAGAACTTAGAGATGGGAAGGAGGTGGAGTTTGAGTTAGAGTTTAGTTCATGGTTCAATTGGCTATCAGTTCTACCTCTTCTTGGGTTTTTTACCTTTCTATAAGGTCCTTATTTGTATTATTGTTCGAGGAGTTCTCTTCTTTTCTTTGCCAGGATTGTAGCTTTGGCAAAGCCCTTTCATGCTTCAGTATTATTTTAGGGTCCATGATTTTCAAGTTTGTATCAACTTGTTCCTTTGGATTTATAATAAAGAGAAAAATTTCCTTCTCATCCTTGTGTTTATTAGGTTTATTCTTGTGTTTGTATGAGTTCATTAATCTAATTTGTGGAGATTTCTTCCCTTTTTATATTATTGATACCTATGGGCCTTTCTTAAAACCAATTAATTACATCTAGGTTGTGAAGATTAATCTTTATTTATAATTCATTATGAATTCATATGGTTGTTAAATATTTTTGAAGATCGAACATATTTTGATGTATCACTTATTTAGAGATAGGATTAGGTGATCATTAGGGAAAGTTGACACTCAATACAAAGATTAAATTTCATTATAGCTACACCCACATACATGAGATTCTTTCCATGTTTTAGGGGATTTGTAGGTCTCATGCTTAGAAAATTTAGGTGCAATCCTTTGTGACAACAGTTTTTGGCACACCTGTTGGGACACTTTGGACTGTTTCAATCCAAATTTTCCCACACATTACTAGTTTTTGGTATGAAAATCAGCATTAAAGCCTTTGGAGGCATAAATCAACACACACTTGGTGGGTCTACAAGGATTAATCTACTAGTTTTGAGAGATACAGGTGCTGGTATGTCCAAATCAAATTCATATTCTGATTTCCATCTTATCATATGAGTACTTATGCAAATTTTTGTGGGAAGTCTATATACCCACCTTTGTATTATGAGGATAATGTTCATGGAGCTCTTCATCAGTCATATCATATTGAGGATGCTACTAGTTTTGCTCGGAGTGACTTTGCAGTAATAAATTATCATCATGTTTCACCTATTCGTGAACCTCTTGTCCATTTTCACATCTTATGTAAGATGGATTTTAATGTAATTAGGGATAAAGTCATGGATCTTAGTCAAAGGTTTGTTAACCTTGATTTAGGTTTGAAAGGAGACCCATTCCCACCCTTGTATAAGGATGAGCTTAGATATCTTGAGTTGCAACTCCTCTTAGGGGTTGGGCTCAACAAATACTTGGAAATAAAAGATGTCAAGGATTTGACATGCAGCTAGAGTAATTAGCCCACCAAATTTTTGAAATGTGAATGTTGATATGGAAAATATATTACTCTAATGATATGAAAAAACTAAAGTAGAAAATACAGACTCAGGAGAAAGAGCATTTTGATGCCAAGCAAAAACAATATGAAGAAATTATTGGATTAATTTATGGAAAGTTGAGTATTGAGAGGGGAGGGGTGAATCAATACTTCAAAACACTTTTATCTAACTTTATAACCATTCACCAAATTCATAATTTTGCATGTAATAACATAAAAATATAAAATGACGTAAGACAAGGAGCAAGAGGGGCCAAACAATGGTGCACTCTAATGATCCAAGCCTGCAACACACATATGGAAGCAAAAAACAACAAAAGTGAGAGAGAGAATGCCAGATCTTTCATATATTATCAAATATTAGAATCATACATGCCGGGTTGTAAGGCCTTCTTGGTTAGGGCCTAATATTACAATGAATCTTAGAAGTCCTCAAACATGTGAGGATCTATCACAAAACTCCAAACTAATGTATACTATCTTCTCTCTCTAAAAAACTCCCCCCTAAACTACAACCAAACATCTACATTTATACAAGAAGCTACCGAGCTGAGTCAGCCTTCAGATCCACAATCAACAGAAGTAACGATCAAATCTAGGACCACACACTTCCCAATGATGGATTCCAACATTAAATCCATGATCCAATATAAATGCACAAGTCAGACACAACAGGAAATAAAACTAAACCTGTCGGTAAGCAAGATAATCAAGCACAAGACAGGCAATGTCGAGTGCCAGTGAAATAATCGACCGCCCAAGAGAGAACCGACCACACTTGGTAACCAAAGGAAATCGACCAACTACCGACCAACTTGGTCAAAATAGAAATTGAGCAACACAGACAAAACTCCAAATTCTTTCTGGTCCGAGCCACATCCAACTTAGATTGTGAAATCCATGAACTGTCTTCCATTGTTCTATTCTTCCACTTAACCAGATATTCCATGTACTATTTTCCTCTTGTACTCTTGCCAACTCTTTCCTTCAAAATCTATTCAACTTCATCATTCTATTTCTTAGGATATTCTATCAGTTTATCACTTCTTCATCAGGTTCATGATACTCATACAAATCAACAATGTTGAAAATCGGTGATATGTCCATGTCATCAGGTAACTCAATTTCATATGCATTTCCACTATCAAATTTCTTTAGAATCTTGCAAGGTCCAAACTTCTTCATCTTCAGCTTTCCATATGTTCTAACAGGGAATTGGCCTTTCTTCAAATGAACCATCACTTCATCACCAACATCAAAAGTTTTATGTCTTCTTCATCTATCAGCTTTGTCTTTGTATTTCTGATTACTGTCTTCCAGCATTAGCTTCACATCCTCATGCAATGTCTTCATATACTCAGAAAACTTTACTCCTTCAGCACTTTTCTTATTCTCATCAGCAATGTCTCTCAAATTAGATATTCCTCTCGGTTGTGTACCATTCAAAATCTCAAATGGTGTCTTTCTAGTGCTCCTATTCATTGAGTTATTATATGCAAACTCTGCTTGTGCCAACATAGAATCCCAATTACTCAGTGTGTCTCCAACTAAACATCTCAAAAGATTTCCCAAAATTTTGTTCACAACTTCAGTCTGTCCATCGATTTGTGGGTGAAATGTAGAACTATATTTCAACTCAGTGCCAAATTTCTTCCAAAGTGTTTTCCAAAAATAACCAACAAATTTACTATCTCGATCAGAGATAATACTCCTCGGTAATCCATGCAATCTGACAATTTCCTTAAAGAAAAGATCTGCTACATGTATTGCATCTGATGTCTTTCTACAAGGTATGAAATATGCCATTTTAGAAAATCTATCCACAACAACAAATATAGAATCATTACCTCTTACTATCTTCGGTAAGCCAAGAACAAAGTCCATACTGATGCCAATCCAAGGTTTCTCAGGAACAGAAATCGGTGTATACAATCCAGTATTCTGACTTACTCCTTTTGCAACTTGACAAATTCCACAACTTTTCACAAATTTTTGAACATCTTTATACAACTACGACCAATAGTACTTCTCCTTAATCAAATTCCATGTTTTATCAATACCAAAATGTCCAGCCAAACCACTACTATGTTTCTCTTTTATCAAATTAGTTCTCATTACTCCTCTCGGTATACACAACTGAATACCTTTAAACAACATACTTTCCTGAATAAAATATTCATCCCATTTAGTGTCTTGTTGATCTTGAATAGGTGCTTTGCACTTTCTCCATGGCTTAGAAAAATTAGGGTCATTTTCATACAAACCTCTTATCTCATCAAAACCAAGAACTTCAATTTTCATCTCAGTCATCAAAGATCTTCTTCTATTGAATGCATCATCAACTCAGTTAGTGACTCCACTCTTATGCTGTATCACAAATGTATAACTCTGCAAATACTCAACCCATTTCATATGTCTCTGATTCAACTTATTCTAACTACCCAAATATTGTAAATCCTTATGATTAGTAAACAACACAAATTCACTCGGTATCAAATAATGTCTCCATTTCTTTAGTGCTTGAACAATAGCATAGAATTCTTGATCATAAACAAAATATTTCCTTCTAGCATCATTCAACTTTTCACTAAAGAAAGCAACAAGTTTACCTTCTTGACTCAACACAGCTCCAATTGCACTTCCACTTGCATCACATTCTACTTGGAATACTTTACTGAAATCAGGTAATGCCAAAATAGGTAATTCAGCAACCTTCTGCTTCAGGGCCTCAAAACTTCTATCAACTCCATGTGTCCACTTGAATTCTCTTTTGTCTCCTCTCATAGTCTCAGTCATAACATTACAGATTGAACTGAAATTCCTTATGAACTTTTGATAAAAATTTGCCAAACCATGAAATGATCTTACTTCTCCTCCTTCAATCTCTACAAAACTTGTATAACATGCAACAAATGTTCTTCTCTGGTCTTACTGAATATAAGAATATCATCAAGATATACAATCATAAACTTACCCAAGAATTTCTTCAAAACTTCATTCATCAATCTCATAAAAGTACTCGGTGCATTAGTTAAACCAAAGGGCATAACCAACCACTCATACAAACCTTCTTTTGTCTTGAAAGCAATCTTCCATTCATCACCTTCTTTGATTCTAATCTGATGATACCCACTTTTCAAATCAATCTTTATGAAATACTTTTCTCCAGTCAAATTGTCCATTATGTCATCCATTCTCAGTATAGGCAACCTATACTTCACTGTTATCTTATTGATTTCTCTAGAATCAGTACACCTTCTCCATTCTCCATTCTTTTTCAGTGCCAATACAACAGGTACTGCACAAGGACTCAAACTTTCTATGATCAAGCCTTTCTCCAGCAACTCTTGAATTTGTCGGTTCAATTCTTGATTCTCGGTAGGTGTCAACCGATGAGGTGCCTTATTCGGTAAACTAGCTCCATGGATTAGATCCATACAATGATCAATGCTTCTTTTTGGTGGAAAAACATTAGGTACATTATCATAAATGATATCATTGTACTTGGTGAGTAACTTATCAATCTCCTCAGGGACATTATCCTTTATTTTCTTACTCGGCTTATTAGGAATCGCAACAAAACATACATCATTCCTCTTCAAAGATTTAACAAACTTTATTCCTTCCATCAAAAAAACTTTCACAGATGTGCAAACATTACTGACAGGTTCTTCCATTAATGGTAACAAGATTTGTTTCTTTCCATCAGCCACTATAGTATACTTATGCAATCTCCCATCATATATAGCATGTCTATCATATTGCCAAGGTCTACCCAACAAAATATGACAACAATCTATAGGCATGATATCACACAACACCTTATCATAGTATTTTCCAATTTTCAAATTCGCATAACATTGTGCACTCACCAGAAGTGTATGCTCATCTTTGATCCATGAAATTTGATAGGGCTTCAGATGTACCAACCTTTCCAACTACAATTTTGTGACCATCTCTTTAGATGCCAGATTCTTCGAGCTATCATGATTACCTTCCAAACTCTCTCAGAAACTCTACATCTGGTCTTGAACAAACTTTTCCTTACCAGATCTTCCTTCTTGCTTTCATTCCATAGTGCTCTCCTTACCATCAAGTTATTTTCTTTCTCAGGTTCATTCGGTGACTCTTCTTGCACCAAAGCATTTCTACTACTGCCATCCTTCTTACTAGCCTGTGTACATTCAAAAGATCTATGTCCTTCTTCTCCACAATTGTAACAAGTTCCTCATAAACTTCCTCTACCATAACCACCTCGGTAGTTACTGCCTCTGCCTCTACAACTTTCACCTTTCCACTTAGTCTTGCCTTTGTCTAGATTTGTCTTTTCTGGTTCAAATTCACCATTTTCACCATTAGATCTACCTCTTCCTCTAGGGAATCTACCACCTCGACCTCTTTTTGTTTTCTCATGTTTGTTGTTCAATTTCTCCTTGGCCTTCAAAGCAAATTGATAAGCCTCTTTAATGTTCTCCAATTTGACCATACCAATTTCCTCTTGGATGGAAATTCTCAAACCATTCAGGTATCTACCAATTCTTTCCACATCATCTTCATCATGTCCAGATCTGATATCTAATCTATAGAATTCCTTAGTATACTCTTTTACCGAGCTATCTTTCTGTCTCAAACTTTGCATTCACCGAACTAGGTTAATCTAATAATCACAAGGTAAGAACTTTCCTTTCAATTTTCTCACCATTTTATTCCATACCTTGATTTTGTCTTTGCCTTTCCTTTTTCTATCTAGCTACAAATGTTCCCACCATAAGGATGCATGAATTTTCAACTTTGTGCTTGTAATCTTCACCTTCTTATCCTTAGGGATGTTTTCATATTCAAAATACTTTTCCATCTCAGTGATCCAATCCACCAATTCATCAAAATCTACCTTTCCACTATACTCAGGAGGATTAAAATGTGGTGTTGACTTCAGACTTGTCAAAGCTTTCAAAAATATTTCTTTGCCTTGATCCATAACAAGACAAGGTTCAACATTCACCTGTTCTTCTTCAATTTCATCATCACTAACATCTTCAAGATGTCTGCCTCTTCTCTGGGCTATCTCTACTACTTCTAACCTAGCAGCAATCTACCAATCCTAGATTTGCATCTCGCCTCCCATGAACCATCTTGACAACCCTCTGCAATTTTAGGTAAAATCATAATCTGCTACCCCACAACAATTCAACTAGGTCTTCAAGAGGAACCTACAAACCTAGATCTGCAGACCTAGATCAAGATCTCACCTCGCTCTGATACCACCTGACACAAGACAAGGAGCAAGAGGGGCCAAACAATGGCGGACCCTAATGATCCAAGCCTACAACACACATGTACAAGCAACAAACAACAACAGTGAGAGAGAGAATGCTAGATCTTTCATATATTATCAAATATTAGAATCATACATGCTGGGTTGTAAGGCCTTCCCAGTTAGGGCCTGATATTACAATGAATCTCAGAAGTCATCAAACATGCGAGGATCTATCACAAATATCCAAACTAATGTCTACTATCTTATCTCTCTAAAAAACTCCCCCTAAACTACAACCAAACATCTACATTTATACAAGCTACCGAGCTGAGTCGGCCTTCAGATCCATAATCAACAGAAGTAATGGTCAAATCTGGGACCAGACACTTCCCAATGATGGATTTCAACATTAAATCCATGATCCAATATAAATGCATAAGTTAGCCACAATAGGAAATAAAACTAAACCTTTTGGTAAGCAAGATAACCAAGCAGCAGACAGGCAATGCTGAGTGCCAGTGAAATAATCAACCGCCCAGGAGAGAACCGACCACACTCGGTAATCGAAGGAAACCGACCAACTACCAACCAACTCGATCAAAGTAGAAACTGAGAAACATAGACAAAACTCCAAATTATGTTTGGTGACATAGGATTTCCAAGGACTCGAGATGCTCCTGCATCATAAAACAATATCACAACACACAACTCATAACACCATTATTTTGGTATCATAGAAATCATTTTTAGAGGATAAAAACTAGGGTGGGGATGACACCCAAAAAAATTCATTACTATAGTAAAATGTCTGCTCGGTTAGAGCTATAATGTTAGCTATTTCTGATAGCTTACTCCATTAAGAGTATAAAGACTGATTAATTCTACCTTGCTAAAGGATTTTACAACTCTAATATAAGAGATGTGCCCTGTTAAAGGAATTACAATATAAGATCTGTTAGGATCTACTCAGTTAAGAGCTTTTACAATTTTTGATTACACACTTAATCAGTAACATAAATTGCCTATAGTGATTGCATCAACATATGTGTAACAGACTCTATTTACTTAGTAATAATTTACCTCATATTGTACTTCTACCACAATATCAAATTTGTACTCAGTAACTTCAAAACTGAATCACATTCACACTATTTTCTTATTGCTCTATTACTTGATGGCTTCTCTACTCATCACCTGATTTCTCCTTCGTGTCATATACTCTTTCTCACTCTCTCTGATTTTCACACTTTGATCCAATTTATACTCAATTCTAGAAGTGATGGAAATAATCTAGAATCATCTCCTTAAGCGGTGCTAGCATTGGTTACTTCTCCAATGCATATATCATATTTAATTCTCATTTGTGGATCTCACCTTTTAATCATGCATAATCATTATGTTTTAATATACAATGCTTCAAAAAATAATTTCCTTAATAATCAGGATGACCATGTGGACAACGACCTTGCTGTGGAAGAGAGTGTGGGGCTCGAGCAAAATGTTTTGGTCGAGGATAATATTCTGCATGATGTCAAATAGGTTGTGACTAATATTGAGAAAGATGGGTACGGGAAGGACATGGTTAACATGGGGAAGGATAAAGTGGAGAGTTCCATGGAGAAGACGGAGGGAGGGAACAAGGATTTTGAGAATCTGGGTTGTCTAGCTTTTTTGATCACCCTTAGCAATATGAAAATTGACATTACAGCAATGAAGTCTCATATTCATCAGCTCCAAAAAGAGACGGGGGTCCTTAAAAAGATGAACCTGGGGGAGAAAACCATGGGCCAAACTATTGATGAGCTCATTGAGACTGTCAGTAGGGCTGAGGGGCTCACTGTCTTCAATGACAAAATTATTGCTATGGAGAAAAAATTGATAATAGTGAAGGAATGACCAAAAGAATTGAGATAATGGAAAATAGGATCGACAAACTAGAGAAAACAATTGGGAATATAGCAGAGCATAGCTATGCTATTCTTAAGGTGTCGAATGAGCATGTGAAGATTATGGTGGACAAGCTGGACCATGGGAAAGGGGAGCAGGCAATCACTAAGGCCAAAGATGATCATGGTCCTAGCAGACGTACTAGATCTAGGTTTAGGAAGATGGAGGATGATAAGTATATTGATATTGAAGATCTAAAAATATCTGCAGCTAACATGCAGATGTTGGATGATTAGGCAACATAAATTATGAAATGTGTTTAGATAGAAGCTTGTTGTCTTGATGTCCTTATGTTGTCCTTTGTCTTTTTTATGTTATTTTTTTTAAGGACTTGTTTGTGTGGCTTTTTTTGGTGTTGTTTCACTTGTCTTATTGGAGCTTAATTGTCTATATTTTAATCTTGATGTAAAATGTTTTGAGTCCTTTCAAAACCTTCTTTTACATAATCAAAATAAATAATTTCCTCGAGATTTGTAAACTATTTTCTTCTCAGTGTCCAAATTCAATGTATTTGTAGACTCTCCTTGTGTTGGCCTATGATGCTCAGTAATACATTTTCTTTCTGCTCGATAACATGTATCTTCTCTCAGTTCAGTAACTATTATAACTTGGTATTGTCTGGTGCTCGATTTTCCTTTCTCTACCTTTCTCGTTGTGTAAACTTCCTTTTCCTTTACCAAATTTACCTTTTCCTTCATTTCTCTTTACCAACTAGCATATTTTCTTTTACCGAGTTGTCTTTCCTTCTTTACCGAATGACTTTGACAATCAATATGACTTAATCATAACTAATGACAATAAAATAACTCTATAGGAGTATCAATCTCCCCTTTTTCATTAGTTTGGTATCTTTGTTAAAAACCTTCAAAGTCATCAAAATTTTTGTCCTTAGAAAACTTTACCATGTAAACACTTCTTGAAAAAATCTTATATCTCCATTACTTATCTTTACTTATTACTCCCCCTATTGTAATAATCCTTGTACACATATATATCCATCTCCTTTACATACATATTCCTTTTACTTCATATATATCCTCATAACTCATATATTTCCCCCTTTTACCATAACACTCTATTATCCCCCTTTTTTAACAAAAATGCCAAAAATAATTACTTACCGTTTATTTGGTGGAGGAATCTTGGCAAAAATAGATTTATACCTTTCTTTTGCATCCTTTAGTGATGCATTCCATGAATCCTTGTTGTTTGCAACACTATAATATGTTCACTAATATCAGTTGTTAGGCTGACCATGCTATCCATAGCACTTACATATGGTGTGTTTACTAATTCTTTAGCCTTATGCACATGTTTTTGCAATGACTCAATTTGTGGTATCAAAAATGTTTGTATCTCTATGAGATCCATTCTAATTATATTCTCCTCTTTCATCAACTCATGTTGCACTCCTATTAAGTGCTTCAGCCTTTGATAATATACCTTGAAAGAATTAGGCTTGGTTGTTACCTTTGCTAGTTGTCCAGTTAGCTCATTTTCCACAATATCATCTTTGGCATTTATATCCTTAGTGAGATTTAAAATTAAACAAATATTCTAAAACAATATCTTGCAATTCTTTTTCTAACTTGATAACCAGTATAGAAAGTATAACCTTAACAAATTCCACTGATTGAAGTAACTCTTAAATCATTTTATCTTCCATTTTCTACCTATGTACTTGCATCAAATATTGACTGGTCTCGATACCTGGTTGATTTATCTGACTTACCAATTCACCCAATTAGCTGTATATATTACCTTTCTCATTTATAGTAGCCTCTAGTACAATTTCTTGTAGTATTTCTTTAACATTCTCTAGTACATCAATTTTTTGTTTCTTGGCAAGTAACTTATCTTGTGTTGCTTTTCTCTTGAGTAAATCTCTAAATTATAATAATTCCTTGGGGCTCGAGGTGGAGATATCAACTTTCAGTATCACAATAGGTTGGCTCAAATCAACCTTCTCCTTTTCATGTTTCCTCTTCTTTGACTTTTCCTTATTTGTAGATGCCTTCTTTGCATCAGATTGTACAGTAGTAGTATCCTCAGTTTTCTCTTATTTTTCTTCCTTTTTTATCTTATGTCTTCCTCTCTTCTTGTTTCTTCTCCTCCTTCTTTTCTTCATGAGTCTCTTCTTTATTTTCTTCTTTATCCTTTTTTCTTTCTCCTTAGACTTATCCTTCTCTTGTTTTGTAGTCTCGCTAGGGATCACTGGCTCTTGATTCTGACCTTTGGCTAGAATCAATCTCTGTAGTGGCCTCGGTATCCTTTGGTGCAGTCTCCTTTTTTGGTTCAGTGGGGGCATTAGTTGGAACATCCTTTGTGACCTCTGAGATAACTTCTTCAATCTCAGGAGAATTTTGTATTTGTTCAATAATAAGATCTTCATCCATCAACTTTACTTGTGCTAAATCATTAGGATTTATTCCTTTAGTCACCTTGGCCTTGGTTGCCATTACATATTTATCATCTTTAATATCCTTTTTTGGTTCTTTATCTTTTTTATCTTCTATGATGATCTCTTCTTTATCTATAGTCAGATCAATGGGATGTGACTGCCCTTGATTTTCCTTGATTTCAGTCGGTTGGTCGAGAAAGAATATCTTTCTCCATAATTCATCTCTCTCTTTTTGAACTTCTTCAAGTTTACCGACCATTATCTTTAGTGCTCTACTCTTGACTAGAAATATCTTTGAATATTCTTGCAATTCTTCCTTGATTCCTCTTGTTGATAATTCGGGAATAGTTATAGCTAGGGATCTCTCCCTCATTTTGTTTTTTAGATGTCATTGCATACTTCCATCTTGCATCTATTTTCTAATAAAGTTCATCTAGTAATTGGATGGCCAACTCAACCAGAGTAGTTCTAAACTTATGTAGAGTAAACACAATAGCTTCTTCAATCTTCTCTTTTTCCTCATCACTCCTATTCTCATATTTATGTTGCTTCAATCATGAATATCATCCATACTTCTTGAGTATTTCAAGTGATTCATCCAAGTTTCTCTATTTAGGTGCTTAGTTTTGCACAACTTTAAATTGAGTTACATATTTTGACTCAGTTTCACTATCTTCTTGTAATCTCAACTTCCTTCTCGATCTACCCAAAATTTTATTTTCTCTCATGTAAGTTTTAGTCTTTGATTTCTATGCATCTTGTTTCTTCTTCTCTCTCGGTGTGGAGGAAGACCTTGTTAATGGTCTTGCACTAATTGGACTAGGGGTTTCCTTCTTCATTCTTATTTTCTTCCCTTTGATCTCCGAAGGATTGACTTCATCTTATTCAACAACAATACCTAACTTTTATGATAAACTACTAATATTTTTCCTTAAGGCCTTAGGTATCAATATACCTAGTTTGATTTTAATATACCTAGTTTGATTTTATTCTTTACTTCCTCATATGTGCCATACCAAGTGGCTTTCTTATCAAATGGTTTCTCTAATAAACCTTCAATCTACAATGATACAACATTAATGTCCATTTCATAACCCATTGGTGGTAACCAAATGGATCTTGGCTCCACATCTCTCACTATACAAGTGTCGGTATCCACTTCAAAACATATATCATCCTTGTATTTTTCCACTAGCTAGGGTGGAATTATAAACTTCTTATGCATCTTAGCTTGAAATTTTAAAAAATAATCATTCATTATCATGTTAAAGTTATCTCCTAAACTTTGAATAAACTCATTTATTTGATAGATTATCGGTTTGTTCACATCCCACACTACATCACCGATTGATGGAAAGAAGTTCTAAATGTAGAAAAATATGCATACCAGTAATGAACTGAACTTCAAAGTATTGGTCTTTTCCTTCCTAATTGTAATCATATTGTCATCTAACTTCTTCAATAATATCTTACAAAGATCTATTGTCATATCTTTCTTCACAATCTTGTAAGCTATATCAACAACTCCACAAGGTACATTGTCTACCCAAGATGACTGGAAGATTCAGTAGGATATTATGTTATGTGTGAATCTCAGCTTAGGATCATCAATAGTAGGCAACTTTAGACCTCTTTTTTCCCATTTAGCTTGAGTAAGTTCACAAAGTTTATTCTTGTCTATTTTCTTGGGTTCTCTCGGTCTATCACCGATTAGATATCTAGTAACAATGTGTAGTACATATTTTATGATTTTAACAGGTGCATCAAGCCACATGAACTAATCATGTACTCAAATCAAAACAATTATCATCCATTCCTACTTGAATATTGTTGGTACATGCATAGCATGAACCAAACCCTTGGTCTCCAAATGTGTATGATCATCCTTCAACTTCCCATTTACACATAGGTTCTAATAGGATGTGTTGATATCCACTTGACAAATGTCCTCAATTTTGCAATGTATGAAGGCACAAATATCTTCAATTGAAATAACTCTCAATGGGATTGAAGATAGGACTCTAGATTTATCAGTTTCAACTACTACAATAGGTGGTATCTTATACTTTAGATTGACTGGGTCAATCTTCTCCACAACAACATGCTTTTGTACTTTGGGTGCCATTGATTCACAGACATAATATCTTAACTATAGGGTTTTTATTAAATAAAAACTCAACTACATTACCATAGCTTCGAAAACACCAGTAATACCTTGAATGCGCTAGACAATGCTTATATTTTCTCAAATGATCGCTTGAATGCTATCAGAAGACTCTTCTCTACTAAATGCTTCAAATGCTCTTGAAAATGTAAGGTGAAAATGAAATAACAAGAACTCTATTTATAGTTTTTCCTCGATTAGGGTTTCCAATGGATATGATTTTAGAATTAAATGCTCTCTACCAAGTCCCTTTTCACCGATTACCCAATGAACTTTCCTTTCACCAAATAGAACAAAATAACATATATTATTACCGGTCAAAATATGAAATGTCAACTTCACAAAATCCAAATGCATCTTAATATGATAATATGGATCTTTGCACAATTGTTAGGATCTAATTTAATATAGAATTTAGTTATCATCTCCTACTCATATCTTTGACCGATTAGGTGAAGATAGGTGCACCTGATCTAGAGGATGTGGTGCCATCAGTTGTTTCAAGTTTAGTTCCATCATCTTGAGACTTCCTTCTCCATGTTCTATTCATCTGATATGTTATCTCATCAACATTAACTTGGGAATTTTCACTCGATTATTCCTCAATTGGGCCTTTGCCTTGATACCTACAATCTTTGGCTAAGTGACCGACCTTGTGACAATGAAAATAAGCCATTATAGAATTTCCCCATGATTTTCTATTATTCCTTCCATGCATCAACATGTAATTTGTGGAAATGTGACCAAATCTCCCACATGTTGTACATCTAATTCTTGTATTGTAGTCTCATGGTATAGTTGATCCTTATTGGTTGTTTGTGGTATTCTATCAGTTAGGTACCCATTTATCATTATTTCTTTATGACCTACATTCTTCATACTTGTGACCATATTCATTGCAATTAGTGCAATAGACATTAAATCTTGGCTTCCTTGTATAGTTAGAAATCCTTGATCTACTCTCAAATGATTTATGACTATACTTATTGTAATTGTAACAATAACCATTAAACTTTGGAATGCTCAATTGATTACCTCTTTTTCTCTTGCAGACATTAGTTGTATGACCTAGTTTTCCACAATGATAGAAAGTAGGCTTTGTTGGCAAGTTGACAATATTGAAATATATGACTATGATTTAGTGTTGTCATTATGGCAACAAAGTCACATGATGTTATGGAGTCAGCGCAAGCAATTAGAACATCAAAATTTAGTTAAGTATGGAAGAATGGAGAGTTAGTAGAACACCAAGTGAACAAAGCATCAACGCACGTGCTTATGACTGAGTTATGGCATGCGCCCTTGAAGATAATCTTTTTGGTATTTATTCATGCTAAGTCTAAGAGCACATGATCAGATAAGTTCGTATGATGAAGATACAACCAGTTGAAGAGTCACAGATAGTGAGCGGCGGAACATAATAGAGCATGGAGCTGACTGTTGGTATTTTGGTTAGCACTTGTAATATTGTTTTGTAAAGGCTATACACCTATTGTATTTAGGTTTTAGACATGTTAATATTATTTTTTGTAAACACGCTTGAGCCAATTCACTTGGAAGCATTATATGTAATAGGTTGAAGGCCGACCTAGTTAATAGTTTTGTTTGCGCATATAAATAAGACATGTGCCTTTATAATTAAGTATGGAAGATGTATAGAAAGTTGATTAGAGTAGAGAAGAGGTATGCAAAGAGTAGTTAGAATGTTGTAGTGCTCTAAAAGAGGCTAAATCATAAGTGCACAAAGGAACTGATCTAACAAGAAGTGTCATAGCAGCAGTTCACCTTGAAAATATAATATGTATCTGAGATCCAGAAGGTTGTAGCCTTCACCCACTTGAGTAGTGAGCTCTAGGAAAGTGTGTCCCCACCCCTAATAGGGTTAATTGTCAAATAATTCTAATAGGGTCTGACCCTTGACCAAGTCACTGTACTGAAAGCATTGTAAAGATCAACTCCTAATAGGGTTACAAGATCTTCTAACATGGATCATAAAACACTAGTGCATTTCTTAGTGGGTGTCAATTCCCACCAGGGTTTTTACCTAATTGGGTTTCCCCGTAATCATCTTTGGTGTTATGTGTTATGGTTGTTTATCTTTCTTGCATTAATATTCATTTCAGTACTTAAGAAAATAAGTTAAAGTTTAAGATATCAGAAAAATTAATAATATATAGAACACTGATTCACCCCCCCTCTCAATGTTCCCATTCCTAAAAATTGGTATCAAAGCTCTAGTCCTCTAAAGACAAGTTTAACCACTTGAGGAGATCATGGATAAGGGAGAATTGAAACATCTAAAAAATAATCTTGAAGCAGCTCTTGAAGACCTGGACAGATCTGAAAAAGAAATTGAAGAACTGAAAGAAAAGGTTATTGATTCTCATGCAGTCATCAAAAAACTAAGAAAAGATTTGAAAGATTGTTCCACAAGTGATTTGGGAAAAATGGTTAAAATGATAAATGAGGAAAACACATCTTTGAAAGATCAGATTGAAGAATTAGATGAAAAGTTACTTAATAATCAAGAAGCCTATGAGGAGCAGGTCAAATAAAACAAGTAGTTGGATGAAGAACTAAGGGAAGCAAACATGAAAATATTGGAATTAGAAAACATCAAGAAATAAGTGGAATCTGAATTGACTGAAGCAAAGAATCATATTGACAAATTGCACACAAGAAAGGATCTAATAGAGTAACATCTGTATGCACAGAAGGTTAAAGGAGACAAAAGTGGTATTAGATTCAATGAAGCACAAAATCAGATCAATGGCATGCGAGCAAGAAATAAAGGATCAAAAGAATCTACAGAAGCTTAGAAGATAGGAAATCATATAGAAGCTAAAGTTGAACCACCTAATGATGAGTGCAAGCCAGTAAACAAAACTTGTTATGCATGTAACAAGCATGGACACATAGCAAGAGATTGTAAAGAGGTAAGACCTTTCAATGGTTACTGTTATTCATGTAATAATTTTGGTCATAGAGCTATGAATTATAGATCAAATCAAAGAAATCAGAATTAGCAAAGTTAGAAAAATCATCCTTAGCAAAATGTTATAAGTCCTCAAAACATTACATGTCAGATATGTAACTATAATGGTCATTCAGCTAGACAGTGCAAATTAGTAACTCACATCAATGCGCCTAAGAATATAAGGCCTCCAGTCATTTGTCACTCATGCAACAAGGCTGGACACATCTCAAAATTATGTAGATCAAAAGCGCAAAGATGAGAAAGCCCTAAAAATTAGAAGGATCAATATTGGATGAAGTAGGAGAAGTCAAGTTTGTGCAAGCTACAGAGGATGTGAGCTTGATTTGGAAGGAAGAAAACAAGGATAACGTGGATGAAATAGTTGAGGATGCATCCATAATGGACACACCTCCTATTTATGGTTAAATGACCTTCATGGTCATAGGGGGAGCTAGATTAGCTCTAGACCCCTGTGTGGCAGGTATACTCACCCTCAAAGTATGCGCCTTTGGATATAACTATTTGGAGACTAGGTGATGTAGTATGCAAGAGCACACTACCTAATTGTTAGTAGAAACAAAGAATGAAATTTACAGTTGCATTATGTGTTTACGCAACAAGCATTAATGGCAGAAATCTACTTTATAGTCACCAGAGATTCACTAATCACTCATTTTCAATCAAGATTAAGCATTTGGAGATCACAGGAGCACTGGTAGTTGAGTTGTAAAGCATTGTAGTTGAATTTATCAGCAAAGAAGGAAGATTGATTGTGGGAAGCTCTAGTTCAGACATGATGATCCAAAAACCCTTGGAAACCTTTGTAAAGTGATAAATCAAGTAAGTCATGACTACACCAGTTGTGTTTGATGTTGCTGAAAGGAAAAGATATGTGTTTAAGAAGCATCCCTTCAAGTCCACCCTAGATGACCTAGAAGGATCCTTTTCTAGAACCCCAATGGGTGTTGTGCATGTAGAAGACATACGCGCATATTGTATTGCAAAAAGAAAGCGGTTGGTTTGGATAGAATTAGGTCACACCTTGATTCAATGATGAATTCTAATAAAACATTCATGGATGAGTTCGCACACCTTAAGAATCACCCAATCATTGAGTATTCTACAGCCTATGAATTCTATGAATCTGAATGGACTAAGATCCTACTGAATAGAATTCATGATGACCTATTTTGGATAGGTGAAGTTCCAGTTAGAATCATAGCTAATCTTATTTATGAGATGATAGGACTATCAAAGATAGGTTCCATTCTTCCAGTTGGTAAGGATGTCAGAAAATTGGTTGAGCAAGCTTGTAAGTCACACAGTGACAAACATGGTATGACCATAGAGCCAATTTAGGAGAAAGACATTAAGTTATTGGTTATGATTCTCGGTTATAGATTTCAGCATGCAAATAGGGTCAATAGTGTGTCCGCAACCACTATTCTTGTAGCCATGAGAATTGTAAAGGAGAATGGAGAATTCAACTTGTGTGAGATCTTGTGCACATAGTTTATTGACAACATAAGGGCAATCAAACATGACAAGAGAAAAGTATTCAGGTTTGGATCATTGATTATCTATATGTACTTTCATATAGTTGGAAAAGTCTCAGATTTATACCTCGATAAAAACATGCCTACTATGCCACAAATATCACTTAAGGCATCAACTGAGAGTACTCTGAAAGATTTTATGGAGTTAGAGATAAAAACATTTAGGATAAAGATGCAGATGAGGTATAGGATACCAGAAAGCATAGTTGAAAAGTATAAGGACAGTATTTGTTTTATGGTGGAAACATACATAACTTGTATGGAAGTTGTTGAGCCTAGAACTAAGTAGATTCATCCACTTAGTTATGAAGTGGAGGAATAGGTTTTGGAAGCATATGCACAAGTTCTACTATCAGCGCCCAAAGATCCCAATGAGCCTAGATGGGGAACATATGGGGAGAAAATTAGACAAGTAGATGCAGTCCTAAACAGTGCAGCGACCAAGAGGAAAGCCTCTAAAATAACATTAGAGATACTTAAGATTCATGGTGTCACTCAGGCTGACCTAGATAAAGCTAGAGAAGCTTATATAGTTATGCAAATTGAGAGTGCGTCCACTGTGGAAGCCAAGATAGAGAAGACTGGTGATCCTAAGATGAAGAAAGTGAAAATTGAGAAAATAGATGATCCAAAGGAAAAAGAGAGTAAGAAAAATGATATCAGTCCTACGCCCACAGACACAATCGATTTAGAGTCCACTAAAGCATCTCCTAAAATGCCCAAGAGGAAGAAACAAACTGCTGTATACTATAAAAAGTATCTTCATAGAATTAGTATTGACAATAATTGAAATAGAAACTAAATAAACCACAATTAAGTAACTATTTAGCAAATTAATGATCAATTGAGCATCCTATGGTTCTCTATCTAAGGATGTAAATGTAAACTCTCAGCAAGCTACCATTAATGATAGTCCTAGAATGAGAATTGATAAGATAAACAAGCTAAAGCTAACAATTAGATCAAAGTAAATGCTAATTAATCTCTCAAATGCCTTTCTAGCTATAAAATGCAAGAGGTTTGATGCAATTCTAAGATATGTGGTTATTGAATTATGATTGATTTTGGTCTTCCTTTTATATATTTTCCCAATGGTAGGGGGTGTAGTGTAGTTGATCATGATTTGGCCTTGGTTGAGTCTTTGGTTCCACCCTTTGAAGACAATGCAAAGTTTGTGTCCTCAAAGCTTGGGACAAGTAGACAAGATCAATGGACCATATTCTCTTTCACTTTGAGTGATTGAGATTGAATTTGGCTTGATCCATGTGAATTCCTTCTCTCAAATCCTATTGGTTGATTGAATTTCCTCCCTTTGTCATTGTTGAGAGTAATTAAGATTTATTAATTGATTTAATTGATTTATTTTAGCCATGTACCCCTTGAATGGGTTGAATTTGATTTAATCCAAGACTATACAATTATTTGATTTAATTGTATCTTGATTTGATTGCATTTTATTAAAACACTCTCAATTTTGATTTATCTCGAATTAAGACTTCATTTTAATTTTGATTGGCTAATTATGCATCATGATTCAATTACTTCAATTTTGTCCCCGATTTGCTTTGATTTGACTTGATTTATCATTTAATTGTATTTGTCCATTTTTAGGTGATTACAAATGCCCCTCTTTGAGTTGACGTGTGAAGCATGTTGATTCAAAGAATACTCTGATCTTGCTTGATGATAGGTCCTTGATTCATTGATGGTCGATCTTTGATGTTCATATGATGTTTTTCGATGGTTAATTCTGATATCTGATATGAGATTGATGCATATCTGATTGATTTAATACCCTTAATGCAGTTCTAATGATCATTTTGATATGATGTAATACTCTGATGGTCGTTTTGATGATGATTCCTTGATACGATGTTTGATTCTGATGTAATGCTTGGTTTGAAGATCGATTTTGATGTGATGGCCCATATGATTGATTACAAAACATTTCCTGATAAAATATTTCACTTTGATTTGATGATCGGTCTCTCAATTCTTGATGATGTTGTTGATGATCTGATTTATCCGATGGTATGCCCCCTCGGAAATGAAATAAAATTTGATCATTGTTTGATAATCTTGATGATTTAGATCAATTTCATGTTGATTGATTTTTTTAAAATTTTAGTAAATTTTATTTTGATTTCCGATATTGATGTTTGGTCTATTTGATTTCAAATGCCCAAGCTTTGGTTGATTTGCTAAAAAATTTGAGTTTTTAGGTCAATTTTGATGAAAAAGTCATCTGTTAGGTCAAAGTTACCTCTTATTAGGTCAAAATGCTATATAAAGGGGTCAAAATCCTTTTTTTACCATTCATTTTCACTTCCACTTTTGACTTTTACCCTCTCTCACTTTTTGACTTTCCACAATGTCTGTCCCTCTTCACGAGCATTGGTTCAAGAAATGCCACCGTTATCAGTGTCTGCCTGGCTCAGGAGCTTTGGTGAGTACTTAAATCTCTTCATTTTTCTGTTTCATGCATTTAAGTTCAATTTTTCTGATTTTTTCCTAATAGGTAGCCCTTTTTCCTCTTTTTTTCTTGAATGGGTGCTTTTGCCTCTTTTAACGATGCTTTTGCCTCTGAAAGGGTGCTTCGGCACTTTTAATGCATGCTTTCGCAAATCAGATGAGCACTTTCGCTCACCAATTTTCTACCCTTCTCCACTTTTACTCTGTTATTGTGCACTTTTACTTATGGTTTTCACTTTTACAATGTATATGAGCACTTCCACTCTTGTTTTTTGCTTTTACAACTTTTAAGAGTGCTTTCGCAGTATCTTTAGGCACTTTTGATTAGTTTGCCACTTTTACAACATTAGTAAGCACTTTCACACCTTTAAGCAGTGCTTTTGATTTTTCCCGCTTTTGCACCATGAAACAACACTTTCACTTTGCAAAATTTTAGAATTTTATATTAAGTCCAAATTTACAATTTTTCGACGTCATTGATCAATTGATAGGTTAAGTTCCCAATCTTGATATTTCATAACAAGTCATGATATGTTAGTTAGGAGTTAGTCATAGTCAAAATATCATTTGTCAATCTAGATTCAGATGATGGGTGATGATAAAATTTCCATTCTATCTAAGTAGAAACATGAAATTTGATTGTGGTTTGATAGGTTTATAAATTTTTGATTGAGTTAGGATAGTCCCATAATTTTTGATTTCAATTCTGATGTGTTTGAACTTGCTTTTTATAGGAGGATCTTGGGTCCTTACGTATCCATGGTTTGTATCCTTTGTCATGGGATATGATACCTGATTTGAGTGATGTTGATCGTCATCATATCGCTTAGTGTGGCTTGTCCTTTCTTCTGTATCTTCTTTGATTCTAAGTGAATCAAGGTCTTATCACTGCTATGGCTGAGCATTGGCACTCAAACCATAATACCTTTCATCTTCCCATGGGGGAAATGACCATCACACCTAAGGACATCTATCACAGTCTACGATTACCTACTCACGGGGAGCTTGTCTATTATGATATTGTCTATGATGGCGCGGCTTGTCGACGGGTCTTCGGTGATCCTTCCATTGGTGATTGCCATATTTAGTGGGCTCAATTCATCTCATTCCATGTGCTACGAGCTATTCTTGGTACTCTAATTAGTGGTTTCCTCCTTCTTGATAGGCATGCACATGGATTTTTTGTTGGGTGGGGTCCTATTCTAGAGGATTTGATGGGAGAGCCTCATCGGTTTGACTGGGGTTCCTGTGTGTTGGCACAGTTATATCATGAGCTGCACACTATTGTGTATAGACATTCTACCACTTTGACTGCTGGAGCCATCTTATTATAGCTTTGGACTTGGGAGCATATCCTAGTGTCACGTCCTGTGACAGCATGAGATCGTCAGCTAGGATGGCCTTTTGCATGGATGTATAGTGGTATCATTATCCAGACCCATATGGGTAAGCTGGATTACTAGCGACGTCAAATTGATGACTTGGATACTGTCATTTGGAGACCTTATCTTAGATGTGAGGCTTGGCGAGAGGATGATGGTGAGCTTCCTTACATGTTCTATCCTTGTTGGATGATCGGTCATTATACATTTGTTATCAAGAGATTCTACTTTCATCGTGTTTTCTATCGGTATGGGCGTGTTCAGGATATGCCATAGGGCGTAGCTATGTATGCTCATGTACAGGCTGAGAGATCATTGTGGGGCCCATGTGTAGATTTTGGTATAGCTATTCAAGAGATCCAAGAGATTGGCTATCATCCTTGGGCTCCTAGGTCACATATTATGGATGTAGGTATTACGAATGAGTACGGTGCCTAGTTATATCGGTATCCTTTTCCCAGGTTCACAGATCCTGTTGAGAGGATTCCCACTATTGAGGAGTTATCAGATAGGGATGATGGTGTTGGTGGAGATGGTGGTGGTGATGATGATGATGATGATGATGATGATGATGATGATGGAGGTGGTGTTCATGGTAGGATTAGGGGATAGCATGGATGATGAGGTCGTCATGGAGCTAGAGCAGGTAGAGTATAAATGCCAGTGATTGCTACTGCTCTCATTCCTCCTAGGGGTGATGATTAGGCTAGAGGTCAATAGGTTGACCAAATTTTACATCAAGTGGCCATAGATCCAGTGGATAGACCTATGGTTAGGTGCTAGAGGGAGATGGATGTCGATGTTGCATAGGTATTTCTTGATCAGGTACAGGGTCCTCCTGCTCAGCAAGTCATTCCTCTGGTTGTTCCTTTGGTTCTAGCACCTTCTTCTACTTCTGCTTCTATTTCAACTTCCATGCCTTCATCATCTTCATGTCCTTCATCTTCTTAGTTTGTTCCATCTTTAGGTGATCCATCTTCTTCTATTCCTCCCCCACAATCTTCTACAGTACAGGGCCATGGGCTAGCCTCAGCATCAGATGTTACTTCTTTGCAGACTCAGATATTGTCCATTTAGCAGTATGTTTCACAGATGGGCTCAATGATGTAGGCTTTCATGGATGCTATGAGTTAGCATGGTTTACATGCTAGTTCTAGTCAACCTCCAGATAGTGCTCTTGGTCCTGATGGTCCCGATGGTCCTAGTAATATCAGTGGTACTGATGGTACCGATGACTTTATCAGTTGATCTCTCATGAGATATTTCCATTGTTTCCTTTATACTTTGATGATATATGATCTATTTTATGTTGTTATGATCTAGACATTAGACCTTTGTTGTATCATTTTTGATTGATTGATGTTGTTTATGTTGATACTTTGATAGCTGATGGACATTGATCTTTGGATATTGCTTTGATGATCATGTTATAGACTTTGATGTCTTGTTCCTTTTATGATGATGGTACCATGGACTCTGATATTCTCTTTGATAGATTTGACTATATATGATGTCTTCATGTGTTGGATCTCTTTTTCAGGTGTTTTACATGATATGCAACTCTATATGATTCTATACTCTATATGCTTTGTTTTATGTTTTTCAAAATGCAATTTTTCAATGTATGCATATGTCCTAATGACTTGTCTTATGTATGACATAGAATAGATGAATGCAATATGTAATGGTTTTACTTAATGATTTTTATGTATATAATGGATACTAAATGAATGATGAATCTAATGAATGCATTTCTTTTGATATGTAAATGTAATGTATGGATTAATGCAATGGGATTTTAATGATTAATGATCTTAATGTATGGATGGTACTATCATGTATGATGTGCATTTAATGTTGAATGATCTTAATGGATTCAATGAATGATTTCTAACTAATGCAATGCACTTAACATATGCACCTTAAATGAGATGAATGCAATCTAATGATAATGGCTTAATGCAATGTACCTAATAATTCAAATATTATACACATCTAAATATATGAAAAGTCTAATGAGGATGGCTTAATGCAACTTAAAAATGACCTTAATGTAATGCTAGTGAACTAATGAGATGCACCTTGTTTTTTATTTTTGATTTTCAACACACTCGATCTTATATAATCATTTTTTATGATCTTTTGATTTTTTATTTAAGTACACCCCCTTTTTAATTTCCTCTTGCAAATTAAGCTAAGAAAGATAAAACAATATATACAATGCACTTAATCTAAGATGTATGCAGCTAACTGTCATTATTCAAAATTTGGAGCTTATAATCATCATTGAGCATTTTTTGAAATCTCATTTTAATACAGCCATCACTAGTTCAACTATGATGATATGAATACTTTTTGCACCTCTTTCTTTGCTTTCCCTTCTCTCTTAGGTATGACTATCACTAATTTAAGCCAATCATGAGAGTGTGAATACCGATTTTTTTGGATTCTATGTTGCAAGTGGATGTTGGTATTATGATATTGAAGATCAAAATAACCAAGGTATCCTTTTGCGTAAACAAGTAGAAATCTCAGTTTTATCCTATGTACAAGTCCTTGATGATTCTTTGATAATCACGTCCTTAGAAAAATAATACATGATTTAAAACTTTAATTTTAAGATAGTCATTCAGAAATCAAGAAAAATATCATCCTTTCATCATAGCTTGTCTAGTCTAAAACTTTCATCGATTCGCTAGAAAGACATGATTTCATCAATTGAGTTAACACTTCGAAAAATTTCTTGCAATGTTTTTCAAATCCATATGTCAAGTGTAGTTCCATCCATTTCATACTTTTAATCCTGATAAAGATAAGGTCATGTAAGTTCTTGGATCAAATTTTGCATTTTGGTTCAAATTGGATTAGAATGTAGATTTGATTAAATGTTCCTCTTTTGAATTTGATGAATTGATTCCATGATTGAATAAAGCTTTCTTTGATGAACCCTTTCTCCTTTTTGAGTAGATTGCCCCCAGTTTGAGATAATTTCATTTGTGGGACTTAGGACAATTTGCAGATTAGATGACCAAAATCTTGAGGTACCCACAAATGCAACTGTGGGGTTTTATTATGCAATATTTATAAATGCTGGCGAATGCAATATTTACAAGGTGACCTTCTAGGTATGCGACTAACTTGGACTTTTAATGGTGCTAGTTTACTAGGTTTTCACCGATTGAATAGATCTTGCTCTTTTTCTATTTTTGCTACCAAGGCGCCTATTTGCTAGGTTTTCACCAAGACAAAATCTTTTTGAGGATCATATATGAATGTTTTTTCTTTCTTCATGCTCAATTTTCCACTGTTTTTAATCTTTTCTGCTTTTCGATTTGTTTGTGCTTTTCTGCTTTTCAAATGTTTTTGGTATTTTCAAGATCTCTTTTGACTATGTACAATAAATATGATGCTCTCCATCTGATACTCTTTATACTCTTTCATCTGTTTCATGTATAGAACCTCTTTAGATGTATGCTATTGATAGGCTCTTGTAGTTCTTCTCCATCACAATCTGCTAGTTTGTATGCGTTGGTCCCAAAATTTTCAAAAATGATAAATGGTCCTAACCAGTTTGCTTCCCATTTTCCTTTCTTTTCTCTTTCTGCTTGGTTCTTGGGATTCTCTCACAAAACTAGGTCACCTATTTGAAATGTTCTTGGTTTGATGTGCTTATTATAAGTCCTTGATATTTTATTTTGGTATACCTTCAAATGATCAAATTCTTGCTTATGTTTCTCATCTAAGATTTCTAGTTCTTGCAATCTAGCAACCCTATAGTCTTCCTCACTTATCAAGCCATGAAGAGATACTCTCAAAGATGGGAGTTCTACCTCCAAAGGTAAAACTGCTTCTTCTCCAAAGACTAAGGAAAAAGGTGTAGCTCCTATTGGCATTCTTATGCTTATTTTATAAGCCCATAAGGTTGGGTTTATTTTGATGTGCCAATCTCTACCTAAATTGTCCACCCTTCTCTTCAAAATTTTCAAGATGTTTTTATTTGTTGCCTCAGCTTGTCCATTCCCTTGGGGGTAATATATTGAAGAAGAATGATGAATCATGTGAAACTTGGTGTATAATTCCTTTAGGTCTTTGTTTTTTAAATGCTTTGCATTATCTGTTATGATAGAATGAGGTGTGCCATATCTACAAATAATATGATTGAGGATAAACAAAGATATCAACTTTCCTATTGCCATTGATAAGGGTACAGCTTCCACCCACTTGGTAAAGTACTTCATTGTCATGATGATGAATTTATGACCATTCGAGGATGGTGGATAAATCATGCCTATTAAGTCTAGACCCCATTGGTAGAATGGCCAAGGTGTTGTCATCGGGTGAAGTTCTTGTGTGGGCACATGTATCAAGTTTCCATGGAATTGACACTTTCTACAAGTCTTTGCAAAATCACAAGTGTCTTTCTCCATTGTAGGCCAAAAATATCCTATCCTAAGAAGTTTCTTAGCTAGGGTTAATTTGTTTGAGTGTGATCCACAAATTCCTTCATGGATTTCTCATAAGGCTACGTTTGATTTCTCTTCTTCTAAACATCTAAGGAGCATTCTGTCTAAACTTTTGCGATACAATGTTTTAGAAATTATGGTGTATTGGGTAGCATGGTGAATGAAGCTTTTCTTTTGATTCTTGGTTTGGTCTATGGGAAGGATTTGATCTTTCAAGTAAGTGTAAATAGGTCCATACTAAGGGGATTCATTTGTAGTTAACAAGAAAATGGTATAAGGATGGGTAGGGTCAAACATGTGTTGATCCACTTCTTCTACGAGGAATTCATATTTGGTACTCTGATCAGGTATCTGTAGAAGTGAAGCCAAAGTTTCCATTGCATTCGCTACTTTGTTCTTTTCTCTTGGCACTTGCTCAAATGTATTAAGTATGAAATACTTCTTAAGACTTTCTACCATGTTTTTGTAGGGTACCAATTTGTCATCTTTCATCTGATATTCTTCATTAACTTGATTAATGACTAATTGTGAATCTCCATAAACCTTTAGTTCTGTTACTTTCCACTCTAATGCCAACTTGATTCCAATAACCAAGGCTTCATATTATGCTATATTATTGGTGCATGGAAATAGAAATTTATAGGACTTAGGGATAGTAGAGCCATGAGGAGTGATTAGAAGTATGCATGCTCCTGATCCATGATGAGTGCAGGAACCATCAAAATATAACTGCCATGTTTTTGCCTCAACATTCACAATCTCTGAATCCAGGAATTCCACTTGAATGGGATGATCATCTTGAAGTGATGCTTTTGCTTATTGGTTAGAAATGACTTGCCCTTTAATTTATTTTCTATCAACATATTCTATGTCAAACTCACTTAGCACCATAACCCACTTTGCTAGCCTTCCATTCAATGTTGTTTTACTAAGTAGGTATTTCAACGGATCAATTTTGGCAATGAGCCTTATCTTGTGGGCTAGCATATAATGGCATATTTTTTGTGAAGCAAAAACCATGGCCAAGCATGTCCTTTCCATGAATGTATAATTCAGCTCATATTTGACCAAGGTTCTACTTATGTAGTAAATTGTCTTTTCTTTTCCTGTTTCATCCTCTTGTGCTAAAAGTGCCCCCAATGAATTCTCCATTACTGAAATGTATAGGATCAAGGGCTTGCCTCTGATCAGTGGCATCAAGATTGGTGGGTTCATGAGATATTTCTTCAATAGATTAAAGGCTTCTTCACACTTTTCATCCCATTTGAAAATTGTGTCTTTATGCAAAAGTTGGGTGAAATTATGACATTTTTCAGCTAGTTGGGAGATAAATCTCTTGATGGATTGGATCCTTCCTTGTAAAGATCTCATTTGACTAATGTTTTTGTGTGCCTCCATTTCCATAATAGCCTTTACTTTAGCAGGATCCACATCTATTCCTTTTGCAGATACAATATAACCTAGCAGTTTGTCGGATTGGACTCCAAGTGCACATTTCTTTGGGTTAAGTCTCACTTTGAATTCTTCTAATCTTTCAAAAAAATTTGCTAGAATTGGAAGGTGCTCTTTTCTTGAGTGATATTTGGCCAATATTTCATCCACATGGTCCTCCATGAACCTATGCATCATATCATGGAATATTGTGGTCATTTCTCATTGATAGGTCGCTCCAGCATTCTTTAACCCAAAAGGCATGACATTCCAACAAAAGGTACCCCATGCACATGTAAAAGCGGTCTTATCTTGGTCTTTTGGTGCTATTTTTATCTGATTATATCTGCTAAATCCATCCATGAGTGAAAACATAGAGTGTCCTACTATTAAGTCCACAATGGCATCTATGCTCGAAAGTGGGAAGTCATCTTTAGGACATGCCAAATTTAAGTCTCTAAAGTCTATGCAAATTCTGATGGATTTGTCTTCTTTTGATACTGGCACTATATTTGAGATCCATTGTGCATAATCAATGGCCCTTATAAATCCCACTTTCAATAGTTTTTCTAACTCCACCGTGACAAGTAGTGCTATATGTGGATGCATCTTCCTTAGTTTTTGCTTAACAGGTTTGGCTCCTTCCTTGATATTTAGATGATGCATTATCAAATTTGGGTCTAATCTCAGCATATTGTCATAAGACCATGCAAAATTGACTTGTCTTTCCTTAAAGAACTTAATGAATTATGTCCTTTCTTCACTAGATAATGATGCCACTAGGTGGATGATCTTTAGCTCTATTTCTGATCCAATATTTATCTTTTCTATGGGTTCAATCAAGATTGGAGACCTTTCCTCATAATGTTCTGGTAGAGCATCCAAACTCCCTTCCTTAGGTGCTTCAGTTGGGTTTTCACCTTTGGAAACACCCTTTATTTCTTTATTTTTTTCTTGATCTAATGATGCCACAATGTGGTTTTCAACACTTGATTCTTTTCCTTTTTCATTTTTTTCATTTTTTCTAGGATTGAAAGTTTGGATGCTCCCTTTGATCAATTCTTCTTGATATTTTCTGATAGAAGAGGGTTCAACCACATTAAGGTATTGGGACACCACGTTGTCATTCAAGAAAATTGGAAGGGTGGTTGGTTCAATGGAATTCCATTCAATTAAGTTCAGGTGTATGAGGGTTAATGGGTCAACACTTAGGTTTTTTTTTATTAGGTTTAAGGTGTATATCTCATTATTGGATGGTTCATACATTGCATCTTGAAAGTCTCTAACATGGGATTCCTCTAAATGTTCTAAAGAAGAAGGATCAAAGTCCTCTTCACTAGACTCCTCTTGGGTTTCCATTGGATAAAATTCATGTGGATTAAACCTAACATTTGATTCTTCCATAGTAGGTCTCCATGAAGGTACACCTACCCATTGATTTATCTCTATTTCTATACTTGGCACATCATTTAGAACCACTTGGCTAGAACTAGATGCTTGATTTGAAGTTGATTTTGTTATTGGTCCTTTATCTTTGGTAGAAGCATATGTATGAATAGCATCAATACCTTTATCATGGCATGACTCATCTGATAGTGTCTCCCATTCATTAGAATCCTCATCACTATGAGATTCTAATTGTAATATTTGGCTATAAAGTTTGGGATAATGTTTTTTAGTGCATCCTTCCTCAAGATACCCTACTCCTATTTTCTCCTTGGAATCTCACCATGTACTTTCTATGGGTTCAATGATCCCTTCATTCTTTGTGCCTAAAGGTCCTTGACCTTTTTACCCCATCTTTTGCATGATTGAAAACCCTTTCCCATATTGATGTGTGGGAATGGTTATATTTTGAATATGTTTAACATGTGCACTTGATTCTTCATCTTTATATAACCAATTTAGGATCTCATTGTCTTCTTCATCCATGGAAGATGATTTACTTTCCCTCACAAATTTCTCATTATATCTATGGGGTAGATTTGAGGGTCTTCCAAAGGATTTGGGTGATAAAGGTAGGTCCATCATAGATAAGGAGTATTCACCTATGCCTTTTTGTTTGATCTTGCATTGCTTATCAAAATTCTTCATCATTTGGTCCATTTTTTGATAATGGGCCTCTTTGGTGTACACTTGGGTAGCTTTGGTGTGGTCTTCTTTTGATTCTTCAATAATTTTATCCTCATTAACCTTCTCTTTTCCTTTAGTTGATGTAGTTAGGTTGATGAGTTTTGGTGTGTCTTTAATAACAACCTGTTCTTTCATCTTTTCTTTTCCTTTCAACAAAGGGATGTCCTTAGAACTTTGACCTTGCTCCATTTTATTAGGTATAGACCCTTCTGCATTGTGTGGGACTAAGGATTCATTGATAGGCTTGACATTATTACAATATTGGAATGGGTTTAGATCCCCACTTATCATTATCTCTCACCCTAGATAAGGAAACTTTAGGTATTGATGATAAGTAGATGGAATGGCTTGCATCTCATGAATCCATGGCCTTCCTAGTAAGATATTATAAGTCAACTTTAGATCCAACACTTGGCATATGGTTTCTTTTTGCATGGGACCAACTCTTATGGGTAACACTATGACTACTTTTGAAGCTCTTTCTTCATCATTGTAGGCTTTTATGGTTATCTTTTTCTTAGGGTCAATAGCCTCCTCAAAAAATCCTAGGGCTTTTACTAGGTTAAGGGTACAAATGTTTAGGTCGGCTCCTCCATCTATAAGGACTCTTTTCACCCTATGCTTGTGAATCAACACCTCTATGTGTAAGGGAAGATTTTGAGGATGATTAAGGGACATGTCATCTTGTTTGAAAAATGATAGGCAATGGGGTGCAATGAGGTGCCCCACCATATTTTGAAATTTATCTACCTCCAAGTCTAGATTCACATTGGTTTCTAATAAAGCTTTCTCCAAAATGTCTTTATGAATTGGTGACAATTTGAGTAACTCCAAGATAGAGATTTGAGCAGGAGTTCTTTGTAGTTGGTCAACCAAAGTTGTATTGTTTTGATGATGAAGTTGAATCTTGATTTGATACCACAACTTTAGGAGCATTATTAGGTAGGATAATTTTTTATGCTTTCCCCCTAGTGACAACATTTGATGATACTTCTCTTGAATTGTTCTTTACTATGACAACATTTATAGTATACTATAAAAAGTATCTTCATAGAATTAGTATTGACAATAATTGAAATAGAAACTAAATAAACCACAATTAAGCAACTAGTTAGAAAATTAATGATCAATTGAACATCCTATGGCTCTCTATCTAAGGATGTTAATGGAAACTCTCAGCAAGCTACCATTAATGATAGTCCTAGAATGAGAATTGATAAGATAAACAAGCTAAAGCTAACAATTAGATCAAAGTAAATGCTAATTAATCTCTCAAATACCTTTCTAGCTATAAAATGCAAGAGGTTTGATGCAATTCTAAGATATGTGGTTATTGAATTATGATTAAATTTGGTCTTCCTTTTATATATTTTCCCAATGGTAGGGGGTGTAGTGTAGTTGATCATGATTAGGCCTTGGTTGAGTCTTTGGTTCCACCCTTTGAAGACAATGCAAAGTTTGTGTCCTCAAAGCTTGGGACAAGTAGATAAGATCAATGGACTAGATTCTCTTTTGCTTTGAGTGATTGAGATTGAATTTGGCTTGATCCATGTGAATTCCTTCTCTCAAATCCTATTGGTTGATTGAATTTCCTCCTTTATGGTTGTTGAGAGTAATTAAGATTTATTAATTGATTTATTTTAGCCATGTACCCCTTGAATGGGTTGAATTTGATTTAATCCAAGACTATACAATTATTTGATTTAATTGTATTTTGATTTGATTGCATTTGATTAAAACACTCTAAATTTTGATTTATCTCAAATTAAGACTTCATTTTAATTTTGATTGGCTAATTATGCATCGTGATTCAATTACTTCAATTTTGTCCTCGATTTGCTTTGATTTGACTTGATTTATCATTTAATTTTCTTTTTCCATTTTTAGGTGATTACAATAGCTACAAGTTGTCCATCAGCAAGAACCACAAGAAGCAGAGGCAAAAATGTGCAACCACCTCCTGAGGTAGGATTCTTACCAAGTTTACAAGTGTTGAGATCCAGAGTGGTAGATGAAGGTAGACTTGATCAGATATCAAAGTTTTATGATAGATATCATGAGATTGACATGTCTGAGATCCATGATATGTTGATCAAACATATGATCAAATTCAAGAAGACTATGCTAGAACTGAAGACAGTTATTCCAAATAAAGTTTGGGAAATTTTGGATACTTTGAAAAGACAAGTTGCTGAAGAAAACATTAGAATAAGAGAAAAAACACTGGATGACAACCTCCCAATATGCTCAATTGAAGAAAAGTCCTTATTAATGGACTTAGTAAATCTACACCTTAGAACTAAGATGAGAACATTGCACATAATTAATAAGGATTATGAGCTGATAGCCAAGGAAACAGAAAATTCCTTTGAGAAGGTGTTCCTAGAACAACACATGCAACCAACATTTGCGCCCATAACTCAAGCACCTGTTGAGCAAGCCAAAGCTACTGAGATCATAAATGCACCTATGATAGATCCATAGGACTCAGCACCCACAATGACAGTAACCACAGAGGCTATGGTATCTATGCCCATGCTTGAAGCCAAGAAAGACACCATCATGATAGACAATGTTGAGATATTTATGGCGGCCACAGACAAGGACTTGGACAAGTTCAAAGAGGCATTTATAAGCACTGAGGAAGCATAAATTCTTTGTGGTAATAATTCACCAAAGCAACAAGAAGAAATTCAGATTGAGGACTTGATAGGACAAGAGGAAGAAAAGGAGAAAGAAAAAGATGATGAAAGGAAGGAAGAAGGAAAAGAGGAAGAGGATACAGAAAAGAAAGGTTAACATGTGATTACAAAGTCTGAGGTAATGAATGTCAATCAAAGTTCACTCGTTACACCAAAATCATTAGTATCATTGTTGTCAAGTTTGACTCCTGACACTACCAGTCTAGACTCTTGGGGAGAAGAAGACTTAATTAAAATCAGTGTGCTTGCAATGGAAAAAGAAAAAGAAAAATAGGTTATGAGGAATCCATTGTCTGTTGAGTCAGTCAACATTCTAAATAGCTTATTGCCTATAGAAAATAAAGTGTCAAGCATACACTCACTAGATGATGTCAACACCATCATGACATGCTTCAAAGCAAAATTTTCTAGCCTTGAAGAATCAACATCCAAGGTTGCAGAAGAAAAGCATCTTGAGAAAAGGTTGAAATAATTGACAACAAAATTTGCACTAGACCTTAGCTCTTTGAAGGTTGGTCAAGCTTCATTGAAAAAGATTGTAGCTAAAGGAAGGAAAATCATAGCAGATTGTATGAACCAACATAAACTGATTGCAGACCTTTACAAAAAAATTTAGGAAGCAAAAGCTATGATAGATGCAGTAAGGAAATTAGTGGAAGATCCCTCCACAGATATAAATATGTGTAACAATGTTTACCAAGGACAAGTGGATAAGATAGAGAAGGCAGAAAAAGAAATGTTCTTGCACCCTCATTGGATATCTTAAATCAGAATATCAAGGAGATTGATGCCACTATGATGACATATGATCAAGGTCCTAATTCAGATTTGGAGAAGATGGAGAAGTTGACATATTTTTGTGCACGCATCTCCAAACAATCAATGCATTAACTACATTTTGGTAGCAAGAGATTTAGAACTTAAAGATAGCATATCCGGATGTACTCACCTTGTAAGTACTTGTTGATACACCTTTTTTTAGTACCTTTGTCATTAATGTCAAAGGGGGAGTAGAGTATAGAAGGGATAATATTGAGTTGTGTATATGATATAAAGGGGAGTAGAGTATATAGCATAAGGGGAGATATAAGTTAGTATATATGTTAAGAAATTTTTGTATAAAGATACAGTTAGTAACTTGGTCATATTCCTTTGTTGCCATTAATGACAAAGGGGGAGATTTTTGGCAAGTTGACCATACTTAAATATATGACTATGATTTATTGTTGGCATTATGGAAATAAATTCATATGATATTATGGAGTCAGTGCAAGCAGTTAGAACATTAGAATTTAGTTAAGTATGGAAGACTGGACAGTTAGCAAAGCACCAGGTGAACAGAGCATCAACACACGTGCACATGACCAAGTTATGGCATGCACCCTTGAAGATAATATTTTTGGTATGTAGTCATGCTAAGTCTAAGAGCGCATGATTAGATAAGTCTGTATGATGAATATACAACCAGTTGAAGAGTCACAGATAGTGAGCGACAGAACATAATAGAGCATGGAGCCGACTGTTGGTATTTTGGTTAGCGCTTGTAATATTATTTTGTAAGGCTATGCACCTATTGTATTTAGGTTTTAGATATGTTAATATTATTGTTTTTAAACACCCTTGAGCCAATTCACTTGGAAGCATTATATGTAATAGGTCGAAGGTTGACCTAGTTAATAGTTTTGTTTGCACATATAAATAAGACATGTGCCTTTGTAACTAAGTATGGAAGATGTATAGAAAGTTGATCAGAGAAGAGAAGAGGTATGTGAAGAGTATTTAGAATGTTGTAGTTCTTTACAAGAAGCTAAATCATAAGCACACAAAGGAACTAATCTGACAAGCAGTGTCACAGCAGTAGTTCACCTTGCAAATATAGTATGTATTTGAGATCTAGAAGGTTGTAGCCTTCACGCACTTGAGAAGTGAGCTCTAGGACAGTGTGTCCCCACCCCTAACAGGGTTAATTGTCAAAGACTCCTAATAGGGTCTGACCCTTGACCATGTCACTATACTAAAATCATTGTAAAGATCAACTCCTAACAGGGTTACAAGATCTTCTAACAAGGATCATAAAACACTACTACAGCTCTTAGTGGGTGTCAATTCCCATCGAGGTTTTTACCCAATTGGGTTTCCCCGTAGTCATCTTTGGTTTTATGTGTTATGGTTGTTTATCTTACTTGCATTAATATTCATTTCAGTACTTAATAAAATAAGTTAAAGTTTAAGATATCAGAAAAAGTAATAATATATAGAACATTGATTCACCCCTCCCTCTCAGTGTTCCCATTCCTAACAGGCTTCTTTATCTTCGGTGGGATAGAAGTATCCCATTTTTTACTTTTTTTGAGGACTCTCCCTTCTTAGTGGTGTTGTTTATATTAAATCCAAGTCCATAAGTATCTCTCAGTTGTCTTTGACCTCTTAGTTGTTCATCCAATATCCTCAATGTTTCTTCATTCCTTTTCAAGACTTAATTAGCATCCTTTTTAGATTTCAGTTCATTCTTCAAATGTTCATTTTCTGATCTCAGTTCAATAATCTCTCCAACTTTCCTTGCAACTTCTTCATTTGCATTAACTATTTGATCTGTCAAGTTGTAGTGAATTTGTGTCAGCCTCAATATTTCCCCATCCTTCTCATTCATCATTGCATTCATTTCCCTTCTCTCATCTTCAACCATTATTTTTTCATCTTAAGCTTTTCTCTTTTGTTCTAGGACTTCACACATTCTTACCAATTGAGCTTCTTGTTCTCTTTTTAGTGCTTTTACCTAATGAGTTCAGTTTTTGTTCTTCACATCTAGTTATGATATTGTAGCTTCATATTCATCAAACATACTTCCCTCTGATAGTTCTTTGAGTTCTTTGATTTGATCTTGTGTATCTTTCAATTGATGTGCTAGATCCTTTCTCTTATTAAGTAAATGCTTTAGTTTCCACCTTAATTCATCAATCTGGTCATTAGCCATCCTTAGTTCCATGTTCATGTTATCAATCACCTTTTCATACTTATAAATTTCCATCTCTTTGGATCTTTCCTCTCAAGTGGTTAAACTTTTGAATAAGAGACTTAGCTCTGATACCAATTATTGGATTAATTTATGGAAATTTAAGTACTAAGAGGGGAGGGGTGAATCAGTACTTCAAAATACTTTTATCTAACTTTATAACCATTCACCAAATTCATAATTTTGCATGTAACAACATAAAAAATTTAAAACAATATCACAACACACAACTCATAACACCATTATTTTGGTATCACAAAAATCCTTATTAGAGGATAAAAACTGCAGTGGGGATGACACCCACAAAACTTCACTACTACAGTAAAAAGTATGCTCGGTTAGAGCTATACTATTAGCTATTTTTGATAGCTTACCCTGTTAAGAGTATTAACCTTGTTAAGAGTCTAAAAACTGATTAAGTCTACCTTGCTAAAGGATTTTACAACTCTAATCTAAGAGATGTACCCTGTTAAAGGATTTACAATATAAGATCTATTAGGATCTACTCAATTAAGAGCTTTTATAATTTTTTATTACACACTTAATCAGTAACATAAATTTCTTATAGTGATTGTATCAACATATTCTTAACATACTCTATTTTCTCAGTAACAATTTACCTCATACTGTAATTCTCTCACAATATCAATTTTTTACTTGGTAACTTCAAATCTAAAATGCATTCACACTTCTTTCTTATTGTTTTGTTACTTGGTGGCTTCTCTACTCATCACCTGCTCTCTCTCTCTCTCTCTCTCTCTCTCTCTCTCTCTCTCTCTCTCTCTCTCATTTTCACACTTTGATCCAATTTATACTCAATTATAGAAGTAGCGGAAACAATCTAAAATCATCTCCTTAAGTGGTGCTAGCATTGGTTACTTCTCCAATGCATATATCACATTTAATTCACATTGGAAGATCTCACCTTGTAATCATGCATAATCATTATGTTTGAATCTCTAATGCTTCAACAAACAATTTCCTTGAGATTTATAAATCATTTTCTTCTTGGTGTCCAGATTCAATGTATCTGTAGATTCTCCTTGTGTCTGTCTATGATGCTTGGTAATGTGTTTTCTTTGTACTTGGTAACATGTATCTTCTCTCGATTTGGTAATTGTTATAACTTGGTACTTTTTGGTGCTCGATTTTCCTTGCTCGGTGTCTTAACTTCCTTTGCCTTTACTGAAATTACCTTTTCCTTTATTTCTCTTTATCGACAGGCATATTTTATTCTACCTACTTGTCTTTTCTTCTTTACCAAATGACTTTGACAATCAATATGACTTAATCATAACTAATGACAAAAAAATAACTCTATAGGAGTATCAAAAATTATTGTAAGAAAAAAATAGTAGAATGAGGCACAAAAGTAGAAATGTGAGGAGGATTTTCAAAGGAAGTTAAAAACACATGAGGAATTTCATGATAAAGAGATAGAAGATCACAAAGACATAATCAAGGTCATATTTACTATAGCTACAAAGTGTGAGGAGGCACAATAGATTCAACATGTAGAAACTCTTCATAGAGAGTTGAAGGCCCAAAATGAGCATTATGAAAGGGTTTTAGAGGCTATACGAGAAGCCCAATCAATCCAGTCTACTAAAAATGTTTCATCAAATCTATTACTAGAGGTTGTAGAGGTAGAAGAGGCTAATTATTTATAAATATCTTTTGATCTATTTGATGAGCTACCTCATTTGGTGAATGAAGAATATACCAAGATTTAAATCATACCCATACCATTTGCAAAATAGTAGTAAGAGGTTAGGATCTTGATGTTTTGACCATGGAAGAAAGCTACAAAGAGCTAAGTAACAATATTATCCCATTTAAAAATGAAAATAAGAATGAAGAAGACTCTTTTTGGGACAAGCTTGAAGTTTTTTTATAATAATTAAATTTCAAACATTCATCCTCAAGTAAGTAAAATCTAGAGAATCAAGTTTTTTTCAAGGAAATGGTTTTTTACTCTTAAGTGCAATATTATTTGTCTATTGATATTCCTATATTTGTTAGCAATAATGAAGAAAATGTTTACGAACTAAAACTTTTGTTAGGTTGTGATCAGCAAGAACATGAAGAGGAAGTTATTTGATACCTTTGGAGAAGGAGGTTTTTGATCAACAACATGTATATGAAACAAAGCCTCAATCATCTTCTTTTTTACAATCTTAATATTTCTAATCATTTCGATATGGTGGTTGAAGAGACAAGAGATTTGACATAAATCAGTGGTAAGGTCCCACAATTCATCATCTCAAGAGGTTTCTCGATTAGGCATCTTTCCAAAATGGATCCTAAGCATGAGGTTTAAAATATTTAATAGTAGGTACAACCCATTTATGCACCTAAGACCATATTTTTTATGGTCAAAATAAATGGGTATGTGACTCTGCCTATCATTTCCAAGACATGCTTAGGAGATGCTAGTATTTCCAATCATATTGTATATCTTTTCAATTGCCCATATGAATCCATTTCATCTATTGTTGGTAAGAACAAGAGATATTTCAATTAGTCATTCAATAGATGTATCTAAGGCCCTAATGATTGATTAGCTTAGGGTAGGTTAGTTTTTTTTAGTTTTAGTTTTGCTTTCTCCAAGTGCTAATCAAGCACAGTTTAGTGTTTGTTTGGTTTTTAGTTGGGTGTGTTTTTAGTTTCAGTTTTGAGAAGGTTTGTAGTTTTATAAGGTCAAGGGATATTGAATCTATACCTAATGAATTATTTAAGGCCACTAATCTTATGCTTAGTAGGCAAGCATCCCCTCTAAGTCACCAAAAATCTTGGCTATTTTTTCCACCATTCAGCCCAACACAGATAATCAATCTGAGATATCTTCATTATTGGTTGAACTATAATGTAATGGGATAACATGTCACATTATCTATAGGATTTGATAACATGTAGTGTTATCCACATTTCTCCATTTTGCAGGAGGCAAAATGGTCCCCTGTGAAATAGTGAAAAACAATCAATTTTTCCACATGGATCTAGTTAGTGCATGGGTTATGTCATATTGGGTTATGGATTTTTAAGGTAGATAAAATGCTCCTAATTTCATAGTTTTGTAGGTGGAAAATGGCCCCTTGCGAAGTGGTGAAGTTCAATGGATCAATGTCATAGGGTGGGAAAATATGTCATGTTATCCCCTTTTCGCATTTGTATGAGGGGCAAAATGACAACTTGGGAAATGGAAAAAAAATTCCATTTCATATTTTTTCCATCCTTGTTAGTTTTTTTATTTGTGAAAGTGTGCCAAATGTCTAATTAAGAGATTTTTGATCAATGGTTATGCTTTAATATTGCATTGGGGATTTTTGTGCCATATCTAGGTCGCCCATTCATATCAGAATCTTCATCAACGATTCACATTTTAACTAGTGGCCTAGGTATATTTTTAATGTTTCTTACAAATGTGTTGGGTGGGTTAACATATTTTGTTATCCCATCCCGATGATTTTTTTACTAACATCATGATTTGACTATTTATAGCTACAACACGTTACCAAGACTAATTTTTAATGTTGAACCACTTCTTTTGGCTTTGTAAACATGAAAACTATGCATCACATGCTCATTTATCACTTGCAAGGATGAAATTAATAGACATTATATTTTAAATGCAAAAATAGGAGGGGTGATGCATGAGCAATGATTTTCAGTCAAATATGGACATAGGGGAGGTTTTCTTTTCCTACATGGATTATGAATAGAATTAGAGAATATATTGGTACTTTATTCTAAGATTGGATTTCTAGATGTGTTGCATGTTAGTTGAGGGACCTTTTGAGCTAGTTAATTATTTCTTTCTTCCAGTTTGGGCCCTTAATTTTAGGGATTTGGATTTACATCCAACCATACATATTTTTGAGAGCTTGGATATGGGAAGGAAGTGGAGTTAGAGTTAGAGTTAGTTCATAGTCCAGTTGGATAACAGTTATGCCTCTTCTTGGGTTTTTGACCTTTCTATAAGGTCTTGATTTGTATTATCATTTGAGGAGTTCTCTTCTTTTCTTTGGCAGGATTGTAGCTTTGGCAAAGCTCTTTAATGCTTCAGTATTATTTTTGGGCTCGTGACTTTTTAGGTTTTTGTATCATCTTGTTCCTTTGGATTTATAATAAATAGAAAAAATTTCCTTCTCATCCTTCTGTTTATCAGTTTTATGCTTATATTTGTATGATTTCATTAATATAATTTGTGGAGATTTCTTCCCTTTTTATATTATTGATACCTTGGGCCTTTCTTCAAACTGATTTATTGCATCTAGGTTGTGAAGATTAATCTTTATTTAGAATTCATTGTGAATGCATGTGGTTGTGAAATATTTATGAAGATAAAACATATTTTGTTGTATCACTCATTTAGAGGTGGGTTTCATTTTTTTCATATCCTTCTATCCCTTTTCATGGAAGAGTTAGTTTTAAGTGATCATCGGGGGAATCCGTCCCTCTATCTGGAGATTGACTTTTATTATAGGTACACCCACATACCTGAGAGTATTTCCATGTTTCGTGGGATTTTTTAGGTATCAAACTTAGCAAATTCGGGTGCAATCCTTTGTGAAAACACTATGCTTGACCCAAAGGAGGGAGTTAATTTGAAAAGGATGTAATTGAACAAAAATGATAATTCTATTTGTATTTGAGACTTTATTAGAATTCATTTGAATGGGGAAGATACTAGTGATGATGATGATGCTTTTGATGTTCCTAATGTAACTAATGATTATATTCATGCTAGTGATTTTGATTATATGTATGAGCTTATTGATATTAATCATGATTTACCAGCTATGTTTTTACAACAATTATCTCTTAGTCCTAGTGACAAGTAAAGTGACCCATCTTTAAAGCATGGCCCTTATTTGGAGCTAGCCATTTTTACATATACCATGCTTGATGTTTCTCCTCTTGCATGTTTTCCACCTTACCTAAACACTATAGACTAAGATGGGTGGAAGACAATATGCTTGACTAGCTCCTCTTGTGCAATGGGTTCTCTATGTTTTCTTGTTATAGTGTGCTTCCTTCGTGATGTGCTACTTCATATATGTTTTGTTTACATTTCTTTAGATGTCCCTTGTTGCTCCATTGGTGCAAGGTGATAAGGGAATCTATCTATTGTGACATTCCTCTATTTGTATTTCATTTCTTATGTATTTTATTACATATTATTTCATGCATGTGCCACTATTCATAAATATGCCTTTGTGTTTCTTTATTAGGGATGATGTGAAATAGTATCTACGTACTCTTTTTGGTCTCTATGATGCTAACCCAAAAAGACTCTTCTTTGTGACTCTTATGTTCTCTTCTTCTCATTCTACTATCTTTGGGAGATGATGAAATTGTTACAAGTAGTGGTTGTCATTTCACCAAAAGATCAACCTGGGAATGTCTGATACAACCACTAGACTTATAGAAGACACAGGAGGCAGTTAAGCCATGTCACAAATCCTGAGGGGAGCACTGGCCATTTTGCCAACAATCTCCCCCTTAGCGTTACCCGAGAGGATTCAAACTTGTGACCAAGATTTGATACCACTTGTTACAAGTAGTGGTTGTTGTTGCACCGAACAATCAACATGTTAATGCCTGATACAACCACTAGAATTCTAGAAGACATGCGAGGTGGTTAAGCCATGTCAAAAAATCTTGACGGGAGCACTGACCATTTTTCCAATAGAAATTGATCATCTAGTTGATCATGAAAATGCCTTAGATAGTAGATCCCTTTGTCATGTATTCATTTCCCTTGGTTTTTCCTTTCTTATGGGCATCTGATAGTGTAAATTTTTCTTGTGGGTGAATGTATGCTCTATTAAAACCATTTCTCTCATTAAGGCATTTGCAATCACTTTAACATGGGAGAATACACTCCACTCCTTGTTTTACATTTTTTGCACACACACACATAACAATTCAATGTAATCTCTCTTGTAGATGGCCAAGAGGACAATGCTTTCCTTGTGTTTATATTTTCATTGGAACCCTTAATGGAGGAGATTCTTTCCTTAAGGATGGATCCTCCTTTTCTTAGATCCCTTAATGCAGAAAATTATTTTCGTAAGGACTAATCTTCCTTTTTCATACCTTTTGAGACAATTCTTTCCTTACGAATGAATGCTTTAATAGATCCCTTAAGAGAGATAATGTTTTCCATGAGGAATGATCTTCCTTCCTTTGATCCCTTTGGATACAATGCTTTCCTTAGGCCTAATCATCCTCTTATCATATCCCTTAACAAATAGAATGTTTTACTTAAGGATTGATCCTCTTTGATGGGTTAACTAGTATAATACAATTTGCTAGATATTCAATGTCATATTTTGTAGCACTTTCTCATTGTGTGATCCATAGTAATGAAATACCTTACTAGGATAGTGTTCATGACTCTCTCTCTTTCTCTCTTTCTTCTCCCTCTTTTGAGAAATGCCTCTTTTATCTTAGTTTTCAATTTTATGAGGACTTAAGTCACTTGGGGGATTGATGTTTCTTTTTGACATTGATAAGATTGTTCTTATGCTTTGACCTACTTTATTGTGGGCATGATTTTGTCTCATACTCCCACCAAAGTGGGGGCTAAATGTATAGTCCTAAAAAGTTAGCACCCATGATTGGATACTTTTTTAGGACCTATTAGACCCTGTTTTGAGATTTGATGTTCGTTATGCTTGATCCTAGCCAGTTGATTCCTCTTTTCCCACACCTTCTCACCTATCCCAACATCCCACTTAAATTTTGGCACATTCTTCATGGGACATGTCACAAATGGCATCATGTCCTTGGGGTTTGGGGCCTAGATTTTGCCCAAAGTCTAATGTCAAGGTATTGATGGGAGAAAAGATTTTTTGGTCAGCCTAGATCATTTTTTAATACCAAAATAATGGAGTAAAATATAAAAACCCCCTATGTCTCCTAATTTTTTATATCATAACCATACTCAATTATTTTTCAATCAAGAAATCGAGAAAAATTAAGCAATTGGATTCAAGATTTGAAGGCAAGCATCCAAGATCAAGTTTCTCCAAGTGTCTAATTCTTCAAGATCATTCAAGTCAAAGGCGATCTCTAATTCAAGAAATTTTGTCTCCCATGATGACCAAGTAGAGGAATTCTCAATCAAGAAAAAATATCCTTCCATTCACATTCCTTCTCCTTCATTGCAAGTGATTATCAAGCATATATATATATTTAAGATCTAGGAGTGGTATTCATAGATCTATGCATTTGTGAGGGAATCCTTGATTCTAAATCACATTCCAATGTCAACTCTTATGATTTAAAGTATATTCAAGAATCTTCATGGGTATGAGTGATTTCTACATCTGTTTATGAGTGTTTATGCAAGATGAATCAATAATTTTCTTTTTACATACTTTCCTTTATGCAATTTCATTTAATTTGCAAGCTTGATTTCTAAACAAAGGTTTGACAAAGGCAGACCCCTTTAGATAATTATTTCATTTTTTTTTCTATGTGCAAGAACAAGTTATAGAGCCATTGGAACTTTTCTAGATAAATCAAGAATAGCTAGGTGATCTGTAAAAAATTTAGTCAAAAACACCAAGGACAAGTCACCATTGCCATCACGGCTCAGGTACATGTTGTAATCAGGGTAATAAGGATCTGTAATACCTACAATAACATCAAGATCTTAACCACAAAGAGATTTTTTAAGCAAGTAGTACATAATTATCAAAAGAGGATGTAAGACAAAAAGAAAGTATGAATAATCAATAAAATGAAATCATTTTCAAAACATGAACATGCAAACTGGGAATCCTCCTTTGTTGTTCTCCTTCTTCATGCAATTTTGGGCTCTCAGTAGTGAGCTTAAAGTTTGTCAGCATAAGAATTCAAAATATGATAAAAGGCTCTCATTATATAGAATTTTATAGGTTGCAATCAGGATTCCCTAATTTGTAGGTTGATTCGCTATGATTGAGGAGTTTAACTCAAACTGAGTGACAGTTGGCTCAAATTGATTGATTTCTTAAGTGCATTTGATTGAGAGTTGTTTGATGAGGTAGAATAGAAGATTTTTAATAGATTGATTAGTCAGGAGAGAGATTTATGGAGTTAGAAGATGATATTGATTAGTCAAGAGAGAGAATTATGCAGTCAATAATTGTGATTGAGAAGTTAACCAAGACTTAGTATGAGTTAGGATTAGGAGGATAAATATGATTAAATAAATAAAATAATTTATTTATTTACATAGGTGGAGATATAAATAAATAAATAATTACTTATTTATTTATGAGAGATGGATACTTTATTTATTTAAATAAATATCATTTATTTAATCATAAGTGGGAAATTGATTTAATTATTACATAAATGCAATAATAATAAGGAAATATTAATTAATTAATATGATTATTCAATTAAATATAATGACAAGGAATAATTAAATAACGTTAATTATGTAATTACTTTATTAGATGAATAATTGATAAAATATTGATTGGATGTTTAAATATTAAAGTAATTAATTAAAATTACTTCATTATGAATTTAAAAAGAAATGATGATTTTGAACTTATAATATAATAGAAAGACATAAATTGATTAAATAATAAATATTATTTAACAATTTAAGATGAATGTTAGCAAACTCATTGTGTTAAAGTAATTGGTCATTTTTAAGTGTTTACATTTTGCCCCTCTTTGATATAATGCTTTTTAGGTGTTGTTTCAAATGAAATTTGATAAAAATAATGCCCCTATGGAAAAGCATCAACTTGGTATTATGGTCCCCCCTCAACAAAATGAGCAAAAAATAAAATGGAGGGCTCATTTGGTTGACATCATGATCAAGATCACAAAACAACTCACATATCAGAAAATAGAGGTTGTACCCAAAAGTTAAAGAATCAAGAAGGTGAAAAACATCATGGCCAATAGAAATGCAAAGTGTGTACATCCATCACGATGGGGTGGGGGGTATAAATGAGGATTGAAGGTCATTTTCAAAGTCATTGTGTACATTGATATTTTTGAGAAATAGTAGTGGAAGGAGTAGTTTATGAGCATTTGGAGAGTGATGGTGTCTTGCAAGGATGGAGTTCACATCGACAAGCAAATAAGGACCTATCAACATCCAGTTGACGTCCCTCCTCTGGTGAGTTTTGTACTTTTCACATTTATTTTTCCTCATTTTTAATACCATGCTATAGGTTAGGTTAGATATAACTAGGTTATAACATTGTACATGTAGGGCAAAAATGCCACATTTGTAGGGTTAAATCAATACACATGAATTGTGTTACTTTAAGGATCAACTTTTAATTGAGCCACACTTGATGCTTTAGGGTGATGCAAATGACTAACAAGATTAACACATAAAATGTGTGGTCACCGCATATGCAAGATGGGATATACGCACTCTAGAAGTGTGAATGACGCACACGACTATGAGAAAATGGGTTTTTAAAATTTAAAAAATATGCAAAATGAATGTGTATTTTTGTTTTTAAAATGGATGAAATTTTATTCAATGTTTGGATAATATGATGTTAAAAAATAATAAATGAATGGGTTTACATTGTATTTAATGTGTATGCAATAGTACTAAATATAATATAAAGGTAGAGACATGTTGCTAGCATGAATTCAATTTGCATAGGGATTGACTGGGGAATTAGATTGGTCTTACATATTAGGGATGATGTCCTGATTACTCAAGAGAATCATCCTCCTATGTTAGCTTATACACATACACTATCTGACAATGAGTGAGAACACTTGGAGAGCCTAGGGTTATTGCATGTGACACTAATGCCCAATATTAGGCCTAACAAGGTGTTAATGACTGCATTATGTGAGTGGTGGTACTCAGAGATGTATTTTTTCCACTTGCCTATTAGGGAGTGCAAAATCACTTTACAAGATGTATACCAAATACTTCATATTCCTATTTAGGGAGAGAGAGTAGCGTACTCTATTTGAACAAGTAGAGAAACCCTATGTAACATTTTTTATTGCACTATAGAAAACTTGGGGGTGAAGGGATATGACATGGGTAGATATGCAAGACTATGAGCCATACCTCATGATGCTTTGCAAGGTTGTAGTAGGTGTACTTGTTCTAGATAGGAGAGGGCATGGATTCCTGATTGGGTAGGGAGAGATTATGCTAGATATGTGGTTGAGAGGGACAATGTTTGTATTGTATTGGCGATGGTATATCATCAATTGCATGAGGTTTCATACCATGGAGGTCAAAGCATGGGATTTGGAGTCACACTTTTATAGGTGTGGGACTTTGATCATATAGCTATATTTCATCTAGTTTTTGATAGACCAATTATATAGCCAAGCCGACCTTATGTTTATTACTATGATGTAGTGGTCCACAGGCATATGGGTCATGTTAGATATTGGAGCTATTTGTTGGACATATTGAGGTTATTTACATGGAGAAACTATATTGGATGCCTCATGTGGGATGATAATGATTATCATCTCTAGTTTTGTCAATATGAGAGATATCTAATTGGTCAGTCTACATAGTGTTCTAGGCTTATTAAGATTTATCTCTCAGATAGTGTACTAAGACAATATGGAGAGAGGTGTGAAGTTCCAATAGGGTTAGGACAATTTTATAGATGTTTGAGGGATGTTAGAGGCTGGGGACCCATGGACCCTATTGTGACACTTATGTCATAGTTTTGTTCATTAGTTCCAATGATATGGGATTGGTGATCAGTGACAGTGAATGTTGGTACCACACCAAAGTATGATGCAAGGTGGACTGTGCACAATCTGACTCCTTATATGGATCCAAGTGTACCAGTTAATTTAGAGATAATACGATGAGTCATACTCCCTCAGAAGAGACATGGAAGACAAGGTCTGATAGGAGTTGTATAGGGAGGGAGAGATGGAGGTAGAGATGGCGGATGAGGAGGGAGAGGTGATTGTGGTGATGCTGGAGATGGTGGGTATGGGGATGATTGGGGTGGTGGGGAGTTATAATTATAGTTGCCCCCATTGATTTATCCTTGTGTTGTACTAGTATTACAAGTGGTAGTAGGAGGTAGTGATGATGATGTAGATTTGATAGGTAGTGAATAAGGTAAAATTGTATCACCTTATTGAATGTATGGGGGAAATATGAGATCTACTTCTAAATCCAAATTCCCAAAAGAGGGATCCAAATTGATCAACCAAAAGGTTAATGCACAATTGAATCAATCTATGGAGAATGTGAATAAAGGAGAAAAACCTTATATTTCCCTATAAAGAAGATGCGCTTGAAATCTGAAATAATTGAAAAGGAAATACTAACCTCAAAAAAGGGCAGATCTAGAAAATGCCAATTTCTAATGTTTGTGTGTACTTTCAGGCAATTCTACAACTTGTTTCGGACTGGAAATGTCGAGACAAAGAAAACCCAAAAAACTTTTATCTTTCTGATAGTGGGTAGTCTTTGACCCTCATAAAAGGTCAAAGGCTACATTTTTATTATGAAGGTCAACTTTGATTTTGTTCACATATCTTGAAAGTTTGGCGAAAAGGGTATCCAAATCTAAGCTCAAATCTGGAGTTCTGCACCTATACCTACAAGAAAAATGGTTTTGTTTGTTGGGGTAGGGGTTTTCCTTAGTTAAACCCCAGTTTGGAATCAACCTTAATATTGAAATTGAAATGGAGAATTCTAGCAAGTAGTAGAAGTAGATCTAACAACGAAGCTATGATATTCAATAGATATGCAAATTGTATTTGAAATGTAATCAAGTATGTTAATATGAAAGCTTGAACATCAACAAATGTATATCAAACCTCCATGATTGTATGCTTAGAATCCACCTTGAGGAAAGAATGAATGGATCTTGAAGATGAACAAAAGGATCTTGAAGGAAGATCACACCATCATGATGGCTAGATCTAGGGTTTGAATGGTGAATCTTGAATGCTTGAACCAAATCCCTTCAATGGCTTGAATGCTTGAATCCTTGATCTTCAATGGAGAACTTGGATGGAGAAGAGGACTTGAATGCTTGATTGGATACTTTCTTGAATGGGTTCTTGCTTGATCACCTTGAGAGCTTGAGAGAGGAGATTGCAAACTTGATGCCTTGATCATGAGATTGCTTGGAAACTTGATGGAGAAAATGAGAGAGGAAGACCTCCTTTTATAGTGAACTAGGGCACAATCTTCTAGAGAGGCCACCTTGGAGAATTAAATCCCAATTAGGTCCTAACCTTTAGAAAATATACCTAGATTAAATGCAATTTAAGGATTTTCCATTTTTAAACCTGAAATAGCCGACCCGGAGGTGGGAAAACAAATATCCCTAAAACCCAACACTCAAAAATCAAGGAAATTTGAAATCTAGACAGGGGGTCAAGGACAAGCTCAACTCTAACCTAGGTCAGGGTCAAGGTCAATCTTGACCAGGTCAGGGTCAAGGTCAAATTTGACCCATAAGGTCAACTTTGACCTTGTGGTCAAAAACCTCAGGATCCTAACCCAGAATGCTAGGAAATGCATATATGAAGTGAAAATCAGGTGCAGAGGAAAGCAGAATAAGGGGGAAAAGCCTGATACATGCAAAGACCTGATCAAGGTGCTTAACATGACCCCAGACCACTTACTCGGAGGGATAAATTCTCTTATCATGGAAGTGCTTCCATTTTAAGATGATATAGGTAGTATCTCAGAGGAGACATGTAGCAAAGGTGATACAAGGAGAAGTTGTAGTTCCAACTCTTATAGTGGTGATGAGGATATGGGCAAGGTAACATGAGGAGATGATGTCAAACTTATGGATATGGAAATGGGAGGTGATGATGCTAGAATTATGGATATGGCAATGGGTGGGTTTGATGATCCAACATAGGACATACCCATCAAAGAGGATTTTGGTTTAGGAGGATGTGGTTTTGACATAGATACTATAAATATTAAGAGTTTGAGATAGCACAAAGATTTTTCAAGCATGTTAGACAAGGTTTGGAGGAGGGTTACACATGAAAAGACTAGAGTTGTTGAGGTAGATGGTAGATCTACAATAGAGGATGTGTGGAGCCACTAGTATGCTAGGAGAGTGACCACTTTGGAGGCTAAGATAGGTTAGATGCAAAGAGAGATGGATCAAGAGAGAGATAGCATGAGGATGGAGGTATGGATAGTGGAGGATAGGGCTCAAACCACTGAGGCTAGATCTTAGGCAGTAGAGACTAAGGTGAGGGCGTTAATTTCTAGTGTAGAGGATGCGATTATGTAGTAGTTGATTGACAAGATCCTTTAGGAAGGTACTGATGCTAGTAGATAGGATCAGGATATTTAGAGGGAGATAGAATATTGGCAGGAGGATTATTATTAGGTTGTTCCTATTGCACAAAGGATTCCTAGTTACATATCCTCTCATTAGTTCTAGCAAACTTGGAGATCTCATCCTAATGGTACAGTCATGCATCTTGATAGAGAATCACCATTAGTGATATGTGCTCCTCTAGGACATATCGGAGTAGGGACTCCAACTTTAAAACTACCTAGGCAACATGGACCAATGGGAGAAGGTAGTACTAGTTATTTTATGTAGACATATTTTTGCATATATTTTGCTAGCTTGTGAGCTCTCCTGATGACTGTGTATCATGACACATTTCAAGATATACACAGATCAAGTTAGAGAGATCCAAGAGACCTTATGTCTAAATTACAATTACTGTCACTTTAGAACTTAATAAACTATGAAATATTGACCCAAAATCAATGAAACCAATTGCATCCTTTAGATATTGAAGTTACAAATATAACATTGAAAGAATTACATCATTATCATATTTTAAAAAAAATTATGTTGATCCAAGTGACAATAACTCCTTAAAAACACAGTTTTCACACAAACCACTTTCTGAAGGAGAAGGAAAAATTAATTTAAATAAATTTTAATTTTTTTAGAAAAATATATTTAGAAACTATAAATAAAATTCTAAAAGACTCTAATTTACATCATCTTCAAATTCCTAATAGTTTTGCGGCAACAGGTGTTTGAAAGTGAAGTTTTTTCTCAAAATGTGGATCTTTGTGTCAAAGTTGGCCAAAAAGTGGGACACACTATTGTGGGACCACCCATATATGATGTAGTTTTGGTGACCTTTTATGTGTTTATGCTTCTGATGTTTATGAGATGCAAAAATGTTATGACATGCTTCTATGTTATGGATGTATTTATTTCCTACATGATGTGATGCCATGTTCTTATTCTATGCCTTTATGTTTTTGTATTTTTCACATGCACTTTATAGAGTGTGACTAGATGGGATGTATATTGGATGAAACTCTAAATGTATTTGATGTTTTATGTGCATTAATATGATGGATGGATGCATTATGATATTTAATTTCTAATGTATGTGTACTAATATGTTGTGGATGCAGGATACAATATTTTTGTTGTCTCGTGATTCTCTATCAAAAGGATTTTTTAGGATTGACAAAGATAATTATTAGTAATGATAGTTAGGAGATGAAATAAAATCAAAATGAATACTAATTGAAACCTTTCAAATTCTACTAACCACTCTTGAATACCAACTAAATTGAGAAATTTTATTTTTCATCATTAAGCCAATTTATTATAGAAAAAATGGATACCATCCTACCAAGATATGAATGATATAGGTATGATTATCCTTTTCCATTTTAACAAGCACTCTAAATAGACAAGGAATGTCAGCAATCTGGTGCCATGTATAGGGATCATTTCTCCATCATCTATCATAGCTCCAACCTGGTATCACATGTCATTGCACCTCATTTTCTGCAAAACAAATTAGTGGTCATCTCTATCATGGTTTTAGATTTGTAAAATATCTTTGCCTTATCATATCCTATCACATTTCACACCAAGTTAGTCCATCATGGCTATTCTACAATAAAGTTGATACAAGAGCATCCTAGGGTAGTTGGAAATCTTGTATCAACCAAAAATATGTTTGTGTTTGGTTTTGGATTTCTGTTGTATCTTGGTTGGAGACCTGAGATTCTCAATCTTTTTGTTTTAGTTCTTAGTTGTAAGCTTTTTTGGCTTCATTGATGGAGCTCGGTGTGTTAGTTGCTCGGTTGAGGAGTTTGGTGCTTGGTTACTGACTAGAGCTTGGTGATATGTTACTGACAGACTCGATGAATCAATGTATTTTTTTCTCGGTGGAAGAGTTATGTACTTGGTTACAAATTGGGTCTCGGTGTTATGTTACCGACTGGTATTGGTGCTTGGTGCTCTTATTGACCAACTTGTTTGTTTCAATAAATCAGCTTGGCCAACTAGTGAATTTAATTTGGCTCATGCTCCTTGAGTTACAGAATTATTGTTGGATGTGTGGAGACCTAAATTTGGTGTGTTGCTTTCCTCTATGTGGATCTAATGACTGTTTGAAGTTCGACATGAAGAAATATATTTTGTAAAGGCTATGTTGAGAGCCAACTAATGTTTTGTAATTAATTATTGTTATAAAGCCAACTTGTGGTTGAGTATTATATAAGGAAGATATGGGTAGTAATTAGGAAAAAAGAAAGGAAAAGGGTGGTAGTAGAGGATTTGGATATGAGAGCATAATTCAGTCTGATATTCTAAGTGTAGCAGAGCTAGTATTGTTTTGGAACAAGGAGATTTCTTGGAGGCTTGCGAGCTCAAGTTTAGATCTACCTTTATAGTCCAACCAGGTTTTTTTTTGGTACAGATCAAGACTAGCTAGGGAGAGTTGGATCATTGTTGATCTTGTCATATTTTTTTGATGTAATTGGCCATAAATAGGAAGGCCTTACATCCTAACATGTTGCTTGTAAGCTTGGTTATTGATGAATAAAAGTTGAATTTCCTATCAGGGATTGTTATGTGTTCGTATTTTCTACTATATGACTTTGTCTGCTACATTCTTGGACATCTCCTATGGGGATTCTCTGACCATGACTGTGCCAAGTGGTATCAAAGTAAAGTTTGATCTTGTTGGGGAGAAGTTGACCTTATTGAGATGAAGCTTGATTGGGATGATCTGTTTGAAAGCTAAGTTTCCTTCAGAGATTCGTATTGTAGATCTGTGTCCCTCGACTTATGAAATCTTGTCTAATTGTTCGTGCAAGGTAGAAAGTTGTGATTTAACTTGCAGATAGTTCAAATGTTATCACAAGGTGGTCAGCTTAGGTTTTTTGCAGAGGGTTTTCAAAAATATTTGGAGATGCCTCTGAGAAGATTGGACCTTAGGATGATTGAAGATCTATGTGATGTTTTGGAAATGAGGATAACATAGAAATTAAAATCATGTCAGATCTAAGATGATGTTAATGAAAAATGAAATGGTCACCGAGATTATGAGGGTTGTTGCTAGTATACCGAGGAATATTGGAACAGATGATGGTTATGAGGAAGTTGTTGAAGACTTTGAAGCTATTGGATCTAGTGGTGGTGATAGAGCTGATTGGATGGATAGATCTGGTGGAGATAGAACTTATCGGCTGCAAATACCTAAGCTCATTTGAGTACATCTTACCAAATGGAGGTTCTAATTTCTCAAGTACATTGAAAATTGAGGACCTGATTGATTGGATCAGTGAGTTGGAAGATTACTTTTAGCTAGAAGACATTGGAGATCCTCTTAGAGTGAGGTTGGCACAGACAAAATTGAAATGACATGTTGCATTATGGTGTAAAAAAATGTAGAGAGACAGAGAGGAAGAAGGTGAAATGAAGATCAATGGGTGGAGGTTTATGGTGGAAAAATTGAAAGCTAAGTTCATCCCTTCTAACTATGAACTTGAGTTGTTTAAGAAATTGCAAAATCTAAAATAGAAGGAAATGACTACGGAAGATTATACCGAGGAGTTTTATAAGTTAACAATTCATTCTAGGCATAGAGAACTTTCTAAAGAAAAGGTGGCAAGGTATGTTAATGGTGTGAAAATCAATATCCAAGAAGAGATTGGTATGTTGAAGATTCTTATCAATATGCCTTGAAGGCAAAAGAGAAGTTAAAGAGAAGAAATCATGGCAATTCTTGAGGGAAGGAAAAGCAAGAATATTTGGTGAAAGAAAAATCAAAACCTGAAGATGGACCAAAACCTATTGAACCAAGGAGAAGAACAAGAAGAGGTGGATTTAAGGGTACTTGTTATAATTGTGGTGAAGAAGGACATCGATCATTTGAATGTTCCCATGTAGATAAGAAGCTTGGTAATAGTAAGAATGTTGTGGTGAGTGAGAATATATAGAATGAACCCAAGGTGGAGTCAGAAAACTTGTTGGTTCAAAGAATATTGCTCATTACTAAGGTAGAACCTTGTTAGAGGAGGAATTTGTTCAGAACTCTGTACAAGTTAGGAGGTAAAATTTGTAATGTGATTGTGGACAGTAGAAGTACTGATAACCTTGTTGCTAAGGAGATGGTTCAGAAACTTGGTTTGAAGAGGGTGGGACGTCCTTGTCCTTATGAGAGTAGTTGGGTGTAAGATGAATATGCTTTAGAGGTAAGAGAGTGGTGTTTTATTGATTTTCAGATTATATAGTATGTTGATCAAGTGTTATGTGATATTGTGGACATGAGTTCTTGTCACATATTACTTGGTAGACCTTGGCAGTGTGATTGTAAGGTTATACATGATTGTGTCAAGAATGTATTTACTATTGAGAGGTATGGCAAAAAAATTTCCCTGATGCCTTTGTAGGATACAACACTCGGTAAGAGGAACCTAAGTTTCGGTAGGAAGTATGAATTTAAGGATTCTAAAAGGATTGGTGATTAGAATGGGGGACATATGTGTAGCATACCAAGGAAGTATTTGAAAAGGAAAATAAAATAGAAGTGGAACTGTTGGAAATGTGTTGTGAACTCGAAGGACATGTATATCAAGAACTAGTTTGGGATTTATGTGTTGAATCCTGAAATATGTTCATTGAGTTGCTGAGAACATCTTTTCGCACCTAGGGTATCTAATGCATGAGCATCTTGGGATAGCTGGAAATATTGTATCAAACAAAAATATGTTTGTGTTTGTTTTTGGATTTTTGTTATATCTCGGTTGGAGACCTGATATTTTCAGTCTCTTTGTGTTAGTTCTCAGTTGTAAGCTTGTTTAGCTTCACCAATGAAGCTCGATGTGTTGGTTGCTTGATTGAGGAGTTTGGTGCTTGGTTACCGACTGGAGCTCGGTGATATGTACTAATGGACTCGGTAACTTAGTGTACTTGTTGCTCACTGGAAGATTTATGTGCTCGATTATCGACTGGGTCTTGGTGTTATGTTATCGACTAGTACTAGCGCTCAGTGCTCTTGTTGACCGACTTGTTTGTTTGGATGAATCATCTTGGCCAACTGCTGAATTTAATTTGGGTCACTCTCCTCAAGTTATGGATTGACCGTTGGACATGTGGAGAGCTAAATCTGGTGTGTTCCTTTCTTCTATGTGGATCTGATGATCGTTTCAAGGTCAACATGAAGAAATATATTTTGTAAAGGTTATGTTGAGATTAACTAATATTTTGTAATTAATTGTTGTTGTAAAGAAGACTTGTGGTGAAGTAGTATATAAGGAAGGTATGGGTAGTGTTTAGGAAAAAAGAAAGGAAAAGGGTGGTAGCAAAGGATTTGAATCTAAGAGCATAATTCAATTTGATATTCTAAGTGTAGCAGAACTTGTATTATTTTGGAACAAGGAGATTGCTTGGAGGCTTGCGATCTCAAGTTTAGACTTACCTTTGTAGTCCAACCAATTATTTTTTTGGTACGGATCTGGACTAGCTAGGGAGATTTGGATCATTGTTGATCTTGTTGTATTTTTCTGATGTAATTGGCCATAACTGGGAAGCCCTTACATCCTGACATGTTGCTTGTAAGCTCAGTTATTGATGAATAAAAGTTGAATTTCCTATCAAGAATTGTTGTTTGTTCATGTTTTCCGCTATGTGACTTTGTCTGATGTATGTTTGGACATCTCCTAATGGGGATTCTCTGACTATGACTGCATCAAAAGTGCACATTCTATCTTGACTGAGGGCACCCTAATGTCATGATCCATCATGTCCTAAAAATACCAAAAATATTGTAAAACGTCTTGAAAAAAATCCAAAAACATTGAAACACGTCCTAAAAAATCTAAAAATCAGAAAAGACCTTCGTAAAATCCAAAAATGTCACAAAAATGTTCTTGAAAAATAACAAAAACATTGCAAAAAGTCTTGGAAAAACTATCAAAGACGAATAGAAACTTGAAAAACCAAAGAAAAATTTGCAATAAAGATCCTTTGTACATAAACCAATTCTTTCGCATTTCAACAGGCATTGAACAATGTTATACAACAAGTCTTAGCTTTAGTAGAACCAAGTCAAAATAGTCAAACTAGTCAACATGTCATTAACTAAATTAACCAAACTGTCTTATATATCAACCAAGTCCCATAGCAAAGTCTTTTGTCAAAAATCATGTTGTCTTAGACAAGAGAGGGAGCACTTGAAACTAGACAAGTCAATCTTATACAAGGTACCTAATTCTTGAGACAAGAAAATATCAACAAAATATCAAAATTCGATATCCAAACTACTGCAAACACACAGACACATAATCATTATATTTGTAATTTGTTGAGTCAAATTGATCTTATTATATCTTGATTTTCACAAGGCATATTCTTATGCATCTATGGGATATCCACAAGTGATTAGAAATGTCGTGATGGTTTGTGAATTAATTTTCCTTGTCTAATCTTTGTGAAATATTTTCCATGAAGTCTTAAAAGAGCATTTTGGGTGTTTGAGATAAGAGCCTTCACATCCACATATACCATCTAATTGCAAAACATACTGCACAAGATGATTTAGTTATGATACACTACACATACCCTGACACTTAACACCTGACCTAGATGGATTAGCCCACATTCTTTGTTTGTTCAAAGTATCTATTTTAATTCAAGAGGATAATTCATATCTTGGTAGGATGGTGTACCATCCTAAAAATTTAGCACCCATTAATCATGTCTTTAGGACCTAATAGATCTTATTTTAGTAATTTCAAGATCTGAATGTCTTTATGCTTGATTTACTGCATCTTTCATTTCATCTCCCTAAAACTTTTGACACTTCCCAAGATTCAAATCCACTTCAAAATTAATAATGCTGAGACTAGTTCAAACTAAGTTAGCCTTGCCCTGGACAAGGTTGACCCAAGTTGGCCTTGTCCTCAGGCATTGTATTTAAGTGGACTCTAGGCCCAATGTGGAATTTTTTCTTCTTGATCTTTATTTGTTGTTGGCCCAACAATATTGAATCGCAAAATGAGTATAAAAGGAAATCAAGGCCTCTAATTTTGACATCCATGCAATTAAATGACATCCTTGAGCAAGAAAGTCCTATCAATTGGTCAAGTGCAAGCAAGTCAACTAATCCAAGTTTTGCAATTGAAGTGGTGGATTCAATATCTGAAGGTAGAGACTCCTTGAAGATATCCAAGTCTCCATCTCTTTAAGATCCATTCAAGACACAAAAATATTCTCTCATTGATGCAAATTTATCTCTCATTATGGCTAAGTAGAGAAATTTTCAACCTAGCAAGAAGATCCATTCCTCTTCTCCATTTAATATTTCAAGCATACACTCATTCAAGATCTAGGATTGGCAAGTGTAGATCCTTGCATTTGTGAAAACATCCTTGATTCTACAACACATTCCAAACATAAATTTAAAGTATCTTCATGGATTTGACTGATTTCTAAATCCATCCATGAGGGTTTTCCATGCAAGGTAAATCTAACATTTATCTTGTTTACATAACTTTCCTAATGTAATTTCTATTTCATTTCAAGGTTGATTCCTATACAAGGGCTTGACCAAGGCAAGACCCTTTCCATAACATTTTCCCCTTCTTCTTGTGTGCAATAATAGATTTTCAGAGTTTCAGATAAAGATTTGAAGAGTTTTAGAACCAATTGTAGATCTTTCACAAGTTTCATCAAATTTGGAGTCTCTAGGACAAGGTCATTTTTTTGGACAAGGTCAAATTTGTTCGACATTGTCCTTTGGATCTAGAATTTTTATAGTTAGAAGTTACAGGTATTACAGTGCTAGATCCAAAATCATTTTTTATTCTAGAATCTCTACAATTGTCAAAACCAAATCAAAAGTGTACTCCTCTTCTCCTATATTCAAGGTGAGTTCATTCCTCCTATTTTCATCTTGCACTTACTTTTATACATTAGATGTAATATCATATATTGTTAATTGTCTTTTCCTTTTTTCATAACATTAATTCATTTTTACATATCATATACATCTTAATATTAAAGGAACCCATCCCCAATTCACACTCCATCCTCAAAACTAGATCTTGCATTAGTACCCCTAAATCCTTTTGGGTTATGATAATCTGATTTGTGTTTGAGGGTGAGCCTTTGGGGGTTTCCCTAATGTATCATAACTCCATCCATTTTATTTGGTGAGTGATCTTCCTCTATAGGATTTTTCACCATTTCTTATGATACATTTTGGTAAACCCAATGATTTCATGCATTATAATTTTTGATTTAGTGGTTATATCTTCTTTGTATGATCTCTTTTATATGAAAGATCATATATTTCCTTGTATGCATTTTTTTAGTCAATATTTATATTATATCATAGTTTCATGATTAAATTTGATAGTTAAGTTTTCTTGGATTGCATATTTATTTTTAATTGCATTTCATTTCTCTTTCCTTTCATTCCCTTGTGCATGAGTGTTATCTCTTTGAGTCCAACCTATAGCATTCTAATTAGAAGAATTTGTAGACTTATGGGTTCCTTTGATCCTAAACCCTCCTTCTTTCCTAGGAATCTTGATGATACCAACATTCATCTTAGTGATCCTAATCCTATCAATGAGAATCATTATTCTCATGATGAAGAAGAAACATTAAGGGTTCCTCCTATCCAAATCCAAAAACTTTCCCATGACTTTGACAAGTTTGAACAATGGCTAGGTCAAGAAAATAATAGCCCTAAAGCTCTTTCCATTGTAGAAGGTTTAAGGAAACTTATTCACAATGATGAGCATGTTATAAACATATTGCGTAGCTTTTCTCATCTTATTGAAGCTAATGTCAAATCCATTAGGGATTGTACTCAATATTTAGGCTTTATTTCACCTACTACAAGTGTTGAGACCTATTTTCCTATCTCTACTTCCATTCATGGTGTGCCCACTTATGCCTCACCTATCATAACAAGTTCAATTTAAAATCTCAATCCTACGCATGTGAGTCTTCCTAATCCTATTGCTCATTCTATTCCTTCAAGTGTGCCATGTGTCTCATTACCTTCTTTAATTCCCACTTATCATAGTGTTCCTTTTTTATGTTCAACCATTCCCTCAATTTCCAAAAATGCTCCTAACATTTCTCATGTCTCTCCTCCTACTATTATTTCTATCAATTCTACCATTAATAGCTTGGTTAAAACTCTATCTTCTTTACAACAAAAAATTACTTCCATGACTCAATCCAAGTTCAAAATTCTTACTTGTGACATTGCTAGTCCTTTTTCTATGGATATTATCTATGTTTTCATTCCACAATGCATTGAGATTTGTCATATTGATAGTTATAATGGCAAGGGCGATCCTGTGACTCATGTTACAACTTTTCAATCCTTGTGTAGTGATTTCTCTCAGGACCACAGGTTCATGGAGAATTTGTTTACTAGAACCTTTCAAGACAAAGCCTTGCAATAGTATTATTCCTTTCCTCCTCATTCAATTGATTCCCTCAAAAATATTTCTACTGATTTTATTCAACAATTTCAAAACAACATTGGTCCAAAAATCTCTTTAACTGATTTACTGCATTGTAAACAAGGTGTTAAAGAAAAAATTAGTGATTTCATTGGTAGATTTAAGCATTTACATGATCATATTTCTTATCATATGCCTGATATTAATGTGTGGTGCATTTTTATTGCTAATTTACAAAGTAACATTATAGATAAGATACTTCTTTTTGAACTCTCTTATTTTCCCCAATTGTGTGCAGTGCATCATCATTATCAACTTCAAGTGAGTCAATTTATGTGTGCCACTTTAATGACTCATGTTCCCATTGATAAGAGTGATGAAACATCCAATTTCAACATTTATTAGAAACAAAAAAAAATACATAAAAATCAAAAAATCATCCAACACTGTTGATGAATAAGTGGTAATAGCATCCAAAGGTGTGACTCCTTTGTCATTTGTTTTTAAACCTACTCATAATTATACTCAGCTTTATGAATCTTTGTGTAATGTGATGTTGAAGTTAATTAATTATAATGTGTTAGCACTTCCTTCGATTAAACCCATTGACATGTCCAAACCTCAATTCAAATACTTTGATTCCAAAGCATTTTACCAACATCACCGTCAACCTGGTTATGATATTGGAAAATGTTTCTACTTGAAAATTGTTATTCAAGATCTTATTGATTCCAAGGATATATCTATTATAATCAGCTTTATGAATCTTTGCGTAATGTGATGTTGAAGTTAATTAATTTTAATGTGTTAACACTTCCTTATATTAAACCCTTTGACATGTCCAAATTTCACTTAAATACTTTGATTCTAAAGCCTTTTACCAATATCACTGTCAACCTGGTCATGATACTAAAAAATGTTTCCGCTTGAAAATTGTTATTCAAGATATTATTGATTCCAAGGATATATCTATTGATAGTGTTGATGATCAAGGAAACAAATTTGTGGCACCTCCTAATAAAAATTTACAAATCTACACAAATCCTTTCCATCTCATTCAACCAATACCATTGATAAACCTTCTTCTTCACAATGCATTAACTATGATGAAAAAGTTAATGAATCCAATCATGTTGTTAACCAAGTTGAGAAAGTCAAACCTTAAACTCCATCTCAACCTTACATTAACTTTTCTCCTATTGAGACAATTAAAGCATTTGATGGTCCTCTCTACATTGTCAGAAAGGTTAATGGCCTTCCTACCTGTGGTGCCCTTATTGATCCCACTTGCATGGTGAATATGATAATTTAAGAACATCTTTATAGTAAATAATTACAAAAATATTTTATGATTCAAACTTTCAATGGTTTCCTTTATCCTTCCCATGGTTACATTTTATTCCCTATTGAATTTGGTGGTAAAACTTTAGATTCTACCTTCACTGTCATTCCAACTTCTAATTTATTTCAAGTCAAAATCAGTCTTCCTTGGCTTACCTCCATGAAAATATTGGCTTCTCCTATTCATATATGTGTTACATTTCTTCATAAGGGAGAAATCATGACTATTAACCATAGTCTTTATCAACCTTCAATGTCTCAAGACTCAATTGACCTTGATTTCTTTTGGCCCTCTATGTCTCAGCCAACTCAAGCTCATCTTGATTATCTCTATCGATGATACCAAGCCTACAAGATTCAAAATATTTTTGAACTTAGAAAATCAAAGGATGATCCTAGATGTGGAATTCTTCCTACACCACCTACACGTCCTCTTCTTTCTTTTTTTCCACCTCCTATTGCTTATACATATCCTCTTCCATTCATCGCTCAACCTAGTGTGGTTCCTTCCATTCTTCCTCCTAAAGAAGAAAAGGACATAATGTTGATTGATCTTATCACAACCCAAATTTCTATCAAAAATAAATGCAACCATCATGCTCATAATATTTGATGAAAGTGTCATTATTAAGCTCATCAACATGCTTCTCAAAACATTTCTTCACCTCGTACACCTTCTCATGCTTTGCTTCCCTTTGACCAACCCATGCTTGAGCCAATGGAGGAAGTCAATTTAAAGAAGATTAAAATGAAAAAACATGGCAATGCTATTGTAATCACCTAAAATTGGGCTAATAGAACTTGAGGCCCTATTTGTCCTAATTTGGAACAACCTCCTGATTGTGTTAATTTAATCCTTGATTATTAACATAATTCAATAAATTTGATGAAATTAATAAAACTTCACAAATCAAGCATTAATCATCAATAATCGATCAAGAATTACATTAATTATCTCTAGGCCTAATTAATTAAATCATTCTCATTAAATACATGGCTAGAGTAATTAATTAAAGAAAATTAATAAAAAGGCTCAAAATAAATGTCACCTCTCAAGGGACAACAAAGACTAATCCAACCAATGAGAAGATAGTCACATGGATCAAGCCTAGAGTCATCTCAACCACTGTTCTTAGGATGCATCTCAACCATTCAATTCGATAGAGTTCTATAAAAGAAGGATTTTTAAACCTCAAAACATATAGTTAATTACATTTACATCTACATGTTGCACATTTGAACTCTTAGCTAATTAAATAATGTCTCATTTTCTTAGCATAATTGTGAAGGATTAATGGCTTTCTTTGATGATTCATGGTTTTTAGCTCATATAGATTAGAATCTCTCATTCTAGCATTGTATTGTCACTATTTAGAGTCTAAGGCTGAGAGCAATTTAGGATTTAAACACACTCTTGTTAGCTAGAGAGCAATAAGACATTTTTGTTAGTATGCTTAAATTATTTATATAGTCTATTTTCTAACAAGCTAAAGTCTTATTGAAGTGTTGTGTTGCAGGCTAACAGGTACCAAAAAATACACACATTTTTGGCACCCACCGTGGGGCTGAGCTCCAAATTTTTTGCAAGTTTAGCTAACTTTTTGTCATTGTTTAGTCACCAGAAGATCGCATCTAGGAAATTGGATCGCATATGGGAAATTGGATTACATCTGGGGTTTCCTGGATCACACCTGATATTTCTTAGATCACATATGGTAGGTATCACATCTGGTTTTCTTTATGCCATTTATAGTATCCTTAATCACATTCGGTAAATAGGATCACATCTGGTGAAATATTGAATCACATCTGGGGATTTTGACTGCAAATTTTATTTTCTAATGACTAATGAGTGACTGTTGTGATTTTATATGATAGTGACAGCTTAATAGTGGTTTGCAAGTCGTATTGTCTAAGATATCAGCAAGATAAAAGATTACTAATAATTGTTTTGTATGTTGCCTTAAAGAAAAATTAACTAAATCGTGCTTGTGATTTTTAGGAATCTAAATACAATTTGAAATCAAGTTGCAATCTAATCAGAGGATTATGCTATTTTCCCTTTGAGAAAATCAAAAACTCAAAATTTAAATTGAAATTTGGAGTCAAGTTGGGGTTAATTGGATTTAATTTGCATCATGTGTTTGATAGGAGAAAATGACATGAGATAGGAGATTATGCTCTTCTCCTTCATGGAGAATAAAAAATCCAAACCTCTAAGTCATCAATCCTCTTTACTTTATTGAAATCCTAATTAGAGGGCTTTTCAGTTGAGGTAAAAATCTCCCAGGAATGACCCAAGTGAGGACAGGTAGAAGCCAAACCTTCCACCTCACTATAATAAAGATGATTTCTTGAGATGAAAATCTCAAAAGACATAGACGTTGATCTTGTCCTTGGAACCTTGATTTGATCTTTTCCATGGACATGCTTGGACTTATTGTAGAGCGAAGCCTCTTTAATCTTGTTTGCAAGACTACACAATTTTGAGTACTCATAGGGCTATAGGCCTAAATCTTTCTTGCGGGACTATGGGAGGCAATTGTGAATGGATGCCCTTAATAAGAACCATAAGTGAGAAAGCACTCGGACTACCTCCAAAAGGTTGGTAATGCTTGTGCAAGGCAAATAGTAATGGTCCCAAGAAGTTCATCATATCAAGCCCTCATTGATGTTACTACTTGGCTAATATGGCCTCTAACATCCATTGTGTATTATTGGACTATCATATTTTGAGGGGTCTTTGAGTGTGTTCCTAAGTCAATAAACAAGTATTTCCAATCTCTACCAAGTTTAGGGAAAAATAGGTGTGTTTGTGGGTCTTAAAAATAAAGTTGTTTGACATGTTTGAAATAAAATCCAAGGTAAAACCCTAATGAACAAACTATAAACACTTTCATACAATTAAAACTCCTTGGAATCAGATAAATAAGACAATTTTTACAAAATTGACATAATTTTCCTCAAACTGATCATCAAAATGTCATATCTGGTCTCTTGTGTTGCACCCCATATCCAGATCACATATGGTAAATTCAGGATTGCATCCTATAAATCCTAGGTCACATACTGATTAGGGATTGCATACAGTATTTCCTGAGTCGCATCTGGGACTGAGAGCATTTATGCACATGTTATAAACTTCATTTTTGGATTTTGAGTACCTTTTTGAGCCTTTTGTCAGATTATGTCATCAAAACCAGTAAACCTACAAGCCTGAGAGAGTCAATTTTTTAGTGTCCCTTACCTCCTTATTTGGTTTATATCCTGCACTTGTCAAGTCGTGTAGTCCCCCCATCATATCAAATTCAATAAAGTTCATAGCTCGTAAACAGGGCATTCTAACCCTTAGACGTTGGAGCTTTCAAACATCACAAGTCCATTTATACTTGGTTCCCAATTCACTAATAGGGAACTCTAACCCTTTTGACGTTGGATCCTAAAATATTTCAAACCCACAATTGCAACCTTGGATTGACACACTTGGACACACTTTCAAACCCACTTACATTTAAGGACACTCAAAAATTTCTTAATCAAGTTTTCATGGTTAATACAAGACATAAGTCTTATAAATTGGAAAGAAATCCATTCTCAAATCAAGTGTCATTATTGACATTTGAACAAGGGGAAACCTCATGGATTAATCCATTATTTGGAGCTACTCCTAGCACTATGCATACGGTGACTCCAAACACTACCAACATGTCAAATCAAAATGAGCTCCATTGGGATTAATGACATAATGAACAAAATGACTAAGATGAACAAAATAATCAAGAGGAAGAATGAAATTAGGAAGCAAACTATGATTCCAATAGTGATGAAGACCCTACGGAACAAGAATACCAGAGGGCTTTGAAAAGAAAAAGATTCCAAAAAATTCTTGAAAGGACGTTAGATGAGAACAAAGAAAAATATTTTTTGGAACTTGCATCACAAGGAGTAAAATTACCTAAGGACTATGATGTAAACAACTCAAATAAAAAGAAGACCTTAGTCCTATATCTATTTTAACATGACAGTTGATCACCATGCAAGTAGAAATACAAGACTTAAACAAAGAAAAGGACAAACTGATAAAACAATATTCATTGGAACACAATTGTCATTTTCCCTTTGATAATGGTCTAAAAATGATACCATTTTCTCAACATGTTACAATTCCCAAATATGACAAGTACACTAGCAATTCAGACCCTCAAGACCATGTGAGGGAATTTTTCACATTAAGTATGGAATTCATGCATGAACGAACCTATGTAATGAGGTTATTTCTATGAAGTTTGGGTGGACAAGCAATGGACTGGTTCTCAAAGCTACCCACACGTATCAAAACAATCAAAGAAATAGTGGAAAATTTTATCCAACAATAGTCATACAATATCTAATACATGGTGACCATGTTGGATTTATGCAATATAAAAGAAGAACTTCACATACCACATTGGGAAACAAATCATTGCTCGAAGGTAGTAAGGTGCTCATGCAACTCCAAGACCTGGGTCGGTCTAGAAGAATGAAATAAAACTATACTAAAATGTGACTGCACACAGAAAAGGGGCACTATGTCAGCATCAGATATGAAAAATTAAAGTAAAATTGCCTAAATAGACCAAGCAAACAGGCTAAGTTGACCAAAATTGCAAAGAAAACCAAATGCAATCCTGGATCCCGGATGTGATTTGGGATACACGGGATGCGACAACCTAACCAAATATGACATTTCACATATGGTATGCGACCTAGAATCAACAGTATGCAATCTAGAACCCAGATGTGACCCTATTTTAACCAGATGTGATAATCTGGTGGACTAGCTTCAAAAGATGACCCAAAATACCATATGCGACCTAACAGGGTGCGACCTGAGAAATTCAGTATGCGATCTAGAATTTGGCCAAAAACTGAATGCAACATGGGATTGACTAGATGTGATCCTCTTTGCGGGATGGGATCCTAAACTAAAATTACAATAAAAAGCATAAATCCCAATAAAAATTGAAATTAAAAATTTGAATGGAGGCATTATCAACTACTCACTGGTGTCGAATAGTGGGTCGGTCAGTCATGACGTCGTGCAAGCTCAAATCAATGACGCTCAGTAGGGAACACCATTTCTCCAACCATAGCTCTAAATTTACTAAAGGTGAAAAGTGAAAATGAATAGTAAAATGACCCTTTTGACCCTATTAAAGCCTCCTGGGGACCTCGATGATCTAGGGAACTTTCCTAACAAGATGTCACAGAAACTTCATATCGGTACCAAAATCAAAATAGGTGATTTATATCACTAAATGTAGTAAAAATGAAGTTACAAATCAAGGTAAGCCTTCAAAATAAAAAGTCAACTTTGGTCAAATTGCAGTTGAATAGGGGTAGAATGAGCAAAAATAACAGCACAAACATGGCAAATACATTCAGTGATGATTATCATTCTGATGCATAGTCAACAAAAGTCAAAATTTAGTCAAACACAAGCTATGAATGATGCACAGAGCGTAAATAATGCATAAATGGCTTATTAGAAGCTATACCAAGTGAATTTCTCACTCACACGTCGAGTCTGCAAACTAGGATATTGGTCAAATATCAATCAAACTTGGTCAACCCTCATATTTTCTAAGTCAAACTTGGTCAAACAATGTTTCTTTAACACAAAAATCAATCCCCTTTGAATTCTGACACATTCTAAATGATTTTTACTTGATCCAAATCTATTTTAATCAATCACATATCTCTTAAATGCTTGAAAATATCAATTTTATCAAAATTATATTTTGATTTTGGTCCCGATGAGGCATAATCATACCAGAAATTAAACATTTCAATCAAATCTTCAAACAACAGGGGCATGACAGTTATCTTCAATCAAGTTGATGTTGTTAATCTTTTTGACATTGATCAATTTCATCGCTTCAAATCAAATTGATTATTTTTCATCATATTCAGTTGTTACAAATCAAATCTAAACTTGATATTTCTATTAAATCTTATCGATTCTTGTTCAATCAAGTTTAGAATTAATGATTTTTGAATCATGTGGGATTTCGTTCAGTCAAGTTCAGAATTCTCAAAATTCAAAGTTGTTTTTTTACTGCTCTCTAAATCTTTCAGAGTGGATTCCCTACTCTCTAAATTTACTCAAAATCAGAGTGGTTATCACTGCTCTCTAAATCACTTGAGTTCAAAGTGGTTCTCGTTGCTCTCTAAAATCTCTTTGAATCTCTCAGTTCTACTGAATCATCTACTAAATCAATTTTCTTTGAATCCCTGTGATGTTCACAAAGCAATTCAAAGAGGGGACAATGTAATCACCTAAAATTGGGCTAATAGAACCTAAGGCCCTATTTTCCCTAATTTGGAATAACCTCCTGATTGTATTAATTTAATCCTTGATTATTAACATAACTCAATAAATTTGATAAATTCAATAAAACTTCACAAATCAAGCATTAATTATTAATAATCGATCAAGAATTACATTAATTATCTCTAGGCCTAATTAATTAAATCATTCCCATTAAATACATGGCTAGAGTAATTAATTAAAGGAAATTAATAAAAGACTCAAAATAAATGTCACCTCTCAAGGGACAACAAAGACAAATCTACCCAATGAAAAGATAGTCACATGGATCAAGCCTAGAGGCATCTCAACCACTCTTCTTAGGATGCATCTCAATCATTCAATTTGATGGAGTTTTATAAAAGAAGGATTTTCAAACTTCAAAACATATAGGTAATTACATTTACATCTACATGTTTCACATTTGATTTCTTAGCTAATTAAAGAACGTCTCATTTTCTTAGTATAATTGTGAAGGATTGCTAGCTTTTTTTTATGATTCATGGTTTTTAGCTCATATAGATTAGAATCTCTCATTCTAGCATTGTATTGTCACTGTTTAGAGTCTAAGGCTGAGAGCAATTTAGGCTTTAAACACACTCTTGTTAGTTAGAGAGCAATAAGACATTTTTTTTAGTATACTTAAATTCTTTATATAGTTGATTTTCTAACAAGCTAAAGTCTTATTGAAGTGTTGTGTTGCAGGCTAATAGGTACCACAAAATACACACACAACTATTTGTATCTTAGATTCTATTATAATTAACCTAGATGAATAAGATACTCTTGATTATGTTGTTGTTGATGCTATAAATGATATTCATTCTAGTGATTCTAATGAATATGAAAATATTGATATTGATCAATATTTACCATCTATACTTTCACAACAGTTATATATCACTCGTAGTGAAAAACAAAGTGACCTCTCTTCACAGCAGGGTCCTTGTTTGGAACTAGCTATTGTTCCATCCATTGTGATTGATGTTGCCCCTCTTGCAAGTTTCCCACCTTCCCTAAACATGATGGACCAAGATAGGGGGGCAGGCGATACTCTTAACTAGCTTCTCTTACGCGGTGAATTCTATGTGTTTTCCTGTTGTATCGTGCTTCCCCCATGATATAGTGACTATTATCTAGTTTTTTTAGTTTTCTTTAAACAATCATTTTTTCTATATTAACACAAGGTGATAAAGGAATTTCAATGTCATAAACCTTCTTCTATTTGTATCTCTCTTTTTCTATATGTTGTTACATGTTATGTTGTGCAAGTGCTACTATTTGTAAATGTGCCTTTGTGTTGTCTTCTTGGGATGATGCAAAATAATAGCTACCTATTCTTTTTGGTCTCTATGATGCCGACCCAAAAAGACTCTTCTTCATAAATCTTATGTTCCTTTCTTCCATTTTACTTTTAGTTTTACTACCTTTGGGGGATGATGACAATTCATTTTGATATAATATCTCACATATTATCATATGATCATACTAACCCCAGAGTTGGTAGATCCCTTTTGTGCTCTCTTTTGTCATGTGCTCATTTTAATTGATTTGTCCTTTCTTGGGGGAATTTCACAGTGGAAACATTTCTTATGGATGCATGTACACTATGTTAAAGAAATTAATCTCATTAAGGCATTTGTAATAGCTTAAATATGGGGGCATACACTCCGCTCCATGTTCACATTTTTTACACACACACACACACTAATTCAATGCTATTTTTCAGTAGATCCTTAGACTGATCTCCATTTTTTCATTTGGTCCTTAGACTGACCATACTCACTTCCTTTGACTAACCATCCTTCTTTGATCCCTAAGGAAGCCTACCTTTCCTTAGGACTGATCGTTCTATTGTCAGATCCATTATTGGAAGTACTTTCCTTTATGGACTGGTCTTTGTTGATGGATTGAACTAGCATAATAAAATTTTCTAGACTATTCAATACCATTTTGCAATTCTTTCCTTGTGTGGTTCATAATAAGACACATTATTATTGGGCTAGCAATCACACTCTCTCTCTCCTCTCTCCCTCTCTTTTGAGTGATGCCTCTCTTATTTTGGTTTTGGGTTTGATGAGGACTCAAGTCACTTGATGGCTTGATGTTTCTTTGTCTCCTCAACCTTAATGAGATCATTGTATGCATTTGATCTAATTTACTATGAGCATGAGCTTGTCTCATACTCCCACTAAAGTGGGGGCTAAATGTACCATCCTAAAAAGTTAGTACCCATTATTAGTGGCTTTAGGACCTATTAGATCCCATTTTAGTGATTTCAAGATTTGAATTTCTTTATGCTTGATTTCCCTCATCTTTCACTGTCTCTCCCCAAAAATTTTTGCACTTCCCAAGATCTAGATCCACTTCAAAATTGAGAATGCCAGGACTAGGTTGAACTAATTTGGCCTTGTCCTGGACAAGGTTGACCCAAGTTGGCCTTGTCCTCGAGTATTGCATTTAAGTGGGATCCAAGCCTAATGCAAAGGTTTTTCTTCCTAATCTTTATTTGTGGTCAGACCAATAATATCGAATCCTGAAATGAGTATAAAAGGACATAAAGGCATCTCATTTTTACATCCATATAATTACATGACATCCTTTTTCAAGCAAGTGCTATCAACTAATCAAGTGCAAGTAAGTCAAGTAATCCAATTTGTGTAATTGAAGTGGTGGATTCAAGATTTGAAGGCAAGCACCCATTGAAGATCTCCAAGTCTCCATCTCTTCAAGATCCATTCAAGAAAAAGAAATATTCTCTCATTGATGCAATTTTTTCTCTCATGATGGCCAAGTAGACAAAATCTCAAGCTATCAAGAAGATCCATTCCTCTTCCCCATTCAATATTTCAAGCATACAGTCATTCAAGATCTAGGATTGGTAAGTGTAGATCCTTGCATTTTTTAAGACATCCTTGATTGTACAACACATTCCAAACATACATTTCAAGCATCTTCATGGAATTGATTGATTTCTACATCCATCCATGAGGGTTTTTCATTCAAGGTAAATTTGACATTTATCTTGTTTGCATTACTTTCCTTATGCAATTTCTATTTCATTTCAAGGTTGATTCATAAACAAGGGCTTGACCAAGGAAATTCCCTTTCAAAAATCTTATCCCCTTCTTCTTGTATGAAGGAACAAATTTTTGGAGTTTCACATCCAAATTTTAGGATTTTTAGAACTAATTGCATATCCTTCACATATTTCATCAGATTTGGAGTCTCTAGGACAAGGTCAACTTTTATAGACAAGGTCAACTTTGTTTGAAATTGTCCTTTATATCTAGAATTTTCACAATCAAAATTTATAGTTTTCAAAGTGATAGATCCAAAACCATTATTATTTTTGATAGCTCTGTGACAGTCAAAACTAGATCTGAAGTGCACTCCTCTTCTCCTAGCTTCAAGGTGATTTCATTCCTCCTCTTTTCATCTTGCACTTACTTTTATACATTAAATCTGATATCACATCTTGTTAGTTATCTTTTCCTTTTTTATAACATTAATTCTCTTCATATATTTGCATATTATTTTTACATATCATACACATCTTAACATTAAAGGAACCCATCCCCAATTCACACTTCATCCTCAAAACTAGATCTTGCATTAGTACCGCTACATACTTTTGGGTAGTGCTAATTTTATTTGGGTTTGAGGGTGAGCCTTTAGGGGTATTCCTAATGTATCATACCTCCAACCATTTGATTTGGTGAGTGATCTTCCTCCATCACATTTCTCACCATTTCTTATGATACAAATGGTATTCATTTTTGCTATAATAAAGTGGCTCAATGATGAAAAATAAATTTCTCAATTTAGTTGGAATTCAAGTGTGGTTAATAGAGTTTAAGGTTCTACTCATGATTCATCCTTATTCTCTCCTCTCCTAACATTATATTAGTCAATTATAACATTCTATCGGTCAATCAATCTATCTATCTATCAAAATGGTCAAATCAATTTTAAAATCAGACAATCATTCCATCATCATTTTTCTTATATAGGATATGTCTTTCTTGAAACTAAACATCATCATTTATCTTATATAGGATGTATCTTTTCCAAAACTAGATGTTATCACTTGTCTTGTATAGGGTATGTCTATCCTGAAACCAGATGTTGTCACTAGACTTATACAGGATGGGTCCTTCCTAAAGAGAGATGTGATTCTTATCAACAATCTCCATGTCCAATGTTGATCAAATATTCATCATCTACTAGCATTCTTCACTTATTACTAACTATTCTTCTCTTTCATCATTTCATCTAACATTCATCTTCTTTCAAGAGACCATTTATGCCTTTCTTGCATAAACAATCTCTCAAGGAGGCATCATTTACCTCACCATTGCATTGTTCCCATTGGGGCATATAGGGGCATAATTTTTACTATTCTTTGAAATAATACTTGTAAATGCATCATGTTAAAGAGGGGCAAAATGTAGACACTTAAAAATGACCAATTTCTTTAACACAATAACTTTACTAACATTCCTCTTAAATTATTAAATAAACTTTATTATTTAATTAATTTGTGTCTTTCTACTATGCTCTAAATTCAAATTCATCATTTCCCTTTAATTTCATAATTAAGTAAATTTAATTAATTATTTAATTACTAAACATTTAAATTAATATCTCATTATTTATTCCTATAAAGTAATTAATTAAATAGCATTATTTAGTTTTTCTCTATAACACTTAATTAAATAATCACATTGTTTAATTAAAATTTATTTTTTATTATTATTATACCCATGTAATAATAAATCAATTTCCCTCTCATGATTAAATAAATTATATTTGTTTAACTAAGTATTCTTCTAAATAAATAAATAAGTTTAATTATTTATTTATATTCCCCACATGCACAAAAAATGAATTATTTTATTTATTTAATCATATTTACTCTCCCAGTTCTAACTCATACTAAGTTCTAGCTCACTAATCAATCAAATTTCATAACTATTCAATCAACTATTAAAATCCAAAATTCTCTCTCATGACTAATTAATCTATTCAGTCTTCTATTCCACCTCATCAGTTAAGTCTTCAATCAATTCAGTTAACTCTTCAATCTATTTTGATAACAAATCAATCAAATTTGTCGACAAACTAATCAATTGAGTTGAACTCACACTCACTCTGAGTTTAACTCTTCAATCATATATAATCAGTCCCACAAATCAAGGAATCCTGATTGGAACCTCTAAAAATATATATAATGAGAGTCTTTTCTCATATTTTGAAAACCATAATTGCTTTGAATTATTATACTAGCACACTTTCAACTCAATACTGAGAGCCTAACGTTGCATGGAGGAGAACAAAAAATGAGGATTTTTGGTTTACATGTTCATGTTTTGAAAATGATTTCATTTTATTGATTGTTCATGCTTTCTTTTTATCTTACATCCTCTTTTGTAGATAAATTAGTACCCTAATATCAAAAGAGGATATTATTGACATGAGGAAATATTTGAGGAGGAATCTAGGGACTCGGGAGGTGACAGGGGACATGACCAGGACATAAGGACTCGGACACCAATGTCGACAGAGGAAGTGACCAGAGTGACTCTAGAGAGGGAGCAAACAGAGCCATGTTATGAGTGACATTTTGAGCTCATGTATATGCACTAGATGATATTTATATGATATATGATGTATACATCATGTTTTTTACTTGATGGACTTTGCGTACCTTGCTTTTATTGCATCAAACTTTTGATATATATACATGATGGACATTTCATGGTGATTTATGGATGATTCATATGATGTCTCTTTTTTCTCTTTTTATTTTTTGGATAGATGCTTATATATGCACATGTACTAACTGAATTATATGCAAGATGTGATGCTTTGTTTTTCTTATATTTACATGCTATCTTGGTTTATGAGTATGCAGGATGTGATGCCATGATTAGATGCATTTACTATGATTTTGGTATTGACATGTATGATTTAGATTGATGCAAATGATCCTATGTGATAATGCAAATACAAATGAAACTAAATGAAAATGAAAATGAGCTCATCAAGCTACTCGCAACAAAAAAATCCATCTAGGGACTAAGACTAACCCATAAATACATGTACACATTCCTAACTATAAGGAATGGGAAAGAAAATTATAGAATAATGAGTGATGAGGAATTTGACTGGGTGATTTGGGAGAGGGTTAAGCTTGAGAAAGAACACCCTAAAAAAGAGGGCTACCATGTAGTGAGAACTTAATTTGTTATAGCACTATCATAGACCCACTAAGGAGTAAAGAACAAAGGCTATGTTGTATATTATGCATGGAATGACATAAAAAATATGTAAGGATAATCCTAGCATCATGCCTAAGCCACAAATGACTAGGGTGGATATGATGCTCAGAGAATCCACAAACAAGTCATATTTCCCAAGTGCACCATGTGACCACGGGTACCACACGCTGAAAATGCAAGAGTTGTATCTAACTGTCCTTAAAACAAAAAGATCAATACCTTGCCCCAAGTTGAACCATTCATAGTGCACCATGATATGAAGGATTATGGTGACTTTGAGGAGGTAAAAAAAAGAAGCTCAAAACAAAGATAACCAAAGATTAAAAAAAGAAATAAATGCCATAGTAATTGTCATGTTTTGTGAAAGGGTGACTGACGAATAAGACTAATTGTGGTCTAATTTGAGGAAGGATGCATCCTATAAAGACCAGTGATCTGATGATTGATTGGGTAATACTCATCAAAAAAAGAATTTATAGGATGAACAAGATGACAAGGATACTCAAAGATGATTATTGAGATGCCAGCTTAACAAGGATCAAGTTCTTGATGACACATGACATAGAAGACTATAACTTAAGGATGTTATGTACAAAGGACTATATGAAGAGACATGGCAAAGACAACTGCATAGGACTAAAGGACAAGACACTATATACATTAAATAAAACCAATAGGTACAATGGTCAAAGATTGGGATAGTCATACAATTGATAGGTACAAAATACATCATGCACGTGTGATGGTGGAACACCTAGGGAATATGGGTTTTGTGAGGTGAAATTGTAGATGCAGATAAATAGAACAGATTTGAAGGATAAATGCATGGATCATGGGATTTTGATAGATAATGGCATGGCCCTATACACATGGCACCTATTTCTAGGTTTTCACCACATGCACCTATCTAAGGTGCTTGATTGCCAAGTTTTTAGCATTGGATGCTTTCTTTTTTCTTTTTTTTTATTGATGATTTTTAGGACTTTTTGCATTATTTAAATGATTTTTTTAGGACTTTTTGAGGAAAGTGGGGTACATTGTGTGGCTCAGGCATATAACCTATTAAGATGAATGATGTTGATGGGATCATTCAAAGGCTTCACTTCTTGATTGGACAATTTATATGCCCATGAGCCATAATTTTTTGTGACAATATACGGACCCATCCATGGCGGTTCAAAATTTCCTTCATTTTCTATGTCTGGGGGCACTTTCTGATTCTCTTTAAGGACAAAATCTCCCACCTAGAACTATCATGGGTGGATATTTTTTCTATAGCTTCTCTTAATCTTGTTATGGTATAAAATTAGGTGATCATATGCTTTTTGTCTTTTTTCATCAACCAGATCCAACTAGGTGAATCGAGCTACATGATAGTCTTCGTCAATGACTAGGTTCTTGAGTGAAACACGTAGTGATGGATTCAACCTTAATTGGTAAGATAACTTTATCACCATATACAAGGGAATATGAGGTGGTTCCTATAGGAGAGCAGAATGAAGTATGATATGCACCAAGGGAAGGATTGATTTGGAGGTGCCAATCATGACCAGTATCATTGACAACTTTTTAAAGGATTTTTAGAATGGTCTTATTGGTTGCCTCAGCCTAGTCATTACCTTGGGTAAAATATGGGCTAGAAAGCAGTGGTGGATGTGAAATTGACCACACAAATCTTTCATGTGTTGGTTTTCAAATGGTGGGTCATGATCTATGAAAATGGTAGAAGGGATGCCAAAATGACAAATGATGTGAACATGGAAATTTGGATGCCTGTAGTGAGGATTAATGAAATTGCTTCTACCCACTTTTTGAAATACTCAGTAGCAGTAATAATGTACTTGTGTCTGTTAGAGGATAGGGGAGTGATATTACCAATGAATTTGAAGCCCCAACATGAGAAGGGTCATGGAGGTGAAATGGTATGTAGATCTTGTGTTGGGGCATAGACAAGATTTGCATGCTATTGACATGGTATACATCTCTTTAAAACTTTATAGGCATCATGCTCCACATTAGGCCAGTAGTATCCTAATTTGAGAAGCTATTTGGCTAGGACCATACCACTTGTATGGGCAATGCAAGTTCTGGTATGAACCTATCATAATACCAGGGTAGTCTCATTAGAGTCTAAATACCAAGAGAGTGCATTGTGATAACCATGATGATATAGGGTATTTGCAACCAAGGTGTATCAAGAGGATTGGAATATAAGGTTTTGGTGTTAGGTGTGATTGAATTAGGGGGATATGATACCATCCTTTAAGTGGGCATAGATGTCATGGTACCATGGGGACTGAGGACCAAACAAGACATGTACCAGTTCAAAATTGATTATCTCATAAACTGGTGTATGGAGCTTCTCAACTAAAAATTCATATTTTGATATATCATGTGGGACCTCAAGAAGAGAAGAAATGGTGGCCATAGCTTCTATTGCCTTGTTTTTCAACCTAGGGACTTGTAAGTAATACAAGACTTTAAAGTGTTGTTTCATTCCATTTACCATTTCCTTATATGGTAACAACTTGTCATCTTTTGTTTGAAATTCATATAGGACCTATTTGATGATAAGTCATGAATCTCCAAACACCTACATTTATGTAATATGTTACTAGATTGTTTTTTTAACCTAAAAATAAGGGCCTCATACTCTATTATGTTGTTTTTATAGGGGAAACATTACTTGAATGACTTAGGGATAAAACCACCTTGAGGAGTGAAAAACAAGATCCCTTCCCCTAATCCATCAGATGTGTATGAGCCATCAAAATATAGCTTCCATCTAGGTTTCTCTTTGACTATGCATAGGTGTTCATCTAGGAATTCCATGACCAAGGGATAAGCATCCACCAATAGCGCTTCAGCTAATTAATTTGTGATAGCTTACCATTTTATTGGTTTTTTGTTTACATACTATATATCAAACTCACTAAGAAGAATAACCCACTTAACCATATGACCTATGAGAGTAGTATGAGAGAGTTGAGACTTGAGGGGATCCACTTTAGATATAATCTTGATGGTGTGGCTAAGCATGTAGTGTCAAAGTTTTTGAGTGGAAAAGACCACCGCAAGGCATGCTTTTTCCATGGGAAAATAATTAAGCTCATAGCCCACAAGTGTGTGGCTGATGTAGTAGATGGCATGTTCTTTTTCATTATCATCTTGTTGAGAAAGAAGTGCCTCTAGTGTCATTGTAGTAGCTAAAATGTATAGTATAAGGGGATTTCTAAGAGTAGGTGCCACAAGAATTGGTAGTTTTTCCAAGTGAAAACATCTCATGTCCGGTTGTGAGGTCCACTAGCATCTCAATGTTTGGTAAAGGAAAATCATCCTTGGGACAAGCCTTGTTGAGATCTATGAAGTATCTACATATTCTGATATCACCTAACAGCTTGGACACAGGCACCATATTGGAGATCCAATCTCATTAGTCAATGGAATGAATAAATTTATCCTGTAGGAGTTTCTCTAACTATTCTTTTAAAAATAGTGTCACCTTGGGATGCATTTTTTCATAGCTTTTTCTTGACTGGTTTGATGTTTGGGTCCACTGTAAGATGATGAAATACTAGGTTGGGGTCTAGCATAGGCATGTGAGCATAATACCATGCAAGATTAATAGTGGCCTCATAGAGTAATGTTGTGAGATCCATCTCTTTGGCCTCTCACAATGATGTTTCTATGTATGTGATTTGCAGGCATTAAACTATTCCCAAGTTGACAGGTTTGGACTCTTTGATTAGAATGGATGACTTCTCTAGTAGATAATCATGGATGAGAGGAAGTGGAGATTCCTCATCCTTTGGCACCTCACAAAGGTTTTCACCAAAGGATATGTCCTTTATTTTTTCCTTTTTAGAGTTAACAAGCACCCCATAGGGATTTTCATTAGGAGACCCATGTTTTTAGTTTTTATTTTTACTTGTGTGACTAAGGACTTTCTCTTCCTCAAAATATGTCAGAGGATCAAACTTGTAGACATGTGTAGAATCATGCCCCCAGTCATATGTTGTCCTTTTTGCCCAATGAATTCTAGGAGTGCATCCTCAATTTCAAATACATCAATGTGGGTGATACCTGGTTGGTCCCAAACTATGAGTTCAAGATGTACAAGTGGAAGGTTAATGAAGTTGATGGCAAGTTTGCAAAGGATAGAGTTTCCTAGGAAGATTTCATCACTAAGTATATCATCATAGGATCTCTTAACTTCCTCTTTAGGGATGGTTTTGACTTCAACAATTTTGACCAGAGAATTAAAAAAGGTATAGCCAGTTGCATTGGTGCCCCCAGTCATGTCTAGGCCAAATCCAAGACCTTGATTTATTTGCCATTAAATAGGTTCAATAGGAGCCCCCATGCTAGTTTTTGAATAGCCTAAACTACCACCAAGATAATCCCACTACTTTGTAGCTAATTTATGGGATTTTAGATATTTATCCTTAAAGTAATCAAGGAGTGAGGTGTTAAGAGGTGGAGAGTCTTGGTACAACCATTTTTTTATGTCATCTACCATCTCTTAATCATTCAAGTTCTAACTAGAAAGGAACATTGAGTTCCTAATTTACTTGAGTTGGGGTTCTTTTTTGCTTTGTTTGATTCTGGTGGGATGAGCATCCTTGATTATGTGGATCAAGGGGCAATGCTCCTCCTACAAATGCATCTAATAGATTGTATTCCCCAAAGAGATTGTTGTTAATCTTGATAGTGGTAAGGGTGGAGGTAAGTATTGTCTTAGGATCAGTGTTAGATTTGGGCGTACTAGAAATAGAAGTGCCAATGTCAATTCTAGGAGAATAGTTTTAATGGTTGAATGAAGCTTCTAATGCACAATAGTATACAAAAGGTTGGGGATCAACATGAGTGGTGACTTCAGTGCCACTATGGGAGAATTTGATGCACTGATGAAATGTGGAGGGAACAACTTGTATGGCATGGATCCATGGATGACCAAAGATGATGTTGTATGGAAGGTCAAGATCAACAACATGACATTGCACTACTAGGCCCACTTGAATAGGAAATGAAATAGTACCCTCAGAGGTACACTCTAGGTTATCATATGCCTTAATGGTGATAACTTGTGTGATATCATCCTTAGTGTACTCCACTTATGTTATGAATCTTAGTGTACACAAATTTAGGTCCAAACTATTATTTATCATGACTTGTTTTATTGCAAAGGAGTTGACCATGATTGTGATGCAGGGAGGAAGGTTGTGATATTGTTAAATGGATGGCATATCAGATGGTTTAAATGACAAGCCAAAAGATGTTGATAAATCAAATACAAGAGTTTAAAATTATATGGCATTCATGTCATTAGGGACATGTGAATCTTGTAGGGCTTTTGTGAAAATATCCTAACAGATGGGTGATGTACAAAGGAGATCTAAGATGGAGATTTGTGCAGGCACATTCCCAACGCTTTCTAGAAGGTTATACTATGCAAGGGGGAATATTTGGTAGAAGCACCAATAATAGATATTCTCCCTTGTCCTGTAGTGGCTGCATTTTAATTATTCAGTCCTTTGACATGGAATATTAATAGACGGTTCAACCTAGGTTATGAAACTAACAATTTTATCATAATTGATGTAGGCTTGAGTGTAATATTTGTCATTATTGTGGTCACCTTATTTTATTTTACCTTAGTTTTAGGTTGGTTGGCTTGTGTTGGATAGGGCTTTTCCCTTGCCATGTTTGGGAAACACATTTTGGTAGATTTTCATATTTGCATTTGGTGATACTTGTAATGGGGGGTCAACTGTGATTTTCTTACAATATATGAGACCATGGATGTAATGTTTCAGCTTCATGCACTTAATAATGGTGTGCCCCTTAATACGATGATAGTCATGGTATTCATTCTCCTTATACCATGTATTTTTAGGAGAAGACTCATCGAAGAGATGACTCTATGGATAAAACATCAAATTGGCCTTAGCCATTCTTTGAAAGATAACATCCAAAGGTTCATTCAAAGGGGTGAATGTGTGCTTTTGTGTATTCTAGACGTGGGATTTTGGTTATCCTTGAGGAACTGAGATGGCACTGGTGCGCCGATCCATCAACTAAAAAATAGTAGGTGGTGGTTGTTAGAGGTTTGGTTGAGAAGGTTAGATATTGTTGAGGTGTATTGGCATTAATGTTTTTTCATTGATATCAACACACTATTTGTTGTTGCAGACAGTGTGTTGAGAAGAATTCATTATTGGTGAAATGTATGGTTCAGTTGCTACATTTAAGATCTATTTTTATGATTCTTGTTGGAGGTTCTAAGATGTCTATAGTTAATTATTGTCAACTTACAAAGGTTTTCATGATTGTTTGACTAGGTTATGGTTGAGTCAGTGGTTGTTGGATTTACAGTGTGTTTGTCTGTAGAAGTTGAGTATTTGGTTCAGTATGAGATGTATTTGATGATTTAGAGGTTGAAAATATGGTATTATCATTGTGCCTTATCATTATATCTACAGTTAATGTTGTTAATGATTCAGAGTACAACAAGATATATTTTGGTATGAATGAGTTTAGTAAGACAGTGTTCTTGATAATCAGTGTTAAAGATGAGTTTGGATTTCAAGTTAGATTTGATGTGAAGGTTCTAGATGGTATTCATGTTTCTTTTTCATTTTCTTGGATCATATGATGGTTTTTTTATTGGTCCACATTGATTGAAGAGATCTAAATTTCTATTTTGGTAGCATGTGGGTGTTTCTTCATTTGATTCCTAGCCGACTTGATGGAGTAATGTGTTGTGATTATTGGTGATGCATTGGCAATGGTATAGTGTGTTCAAGTTTGAAGAGTAAGGTCCTATATAAGTCTTATCCAACTTGATTTGGATCATATTGGTGATTGAGCATATTTTTTATATCTTTTATTGTAAATAGGTCTTAGTCGACCTAGTGGAGGATTATTCTTTGTAATCGGTATATATGAGAGATCATTTTATAATTGAGAGAGTGGATAGGAGATGAGTGAGAGGATGTATGCATGTATTTAAGTATATGTGTGAAATTTACTTCATTGGAACTATATAGGCATATGTGATTTATTTTTCAGTTTGGTTGTAATGGACTACTTGTCCATCTTGATGTAATTGTAAAGAAGATTGATGAACCCGATTGAGAGCTAGATCTGAGATTGGATTGTGAATAGTATGATCTTGGTAGTGTGTCTGTAGATTTTATTATAAGCCTTTGGGTGTATGTGCACCTTTTTTTCTCTATCTCCATACTCTTAATTGGGTATTACTTTTAATAGAGTACATCATCTAGTGGGTTAGAATCCCACTGGGGTTTTCCCTAATGAGTTTCCTCAATTAAAAATATGGTGTTCTTGTGTTAAATTTTGTGGATATTGCATTTAATATTTATCATTAAAATATATTTATGTTTAAGAGGTTTTGTGCTTTAATTAATACAACTTATTCACCCCCCCCCCTCCCTCTTAGTTGTGATTTTCTCCTTTGGGCATAATAGTGGTAGTTATGGATGAGATATAACAACTTGCACATGCTTTGTGTCTATGGTTCCATCACTGACTATGTTCTTGTTTTTATTCCAGTAATGAGGATGATCATTACTAGGATTTTCATAATGTCCTTCCTTGAAGTTTCTTATAGTGCCTTCATCTAAGAGGCCTCTCTCGATGTCCAGACCTTTTTCTTGGATGTCCTTATAAGTGTAAATGCAATTCATGCACATATAATAGACCATCTTTGGGTGTAGGTTATCAATGAATATTTTGACTAGATGCTTCTTAGGGGGTTGATACGGCATTCTTGTGGCAAGGTTTTTCCACCTTTTAAGGTAATCAGCTAGGCTCACCTCCCTTCTATTTATAAGTGTAGAGATCTAGGAGTGATAGTTCACTCTCAATGTTGTGTGCATACTGCAACACAAATTTTTTACATAGCTTTGCAAATGTGTTAAGTGTGACATATGGGATCTTATAGAACCATTCTAAGGATTTGGCCCCTAGACTCTTGGGAAAGAGGTGCATGAGGTAGTTTTTTTTGTAGGCAACCTCTTAATAGGCCATGTAAAACTCTTTGACATGGTTGATGGGATCACCCTTCCCTCTATATTTGTCAAATTTGGGAGTCTCAAAGTGTTTGGGGAATGGTATCATTATGACGGATGGATCAAAGGGGTATGGAAAAACCTCCTCAAACTTAAAATTTTTGGTTTATATGACTAAGTGTAGCTCCTTGGGTAGCTCCTTGGGACTATTTTTCATCTATTCCCACTCATAATTAATAGGTTGTGGAGTGGGTGCATCCATTATGTTGAATCCTGATACCTGGTATAGGTCAAAAGGTACCAAGTAATATGCTAGGTTTTTTTGGGGGTTTGGTGAGACTTGGTAAGGTGAATGAGAATTAGCATATGTGGGTTTGATGGTTGTTGCAATTGAGCCATGTATACATGTTGGGGCTGCAACTATTGTTGGTAGAAGGGTGGTTATTTTTTTTGATGTGATGGTTGGTAAGTGGGACGTGTGTATGTTTAAATCACATAGTTTGGGTATGTTGTAGAGCCACTAAAGGATGCATAAGTTCCCTAGGTGTTCATAGCTCCAGAAGGAAGCACAAGATAATTCACATAGGCATATGCATGATTTTCTTATTGTGGAGGTGGGACTATTTAAGCAGCAGCAAATGAAGGCATAACAATGTAATTTGTGTATGTAGGAGAAAACATATTTTGTTGGTAAGGTTGAGAAGGTTTAGCGGTGACCTACATGGAATATTAAGAGGTAAAAGGATTGGTGAGGTGTGATTGTGTCTAAACACCCCGAGCCTGCAATTGTGCTTATGATATATGTCAAGAGGATGATGGAGCTACTTATGCAGCCCGGGGACATTGTGTAGTAAAGAGGGGCCACTAGGTGGAAGATGTTTGAGTAGAAAATATAGCTTGTTGCATTAGTGGTGTTTGTTGTGGGTGTGCAACTTGTTGAGGATGTATTGGTGGTTGAGTCATAAACTGCACTGGGGATTGAGAAGTAGAAGGATGTGATTGTGTATGGGTCCCTTAGACATAAATTTGTGCTTGACTGTGGTCCCAAAAGGATGATGATGATGCATTCGAGACTTGTGTTGTGAAAGTGGGTCTTACAGGGGTTTGTAATGTCTCGACACATGGAAATTTAGGAAATGAAATAGTAACTACAGGACCTTATGGGATGAATATTTGGTTCATAGATCATGTAGGTGGCATTCCCATAGTGAATTTCAATTGTTTTTGTCGCACTAGAGGAATAATATGGGGTAGTGATGCTTGGGTGGATGCTTACTAGGATGTTTTAGATGGGAATACTTGTCAGATGAGAGGTGATTGTGACACTTGGGTGACAACTGATTATTGTTGTTGCATTGGAGTAATAACAGGGGGTAGTGACACTTGTGTGGCATCTTGGGTGGATGATTTTTGGGATGTTTGAGATGGGGACACTTGTGATGTGCTAATAGGTGTATCCCCAATAACTGAATAGGGAGTCTTTTGTGTTATGGTGTTGACCATAGATTGTGTGCTAGAAGGTTGGGTGGATTGTGGTATGGATAAAGGTAGTTGGGTGGACACTATACTAGGATCTGGGAGTTGTTGTACCAAATAATTGTATGCCCCATATAGGACATGAAAAGGGGGTTTTTGAGAAAATTCCCTTGTGATATGCATGCCTTCTCGCACAAAGTTAGCAATAATGGCATGGTGATTCTGGCTTATGAGGGAACTAACCATAGATGCATAACCTAGTTGATTCATTAAGGCTTCCATGGTATCCATAGTGGGGACCTCAGGTTGGTCAACCAATATGTCTTCAATTAGAACTTAATTACGAGGATCAAAGGGGTCCATAGCACTAATACGATCAGGAAAAGAGCCAACTAGAGGACTAGTGGGAAGATTAGGATCCATTCCCTTTCTCTTCTTCCTTGAAATGAGTTTGCAGTGGCATGTAACATATGACCTATAATGTATGAGAGATGATAAATGTTATATGCATTATATGTTCTAATAATGAATACAACTAGGTGGTACAAACTGACAAATGTAAGATGCAGGGTATGATGCACTAAGGATTACGAGATGCTCGGGCATGAGTTGAAATACCTAGTGTTAATTTTGATGGATGGGATAGTAACTACAGGACAAAATGATGGTCATAGGAAACATGATAGTTGAAGTAAAACCAAACCTCTAGATTGAGATGATATGGTAATGACAACATATAATCTACTTTAGATAGGACTAGTCTAAAATTGAGTTGTGGGATAGACGTAGATGTGGTAACTCAAGGATATGAGACCAAGCACAGATAGGGATTTGATTAGGTTGATGATGATTGCATGTCTTTCAAAATGGATAAATAAATTGATTCAACTCCTCTACTCATATATTGGTCATCTTAATTGAGAAGCTATCTTTCCTATGGTAAGGTTCATCTAATATGTCAACCCAAGGTCGTGAACTTAAAATGGTTTTGCACAATATATGCACTAAGTCTTCATTGAGGCCATGCTAATTCCTGCTAGAAAGAGAAATAATAGGAAAATAGATGATTTAAAGTAAACCTACTTGGTTATTATCTACTTAAGCATGAATAGTATTGAAAAAAAAAATTATATAAACTAAGCTCAATTTTATTAGGCAGGAAACTACTTTGTCTACTTTAGCTGCAGGAACAGACATGGGAATGATTTCTTTGGGGTTGCAGGAATAGACAAGTGATTGAACAAAAACTATAAAAACTTTAAATAAACAAAAAAATGCAAAGTATCACTCACCAAGTGGGACCCCTTGGGTGAGTTAATCCAAGTTCCTTGACACACTATAAACTTAGAATAATCATTTCTTTATTCATATAACAAAAAATTATTATACCTAGTACTGGAAACTTTGAAAACTATATTGTTGAAAATAGTTACATCATTATTAATCTATTGTTGTCTAATCTTAGCTAACCTCCAAAGAGGCTTCAACATCTTACTTAAACTAAAACTTCACAAGTAACCAACTGACTAACTAACTGACCACCTCCAATAAAATAGATGGGTGCAGTTATTTCATTGAAAGAAAAAAGGAGAGATTATCTCAACAAGAAAGAAACAATCTTCTTCTTATCCATGAGAGAGAATACAAGAAATATACTCCCTATATTTTCTCCACATTAAAACACTACTAACTAATTTGACTTAAAAGTAGGCAAATTAGTTAATCAGTAATGAGTCTTTAATGCTCTCCTCTTTGCTACTCTAAACTTGTAATGTCCCCGATGCAATTAAATAATTTAATTAAAATTATTTATTGTATGGCCCTGAACTTACTAATAAAATCTTTCAGGCCCCTCTTTTATTTTATTAGTTAAGTTTTATATATTGTCTTGTCGGTCATTTTTAACCCTTTAGGAATTTTTCCTGAGCCCATTTATAAGGTCATGTTGGTAGTTTACATAGATATGTGAATTTGATATTTTATTTGTGATTGTGAATTCCAATTGGATTTATTTTTTCTACCATTTCAGAGGTGGAAGACCCTCCCTACTTGGTATCCCCAATTTTGGTGGGAGTAACTCCTCACCCTATTCTTCTCTATCTATTATGTTCTTGAGATTATTGTAATATGAAGTACTATCATTATTGAATATTTTTGTGGTGTATGTGTGAAATTTCCTTTCCATTGAATATTGATTTTTGGTGATCCACTCATTCTACAAGCATAAAACATTAATTTCATATGAAATATTCTAAATGGAACCATATAGAAAATGCCCTAGGATTAACGATGTTTGAGAGACACCCTAGTGACCTACACTACCTGGAGTGGTCCATACAGCTCAAATTGACTTGCATGGCCCTGAGTGGTCCACATGACCCTGAGTGCTCCATACATTCCAAAGTGGTTCACATGACACCGAGTGGTCTATATGGATCAGATTGACCCGCATGACCTTGAGTGGTCTACATGGCCCAGAGTGATCCACATGGCCTGGAGTGGTTTGTATTCCAAGAAGGGAATTATAGTGGTATCAGAGCTGGTGATTTTGTCAACCTATTGGGTAGTGGATGTATGTATACACTAGGAGGAGAAGGTACCATTATGTTGATAGAATGGGGGAACCACAAGATCTTATGATTAGAATCATGGCACTGCTAAGGGAGCTAACCAAAATCCAAGCACAACTCAACAACACCATGATCAAAGGGGAAGAACTATAGCGACTCATGGAGGAGACATTGTGGAGATTGGTAGAAGGGAAGACAAATGAAGAACAAAATAGGCATGATGATAATTTTTTCATAGGAGGAGAAAAGCCTCAGCATTCATGATCTCGACTATCAATGCCTACATTTCCACTGAGAACCAAACCACCTCACATAGAGGGAGAGCCAGCTTTCTAGGAAATGCAAGAGAAAATAAGGCAAGATTGGAGGGATGTGAATCTCAAAGGAGACATATCCTTTAGAGATTATGTTGATCTATGAATGAGATACTCAAGCAGCAATAGTCATGGCTATTACAATGATGACCTCAAATAGAAGATAGGCAAGGTGAATATGTCATCCTTTGATGGATCTAAATCAACATCTACATAAGCATGGGTACAAAAGGTAGACACATATTTTTAGCTTAACCCAATGCTAGAGGATGAAGCAATCAAATTTGTAGTACTTCACTTGGAAGGGATCACTCATAAAATGTGGCATCATGGAATGGTTACCCTTGGCCACAACCAAATAACCTCCTATGCCAAATTTATGAAGAGTCTGACAGATTTCCTCAATAGGAAAGATCCATAACTTGATTTCAAGGAGTTGGTGTAGTTGAAGCAATCCAAATCAATCAATAGTTATATTATTGAATTTCAGAGACTGTCAGTATTGGTGACATATATCTTAGGGAGGAGATTGGTTGTGTTTTTCATGGATGGGCTCATGGAACCCCTAAATGATTGGGTTAAAGGCTTCAACCCAAGCATGATCACAAAAGAGATTAAGAAGGTGTGTGACATGGCCACTTCTTCTTCCAATGATTACACACCTTCCAAACCACCTCTCCTACAAGAGATTAGAGAAAAGGAGCCAATTTATAAGAAACATTTGATGGATGAAGCCACTCCTTAGGATCTCCTGAGGAGGAAGCTATATTTCATGTGCAGGGATCCTTGAAGTTCAGGTCACCATTGTCTTGGCAAGGGGAAAACTCACTATATTGAGGTGCCACCTGACAATGAAGAAGAAAGTGAAATACCAAGTGCAAGAAGAGGATACTAATCATGTCAAAAGGATTGCCACACTTGTGAAAAAGGGAGGTTCCATTTCTACAATTTCCACAACTTCAAAATGTAGTATATTTTGGGTCTATGACATGCTTCAAGGGGAGTAAGTCACAATCATGCTTGATAGTGGAGCCACACTCAATTTTATCATTTCACCCATTACCATTAAAGGGCTTTGCACGAGGTTGAGAACAAGGGATTTTTGGTCAAGGTAGAAGGAGAAGCTTTACTACCCTGCACTCATGTGATCCCATAGCTGAAAATTACAATGGGAAACTATACAGTGATGGATGATTTCTTTTTGATAGATCTAGATGAGACAGATGTCATATCATGCATTCAATGGAGGGAGACACTTGACCAATACACACAGATTTTCAAGAGGATACAATTTTCATTTGAGGTGGATAGAAAGAAGGTGGTGTTAAGAGGGATTTCAAATAGAGGATCGACTGAAATTTTATCAAAGAAGATAGAGGTTATGTTTTTATGAAATAAGACCCGGGAATATAACCTTGACACTGAAGATGCAAAAGAAAAGAATACAATGGAAGATAATAAATTGCCCAAGATTCCTACCATATGGTTCATGTTTTAAATTTTAGGGGATTGGAGGGCTCATTTATTATTTGAGTACTCCAAGAACACCTTTGCATGCCAGTTGATGGATGGTCAAATATAGGATGATAGATACAAGTTGATTAATGATGTCATCTACTACAATGATAAAATCTATTTGGTACCTAGCTCAAAATTGAAGAAGATGATCACAAGAAGTATTTATGATCCTCCCTTAGCAACATTCCCAGGATTGGAGTTGTAATTTCTTGAGGGAAAGCAATCTCTAGGCGAGGGGCCTGTAATTTCCTTGATGTAATTAAATAATTTAATTAAAATTGATTATTGTATAGCCCTGAATTTAATAATAAAATCTTTTGTGCCCTTCTTTTATTTTATTAGTTAAGTTTAATATTTTATCTTATCAGTCATTTATAACCCTTCGAGAAGTTTCTCAAAGCCCATTTATAAGGTTGTGTTGGTAGTTGTCATAGGTATGCAAATTTGATATTTTATTTATGATTGTGAATTTCAGTTGGAGTTCTGTTGTCTACCATTTTGGAGGTGGAAGACCCTCCCTACTTGGTATCCCTAGTTTTAGTGGTAGTAACTCCTCACCCTATTATGCTTCATCTGCTTTGTTCTCAAGATTATTATAATCTAAATCACTATTATTACTGAATATATTTTTTGGTGTATGTGCAAATTTTCCTTTCTATTGAATATCATCTTTTGGAAATCCTCTTATACTACGGGGATAAAACATTAATTCCATTTGCAATATTGAATGACACCATACAATAGATTGTTAGTGTAAGAAAAAAAAAAGTGTAGTGTTTACCAAAATGTAAAGAAAATAAATGATCTTTAAAAATAGAAAGGATTAGGGAAGGTAAGATCTTCTTCTTAACCCCAAATTCCCAAAGGAAAGATCCAAATTGATTAACCACAGGAAAATGGTCAATGCATAAATGAATCAATCGATGAAGAATATGAAGAAAGAGGAAAACCTTATATTCCCATTTTTGGAAGAGAGTATTGAAATGAATTGAAGACAAGTACTAACCTCAAAGTATAGAACATCTGGAAATTATTATTTTTTGGTGTCTATATTGAGTTTCTAAAAATTTTGCAATTAGATTTGGGATGGAAACACTGAGATAGAGAAAACCTAGAAATGTTTTTCTTTTCTGAACTAGGTTGACCTTGACCCCTTTATATCGACCTTGACCTGCACTGCTCCGATAAAAATTATGTTCGCAGATCTTGAAATTTTATCGAAAAGGGTATCTAAATCTGCTCTGTAATTCATTGTTCTACACCTGTACCTGTGAGAAAAATTGTTTTTTTGTTTGGATGAGGGGTTTGCCTTGGTCAAACCCTAGTTTTGGGTTTAACCTTTAAATATAATTGAAATTGTAGTAATAAATAAAGTAAATAGAACAATTCACCTTGCTTATGTTGAAACCCTTGTGGAGGATTCGAATCCTTGAATCCCCAAGTATGGATGCTCCAAATGAATGTAGAATTGTAGGATTTAGGATGTCTCAAATCTATTGCATTTAGATCTTCAACACCAATCTTGAATGGATCTTGGAATAGGAAGAAGCTTGAATGGATATGGATGGAGAAATCTTCAACAAGAGGGCTCCATAGAGCTTGAATCCTTCAATGGCTACTAATGGATCTCCTTGATGAATTGGATCTTGAATGCTTGAATTCTTGAATTCTTGAATGCTTCCTTTATCCTTCTCTCTCCTTGCTTGCTTCTTTTCTTGCTTATCACTTGATTACTTGATCATAATTGATTGCTTTTATTGAAATGAGAGGAGAAGGCTTCCTTATATACTAGTATAGGGCACAAACTTCTAGAGAGGATAACATAGGAGAAATAAATTCCCATTAGACCTATACCCTTAGAAGTGGACCTAAATTAAATATCTTTTGAGAGTTTATCATTTTGAAGCCTGAAATAGCTAGCCCAGAAGCAGGAAAAGAAATCTCTCTGAAATCTAACATCCGAAAACCTTCAGAATTTGAAATTTGGACCCTGGGTCAAGGTCAAGGTCAACCTTGACCCTCAGGTCAAGAACCTCAAATTCACATAGCAGGATGCCAGAAACAGGTAGGAAAGAAGTGGAAAATAGGGCAGGACAAGGGAAAAAGCCATATCCAAGTCAAAGACCCATTCAGGGCATTTGACATGACCCCAAACCACTTACTCAGAGGGCTAAACCGGTCCTAAATGGAAGTACTTCCATTTTCCAACGATACATTTAGCCCCAACTTTAGTAAGAGTATGGACTCGATGCAAACTCTTGGTAAACTAGAACAAGAATAGCAGAAAAAAAAAGCCCTATTATGATTAAGGATACAAGGAATCCATCAAGCCCCTAAGGAACTTGAGTCCTTGTTAGATCCAAAAGCATAACAAGAGAGAAAAAAGAAGAGAGAGGAGTGGCTAGCTTGCCCAATAAGATGCATGTATCTCATTGTGAACCACAAAAAGGATAGGATGGCCCACCAAGCAAGCACTTGATAGTCACCCCATAAACTTGTACGCCTTTTGGTGGCTTTTTTCATGTATGTAGTGCATCTTCTGAAAGCTTTTATGAAGTACACATGGATCCATGTCCTCATATCACCATAGAATACATTTGTAAAATGTGTATCTCTTCAGGCTTTAGCAACTTATGTGCATTACCTTTCAAGGATTTAGCATGTTGCAAAACAAAAGGTTAGAACAAAAATGCATAATATAGAATGAGGGAGGCTGTATATATGCTCCCCTCCTTAAGATGGAAAAATACATACTATTTTGACATATTAAGGAAAGAAAAGAACAAGGATAAATCCTTCTTCAACATCAAGACAATATCCATAGACAACACCTAATCCAAGCCAAGAATCTCACAACTCCTATGATGCCATGGAAGGGATGAGTGAAAACAGATATCATGCAAGAAGGGAAAAAGTAACCCTTGTGAGGGATAGCACACTATTCAGTTTCCAAGGTGAGATATTTTATCAACCATGGAAACCCAATGTCAAACAATAAAATAGGTTATGATCAAAGACATATATCCTCAATGAAAATCACCATTTTCATGTATGATTAAATATCACATAATAGATAGATACTGCTTAACCAAGGGAAAAGTGGATCCTAGAAAGATAGAAAAGAAGGAGATGGCATCCTTTCTCCCCAAGCATAGGAACAAGGATGGAAGGGGACCTTTTATATCACTCACAACACTATACAAGATAATGAGCCCCAAGGATTAGGCTAACATTGTTTACATAATGTGGAGCTCCATAATGGGAACATAAATATTATTTAGAGAAAATAGGATTGAAATACAACTCATTGTCACATGATATATAAATAACCTTATTATCAATGAGCTGCCTAATCTTATAATGTAAAGCTTGACATTCATTAGTAGAGTGATCATGAAATCTATGATACAAACAAAAAGGAAGAGTCTTCAAGTGTGGAATACGTTTCTTTTTGTGTTTAGGTCTAGTAATAATCTTAGCATGAATGAGTTTAGGCAAAAGAAATTCTTGGTCAAATTCCTTCATAGGTTCATCATGTTTTGAACTATTTGAGATGTTGTTAACATTGATTTTTTGTTGAGGATTAAATCCCAATCCATAAGAATGCTTATGCCCCCCATCTGTAAGGGCATTTGAATTCCCTATTTATGCTTACCACATCCTTGACCATTGAATCTTTTTTTAACTAGGAAATGATAACCAGGACCATAATGATAAGCCATATCAGAAAGAGTCAATGGAACTTCAGTAGTCACTATGTCATCATTAGTAGGTTTGACAAATTCATGGAGGGTAGAAGCAACTAAAATATATTACAAAGGGCATTAGAAGTAGAAGCAAAACCTCATTGTTCAAACTCTCTTTGTTGCTTCATAAAATCAAGATCAAAAACCTTATACTCTCTACTAAAGGTAGGATTAAAATCCAAGGTTCCCCAATCATTACCAAGAAGAGTATTAGAGGAAGAAGGATTACTATTAGGAATAGGAGTAGTGTGGTTTTTAATATGTAAACAAGGATTTGGTGCATCATCTGCATGAAGTGTATACATCATGTTGTTGTGAATAAACTTGACTCTACGGTGAAGGGTGGAAGGAACAACATGCATCTCATGAAACCAAGGTCTACCCAAAAGGAAGTTCTAATTAAGAGGTCTAGAAATAACATGAAAAGGAGTATTCAGGATGAATGGACCTACTTTGATAGGTAAGGTAATGATTTCCAAAGTGTTCTTATCAATATTATCAAAGCCACATATAGGAACATTGTCAAGTTGAATAGTTGAAAGATTAGCTTTAATCGCTTTGAGCATGTCCATGCTACAAACATTAAGCCCAGATCCATTATAAATAAAGGTCCTATGAATGATACTCTTATTGATATTAATATCAACCATAAGAGCATCATATTGATTCTGAACTTCTTTAGAAGGTAAATCCTTTTGAGTAAATACAATGTTAGGAGGACCTAGGGTAGCATGCATGCACTGTAAGAAGGCATTGATGTTCTCTTGATTAGGAGGTGGAGTGGGAAGAGTTTCTAGAGCTTTTTGCAAGGCTTCATGGTAGGTATGTGAACTTTGAAGAAGCTCCCATAAAGAAATCTTGGCAGGGGTATTGCGTAATTGGTTTATCAAATCATACTCTTTGCTAGGAAGATGGGGTGGAGGAGGAAGAATGGGTTGAGAAGGTGCTAAAGAAGTAGAAACCATCGGATTAGGTTGAGGGTTATTCCTTGTATGATAGGTGTGAGTTATCAAATATTGATCATTGAAAGACTCCATAGGTTTACCTTTGATAGTAATGTGAGGACAACCTTTGATAGTCAACAAGGGTTTAGGATAAACCATGTTAGTTGTCTCAATATCATAAACAAAATCACAAGAAGGAAGCAAAGAAGATATCCTAGGAGGAGATGAGGTAGGATCTTGATTCTCCACATGATCATAACTAATAGGGAGAGAATTAAGGGAATTCATATCATTCTCTGCTAATGCCTCATCACTGGAAGGAATCCCAAATGGAGGTAAAGCATCTATAATGTCATCTTCTTTAGCTAAAATATTTGCATAAGGGGAGTGTGTTTTAAAAAAAGAGTCACCATCATGTATTTATATGTCATCCATTAATAAATCACCCTCTTTTATCAAAGCTTCTTCACGAGGAGGGGATAAATCAATGTCTTTATCCAAGGGTTCATCCCAAAAAGTAGAATCTTCCACAATGGTTTCATGAGGAAGAGTGTAATCAACATCCATATCCAAAGGTTCATCCCAAATAGGAGGATTATCATCCCTATCAATAAATCACATTGTAGGAGCACCATAAATCACTAAAGCTTGATCCCTAAAGGGGAAAGAAGGTAAATTATATTCTAAAGTAGGCTCATAGAAAAGACATGTATTAGGAGAAGAATTAACATCAATCTCCAACTCATCTCCATAAAGAGAAATATGATGGAGAGATAGATTAAATTTATCTTCTTGCTCTAATATATCCTTACAAGGTAATACAAGAGAGGACAAAGCAACATCACATGCACTAAATAAAGTCTTTCTAGGTGTAACACCATGCAATGGTAAGGTAAGAGGAAGATGTTGTTTAATCCCAAAAGTTATAGAAGGATGTTTGGAAAACACTTGAAACAACTTGTGTAACATGATAACGAATAAAGAAATGCATAGAAAATATATCTAAATATATCCAAATGCATTCAAATGAAATTTATAAGCATGAAAAGGAAATCAAACACCACAAACACAATAGGGCATCTAAATGCACAAAATATAGGGGGTAAGCTTTTCAGGTTCACCAAAAATTTATAGGGTGAAAATGGATCCACACTATATTCAAAGGAGATGAAGAATGCCAAGATTTATCCTCTAATGAGACCCGATTAACATAAAGGTAAGTGTCAATTCATGATCTATACAAAGGAGATAAATGGCTTGGATTAACTTCTCCCTCACCTCTAGAAAAAGAGGGTTTAGGAAAGAGAAATTGAGAATATTTGAAAAGTAAATCTAGAAGACTAATATTGAAATGAAGAAATAAAAAGCACTTACCTCTGAAAAATAATTTGTTGAACACCTTGTCAAACGGTCTTAGGAACTGTTGATTTTCTCTATTCTTAACGAAATTGTGAGATCTACAAAACCCAGAAATCTTTTTCTTTTTGGGTCCGGGTCGACCTTGACCCAAATGCAGGTCGGCCTTGACCTGCATTGCTCTAAAGGAATTTTTTTCATGAATGCTGAAAGTTTTCTAAAAAGGGTATCTGAATCTACTTTGTAATTCATTGTTTCGCACATGCACTTGCGATAGAAATGGTTTTGTTGTTTGGATGAAGGGTTTGCCTTGTTCAAACCCTGGTTTTGCAATTAACCTTTAAATATAATTGAAATTGCAGTAATAAACAAAGTAAATAGAATAATTCACCTTTCTTATGTTGAAACCCTTGTGGAGGATTCAAATCCTAGAATCCACAAGTATGGATGCTCCAAATTAATGTAGAATTGTAGGATGTAGGATGTCTCAAATCAATTGTATTTAGATATTCAACACCAATCTTGAATGGATCATATAATAGGAAGAAGCTTGAATAGATATGGATGGAGAAATCTTCAACAAGAGGGCTCCATAGAGCTTGAATCCTTCAATGGCTACTAATGGATCTCCTTGATGAATTGGATCTTGAATGCTTGAATACTTGAATGCTCCATTTCTCCTTCTCTCTCCTTTCTTGCTTCTTTTCTTGCTTATCACTTGATTACTTGATCATAATCGATTTCTTTTATTGAAATGAGAGGAGAAGGCTTCCTTATATACTAGTGTGTACAAGTAAATGTACCTTCATAGAATTAGTATCATACAATAAATCAAATAGAAACTAAATAAACCACAATTAGTACTCTATTTAGCAAGTAAAGCACAATTAAGCATCCTATGGCTCTCTATCTAAGAGTGTTAATGAGAATCTCTCAGCAAGCTACCATTAATGACAGTACTAAAATGATAAATGATTATGATAAAGAAAATGCTAACAATTAATTCAAATTGAAATGCTAAATTTCTCTTAAAATGCCTTTCTAGCTATAAAATGCAAGAGGTTCTATGCAATTCTCAGATGTGTGGTTATGAATTATGATTGATTTTGGCCTTCCTTTTATAGATTTAAGCAAGGGTGGGGGTGTAGTTGTGTTGATCATGATTAAGCTTGAGTTGAGTCTTTGGTTCCACCCTTTGAAGACAATGCAAAGTTTGTGTCCTCAAAGCTTGGGACAAGTAGACAAGATGGATGGACAAGATGTTCTTTCACTTTGAGTGATTGAGATTGAATTTGGCTTGATCCATGTGAATGCCTTTCCTCAAATGCTATTGGTTGATTGAATTTCCTCCCTTTTTGGGTTGTTGAGATAAATTAGGATTTATTAATTGATTTTAATTGATTTCTTTAGCCATGTACCCCTTGAATGGGTTGAATTTGATTTAATTCCAACTATACAATTAATAGAATTAATTGCACTTTGATTTGATTTCACTTGATTAAAATGCTCTCAATTTTTATTTATCTTGAATTAAGACTTGATTTTAATTTTGATTGGCTAAATGTTTGATTTAATTCAATTGCTTTGATCTTGTCCTTGATTTTCTTTGATTTGCTTTGATTTAGTACTTAATTATCTTTGTCCATTTTTAGGTGATTACAACTAATATAGGGCACAAACCTCTAGAGAGGCCAACATAAGAGAAATAAATTCTCATTAGGCCTATACCCTTAGAAATGGACCTAAATTAAATATCTTTTGAGAGTTTACCATTTTGAAGCCCAAAACAGTCGACCCATTAGCAAGAAAATAAATCTTTCTAGAACCTGACATCCAGAAACCTTTAGAATTTGAAATTTGGACCCTGGGTCAGGTTCAAGGTCAAACTTGACCCAAAAGGTCGACCTTGACCCAAAAGGTCAACCTTGACCCTGAGGTCAAGAACCTTAAATTCATAGAGCAAGATGCGAGAAACATGCAGGAAAGAAGTGGAAAATAGGGCATGACAGGGGGGAAAAGCCAAATCCAAGTCAAAGACCCATTCAAGGTGTTTGACATGACCCCAAACCACTTACTCAGAGGGCTAAACCAGTCCTAAATGGAAGTGCTTCCATCTTCCAATGATACAGTTAGCAATGACAAAGCACCAATACAAATAAGAGGGGGGGGTGAATCCGTTGTGTGTGTATTCTAAACTCTAAATTCATTTTAAGATGATTAAAATAAATAGAAATAGTAATGTAAAGAACACCAGAAAATCATAACACCATAACACATAGAATTATTATCGAGGAGAACCTTGTTAAGGGAAAAACCTAAGTGGGGATGGAACCCACTAATAATGCCCTAAATATATTGTGTCCCTATTAGGAGTTGATTATTACATTTAGTACAAGTCCCTGTTAAAGGACAAACCCTGTTACAAGTCTTTCCAACCATGTTAGGAGTCGATTATAAGGATAGGCTCACTACCTAAGAACACTCCTCAAATTGAAGGTTAAATATACCTTCTTAAGGTTAAACCCACCTTCTGGATCCATTGTCCAAATAAATGTATAAGAGTATATATTAACAGTAATGAATTGACTTACATCAACTAGCTTTTCCCAAATAGTTCCAATAAAGTGCTTAATGAATAACTGCTACTCTACATCTAGAAGACCTTCCAATAACAAGTTCACAACCACTTCTCCATCATCACACAATTATTCTAAGGAATGATTTTCCTTTATACAAGTTACAAGAAGTAATTAGGTCATCTTGTTAATTCTTCCCCAATGCAAAAATAAATACATAGACCCTTGCTAAGATACACATGGTATCTTAAACAAATATACAAAAAATAAAAATCATCATATGTGTACCAAGATCCACAATCCATGCTAGGAACCTTCTGAACACGTTATCTCCTCGGGTTATCCCCAAATAGGTCTTTGCAAGACCACATACTTCATCTAATGTCACCTAGATCGTGGTGACCCAATAATCTCACAGGATGTTCTCTAATGTGTCTTTTGTCAAGCCTCAAGCTTACAAACCATAATCCATGCTCACATAAAAGTTATCTTGAAAACTTAGAGACCATCCCTATCATAATCCTCTATTACTACACTATGACTAGTCTTCACCAAAATAGTCATAACTCATGTAAAAGAATAGATAATGATCTATTATTGTACCACTCTGTCAGACCTGCATGTTCCTATTATAACCAGTCTATCTGAGACTTCTGATTAAACCAACTGAAACATATGTTGACATCAATGATAAAACATGAATGTCAACACCTCAACTAGTAACAATTCCAACAATCTTCCCCTTTTGTATTTATGGAAACATATGCAAAAACTATCAACTCAAAAGATCTTCGCAATGATCTCTTCAATGCTCCCTCTAACAAAGTAAGGGTTTTTCATCTGTAACACTTCCCCTTTGACACCAATGGAAAAGGGTGTTAAATTTCTTATTTTTCTCCATCTCTGCACATCCCACCTCTGCAAGGTGTAACTTTTTCAAATCTTCATACTTGCAACAAACTAGGTGCTTGATCACCCAAATGTACTCTATAATGTTTTGGGATCACTCCCCCTAAGGAGTACATCCAAGCATCAAGTCTAGGGAATGATATAGCTCTAATAACTACTGGATTGATACATTCCTACATCATCTAGTTCATACAAGGAGGGGTTCTCACCTCAAGCATACCTCTGAGATATTTAAAGGTATCTTTTGGCAAAGGTTTGGTGAATATATATGTTATTTTCTCCTTTGTACTGATGTACTCCAATCTGACTTCCTTTTCTGCAACCTTGTCTCTCACAAAGTGGTATTTGATTGAAATATTTTTAGTCTTTAAATGCATAACATGACTCCTTGACATGTTCATTGTACTTGTATTATCACAATAAATTACAATAGGCTCTTCAAAACTTACCCATATGTCCTTCAACATTTGCTTCACGCACACAATCTATGTACAATTTATGGCAGCAACCACATACTCTAACTTAGTAGTAGACTGAGCTATACAATAATATTTTTTTGCTCAACCAAGAGACCAAACTTTTCCCAAGGAAAAAGGATACACCACTAGTGCTCTTCTTGTCATCTACACTTCCTATCCAACCTGCATCAGTATAAGCACACAATGTGAAATCATTAGATTTATCATACCATAAACCATAGTCTACTATTCCTTTTAGATATCTAAATGTCCTTTTAACAAAATCAAGGTGAGTCTCCTCAGGATGGGCTTGAAACCTTGCAACAATTACAACTACACTTTCTATGTTTGACCTAGTGTGTGTTAGGTATTGCAAACTTCCAATCATGGACCTATACTTTTTCTAAAAGACACTTCTAGATTCATCGGTAGTTGAAAGCTTACACCCAGTCACCATAGGTGTCCCAACAGGTTTACAATCCTCCATTCCAAACTTCTTTAGCAACTCCTTAAGATACTTGGTTTGTGAAATGAAAATACCATGTTCATTTTGAATTATTTGCAAACCAAGAAATAATATTATTTCACCAATCATTGAAATTTCAAACTCACTTTTCATTTCTTCATAAAACTTATTACTCATCTCATCATTACCTCCAAAGATAATGTCATCTACAAATACTTCAACAATCAAAATACCCTTTGTACTAGTTCTCAAATATAGATTACTATCTACACTACTTTTTTTTAAACCAAGATGCAATAAATACCTATCAAGTTGAGCATACATAGGCCTTGGTGCCTGCTTTAGTCCATACAAGGCCTTATTCAACCTACAAACTATGTCGCCATCTTCTATCAAAGGAAATCCATCAAGATACTCTATGTATACTTCTTCAAGATCACCATTCAGGAATGCAGACTTCACATCCATCTGATAAACCTTGAAATCTTTATCAACTACATAAGCAAGGAAAAACATTACTACCTCTAATCTCGCAACAGGTGCAAATATTTCTTCAAATTCTATACCTTCCTTTTGTGAATACCCCTTGCATCCCATTCTGGCTTTATTCCTTACAATTGTCCCTTCTTCATTCATTTTGTTTATGAGGATCCATTTGGTTCCAATCACATTTTTGTCCTTAGGCATAGGAAGTAATTCTCAAGTGTTATTTTTCTCTATCTAATCTCTCTCTTCCTGTATTTCTTTAATCCATGATTCATATTTACAAGCCTCATCATTAGTCTTAGGTTCAACTTGTGAAATTAAATAGAGCTCATTTCTAGCCTTAGACCTTTTTTTTATACCTTTATTGGCATCACCAATAATTTGATTTTTAGGATGGTTCATCAAAACATACATTTCACCATAGTAGGACCTTATCTTTATAGGACCATTCAGATCTATATGTACCACATCTAGCTTCCCTTTTACTGAAAATGATTTTCTCTAAAAACTGCTTTTTGTTTGCTTCCCCATTATACACTCTCTTCACATAGTGCTAGTAGGCTTGGCAATCCTTGGCAGATCTCTGACTGCATTTGTATTACTAGCTTTCATAATGTTGTCAAAATTGATATGACAAAATCTTTTATTCCACAACCAACTGTCATCTAACTTAACCACAAAATAACTAGCTTATGTAGTAATCAATTGAAACACATTACCTCTTTTTTTTAGCCTCATGAGATCGAGTCTCCTTACTCATTTCTTATATTACATTTCCCATCCTTGAACTATAAGTGGTAACCCTTGTCTAAAATTTTTTCAACACTCAACAAGTTAAGTTTAAGGCCACCAACAAACAAAATATTATCGGTGTTAGTTTTTCCATCAAGAGAGATCGATCCTCTACCAATGATCAATCTAGGAGTGTTATCACCAAATCTAACCACTCCACCATCATAATTGTTTAACATAACAAACTTGTCTTTATCACCAGTCATATGATGGGAGTAATCACTATCTATAATCCATTTTAATTTCTTTTCCACATTTGACACTAAAGCTTTTTCTTCATGAATAGGCTCTTCATCCTTAATCCCAACAAATCCAATCTCATCTTCATCATTAGTAGAATCATCAAAAACACCATCACTAGCATAATAACATTCCTTATCCTTCTTGAAAAACTTAGGTTTGTATTTAGGAACCCTAGTAGGACATATGGATGCAAAATGACCAATTTTATTACAAGAAAAACATTTTAGGGGCAACTTTCCTTCAAACTTACCCTTACCTCTCTTTTCCCTCTTTGCGATCAGAGCCACAAGCTCATCCACTTTTCTCTCTTCTTCCTCTATTTCATCCCAATCATTAGTTTATTCTCTAATATATGCATATCTTCTATCTCTTCTAGTACTTGCAAGGCTAGATAAAGTCCTCTTATTATTGTTAACAATAGCCTTAAATGCAATTTCCACTTTAGGTAATGCATCTTGTAGCTCTGTGGTTTCAAAGGTGGTTAATTTAGCAATTAGCATCTCCTTGTTAAAGTTCACAGTGAATGTAATGATCTCCTTAATCACCTAAAATTTTGTCTTATAAATTGGTGTCAAAGATCTCATAATCTTTGCGATCACTTCTTCCTCAGTGTATGTGGCTCCAAAATTTCTAATTCCTATAACAACCTCAGTTACACTCTGTACATGTGCTCTGAACTTTTCATCATCTTTCATTCTTAGGTTCTCCATCTTTGATTTCCAATTCTACAACTTTTCCCTTTTAGTGTATTGATATCCTTCATATAAGGCTTCTAACCTTGTCCAGATCTTGTGTGCTGAATCAAGTTCCTTAACCTTTGTGAATTCTACTTCTGAAAGTGCATTGATCAATGCTTCCCTTGCAACCATGTTGTAATGAAACAATTTGTTCTCATCTTTAGTAGCATCAACTATCTTAGATTATGCCTTGAGCTCTTCATTACTTTTTTTAATCATGCAGTAATCAATTCCCATGCAGATCTGATGAGTCTTCACCTTTTTCTTCCAACTGTCAAAGTTTTCAGCATCAAACTTAGAGCTCTCCTTCCTGTAGTAAGCCATCTTAGGATCTTCTCAAGTAGTTAAGCTTTCTATCTCTGAGGACCAGAAGTTATAATACCAATTGTTAGCAATAATAATGTACCAACACAACTAAGAGGGGGTGAATCAGCTATGTGTAATTTAAACTCTAAATTCCTTTTAAGCTAATTAAAATAAACTGAAATAGTAATGTAAATAACACCACAAAATCATAAAACCATAACACACATAATTGGTGTCGAGGAAAACCCTATTAAGGGAAAAAATCCTGGTGGGGATGGAACCTACTAATAATGCACTAAATATATTGTGTCCCTGTTAGGAGACCTGGCCCTATTAGGATCTGATTATTACATTCAGTATAAGTCCCTGCTAAATGACACCCTATTAGAAATCATTCCAACCCTATTAGGAGTTTATTATAAGGATAGGCTCACTACCTAAGTGCACTGCTCAAAGTGAAGGTTAAATCAACCTTCTTAAAGTTAAACCCACCTCCTAAATCTATTATCCAAATAAATGTATAAGAGTATACAATAACAGTAATGAACTGACTTACAACAATTAGCTTTGCCCAAATAGTTCCAATGAAGTACTTAATGAATAACCTTTTCTCTACATCCAATAGACCTTCCAATAACATGTTCGCAACTACTTCTCCATCATCGCACACAATTATTCTAAGGAATGACTTTCCTTTATACAATTACAACAAGCAATTAGGTCATCCTGTTAGGACTTCCCCAATGCAAAATTAATACATAGACCCTTGCTAAGATACACACGGTATATTGAACAAATATACAATAGGTACAAATCATCAAATGTGCACCAAGATCTACAATCCAAGCTAGGAACCTTCTAAGCATGTTGTCTCCTCAAGTCAGCCCCAAATAGGTCTTCACAAGACCACACGCTTCATCTGACATCACCTAGATCCCGACAACCCAAGAATCTCACAAAATTTTCTCACATGTGTCTTTTGTCAAGCCTCAAGCTCACAAACCATAATCCATGCTCACATCCAAGTTATCCTAAAAAATCAAAGACCATCTCTTTCATAATCCTTTCTTACTACATTGTGACCAATCTTCACCTAAACATTCATAACCCATGTAAAAGAACATATAATTATTTTCAGTTATAAACATAAGGTCTATACACATCCTTCATCACAAATCTAAGCTCGCATATTCTAGAGTGTCATATAATTTTTGTACCACACTGTCAGACCTTCTTGTTCCTGTTATAACCATTCTACCTAAGACTTCTAATTAAACCAACTAAAACATATGTTGACATCAATGACAAAATATGAATGTCAACACCTTAATCGGCAAAAATTTCAACACAGATGCCCCAAGTTTAACAACATTCAGGAGACACCCTAGTGACCCGCACAGCTTGGTGTGGTCCACACAATCCCCCATAGTTTGTACGACCTAGATTGACCTACACAACCTTGAGTAGCCCATATGAACCCGAGTGGTTTGCATGACCTGTAGTGACTAACATGACCTAGAGTGACTCACACAGGTCAAAGTGGTTTGCATGGCCTTGAGTGGTTCATATGACTTGGATTGACCTGTGTGGCTTTGAATGCTCTACATGACCCTAAATGGTCTGTACAGCCTGGATTGACCTACATAGCCCTAAGTGGTCAGCATGAATTTGAGTGGCTCACACAACCCAGAGTGACTCGCATGACCCTAAGTCATTTGTATAGCCCGAAGTGACTTGCACGATTCAGAGTGGTTCGTATGCCAAGAAGGACATTACACAGCTGCATGACTTGGTCCAAGAACTAATAAATCACATTAAGTATGACCTTGTCCATTCTTTTGTATTCATCTATTCCTATAGTGAAAGGTTAGGAGCACAAAAATATGGAGATACATCCATTCCACATTACGTAGATCTATTAAATTTTAGATTTTGTTACTATAGATATATCACATGCTGCAAGAAAATAGAATACTTAGCTATAGGAAACCTATTATGCTTAAATTATTTAAAAATGAATAATATAAATATAACCATGGTTTAAAACATCAAGTATTTCATCCCAAAAGTATGCAAGTCCATATCCCATATGTTTATTAGATATTGTTTAAAAATATATATAACTATTAAAATCAAAGGCTTTAAACACCCATAAACCCTATAACAGTTCCAAGAAAAACAAGAGAAACTAGGACAAAATAGGCTATTATTTTAGCCCATCATTCCCTCTAACCTAACTCTGTGTTGGTCCTCCAACAACTGAGAAATTTTTTATCTTTTCATTCATTCTAAAGTCACTGGTTGATCCCTGCCCTACTCCACCCTTGGCCAAATTCTAGTAGTATCCTTTATTTTTCTCCAACTTCTCCCATCTAGACCTTTCAGTCTCCATATGATATGCATTTCCATCATTTGTCATGTTGATAAGTTTCCAAAGCAAAAGTGGAGGTTGGAATGTAAGTGGAATCCAATGCTCTTGCCTTATGCAGGCAAGTTGTATATACCTGGGTGCTCTTTGGGTTGCTACAAGCTACTTCTATGGTGAATGTGGCTCATCATGCTTTAGATTATTAGGAAGGTTGTTCCATTGTTGAATGATAGGTCCAAGGGCTAATTTCCCTTCATGCCTAGCCATATATTCATACTCCTTGAACACCTCTTCTCTTAAGGATTGAATTATTTTCCTGTGAGAATTCTTTGTAAATGTAGTCATAATATAGTGTCCAAGCCTCTTTGTATTCAACCCTTAACTATAGGGGAGCTTCCATTTCCTCATGTCTATTTGGTCCAGCTTGTATTTCCCTATTGATCTTGTTTTGAATCTTAAACATGAACGCACATAGTTGGATGTCTCTAATATAGGCGAGTGGATTCCAAGTAGTATTATGAGGAATAACAATTTAATGAAAATATAACTCACATAGAAAGTTATTTATGGTTATAAGAGAGGAAGTTTATGTCTTATAAAATTCTTCAGCTATCTCTAGAGAAGGATTTAACACTTTGACAACTCTCATGAACCTAAAATTCAAATAGTATTCTTTTAAATAAAGATTATAAACTTTGGGTGGTGATCTACATTCCATAATCTTGGGAATCATTGTTGTGATTGTAGTGATCTTGTCCTTCATCTTAGTGATCTCATCCTCCTTATTCTAAATTTTAATCCTTTGATTATCAATTACCCTCTATAGGTTAGGTTTATCCAACTCCCACTGACTTTGTTACAATAACATTTCTTTATACAGACTTAAACCTAGAACAAGTAGAGTAGAAATGTCAGGAGGAGTATCTAGTTCTTCATCTTCCTCTTATGGGTCCTTCATAGGTATGTTTAGTAGACCCCCTATTCAAACTACCATAGTAATCTCATCTATCTACTATGTTTCAATAGCCAAATTAGTAAGACCATCCAAATCTTGGTGTTGTATATAATCCTCTTCCATAAAAATATTTGGCTCTTCCTGTGGAAAATTTTCCTCTTCTAGCTCTTCTAGTGTGTCATCTTCTCCTTTATAGGTATTTAAACTATCACCCTCTTTCATAGACTCAGAGGATTCAACATTAATAAAAGCACTACCATTTTCTACCTAAGTCCTCTTCGGGGGTTTCCCTTCCAACCTATGGCTTCTTCTGGTAGGTGTCTCTTTATTAACCCCATAGGTCTTTACTTTGCTAGATTTCCTTGGAGGTTTCTTTATATCTAGAGTGGCTACAAGAGGGTCTTTTGTAATAGTCATTTTCCTTTTAGAACTAGGAGAGTCCTTTACAACATCTTTTTTTCTCTTCTAGTTTGACCTCCTTCTCCTTCCCTTTATTTTTCTTTGTTGTAGACCTAGTCCTGACATAACTTGGTGGAGAGGTCTCAACATTAGACCTTGGTGGGGAGTGTTCTATATCAATGGAGGAGGTTTTTGATGCATGAGGTTTAGCTGTAGGAGGTGCTTCAGGCTGCACTCTTGAGGATGAGGGTTCTTCCCTAACTTTAAAGGTTCCCTCAAGTGTAATAACCCTATGGGTTAATGGTTATCCCCTAGGACCCACATCCTTTAATGTGAACCTCTTAATAGTTAAAAATTCTTACCTAGATATATTAGAGGCTTCATTTAATGGCATTTCTACAAAAATATTAATCAAATAGTGGTGTGATATGAAGTTAGGCTTAGCTTTTTAAACTTCATTTACACTGTGTAGGATTAGATTATACAAAACATTGGGAACATTCATCCTTTGGTCATTGCATATATGACTGAGCAACTTAAAGTGAAGAGAATGAAGACATGACCACCTACCTTCACAATATAGGTATTTCATCACATACATAGCTATTTGTATATAATCTTGTGGTAGTGATAATTTCCTTGTGCCATGTTTATCCACCTCTAGAGCAAGGTCATTGGATGAGTGAATTGAGCATGATCTGTTCTCACATCCTTTGACCTAGGAAGTTTTCTCCTTCTTTTGGAAAGCCATTCACTTCAAATATACACTCTTTTATGACCTTTACCTTAACCCTTTCACATTGGATACATCATTTTTAAGTATAGTATGAATAGTTGGTTCATGGAGCACAAGAGGAACTCCCATGATGAAACTCAATTCTTATTCACAAGGTTTTCAAAATTGCTTGAAAAACCCTTTCCATTCAAAAATTACAATCGAGATAACAACACATTGTCCACAAGAAGTATTATGAGGGTTAAAAAAAAGAGTACTACAAAGATTTAATTTGCTTGAACCATCACATCAAATATCATTCACATACCCTTTTCCTCAAATAATTTTGACAAAATGTAGGTGCTGATGTAATGTGATTTGAGTAGACACAACATGCATGATGACACACAAGCATTACCCCTCCTCAACCTTAGGTAAATAATAGGTCTTCCTATTGAGGAAGGTACAACATAGGATAATTTCTAATAGCCATATGACATATCAATATAAAGGGAATTGAAGTTAAATAATTGCACTTGAGTAGAATAAATGATCAACATACCTTATGCATAGCCACCACTTTTATCATCAATGAATGAGATACATGATCTTTTGAAGGATTAATTACACGTGGAGTTGGAAAGGTGTGGTAAAGTGATGATGACGTGGGAGAAAAGGAGAATGATATGAGTGATGGGAATTTATTATGAATAAAAATTACTTCTACAGAATGTGGAAATATTTATTATGACCGCATGAACAAGTGATCCTATGGAGAAGAAGGGTGGACACCAACTCCCACTTCTTCAGATGTAGGAAACTTATATGATCATTTCTTCTTGAATTGTTGCATGAACTATGATCTACTAGTTGGATTGTTATTCAATTTTAAACGATGACCATTGACAAGTAATTTGAATCTCACTAGATCAATTATTGTTAATTCTACTGCTCCATTGGAAAATACGTTAATGACTTCATAAGGTCCCAACCAATGGGTTTGGAATTTACCAGGATTATCTTGATATCTAGAATCATAGAGAAGAGCCCAATCTCTAGTTTGAAATTTCTTGTCCTTGATATATTTATCATGCCAATTCTTTCTTTGATTTTGTATAATCTATATGTGCTATAGGGATGACTTTTTGTGCTCATCCAAAGCTACATGATTCTTTACTTTTGTGAAATAGTGAGATTCATCTCCAAGTTTAAAGTTATTCTTAGTGTCTTATTCTCAAATTTGATGGGCATAACAACTATTTTTCCATAGACCAACTCAAATGGTGTGAATCATGTGGTAGTTTTCCAAGTAGTTTGGTAGGCCCATATGGCTTCTTGTAATCTATTGGCCCAATCCCTTTTATGAAGTGAAACTATCTTGGTAAGGATAGATCCAATCTCTTTATTGGTGACTTCTTCTTGCCCATTGGTCTAAGGATGGTAGGGTGTATATTTTGTATGCCTGATTTTATATTCATTAACCAAGTTGTAATAAATGTGGAAGTAAACTAAGCTCCTTGGTCAATAACTATTTCTCGAGGAACTCCATACCTGGTGAAAATCTCCTCATATAGGAACTCATCAACCTTATTATCCCTTACATGCTTTATTGGTCTACCTTCAACCCATTTAGTAATATAATTTGTACATAGTAGAATATGGGACTTTCCATTTGAGGATGGTTCAATGGGACCTACAAAGTCTAGGCCCCATTTATCAAATGGAGTCACAACCACTTAGGGAAATAAAGACATTTCATCTGATCTAGTTGGTCAACCCATCCTATGACCTCTATTACACTTCCTAGTATATTTTTTTGCATCTTTATATAATGTTGGCCAGTAGTATCCTATATTGAGAACCTCCATGCTTGTTCTCTTAGCTGTAAAGTGACCACCACATGGTTTATCATGGAAAGCATGAAAAATATCATATGTCTCATCTTTACACATACATCTCCTTATAATTTAGTTTGGACCAGTAAAGAAAATACAATCATCTATCCAAAAGAATTTGAAACTCTTCTCCACAAGTAACCTTCTCTCCTTTGGTGAAAAGTGAGGAGTCTTGCCAATAACCAAGTTATTTTCTATGTCTACATACCAAGGGTTGTGAGCAATCATGGAAAATAAGTTCTCATTCAGAAAGGTATCATCAATGGTTGTAGGATTATCTTTTACTTACATGCAAGATTAAAAAAAATAAGCTACTACATTAGCTTTCCCAGGCTTATCAACAAACATTAACATCAACCACCTTGTTAACCTTCCTACAATAGAAGGTTTGTTCATGAGATACTTAATGGCTGCATGGTCTTTGTGTATAAATATTTGATATCCTATTATGCAATGCCTGAACTTGTTAAAAGCATATATGACTACCAACATCTCCTTTTCAGTGATAATATAGTTGAATTCAGCCTCCTAGAGATTTTGGCTAACATAATAAATGACATGCTTAATTGATCCTTCTTTTTGTCCTAGCACTTCCCCTAGGGCATAATCAAAAGCATCAATATGAATATGGAATGACAATGACCAATTTGGTCCTTTCAACACAAGATCTTGATTCAAATTTTCTTTAAGGATATCAAAATATTTATCACAATCTGATGTCCATTCAAACTCAAATTCATTCTACAAAATATTATTTAATGGAGGTGAAATTTTACTAAAATATTTAATGAACCTTCTATAGTAGCTTGCATGGTCTAAGAAACTTATGACTTCCTTCTACTTAGTGGGGATAGAAAGGTTATAAATTACCTCAATTTTAGATGGATCTATTTGAGTTCATGTTGTCAAGATGTAATGGCCCAAGACCACCCTTTCTTTTATCATCATGAAGCATTTTTCACTATTTAAAGAGACATTGTGGTCTTCACATATCTGAAAAACTTTTCCTAGGTTGGTGGGTGCTTCTTCAAAAGTTGAATTATAGGCATTAAATTCATCCATGTAGATCTCCATATAGTCATAGGAAATATCAAAAAATATTCTAATGACTCTCCTCTAAAATATTTTTGGGGCATTACAAGGACCAATAGGCAAAATAGAGTAGGCAAAGGTTCCCTAGGGGAATTTAAATGTGGTTTTATCTTGGTCCTCTAGAGAAATCATAATTTGATTGTAACCACTAAACCCATCCAAGAATGAGAAGTATTACTTCCTTGCCAAATTATCTAAGACTTTATCTATGAAGGGAAGAGGGAAGTGATCCTTTTTGGTTGCAACATTAAGCTCCCTATAGTCTATATATACTCTCAATTTCCCTCCTTTCTTAGGAACTATGTCAAGAGGTGACACCCATTGACTATCAAATATAGGATAGATAAAACTTGCATTCAACATCTTTTGTGACTCTCCTTTGACTATTTCCCTAAGATCGAGATTAATTCTCCCATGGGGTTGCCTTACTGGTTTGAAGTCTTCACTGATATAAATCTTATGAGTACATAACTTAGGATCTAATCCTTTCATATCACTATAGCCCCATGCAAAAGCTTGCTAACAAGTCTAAAGTAAAGTGATCACAGACTCTTGTTGTGATGTAGTTAAAATTTTATTAATATTTAAACATCTCTCAAGAGCAGCTTTAATTTGTGTTTTCACTTCCACCAAAGCATGTTCACTCAAAGGGGCTAACTACACTTCATGTGGTAGTAAGGTATGCAATTTTTTTGTGGCTATAGGAAACTGTGGTGATGGATAAGGTGGAAGAATAATCTACAAGGGATATTGAGTAGTTTCACAAAGCTGGTGAGCTACTCCATAGTGGTTTTGAATCATGCCAAATAGGATATCATGTTTTTCTTGTATCCCAATGAAAGGTTATCTTTTTATCATCATAAGTTGCTAGACAAAGTTGACCGCATCACCTTCTTCTCCTATATTTGTCCATAATGCATTCTCTTCATCAAGTTGAGGTTGTGTAGGAGAATAGAGAGCAAGTTTGTTAGTGGAAACAACATCTAAAATAGTCATATTTCTTGACCTACATGCTATGAAGGCATCTACAGTAGCAATCCAAGGTCTTCCTACTATATCTAGATAGCCTCCCAATGTTTTCTTTGGTGAAAGGATCATAAAATCAATAGGATATTATAAAAAATCAAGGGTAATAACCAAATCTTCTACCATACCATCAGGTTTGACTATAGAACTATCTACAAGCTGCAGGACTATGGGAGTGGCTCTTAAGCTTGTAATATTAAGATGTTGCATGATATCTTTAGTCATAACATTAATGGTTTTCCCTAATTCAACTAAATCATTCTTGACCTTAACCCCATTGATGACAATATTAACTACTAGACTGTTAGCGTTGGAGTATTTAGGAATGGAGGCCTTCTTAAGAATTAAATCATATCACTAACCTAATACATGGACAGTTTTAGGATCTTTCTTATTTCTTTGTGGCTTCTTCAAACAAGCCTCCCTAATTGCTTTATTGTAGATAGGAACTTCTTTTATATCTTGAAATAGGGCTATCTTAACACACATGTTTCAACTGGTCAATAATATAAAAAGTAGACTTGTCATATAGCAGGGCTATCTCATTATCAAGTCTATGAGGAAATGGAGGAGTATTAGTAGGTGACTTAGGTTGTTGACTTCGTTGTACTAAAATTTGTTGAACAAATGGCTCACCAAATTCTTCTTGGATTGATTCATTTACAAGTACCTTTGTTATAATAGGAGGAGATGGTGTTGGAAGGGTAGTTCCTAACCTAAGATGGATATCATTAACATTTATAGCATATGTAGATTGTTCATTTAGATCCAAGGAATAAACTTTTTATTGTTGGGGTTTATTATTGAGATTAGTTGTTGGCTATGCTAGAAGCTATGTAGGTTTTATTAGAGATGTATTTGCAAGAGGAGGAGGAGGTAGTGGCATTAAAGTTTTCTATTGATATTTCTATAGGAAACTAAATGATTGGTTAGGCTATTGTTGAGCACCCCTTCACTGAGGTGATTGTTTCCAATTACCTTGTGGTGGTTGCCACTAATTTTGGGATTTATGCCAATTATTTTGGGGTTGTTGCCAATTCTCTTAAGGGTATTGTCATTGAGGTGTAGAGTTTTGGTAGTTTGGCCACTGAAAGATTGGGACTGAAACCCCTCAGCATTAGGATTAAATTGTGGTTGCCACTAATTAGTAAAAGAATTTGAAAAAGGACCACTAAAATTCAATGGGTCTTGTGGAATACCTTGTCTTGGAGCCCATGGTTGTCTTTGAGCAATGTAAAAGACTTGATCATCATCCCCTTCTAATAGGTTGAACTCAGTAGGTATGTGCTTAGCCTCCTGATTAGCCACCATTTTGCATATATAATCCTTCTTAGTTTGTCTTTACCGAGGGAAAAACTCTGCAAGTATTGCCTTTACTTCATCACACTTCTTTTTAGTTTTCATGGTGTTCAATTGTATGGTCATGTTGTTGATAATGTATTTATTAAATTCTGACAGTAGGTGAGTGATTTATGTCCTTGAGACTCCATTTTTAGTTGATTTGATTACAGTAGAATGATAGCCTCTTCCTTTTTTAATAGTTTTTTATTAAGGTAAAAACAAGTTTTGAAGGGACCCTAAAACCCTTTACAATCATGGGATGAAAGATAAATCTAATGAAGTTCCAATGATACAATAGTCCAACCAAAAATAAAGGACTGGACACCGCAAGAGCACACAAAAGATAAATCAATACTAGCACTCATGACAAAATAGTCCAACCAAAAGGAGGGACACTAAGACCAAAAAAGCCAAAGTGTCAAGCCTAAATCCCCTTTTTATGAGATCGAAGGGTCATGTCAAAGGAAGAGGAGGATTTCTTTGAATTTTTCCCTTTGATAGTAATCCAGCCATCTTTGACATTCACTGCCTTCTTCTGCCAATAAACCGAATCCAAAGAAACAGCCCCCAGTAGAGGAACTAAAAAGTGCCCAGCACGAGGGGCAGTAGCATCACAACTAGCAGCAAAAATCATTCCAGTAAGTGTGGAAGGAAAAACAAACTTAGGAACAAGGCTTGTTGGGCATCCAGCAAGAGAAGTGATAGCACCAGAAACCACACCAGTAGGGCTAGCAGGAACTATGTCCATTGATCCACCAGCAGAGCTGACAGGAAAAACATCCACTGATCCACTAGCAATGCTGGCAAGAACCACTGAAACACCAGCAAGAGAAGAAATGGAACCCTGCAAAGGCACAACAGGGCTAGCAGGAACTTCATCCATAGAGCCACCAGCAGGGGACTTAGGAATATCCAAATCCAATGAAGACTCTGGAGAACATTTGAGAACAGTATAATGTTCAGCAGAGGCATCCTTCCACCAAGTTTTGGGGCCTGGCTTCACTTTGAATTCAGAACTGCATTTTGAAGCATGATGACCTATTTTAAAACATTTTTTGCATCTAAAAGGGATACCCTCATAATCCAATTGTTGCAACCATGAACCTTTAGATGATTGAATATTAATTTCAGCAGGAAGACCCTGTGAAATATCAATATCTACTAGAATGCGGGCATAGGTAGTGTAATCACCTAAAAATGGACAAAGAAAATTTAACAATAATTCAAAGAAAATTGAGTCAAATCAAAGCAAATCAAGGAAATAATTGAATCACAATGCATAATTAGTCAATCAAAATTAAAATCAAGTCTGAATTCGAGATCAATCAAAATTGAGAGCATTTTTAATCAAGTGTAATCAAATCAAAATTAAATTAATTCAATTAATTGTATAGTCTTGGATTAAATTCAATTCAACCCATTCAAGGGGTACATGGCTAAAATAAATCAATTAAATCAATTAATAAAAATCAATTACTCTCAACAAACCAAAAGGAGAGGAAAATCAAACAACCAATGAAATTTGAGGAAAGACATTCACATGGATCAAGCCCAATTGAATCTCATTCACTCAAAGTGAAAAGGAAACTCAACCATCCATCTTGTCTACTTGTCCCAAGCTTTGAGGACACAAACTTTGCTTTGTCTTCAAAGGGTGGAACCAAAGACTTAACCCCAACTCAATCATGATTAAACACAACTACACCCCCTACCATTGGGAAAATCTATAAAAGGAAGGCTAAAATCCTTCATAATTCATCAACCACCTATCTGAGAATTGCATCAAACCTCTTGCAATTTGAATTTAGAAAAGCATTTAAGGTCAATTTTAGCATTTATCTTGATAATTGTTAGCTTTAGCATTATTTTATCTTCATCATTCTCATTCTAGGACTGTCATTAATGAGAGCTTGCTGAGAGCTCACTCATTAACATCTTAGTTAGAGAGCCATAGGATGCTTAATTAGTCATTGATTTTGTTAAATAGTTGCTTAATTGTGGTTGTATTTAGTTATTATTTCACTTATTATTGATGATTAACCCTAATTCTATGAAGGTACATTTATATGTATACAAAATGGCACCCACCGTGGGGTAGTAAGCGTCATTTTATCAATTTTATCATTTAGATCATCTTTTGTATGCTTGTATCTACTATTTTCCATGGAATGTTTGCAAGAAATAGGTTAAATCACACCTATGGCCAATTCAGTCATGCCCATAATCATTTGAATGATGCCTGCCAGATCTGTATCACTACTTATTCGCTGACGTTTACGCCTAGTTAACACTTTCTATTATGTCTTACATTCCTTGTTGTCGCCTGTGATTGAAGAAATCACGCCTACGCGATAAAGTTGTATTGCCTTTACATAAAGAAGTCACGTGTGTGAGTGAAGAAGTGTCACCTACTGATAATTCATTGTCGCTTATGATCAAGCTTTGCGAAGCATTTTGGATAATAAGTCACGCCTAGTATCATTCTCTTACGCTCATTATTTTTAAAGTGTCACTTTGACTTCATTAGTTCATGCATCTTTAAATAGTGTTTGCACTTATTAATAAATTGTTTATGCCTATTAAAGTTTATGTGTTGCCTGTTGCACTTTTCAGTGTCACTTGCTAATAGCTAACTTACGTTTGTAAACAGTTTAATATCGCCTATTTGCTAGACAATGTCACTTTCAGTTTTTTGTCAGAATTTGTTTGCAGATTGATTAATTATGTTATCTAACTCTTTGTTTGTACATTTTGACAGTAAATGAGTAGACATTAAAAGGTGCAGAAGCCAGAAACTAGGTTTAACAAAGAAGGGAAGGCACTAGTTAAGAAAATCAAAAGGGAAAACAAAGCACACATCAAAGCCATTCTTGAGTTAACACAAGATGAAGACAATTAGGTATATTAGAAATACCTTGTTGTAATTGAAGCTTATAAACAGAAATTTGTTTCTTTAAATTGGATCTTTAGCCCTTAGTTCAAATTTTGTTTGAAAATTTGCAATTAGAGTGCTCAAAATTCATTTCATAAATCTTTGTGTTGTCAATTTTGATTTTGGTTTCCCTTCACTTTGATTTTTAGTGTTGACTAACTTGCTAGAGTATAAGCACATTGGAAGGAGCTATTACCAAGGTGAGTGAAAAATGACAAAATTCTCTCAAAAATGCCCCTAGCTTTATGCTAGCTACAAGAAAAAGGTATTCTCCTAATCAAGTTTGCATTTGATTAAATTGCAGCATTTCATTTGGATATAAGCTTGAGATAAAATAGGAAATGAATTTCACACTTCAATTCTAAGAATCTCCTTGTCAAGAGATTGCGAAAGAACAAACGTGTTTTTAAGTGTGTGGAACAAAGAAAGACAATAGGGATATGCTCTTCACTCTTTGAGTGAACCAAAAACCCAAACTTGTCGGCCTAAGTTCATTTCTTGTTTTTCATATATATGCTAGAGCAATAGTGGGCTCGCCTCCCAAGTTTGCCTTAACAGGGCCAGTGAGAGGGACAGCCCAAAGTGGGATACGCTCGCTTTTGCCATGGGAATCCAACCCACTCTAAAATGAAACGCATGTATCCTTAATGGGGTACATGACAAATGGATTTTAATTTTTCAACCTTCCTCTAGTAGTCCTCATGGATTGTGCAAAATCGTACTTCGGTGCATGTGGGAAGCCTCCTTGTAGGATGAGAGATTGAAGTCTATTTGAACGGAATATATACTAAAACCTTGATAAAATAGTAAAGACCACCTTCTAGAGCCATGTTTACGAACCAAATCTTGTGCTAGGTAGGTGCTTGAAGTGTTTTCTTGTGAAAAACCCGTGACAACGTTCTACAAATCAAACATTTTGTGTTTAAGTGGGTAAAAGAGACAAGTGAATGTGTGGTTGTTGTGTTTGAAATACATAAACAAGTGAGAGATATCCATTGAAAATCATTTTATATTTTTAAATCTCCTCAATAATAAAATCAACAACTCTCATATCAAGGATAAATTCCAAAAATGAACCCTTGATGCATGTCGATTTCCACGCGGTCACAAACATATAGGGGATCATTACCAGGCGATAGCACTATCTTTGCAAACCCAAGGCAAGAAGTGGAGTACCAAAGTGAGTTCAAAGATCCTAATCAAGAAGAAATTTTCACAAATCTATTTAACCAAGACTTGAAAAGATGGGTGATATGAATTCAGCTCATCACAACATCAACCATGCCAACTATAACCCTAGGGAGACACTTGAGAAAAGGGTTGAGAAAGCTGCCCAAGACAATGATTTCCTAGAGGTGATGGAAAAATTAATAGACAAAGATAGGGAGAACTTCATCCTAAGCCTAGCACAAAAGGGGGTAAAGCTGCCCTACGATTTTGATATTGACCAACTTAGGAAAGACCAACACCAAGATGATCCTATGAATGTCATGACTAGGCAGATTAAGGCCTTTCAAGAATAAATAGATACCATGAAGAAGGCATCTAAACCTAAGGCCTTTTCCATAGAAGCTTTGTGTCCTTTTCCTTTCGACAAAAGCTTAGCAATGGTATCTTTTCCTTTTAATACTATCTTTCCCAAATATGATAAATACATGGGTAAAACAAACCCACAAGACCATTTAAGGGAATTTTGTGCCCTAAGCATAGAGTTCATGCACAATGACACCTATCTAATGAGACTCTTTTCTAGAAGCTTAGGAGGTCTAGCAATGGAGTGGTTTTCAAAACTAAATCCCGGAATAAAGTCTTTTGAGGAGTTAGCCTCCAAGTTCATAACCCATTACTCTTACAACATTGAGCATGAGATCACTATGCTCAAGTTATGTGATACCAAACAAAAAGATGGGGAGTCCTTTTTAGGATTCCTACAAAGGTGGAGGACCATTTTCACAAGGTACCCATGAAGTATCCTAGAGAAAGAGAAGATGGAGATCTTCACTAATAACTTGACCGCTGAAATGAACTATCGATTACAACTTCAATGTCCTCCAACATTTGAAAAACTTATTGAAAATGGAGTTAAGATTGAAGATGACTTGGTCAAAAGAGGTGAGATTAAATTATTTAAAGACAATAAATCCAACAACAACAATAACAACAACAATAACAATAATTATGTTCCTAAATATTTTAATCAAGGGTCCAACAATCACAATGATAAATTGAAATCATGGAACAAAAGTAACAATAAAAATCTTGTGAATGATGGGGTTGTGGAGTCATGCAACTTGAAGTCTACCCCTTTTAATCTACCATATGGAGTGAATTCTTCAAACAATATTAATCAAGAAAATAAAGCTCCATATAATCCCAATAATTATAACAACAACAATTCTAACACTTCCAACAATAAGACTTGGGATAAGTCAAAATCAAACTCCAGCTATAATAAAATGAAATTCACACCCTTGGGTGAACCTTTCGAGAATGTACTAAGAACCTTGTTGGCTAATCAAGTTATCATGTTACCTGACATATCAAATTATGAGCCTGAAGTCAAACCTCATTGGTGGAATGCATCTCATCATTGTGAATACCATTGAAAAAGAGGTCATCCAACCAATGAGTGCATGAAATTGAAGCACTTAGTGCAAGATTTGATTAATAATGACATCATCCAAATTGAAGGACCTCAAAACAATGGGGATCACATGGCCTACAAGAACCCCTTTTTGAATCATGAAAAGGGGGAGTCATCCAATACAAATCAAAACCATAAAAAGGGTAATGAAAAAGTGAACTTTACCCACACTTATGACAACACAATAAATACTATAAGTGAAGAAGATCAAAGCGTAAATGTTGTTATAATAAAAGGCAAATCAAGAGAAGTGTCAAAAAATGTGGTCACTAGGGGGAAAGCATCAAAAATTTCTATACCTAATAATGCTCCAAAAGTGGTGATATCAAACCAAGCTTCCACATCATCATCAAAACAATACAACTCAATTGACCAATTGCAAAGAACTCCCGCTCAAATCTCTATTCTTGAGCTACTCAAACTATCACCAATCCATAAGGATATCTTGGAAAAAGCCTTGTTGGAAACAAATGTGCCTCTAAATTTGGAGGTAGAAAAGTTCCAAAATGTGGTGGGGCATTTAATTGCACCTCATTGCCTATCATTCTCCAAACAAGATGATATGTCTCTTAATCATCCCCAAAATCTTCCCTTACACATAGAAGTGTTGATCCACAAGCATAGGGTGAAAAGAGTCCTTATAGATGGAGGTGCTGGCCTAAATATTTGTACCCTTAGTTTGGTAAAAGCCTTAGGATTTTCGGAGAAGGCTATTGACCCAAAGAAAAAGATAACCATAAAAGCCTACGATGATGAAGAAAGAGCATCAAGAGGAGTCATAGTCTTGCCCATAAGATTTGGTCCTATGCAAAAAGAGACCATATGCCAAGTATTGGACCTAAAATTGACTTATAACATTTTGTTAGGAAGGCCATGGATCCATGAAATGCAGGTTGTTCCTTCAACTTACCATCAATGCCTAAAATTCCCATATCAAGGGCAAGAAATAATGGTAAGTGGAGACCTCAATCCCTTCCAATATTGTAATAATGTCAAACCTATAAATGACTCATTGGTTCCACACAATGCTGAAGGGTCTATACCCAATCAAATGGAACAAGGCCAAAGTTATAAAGACATCCCTTTGCTAAAAGGAAAAGAAAAGATAGAAGAAGTTGTTGTTAAAGAAACTCCAAAACTCATTAACCAAACCACATCGACTAAAGGAAAAGAGAAGGTTAATGAGGATGATATTAGGGGAGAAATAAAAGAAGACTCTATTGAAGCTGTCCAAAAATATACTAAAGAGGCCCATTATCAAAAGATGGATAAAATGATGAAAAACTTTGATAAGCAATGCAAAATCAAACAACAAGGAGTGGGTGAATACTCCTTATCCATGATGGACCTACCCTTATCACCAAAGTCCTTTGGGAAACCTCCAAGTCTACCTCATAAATATAATGAAAACTTTGTAAGGGCAAGTACATCATCCACCATGAGTGAAGAGGATAATGAAATTCTGAATTGGTTATACAAGGATGAAGAATCAAGTGCTCACGTCAAGCACATTCAAAATATAACCATCCCTACTCACCAATATGGTAAAGGTTTTGCAATGATGAAAAAGATGGGGTACAAAGGTCAAGGACCTTTAGGTACAATAAATGAAGGGCTAATTGAACCCCTAGAATCCACATGGCGAGATTCCAAGCAGAAAATAGATTTAGGATATCTTGAAGAAGGATATACACAAAAACATTATCCCAAAGTACATGATCAAATACTACAATTAGAATCTCATAGTGATGAGGATTCTAATGAATGGGAAAGGGAGACTTTATTAGATGATTCATGCCAAGACAAGGGTATTGATGTCATTCATACCTATGCTTCTACCAAAAATAAAGGACTAATGGCGGAATCAACTCCAAATCAAGCATCTAGTTCTAGTCAAGAGGGTCCAAATAATGTGCCAAGCATAGAAATCAAAATAAATCAATGGGTAGGTGAGCCATATGTTCCTTCATGGAGATCTACTATGGAAGAATCGAATGCTAGGTTTAATCCCCATGAGTTTTATCCAATAGAAACCATAGTGGATTATAGTGAGGAGGATTTTGATCCTTCTTCTTTAGAGCATTTAGAGGAATCCCATGTCTGAGATCTTCAAGATACAATGTATGAACCCTCCAACAATGAGATATACACTTTAAGCCTAGTCAAGACAAACCCAAGTGTTGACCCTTTAACTCTCATTCGGCTAGATCTAATTGAATGGGATACCATTGAACCCGATACCTTTCCAACTTTCTTGAACGACAACACACTGTCCCAATACCTTCACATGGTTGAACCTTCTTTTACCAAGTACTATTAAGAAGAAATGATCAAAGGGAGCATCCAAACTCTTAATCTGAGAAAAAATGAAAAAAAAGAAAAAGAAAAGAAACCCATCCTATGGTAAAAACCACTTCTTGTGGCATCTTGGACAAATACCATGATGAAAACCTGGCAAACAGGCATCATGTGTAATTCCTCTCTCTTGCACTCTACACTTGGGGGCAAGTTTCAACCATCATATCCTCCATCTTTCTACCATTGATCTCACTCGCATCTGTATGCCATTTTTCACCTTTGATCTTGACAAGGTTGAACACATCCATGAGCATTAAGTATCTTGACATGATTTATCCTATCCATCAACTTATTCACTTGTTGCATTCACGCTACCTTATCACGATCATGCTTATCCTAAAACCACCTACATTATTTCTAAGAAGCCTTCCCATAATCTCAAACCATTCACTCATAGCCTTCACCACCCCTTTATCATGATTGTATGATCCTATCCACATTGATCTTGATCCAAGTGAAAAATGAAAAATGAAAAAAAGAAAAAATGTTAGAAAAAGTCTCTTGATAAGTCCATTCCTTTGGACCATGGTCATGACACCAGGTCATTATTCTATATGCTATTCAACACCACATCATTGGCCTATATTGAGATATTATTTTTCCTAGCTTGGATAGTCTTGAGGAGATGGTCCTATGGGTAACACACTTTCTTCATCCATCATGGCCTATTCACCTCGCATCCATCAGTTTGTAAATCCATCTTTCATGTCCTATACCTTGCTAGACATTGGGACAAATTCAATGTGATCTTGCTTGAGAACTAGTAATCTCTAAAAATCTAAAAATGTGAAAATGTTCCTTTAAAAATCAAAAAAATCAAAAATCTCTAAAATCCAAAAACATAAAAAATCTCAAAAATTCAAAAAACATCAAAAATCTTTTAAAAATTCAAAAAAAAATTGAAAATAAAAAAATCTAAAAAATTGCAAATCTTAAGTAAACACTCAAAAGCTGCATTGCCCAAAAAAGCATGATCTTTGCTAAATCAAACTAGGGGCACCAATCCAAATTCAACGAGCTTAGAAAAGTAGACATCAATTGGCTCAAATCATTGCAGCAAAATTGGAAAATGGCTACACTTGAACTTCATGATCAATATCACATTTCAAACATCCAAAAGCTTAATCAAATCATATCAAAATCTAAAAGGCTTAAACATAACTAAAGATCAAAGTGGATGAAGTTTTTTGAAATATGGATCTACAAACAAAAGTAAAAATGTTCAAAGTGATACTAAATTTTTGAAATCAGGTCTTCTAGCAAATCAATGATGTTTGACTAGATGAGCGATGATGAAGACATGATATTTTATTGATTGCTTCTTGAGTGCTTTCCATGTTGATTCATAATAGTATGTGAATCTGTCTAATAACATGATCATCAAAGAATCATCGAGGACATTTGTATATGAAAGGGATCAATTCTTTGTTTATTTACTTGTAATTGTTAAAATCCGAGGAAAGAGGTATTCATATCATCATGGTTGAACTAGTGAGGGTCGTAACAATTTCATGTTCCAAACGCTCAATGATGATTATAAGCTCTCAATTTTGAATAATGATAGTTAGCTGCATACATCTTAGACTAAATGCATTTAATGTATTTGCCTTTCTTAGCTCAAAAACTAAATTGCAAGAGGAAAGCTAAAGGGGGTAGAGTTATCATCATCAAAAGACCAAATCAAGATACATCAAATGATCAATGATATCATCAATGGTACATCATCAAATGTTTTGAGATCTATATCATCAAATATCCATCAATGTATAATTAAATTCCTGAGAAACATCATCAATGTTTGAAGTATACATCATCCAAAATCATGCTCAATATGATCATCAAAAGTACATCAATGTCATCAAGATATATCATCAAAATGATTCATGCTTCCTCAAGGACATCATCAACAATAAATCATATTGATCAAATAGGGGCAACCTAATCCTATTCATTACCTTCTCTTCTATCAATCCATATCATCAAAACATCCATCTAATCATATCATGTATCAAATATCAATTATTCAAATCATCTAATTGATCATATAATGTCAATCAAGTTATCCTATCATCCATTTTCTCATTGTGAGTACATCAAATCTCCTAACTCTATATCATGAGGAAGGAAAATCATTGTTTTGTCTCTCTAGATCTTGAAAGAGAAATATCAACCCATCAACTTATCCTATCAAATTGACATCAACATCAACCAAATTATTTTGACTAACATCAAACGATACCAAACCATCATCAACTTATTTGGAGCATCAACAACATCTTATCAATCGCATCTTTTATCATCAAATTCTCTCATGTTTGGGGCATTTTCAAATTTCTATATCAGGAAACAAATCAAAATTTCCCAATCTCAATCAAATCATCCAAAATCATTTCGATTCATTTCCTAAGGGGGCATGCAATCATATCATTAGTAGCAACATCATCGAAAATCAAGGGACCGATCATCAAATCAAAGCGAAAGCTTTTATCAGAAAAAATTTCGTAATCAAACAAAAGGGGCATCATATCAGATCATCAAGAGAGTATCATATCGATCAGCAAATCAATCATCATATCAAGAATGATCATCATAACCACATCAATCAGGAGAGTTTCATATCAATCATTACCTGCAGCAATCTCATATCAAAAATCAGAGAATCGACCATCGAAAGACCATCAAATGAACATTGAAGATCGACCATCAATGAATCAGGACCTGTCATCAAGCAAAATCAGAGTATTCTTTGAATCGACATGCTTCGCACATCAATTCAAAGAGGGGCATTTGTAATCACCTAAAAATGGACAAAGACAATTTAATGATAATTCAAAGAAAATTGAGTCAAATCAAAGCAAATCAAGGAAATAATTGAATCACAATGCACAATTAGCCAATCAAAATTAAAATCAAGTCCTAATTTGAGATCAATCAAAATTGAGAGCATTTTTAATCAAGTGCAATCAAATCAAAATACAATTAATTCAATTAATTGTATAGTCTTAGATTAAAATAGATTCAACCCATTCAAGGGGTACATGGCTAAAATAAATCAATTAAATCAATTAATAAAAATCAATTACTCTCAACAAACCAAAAGGAGAGGAAAATCAAACAACCAATGAAATTTAAGGAAAGACATTCACATGGATCAAGCCCAATTGAATCTCATTCACTCAAAGTGAAAAGGAATCTCAACCATCCATCTTGTCTACTTGTCCCAAGCTTTGAGGACACAAACTTTGCTTTGTCTTCAAAGGGTGGAACCAAAGACTTAACCCCAACTCAATCATGATTAAACACAACTACACCCCCTACCATTGGGAAAATCTATAAAAGGAAGGATAAAATCCTTCATAATTCATCAACCACCGATCTGAGAATTGCATCAAACCTCTTGCAATTTGAATTTAGAAAAGTATTTAAGAGCAATTTTAGCATTTATCTTGATAATTGTTAGCTTTAGCATTGTTTTATCTTCGTCATTCTCATTCTAGGACTATCATTAATGAGAGCTTATTGAGAGCTCACTCATTAACATCTTAGTTAGAGAGCCATAGGATGCTCAATTAGTCATTGATTTTGTTAAATGGTTGCTCAATTATGGTTGTATTTAGTTATTATTTCACTTATTATTGATGATTAACCCTAATTCTATGAAGGTACATTTATTTGTAAACAGGTAGAATGGAACATATTAGAAGTATTCTCATCAGTAATCAAAAACTCCCCAAGAGCCTCCCCCACCTCCTCAAGGACGGCACCTTGCCAAAGATGAAGAGGAAGATTGGGAAGCCTCACCCAAATAGGCATATTGTTGAAAACTTCAGAAGAAGGATCAAAAGCTGGGTGCCATGGTTTTAACATAAGTAGGAATTTATCCTCCTCCCAAGAAAAGAAATTTTCGCATAAAATTTTATTTTTATCCTTAGAACAATCAAATTTAGCAACGAAAAAACCTTTAGCTAAAGGGATGATATGAACATTATCTGAGAGTATTGGTTCCCATTTTCGGGCGATCTAATCATGAAGTTATGACAATGTCGGCCAGAACCCCCGAAACTAATAGATTAGAGCTAGACCCATAAGGGTCTTAGAGCAAGACTCTAGCTCCCCAACAGCAACAGCAGAGAGCTGGACAGAGAAGACTCTTCCTTTTTTACTAGTTTCTCTTGAGTAGTGGAGACATATTTTCTTGATATCAACCCAAGTTGATTGGGTGATATCTCCTCCTGCCATTAAGTCCAATGCTTTAGTGCAACTATCATTGATCAGCCTCAAAAAGAGAAAATTTTGTGATTTTTCATTCAACTAATGGTGTGTGGAATTCTACAGGCTGAATAGAAATCTTGATATGTAATCCTCCAGGCTTTCATCTTATTTTTGATGCATTCTAAAAATATCATCTCCTCTCATGTCATTTCCTCTATAGTATTTCTTGTACTTTGTTAAGAATATTGACTTCATCTCATCCCAATCATGCATAACATTGCCCCCCAAACCCATAAACCATCTGAGAGTTGATTCTTTTATAGTGGCACAGAATAAGTTGAGCCTATGGGTATCAATGGTGTAGTCAAAACTTTAAAAAAGGATGTCAAATTCAAAGAGGAATGTATCAGGGTCCTCTATGACCAAGCCATAAAATTTGGGAAGAGTTGAAGCAAGAATATTCTTAAGGTTGTTATTGTTATGATGAGCAATAAGAGGAAATAGAAAGGTAGGAGGGTTTACTACCATTCTTGGTGGACCTCTTGGTGGATTTCTTAGTTGATAAACCACTAAAGCTAGTTGGTTATCAACTTTATTTTGATTGAATGGTTTATCAGGAAGATGAATAGGCAAATTGGCTAGGATATCAATGAAAGGGTTTGGGTTAAGTGACTCTTCAAAGATATTTAGACCAACTGGTTCTTCTTTTGAGAAAGATGTAGAGAAGGCTAAATTTGGTTCAACATCAACATAAGGGTTCTCTTCTTCTTCTTCTTGCTGGACAAAGATTTCACCTAGCTGATTGTTAGAGTAATTGGGAAGGAATCTTCCCAAGGAATCTCTATTTCTTCTATGTATGCGGGTTGGTGATTAAAAACTAACTTAGGCTGAAATGAAAATTTCAAAAATACTGACTACAAAAAACTAAAGATAGCATAAAATGAACTAGAAATTTGACTCATGATTGCAATAGGTCCTTATCTTGACACCATCCCGATAACGGTGCCAAAAATGCATTCCTTTCCAAAAGGATAAATAACTTGGTTCAACTCCTCTACTCACAGACTAGTCATCTTAATTAAGTGGTTATATTTCCTATGGTAAGGTTTATCTAATATGTCAACCCATGGTCATGAACTTGAAATGGTTTTGCACAATATATGTACTAAGTCTCCATTAAGGCTATGATAACTAATGTTGGAAAGAGAAATCATACAGGAAAATAGATGCTTGAAACTAAACCTACTTGGTTATCATCTACTTAAGCATGAATAGTATTGAGAAATAAATTAAAGAAATTAAGTTTAGGTCTATCAGACACGAAACTACTATGCCTGCTTTGGCTACAGGAACAAACACATGAACTATTTCTTAGTGGTTATAGGAACATACAAGTGACTAATCAAAAACTATAAGAATTATAAATTAACAACAAAATGAAAAGGATCGCTCACCAAGTGGGACCCCTTGGATGAGTGAATCCAAGTTCCTTGACACATTATAAACTTAGAATAATCATTTCTTTATTCATATAATAGAAAATGATTATACATAGTACTAGAAACTATGAAAACTATATTTATGAAAATATTTACATCACTATTAATCTATTGTTGTCTGATCTTAGCTAGCCTCCGAAGAGACTTCAACATCTTATTTAAACTAAAACTTCACAAATAACTGACTAACTAACCAATTGACCACCTCTAACAAAATATATGAGTACAATTATTACATTGAAAGTAGAAAGGAAAGATTATCTCAACAAGAAAGAAATGGGCTTCCTCTTATCCATGAGAGAGAGAGAGAGAGAGAGATACTCCATATATTTTCTCCACATTAAAACATTACTGAATCCTCCAACTGGAAAGTAGGCTAATCAGTTAATCTATTAATGAGTCTTCAATTCTCTCCTCTTTGCTACTCTCAACTGCATGACTTGGTCCAAGAACTGGTAAAATACATTAAGTATTAGCTTGGCCATTCTTCCTTGTTCTTCTATTCCTATAGTGAAAGGTTAGGAACACAAAAATATGGAGATACATCCATTCCATGCTACATACATTTATTTGAATTCAGATTTCATTACTATGGATATATCACATGGCTACAGGAAAATAGACTACTTGGTTGCAGGAAACCCATTATGCTTTAATTATTAAAATATATATATATATATATATATATATATATATATATATATATATATATATATATATATAAAGATAACCATGGTTTAGAACATCAAGTATTTCATCCCAAAAGTATGCAAGTCCATATGCCATATGTTCATTAGATATTGTTTGAAAAGACATAAAACTATTAAAATCAAAGTCTTTAAACACCCATAAACCCTATAACACTTCCAAGACAAACAAGAGAAACTATAACAAAATAGGTTGTTATTTCAACCCATCAATGACCTTGGATTTGATTTATATAGTATGGTGAGACTCGAATCTAATGTGACTATGCAATATGAATGATATGGATGATGGGAAACCTAAATGTAATCCTACAAAAGGAGGAAAGACTCATTCACAAAGAGAGTATTCATAGATCAATTGTTGGTGTTATTACAAATGTCTCTTGGATAGTGTATGTAAGGTAAATTCACACAAGTATAGAGAAAATCTATTAAAAGATATGACATATCTATTGAAACAACAAATTGACTAAGATCAGATATATTTGTGGAAACACATAGCATAGCATATATGTCAAATGACGAATCTAGGGAAACAAAGAGTGTATCTATTGAATCAAATATCTATGTAATTATAGAGCGTATATGTGGAATGAAGAATCTAGGAAAGCACAGAGCGTATCTATGGATTAGTGAACTATGAAACTTGTTAGACTTCTAGCTTAAGATTTTGATACAAAAAATACATTTGGTAGATAACAGAGTGTATCCATGCAATGATTATTTCAAGGAGTTAACAAAGACACTTTTGTGAATTGGAAAATCTGTAGGATTTTGATGATTATGACATGTTTTTTAGGACTGGATCATATCTGATGGATAACAAAACATATCTACAAAATGGTGCTTGAGGAAGTTAATAAGGGTGCTTTTGCAAACTGACAAATCTAAAGGATTTTGATGATTATGACAAGACTTTGATAGCAAGGTCATAGCTGGTAGATAATAAAAAACTTCAGCAAGAGTATATGACATGCTTCTTAGGAATGATAGAGTGTATCTATATGATTATTTGGTGCATCTAGTGAAACAATTGGCAAATTCATATTTTTTTTTAAATGGGTTTTTAAATAGAATTTGTTTGGTTCAGTAGGAGTATCTGTAGGATGACAAAACTAGCATATATGTTATTTTAAAGAGTGTATCTACTAAAATAGGCTAAAAATCCGCTAAATAATTATGCAAATCCATTGGACAGCTGAACAATGACTATGCTAAGTATGTTCAAATCCACCAATGAATGGTGCACATCCTCCCAACATCAATGCATATCTGAGAAACTAGACTTAAACTAGCACAAAGTTTGAATTGACTTTTGTGGGAAAAAGATATGTGATACAAACACACGAAGCACAAAAGGTAGGTTAGTCAACAAGTACTTGTACAACTTAAAATTGAGGACAATATTTATTAAATTCCAACTTGGATAAATCCAACCATGCTTACTCAAAGTGGACAGTCTAGAAGCTTAGAGGTGCGAGTTCCTCCTTTGTGCACTCACTTCTCTAGCACACCAAGCTTTGAATTCCAAGGGTATTCAATTTCCATGGAACCACTATCTCTACTAAGAGCCATGTGTATGTGGGATGTCTTTGGGAACCCTTAGCATCAGTAAATAGAAGGATTTTGGAAAACTACAATAAGGTGTTTAATCTAATTTATTGTTTAGGTGTCCATGTATTCTCTTTCCCTATTACTAGGAGGCTTCCTTCCTATAGAACACATGTATTGGGAAAGTCGACAAAGGTAGGCAATTAGCACCCATAATTTGGCTTTTTGGCCCCACTAATTTTATATAGCGACTGAGAATGACTTAGCCTTAAGCCTATTATCACTTGGATCATCCCTTTCACTTGGCCTTATAGATTTCCCAAAAGGTAGGTCCTCTAAAAAAGATAGAATGAATTTCTCTTCACCCAAGGTTCGTGAAGCTGAGGGGAGAGGATATGTTCATTCTCTCTTTTTTGGGGTTATGTAAATATTTATATCACACCAAACACAACAAACAATGATTGTTCTTTTTTAAACACCAAACAAAGTATTCTTACACTAAACAAGTACATAGTTCATTGATTAATCCAATTGGTTTCATAAACAAATCCCCTTCTCTTTGGTAGTCCTACAAGAAAACTCGTTAACATTTACGGGGGCTTTGACAAGTGTAGACAACCTTGTTTTGCGGTGAGATTGCACATAGACAAGAAGAGTTAGTAGATTATCAAAAATATGTATCAAACAAATCTTAAAAATGCATTAAATGTCTAATATGTTGAATTTCATAATGCATATGTTGTTCTATATAGTGCATCTGGTCAATCGTAGAGTGTATCCGCAAAAACAAACAAATCTGTTATATCATGAAAACTTTCAAACACAAAAAATTACATTTGGTGTATCTTTTATTTTAGAAATGTGGATGTGCTTTAGTGTATCTAGTGATTCCCAGAGCATATCTGCTAAAACAAGAAAATCCATTATATCATGAAAACTTTCTAAAACACAAAAAATTACCTTGTACGTATCTGTTGTTTTAGAAATGCAAATATGCATCGGCATACCTGGTGTTCTAGAAAAGTGGATTTTCATATCAAAGATAATAATATTAATTTTAGTCTAGGCGTATCTATTGATTTATAGTGTGTATCTACTATTCTACAAAGTATTTTCGGTGATTTGTAGAGTGTATCAACTATTTTGTGAAAAAGTGTTTTTGAGGTTTTTGACAATTTCGCTAATGCGAGTAAAAATTTTGAGGCATATGTGGTGAAGCATGTGTAAATAAATCTGAAACCTATAAGCTTCAAAACATACTAAAATCACCAAAATTGTTAGTTTTGAACCCGGATAGTGGGTCCCACCAGACATGCAAGAATGTGTGTGAGTAAATGTGAACCAAAGGAATGCAAATAAATAGTAAAAAAAATCATAGCATGAGTTAAAATGACATACATTAATGAACAAAAAAGATAACAAAAATAACAAGTATGCAAACCATATTAACCATGTTGTACCCTCTTTATTGTGACGATTTGTCTAGGATTATATGATTGGATGTGTGCTCACAAATTTGGCAGCATAACAGTACTAGAATGCTCCATTTCTTGCTCAAGCTTCCAAGGATAATGGTTATGGCTTCAATATTTTCACAAATGTGGATGGTTCTAAAAAAATGCCTAAGAGAGCTTCCATAATGAAAATGTGTGAAAGATTCAAAGTTGGAGAGATTTTTGCATAATAGATGTGAATAGAATGTGTGAGTGAGTGAGAGATTAAAATGAGAGATATTTTTCTCCTTATCTCTTTAAGAGGTTAGAGATCCTAAAATTTAGGAGAAGTGGTAGGGGTTGAGTCAATTAACTTTCCATAAAATGTCCTTTAACCCCAAGGTCAAATTCATTTATCCTTTGGATTTGGAGGGAAAATGATAATTTAATTAACTTTTCTTTTCTTTTCCTAATTCTTATTTTTAGGAATGTCCACATGTATTTGTGGGTTGGACTTAGGGACATGGGTTAATTAGGAGGTGAGTGGATAGGTTAGGGTTTGGTAAGTGTGGGGGGAATTTGGTGAATTTTGAATTAATTTTAATACAAAATAAAAGAAGATTGATTTAATTAAATAGGTGTATCTATTTAATTAAATAATATTGGACATTAGGAGGGGGTTAATTAAATAGACTAACCATTTAATTGACAAAAGGACTATAGAGGAATGAGGTGTGATAATTTTATCAAACAAATCACTAGGTTCATTTAATAAAATAGGATCAAGGGCATTAGGTAAATTAAACAGGTTAACTTTCCTAAGACTATAAAAGGTGAATAATTAATTATGTGTGGATTTGGGTGTCTATAGAATTAATGTATAAAATGATGTCTAAGGTGTAGGTAATGTACCCTAAGAGAGATTCTATAAACTTCAAAGGTAAACCCTTTAAGGAAAGACTCTAATGATATTAAGGACTATCTTGACTTCAAAAGGTAGGACAAAAATCACAAATTCTGGCAATAATGTATGTCTAAGATCAATGTTAACCAAAATGATAAGTTCCTAAGACAAGGCTAGTAGATAAAGTTGTGGATCAAAATTTCAACAAAGCCAATATAATACACAAGATCACTATAAAAATGTCCTAAGAAAATGCACCCTCTCATTTGGCAAATGACTCTAGAAAGTGTAATACTTGACCCTAAGATATGCAAGCTATGTTTTTTAAAAAATTAAACTAAAATGATGACTATGCAAGATAAAGCAAGGTTCTAAACTCTAAATGAAAAAATGATACTAAAGTTTAAGATATGAACTAATATGTAAGGGTGTGTTGATCACAACATTTCAAGATAAAAAAACCAGTAGAATGTTTTTTTTAGACCCATTTTGATCCTTTTTCCTCTATGTAGGACAATGTTGCAGGACCCGTGTTGATTCAGTTTTCTTTGTGTAGGACACTATTGTAGGACAAGTTTTGGAAAACTATACAAAATCAAGAATCACACACTTAGTATATAGTTATGGGACTGGCTCAAAAAAGAAATGATTATTGTATATTCAATAAATTTTTCAAGTTGCAAGTTTTCACAAGGTCTGACACAATAAAAATAGAAACAAGCAATCTAACCTAAGGTTAATGGCTTAAATTATAATATTGTAGGCCCACTTCTTGGATGCCCATCAACTCACACAGTCATGTCACACAACTAGAGCTTAAAAACCATCTTGAAGGTGCCCATATTTTTTTCTTTTTTCTATGTATTGTTGTCGTGTTAATGAAGATCTCTTTCATAATAAAATACCATGGGACGCATATGATGGGGATCTTGGGGGAAGATTCTTCCCTCCCATTACACTATAATAAGACAATGATTTAGAGGTGAACCAGGTGGCTTCTAATTAATAGGGTTTTAGTAAGTTCCGTGGAGTTTCCCCAATTGGTTTGTACATGTGTGAGAAACTTTAGTATCTAGTGGACCACATCGACTCCTTAGGCACGCAGGCCCGATCTAAACTATCATCCACACACCTTGTCTGAGCTTGGTTAGATATAAGACAATTTTGGGGTTTACCCCACATCTTATTTATGTATCAGTCAAAAGGATTTGTCAGTTTGAGATCATCCTCTAGAGGTTAAACACACCCCTAAATATGCCTCTTTAAAAAAAAGGGTTTTTAATCTAACAGAATGTGCAAGCACACCAAACACACAAGACACCAAGTTAATTAAATTAAGCATCAAAATCAAATGTTAGCTAATCTAAATCATCCATACAAGCACATGGGTTCATTTTTAAGCACCAAACCAAATGAGATTTGCCTTGTACAATTTTAATGCACCAATCTCAGATGTATTTTTCCTTATTCAATTGTTAACCACACATCAATTTTAAGTACCAAAATGAAATGTAAATTTGTGATGTTTGAGCATACACTATTCATTTTAAATGCATCAAAAGAAAATGAATTGATTTTAGATTTAAAAAGATTAACCTTGTTTCCACGCCAAACACTAAAAGAAAAAATTAGTACAAAAAATCTAGCAATTAGTCTTGGTAATCCTTGAGTGCACTAAGGTTAACATCATGATAATACAAAATTTCAATGATCCTGAATACCTTGTTGTCATGACCCGAAATTGACATACGAATAATATAAATACATATAGTTTTAAGCATATATAATTTCTTTAAGTATGAATATATAATTATTTATTTGAATTCCTTAAACAATAATTGATTATTTATTTAATGAGTAAAAGATATTAATCAATATTAATAATAATAACCAGTATTAATATAATATTAATTAATAATATTAATCATTAATACCAATCTATAATGTAGTATTAATTTTATTAATCATTAATGTTAATCTGAAATACAGTATTAATTAATAATATTAATCAATATATAATGTTAATCCAAACATAGTATTAATTTATATCAATATATAACATTAATCATCAACGTTAATGTACATGATATTAATTCTTAATATTAATATATATACCTTGTTTACATTAGAAGAAGCACAACATTATATTATAATATTAGTGAAAGACAACATTAGTATATATGCAGTGTTGAATATTTGATAAGTTAGCAAACACAAATTAATATGGAAGGGTGCAAAGACATGAGACGTGTCTTTTGAAGAGGAGAAAATAGGGAATTATAAAGATTTTTTAATATGGATGACAAGAAAGGAATATAAAAAAAGGAAGATATATTACGACATAAATAGGAATGAGGAGTATCTTCGTAAGAGGATTGTATGCAAATGGAATCACAGTCTATAATTGATGTACATCAGATTATGAAAAGATCTAGTTTATAATATTAAATCATTGTTTGAAGTATATTACATATATATTATAATATAGATATATTTTTACAAGATCTAATGATATATCTAAAATATAAGTATATCTGAGTTATATACATATGAATGATTTAAGACTGATACGTGTGTGTGTGTGTGTGTGTGTGTGTGTGTGTGTGTGTGTGTGTGTGTGTGTGTATATATGCATATGTATATGTATATATGTATGTATGTATGTATATATATATGTATAGTGGATATATGTGAAGTATATATCTGAAGTATATACTGTATTTATATATTTGAATGTTCTAATGCATATAATAGAATATTCTATGGTATATTTTTAAATGATACAATATATTCAATTATAGGAATGATCTAATATTTATATAAATTATATATATCTTTTAGTAATAATGAAAATTGCAATTCTATACCAGTTATGTCGTGTCTATACTTATATTTGTAATGTATTTGTAATTATAATACTTAGCTAATTCTTTAATCACTTACTAATACTACCAAGTGGATAGGGAGTTTGTGAAGGGGAGAGTAATTCGGTCACAGTGAGGATAAGATTCCCAAAATGGGCTTTGTTCATGAGGGAGCCTCTTGGAGACTGTTTCTACCCGAGCACAGTAATTCTACCATCCATCTTAGGGTTAATGATTAGGAGATGATTAAGGTATTGAGGCCTAAGTATGTATTATTGCTAAATATGATTTAGATGCATAATGACATATGATATTTATTGGGAACTAGCATTCTCCTAGTACGAGACATGATAATTTACCATCTCTAAGGGCAATTCAAACTCTAATTAAGAATTTTAGAGAAAATCAAGTAAGGTCCCAAAAGGGATCATTACACTTGTCCAAATATGTATTAAAAAGTCCTTTGATTTCTGCTTCCAAGGTGTTGATTCATATTACGTGAGCTACTCTCTCTCTCTCTCTCTCTCTCTCTCTCGTTGTTCAACTAGCTCTTGGATCTTGATTTTTTTATGTTTTGGTGCTCAACTACATTTTTTAATGTTAGCATTTGTGTATTTTCAATGGTGCAAATGTGTTGTTTTACAACAAAGAATCAAAATTTAAAGATAGAATAAAAATTGTTTGACAATCAAATGCATTGTTCTAGTTACGTGAGTGCATTGTTCTGATGCAGTATCTAGGGTTTTCAAATATACTATCTATGGTGATCAGAGACAGACTATAATGAATCTTTACAAAGAGTGTGGTGATCCAGAATATCAAGTGTGAAAATTGTGTATAATGAATGCATGGATTGCAATTTGTGATTGTGTCTATCCATCCTATTGTTAGTAAAAAACCAAAAAATTGAGATGAAATAATAAAATCAATTAGACAATGAAAATTAATGCATCTAGAAATATTTATCCAACATAATTTATAGCAAGTAATGCATTAAGAAAAATATAGAACAACCCAAGAAGAATAAGTTGTGATGAAAACACAAAGATAAATAAAAAGGTAGTGCATTGCATCCATTCTAAATATGTGTTGTTCTCAATTTATGAGTGTGTCACTATGATGTGTTGAGTGTGTCATTTTTGAAGGATATGTGTGTTTCTTCTACCTATTGAAAGTGATGATTGAACAATGAGAGTGTGTTGATCAGAGAAAACATGTGCATCATTTCAACCTATATATGTGTCAAAATAAAACTGTATATACACAAAAATAGAGAGAAGGTCAAATTCTCAAAGTTTAGTGTTCCACATCAGGTTCACCATTTTTTAATTAGGGTAATAAGGATATGTAATACCTAAAATAGTATCAAAATCTCAATCACAAAGAGATTTGTCAAGCAATTAGCACCCTAATATCAAAAGAGGGTGTAAGATATAAAGAAAGAATGAACAATCAATAAAATGAAATCATTTCCAAAACATGAACATGTAAACCAAAAATCATTCTTTATTGTTCTCCTTCTCCATGAAATTTTGGGCTCTAAGTATTGAAATCAAAGTGTGCCAACATAAGAATTCAAAGCAATTATGGTTTTCAAAATATGAGAAAAGGCTCTCATTACATATATTTTTAGAGTTTTTGATCAAGATTCCCTTATTTGTGGAGCTGATTATCTATGATTGAAGAGTTAAACTCTGAGTGAGTGAGAGTTAAACTCAATTGATTACTTTGTCAACAGATTTGATTGATATATTATCAGAATAGATTGAAGAGTTGATTGAATTGATTGGAAACTTATTTGATGAGGTGGAATAAAAGATTGGATAGATTGATTAGTTAGGAGAGAGAATTGTGGAGTTTGAAAGTTGATTGAATAGTTAAGAAATTTGATTGATTAGTGAACTAGAACTTAGTATGAGTCAGAAGTGGGAGAGTAAATATGATTAAATAAATAAAATAATTCATTTATTTGCATATGTAGGGAATATAAATAAATAATTAAACTTATTTATTTATTTAGATGAATAGTTAGTTTAATTAAATAATATAATTTATTTAATCATGAGAGGGAATTTGATTTATTATTATATGCGTATAATAATAATAAAGAATGAATTTTAATTAAACAATGTGATTTTTTTATTAAGTAAAGTGTTATAGAGAATAATTAACTTTAATGTTCATTATTTAATTACTTTATAGGGGAATAATTGATGAGATATTGATTTCAATGTTTAATAATTAAATAAATTTACTTAATTAGGAAATTAAGAGAAATAATGAATTTGAATTTAGAGCATAGTAGAAAGACACAAATTAATTAAATAATAAAGTTTATTTATTAATTTAAGAGGAATATTAGTAAAGTTATTGTGTTAAAGCCATTGGTCATTTTTAAGTGTCTACACATGTTGCCATTGTCGTCATGTCCCCTACATTCTAAGCCTAGATTTCGGCCACAGGTCAAACCTGCTTTTTGGTTTTCGTTTATGTGCATTTTAGCTCATTGTATGTATGTATCAACTATTATTTATAGTTTTTCGGTAACTTTCCTAATTAATTATTTATGATACTTCATTTCATCATTTTCATTTTCATAATCACATATTTTATAAAAGGATCACTATCTTGTTAGGAATGGGAACACTAAGAGGGGGGGGGGGTGAATCAGTGGTCTATATATTATTACTTTTTCTAATATCTTGAAATTTAACTTAATTGCTTAAGTACTGAAATGAATATCAATGCAAGTAAGATAAACAACCATAACACATGACACCGGATATGATTATGAGGAAACCCAAATAGGTAAAAACCCCGGTGGGAATTGATACCCATTAAGAACTGCACTAGTGTATTATGATCCCTGTTAGAAGATCTTACAACCTTGTTAGGAGTTGATCTTTACAATGCTTTTAGTACAGTGACCTGGTCAAGGGTCAGACCCTGTTAGGAGTCTTTTACAATAACCCTGTTAGGGGTGGGGACACACTATCCTAGAACTCATTTCTCAAGTGGTGAAGGCTACAACCTTCTGGATCTCAGATACACACTATATCTGCAAGGTGAACTGTTGTTGTGACACTACGTGTCAGATCAGTTCCTTTTGTGTGATGATGCTTTAACCTCTTGTAAAGATCTACAACATTCTAACTACTCTTTGCATACTTCTTCTCTGCTGCTATCAACTCTATATCTCATTCCATCCTTAATTACAAAGGTGAATGTCTTATTTATATGCACTAACAAAACTATTCACTAGGTCGGCCTTCAACCTATTACATACTGTATCATCTTAAAATGGAAGCACTTCCATCTTGATAGGCTAAGCACCCTATTTTAGTACATTTATCATGATAGATTTGCATTTAGGATGCATTCTGCACTTATCTTCTTCATTCTAGGTGAAATTAGGGTTAGGATCCTGAGGATTCTCCTTAATTTCCCTCTTCCATGGCTCTATTTTCTAGGTAGGACTTATAAATAGGTCCTCTTGGCCTTCATCACAGTCATCATAGGATTTTATGCCTGTCCCTAGCATTCTATCCCATTCTAATATCATTTTTAGGTCTTCGGGCATCCCCGGGACCTCCTGTCCTGATTTTGGTTGGATCTGGGCCCACAGGGTCAAAGTTGAGGTTGATCCTGACTAGGTCAGGATCAAGGTTGACCCTGACTAGTTTAGGATCGAGCTCATACCTAACTAGGTTAGGATCGAGCTCATTTTTTACCCCCTCCAGAATTTGTGCCCCTTTCTCAAATTTGGTCCCGACGGGCCCTGAAATCAATGTCAGGCCCTCAGATCCGAGTGTGAAAAGGTTTTAATTTGAATTTCATTTAATTATTTTCCCTCCTTAGTTGGTTATTGTGATTGGACCTTAATTCAAGGTGAAATTTGAATTATGGGTCCCCACATTGCTCTAGGAGCCTCACCTTGAAACCTCTATATAAAGACTCTCATTTGCATTCATTCTCACCAAGTAACACCAAGAAATTTCATGATCTAGTGCTCTCAAGGAGATGATTTCATGAATAAGAAGATTTCAAGCAAGCAAGGAATGGTGAAGATGCAAGATTGCAAGAGGATGATATACAATATCAAGCCATTGTTGACATCAAGCATCTTTGTGAGCACATATTTGGAGCAAGAGAGATCCTTTCTTCCTTGATCCACCATTATCAACTTTCAAGCATTCAAAGACACAATCATGGGGTAACAATTACGGATTGTGAGTTTGGTAGAATTACTTTAGCCTTAGGGGCTTGGTATGCTTTTCTATCTCATTCAAATCTATGCATTGTTGTTTCATACATATTCATGCTAGGATTTTGATCTAGAGGATTAGATCTTGGCATTACACTTTCAATACATACACACACATTCTATTTCAATTGGCTATTTGTGGAGGTGGAGATCACCAAAATGGGGGTTTGACTAAGGAAAAACCCTATATAGCCACCCCAAAAACTCCTTTTTTCAGATATCTATGGTCGTTGTTTCAAGAATTAGAGGACAGATCTGAGTACCCTTTTCGCCAAATTTCTGAGATCTGTGAACAAAGTTAGAATTGACCTTCAGAATAAAAATCTAGCCTTTGACCTTTTATGAGCGTCAAAGACTACCTGCTGCCAAAAAGACAAAAAAAATTTGGGTTTTCTCTATCTCAGCTTCTTGATCCCAGATCTGGTTGCAGAATCCTCTAAAACTCCGCACAGGCTGCAGAAAATAGGTATTTCTAAATCAATTTCATGATGAGGTATGTATCTTGACCTAATTAATTTTCAAATATTTCCAAATTTACTTATATTATTCCAAATCAAAAATATATTACAAATGAATAGTGTTGAATGTTAGGTGCATTGTTAAGGTTCCATTTTTCCCCTATTCATTTTGGTGAACCCGTTTATGACAACTCTTTCTTTTATGGTGTTAGATTTAAATCTTGTATGCTTATAAGATTAGATTTCTTGCATTTATATCTGAAAATACAAAAACATTGCAAAATTCCTTTAAAAATATAAAAACATTTACATTTTTATACTTTTTGTTTTTTCTTGGTATTCAACATGTATGATTCTTGTTTTGAGTACTTTGATGAGGCTTTTGTTGTACAAAAGGATAGATTCCCTAATGAGGTACATGGTAGTGATGATGAAAATGGTTTGAATATGATCTCCATGGATCCTATGCCTATTTCACTCTCCTCCACAACCTCTCAAATTGACCTTTACCATAGGGTGTGTGCATGGTTACCTTCATGTCCCACTATTTGTCACATTGATAAACCTAAAATGATATATCCTACGCCTTTGATGATGGTAAAAAGATGTCCTCATATAACAATTAAGGGTAAGCCTAGAGATCCTTTGGATTTCTTTGATAATGTTGATTCTATTTCACATGCTTATCGCACATGGAATAACCCTCAACCTACTGTTCTAGTTTCTTTATCTCCTTCTCAACCTATGCTTCCTCAAGCACCTAGGTATCCATCTACCTTTAAGGAGTAAAACTTAGTTGACCAATTATGTGCTACTCCTGCTAAGATATCTTTATGGGAATTACTTCAAACCTCCCCGACATATCATGAGGCATTGCAAAAAGCTTTATCTACTCTTCCTACTTCACCTCCTAATCAAGAGAACATTCATTCTATTTTGGATTGTATGCATACTATGCCTTCTATACCTCCTATTGTGTTTTATGATAATGATTTACCTTCCTTAGAGGTGCAGAATCAATATGATGCTCTTATGGTGGTTGTCTCTATTAATCAGAGTATCATTCAAAGAACCTTAATTGATAATGGATATGGACTTAATGTTTGTAGGATGGATATGCTCAAGGCAATTAAGGCTAATCTTACTACTATTCAACCTAATAATGTTCCTATACGTGGATTTTCAATATTGTGAAAAGAACTTTGGGCATTATTACCTTACCTGTTAAAGTTGGTCTAGTTATTCTAAATACTCCTATTCATGTTATGCCTAGACCTCTCAATTATAACCTTCTTTTAGGAAGACCTTGGTTACATATTATGCATGCAGTTCCTTCTACTCTTCATCACAAGGTTAGGTTCATCTATAACAACTTAATGTATAAATTACATGCGGATGATGCCTCGAATCCTTGCTTAAATGAAGAATATGCTAAAATCTATGAACCTCTTCAACCTAGTAAAGAGATTGAAAAACAATCAGAGATACAACCTGAGATTCAACAACAAGAAGCTCCGTCTTCTTCTTCTTTGACTAAGGATGACTAGGGGACATTGGATTTTAATCCTACATTTATTGGAGAATACAAGGTCTCTGATTTGGAATTTATGAAGCAACAAAATGAATTTGAGAAAATAGTTTTTACTTCTTCGCCACTTTCTAAAGAATTAAAAAGTAATTTTGTTGTCGCTTCGATTAATGAAATGATTGAAACTATAAAGCCTGATTGTTATGACATTGTGACATATGCTGCTCCTTGGACTCCTTTTGACATGACTGATCAATACGGTCTTGGTTATCATTTGCTTAAGAAATTGGGATTTAATGGGAAAGGATGTGGTAAATATGAACAAGGTATACAAGTACCTTTGGATAATGAAGTTTATGATCATACATATGGATTAGGATTCAATCCTTATAGACAACCATCTACTTTTCCTCTTAATGTTAATCATATTTGCAGTGGACAATTGAAGTTGGTTAACCCATTGCTTATTGATCTTAATCAACAATCCTCTTTGGATATTTTTCCTAAAGATGAAGCCTTAATATAATTTTTAGGGGTTTATGAGGATTTACGTAAGTTTCATCACAAACGAGGAAAGCCTTATTCTTTAAAAATTGATGCTTATTTTGGAGAACATGAAGAATAGGATACTCTTCCTTTACCAATGGATTCTCTGATAAGAAGTGATTTGTTAATCACTAAAACTATTGATATTCAAGTAGATAAAAACAACTCTGAAAGGATGATAAAAATCAAAAAATGTTTGAATCAGGATGAACGTGATCAAATGGTTTCCCTTTTGCTTCAATTTAAGGATATCTTTGCTTGGACATATTCAGATATGCCAGGTATAGATTCTAAGATTATTACTCATAACATCATTTTAAAACCAAATATGAAACCTGTGAAATAGAAAATTCAAAAGATGAATCCACGAATTGCTTTATTAGTCAAAGGTAAAATTGAGAAATTATTGGATTCTGGATTTATCCATTCTATTGACTACTCAGATTGGATTTCAAACATTGTTCCCATGTCAAAAGGAGAAAATAAGATAAGGATGTGTACTAATTTTAGAGACTTAAATAAGGCATCCTTGAAAGATGATTTCCCGTTACCTAATATCGATATGATTGTGGATTCAACAACAGGTCATGCCTTGTTATCTTTTATGGATGGTTTTTCGGGATATAATCAAATCTTTATCCCTCCTAAAGATCAATTTAAGACTACATTTATCACACCTTGGAGAACCTTTTGTTGGGTCATGATGCCTTTTGGATTAAAAAATGCAGGAGCAACTTATCAGTGGGCTATGACCCTGATTTTTCATGATTACATTCATAAGATTCTTGAAGATTATGTGGATGATATCTTGGCAAAATCTATACAAAGAGAAGATCACGTTACTATTTTACAATAGATATTTGAAAGAATTAGAAGTTATAATATGAGATTGAATCCTAAGAAATGTGTTTTTGGAGTTGATTCTGGTAAATTATTAGGATTTATAATCTCTAAGCGAGGCATCGAAGTAGACATTGAAAAGATCAAAGCTATTGTTAATATGCCTCATCCTAAGAATATTTCTCAGTTATGAATTTTACAAGGAAAAATACAAGCTATTCGTCTCTTTATTTCTAATTTAGCAGACCAAACTATCCCTTTTACTTCCTTACTTAGAAAAGATACCACTTTCTCTTGGAATGATGAGTGTAAACAAACTTTTGAGCAATTTAAGGAGTATCTTGCGAATCCTCCTATTTTGCAACCTGCTAATTTTGATAAACCATTTCATTTATACACTTTAGCAACTCCACAGGCCGTGAGTGCGTTGTTAGCTCAAATTGATGATAATGATAAAGAAAGACCTGTGTATTACATTAGTCAGATTTTACTGGATTAAGAAAAAAGATATACATATTTAGAAAGACAATGTCTAGCTATAGTTTATGCATGTCAAAAATTTAGACATTATCTCATAAATGCTTAAGTTAATGTGATTGTCAAATTTGATCCTTTAAAACATCTTTTCTCACAAACTAATCTCTCTGGTCGGTTGGCAAAATGGGTGATGTTACTTATAGAATTTGATCTTAATTTTATTTCTTAGAATTCTATTAAGGGACAAGCATTGACAGATTATCTAGCTGAAGCTCCTTATCCTCACTTAGATAAAAGTTCTACGCAATAGAATTTCCTGATGATAATATCCTAGCTATTCAACAAGAGGATATTTGGGAATTGTATTTTGATGCATCTAAGTGTAAGACAAGTTCTAGTGTGGGTATCATCTTGATTCCACCTACGAAAAAAACCATCCCTCTATCATATAAATTAACCTTTCCTTGTACTAATAACATTGCGGAGTATGAAGCTCTTATAGCTAGACTACAAGCAGCTTCATCCCTTAATATCAAACATTTACAGATATATGGAGATTCACAATTGATTGTTGAATAGATTAAAGGAGGATATCAAACTAAGAATGCTAAAATGACACAATATAGAGAGATTTAGCTCTTGAAGTGCTTTCACAATTCTCCTCTTATATGATTCAAATTTTACCTAGGAAGGATAATCGACATGCAAATGCTATGGCAAGTGCAGCTTCCTTGGTTTGTCTTGAGAACAATGCTGAAAACTTTCAATTTACTATACAAACTCTTAAATACCCTACAATTTCTAACAAGATTACCTCTGACTGTGTCCATTTGCATTCGAATGAATGGTATTCACATATTTTTCATTTTTTGAAGGATGGTACTTTTCCTGAATCAGCAACAAGGAACATGTGTAATCGTATTAGGAAACTTGCAGCACATTACATTTTTTTAGGAGATACACTTTACAAATGCTCTTATGAAGGATTATTATTAAGATGTCTCAATATAACTGAAATTCCTGTAGCTTTAGTAGAGGCTCATTCTGGTTCTTGTGGGGGACATTTTGGTGGAAAATACCTAGTTAATAAATTGCTTCGAATGGGATATTATTGGCAAATAATGGAACATGATTCTTTTATGTTTGTTAAGAAATGTCCTCAATGTCAACAACATAGTAATTTGATTCATGCTCTTGCTCGTGAGCTTTGTAATCAAGTTTCTCCATGGCCTTTTAGTGTTTGGGGTTTTGATCTTATTGGAAAAATCTCACCGGCTTCTTCTCAAGGACATACTTACATTCTCACTGCTGTGGATTATTTCACGAAGTGGGTTGAAGTTGTTCCTCTTCATTCAACAATGGCAGATGTTATTTGTGATTTTATCCTTAATAATATCATAACAAGATTTGGTATTCCTTCGATGATAATTTTGGATAATGGAACCTCTTTTAAAAACAAAGAAGTCACAAAATTCTTGGAGAGATATAGGATTCAACATAGATTTTCAACTCCTTACTATCCTCAATCTAATGGACAAGCTAAAGCATCAAACAAAATTATTGAACAAATTTTGAGAAAAATCGTTAATAAGCATGCGAAAGATTGGCATACTCAATTGACTTATGCTTTATGGGCCTATAGGACTATTGTTCGTACTACCACAGGTACTTCTCCTTACAACCTTGTCTATGGTACTGATGCTAATATGCCTTTGGAACTAGAAATACCTTCTTTACATGTTTCGTTTCATGGGATAATTGATAAAGATACTTTTTGTGAACAATGCTTACATGAATTAGAAATGTTGGATGAACAATGAATACATGCATTAGAACATATCAAAGCTTATCATAAATCTCTTTAGAAACAATATAATCATAAGGTAATTGAACGAACATTTGCAGTTGGTGATTTAGTCCTTTATGAGAACCAGCGAAATGTGAATGCTTTATCAGGCGAAAAAGGAAAATTTAGCCCTAATTGGCTTGGACCTTTTGTTGTTATTGAAGACTTTGGTTCGGGTGCTTACAAACTTGCTGATATGGATGGTATTTATTTTAAGGAACCCATTAATATTATGCATCTTAAACATTATTACCCTTAATTTCATTTGTTCCATGTGCATTTATGTATTCCTTATAAAGATTCATTTTACAGGTTATGTAGTTTTAGCAAAATTACATATTGAATATGTTTATGCACTTTCTTTCTTTCTTTCTATTAAGTTTTATATTGATGAAACCATAGTAATCAAACATAGAACTAATCAGTAGAGAAATTTTTTCATTCATAAAAAAAAAAAAGATTTTTCAAAGTTTTGATACATATGTGGCCAATGGCCCTATCCATCACTACGTCTATCACTATGTCGCTCTGATGGCTGATGACTCCCAGATCTTTCTGCTCTATGCTGGGAAGATGAAGATTTGTGTGTCTGTGTATGGATCCTAGATATTCTCATACCATGTGAACCTCCTCGGAGACTTTGTACCTTTGCCATCAACTTCTCCTCTCTTTCTCTACACATTCTCAGCTCTCTTTGGATACATATAAAGATGTCGACATGCTTGTCAGGATCTCTATGACCGATGGAAGGCTCTCACTCATCGGCTGGTAGTTAGTAGGATATAATTATATCCTTGAGAACCTCAGATATAAATATCCTCCATTCTACTATGCTAGCTATAGAAAGAAATTTTTTATCAGTCTAGTGTCCTATTTATCTCAAATCAAATCACATATCAAATTTCATACCTAGGTCTCCCTCCTGGACGTCACTAAAGTGTCTAGATGGTGGGGGCATGGAGTGACTACTCTCTCCACACTCTCTATATCTAGGTCTTGATGGTGGTGTGTCTATGTGGGGCCATGGGGGCCGTCATAATCTTAGTGGTGATGCATGAGTAATAGGTATATTTGCACCAGTATCACCAGCTGGGGGCATGTCCTCCGCTCTCTCCTTCGTTCTATCTACTCTCTCCTCCTCCATGGGATCTCCCTCGAGGATGTGCTCCTCCTCATCTCTAATGCCCTCATCCTCCTCTATGGCTCCACTATCTCAGTGTATCCCCTCTATAAAGCCTGGGTCACCTGTGGGATAATCCTTGGGAAAGATAGGACAAATCCCCTCCAAACTCTAGTACCTGATGTAATCCCAGCTCATGCCTGAATAGGTCACATCTGATGGTACCTCTATGTCCTCTACCTCCTCTACATCACTATCCTCTATGTCTACTATTGATGGTTAGTGTATGGTGTCGGGTCTCTAATAGTATCTTTTCAGATGTACAGTAAACTCACCTCAGGTAGTGACCGTCTGATAGCTAGGCTGTGTCTCAGAATCTCCAGGCGTGTCGCTCGAAGTTCCTCTCTTCTCAGCATCTTGCTTCCTCATTTCAAATTTGCAAATGGTAAGAATGAGTAAGTATTTCTCTCTTTTTCTTATTTATAAGTTCAAATTAGGGTTTCCTTAGGGTAAACTCAAATTTTCCCTTCTTCTGCATTTAGATAGACATCCACTCTTTTCATCATAACTTGATTTTGGTAACTTTGTTTCCAATGTCGTCAGTGGCGTTGGAATCATGACTCAGATACATAACTCCTTGAACTAGTTTAGGAAGGTTGGGAATCCTTCTAATTGGTTTAGGAAAGGAATTTTCAACACTCTGCATCTCTAGTATATAGAGTTTTTCTTATCACCTTGTTTCACCCTTTTGAAGTAGAAAGCCAAAATAGGGGGGGCATAAGGGGCTCTGTACACTTCTCAAATTATCATATAGTAAGCTTTAGGTGATTTATGGATTTTCATTAACCTTGTGTATTGCAGGTTCTAACAGTTTTCTACAAGATCTTTACATTGAGGACTTGGCTATATCCTTTTTATTTACTATGATGTTTTCTTACTTTAGCTTGCATATTCACATAGTGTCCTTTCTAAGATAAAGTGGGGGCTAAATGTATCATCTTAAAATGGAAGCACTTCCATCTTGATAGGTTTAGCACCCTCTTTTAGTACATTTATCATGATAGATTTTCATTTAAGATGCATTTTGCACTTATCTTCTTCATTCTAGGTGAAATTAGGGTTAGGATCCCAAGGATTCTCCTTAATTTCCCTCTTCCATGGCTCTATTTTCTAGGTAAGACTTAGAAATAGGTCCTCTTGGCCTTCATCATAGTCATCATAGGATTTTATGCCTATCCCTAGCATTTTGTCCCATTCTGATATCATTTTTAGGTCTCCGAGCATATCCTTGGGACCTCCTGTCCTAATTCTGGCTAGATTTGGACCCACAGGGTCAAAGTCAAGGTTGATCCTGACTAGGTCAAGATTGAGGTCAACCCTAACTAGGTCAAGATCAAGCTTGTACCTAAATAGGTTAGGATTGAGCTTATTTTTTACCCCCTCTGGAATCTATGCCCCTTTCTCAAATTTGCTCCCGACGGGCCTGGAAATCAATGTCGGGCCCTCAGATCCGAGTGTGAAAAGGTTTTAATTCAAATTTCATTTAATTATTTTCCATCCTTAGTTGTTTATTGTGATTGGACCTTAATTCAAGGTGAAATTTGAATTATGGGTCCCCACATTGCTCTAGGAGCCTCACCTTGAAACCTCTATATAAAGACTCTCATTTGCATTCATTCTCACCAAGTAACACCAAGCAATTTCATGAATAAGAAGATTTCAAGAAAGTAAGGAATGGTGAAGATGCAAGATTGCAAGAGGATGATATAGAAGATCAAGCCATTATTGACATCAAGCATCTTTGTGAACACATATTTGGAGCAAGAGAGATCCTTTCTTCCTTGATCCACCATTATCAACTTTCAAGCATTCAAAGACACAATCATGGGGTAAAAATTATGGATTGTTTTTTTGGTAGAAGTACTTTAGCCTTGGGGGTTTGGTATGCTTTTCTATCTCATTCAAATCTATGCATTGTTGTTTCATACATATTCATGCTAGGGTTTTGATCTAGAGGATTAGATCTTGGCATTACACTTTCAATACATACACACACATTCTATTTCAATCGGCTATTTGTGGAGGTGGAGATCACAAAAATGGGGGTTTGACTAAAGCAAAACCCTATATAGCCACCCCAAAAACTCCCTTTTTCAGATATCTACAGTCCTTGTTTTAGGAATTAGAGGATAGATCTGAGTACCCTTTTCACCAAACTTTTGAGATCTGCAAGCAAAGTCAAAATCGACCTTCAAAATAAAAATGTAGCCTTTGACCTTTTATGAAAGAACAAAAAATTTTTGGGTTTTCTCTGTCTCGGCTTCCTGATCCCAGATCTGGTTGCAGAATCCTCCAAAACTCTGCACAGGCTTCAGAAAATAGGTATTTCTAAATCAATTTCATGATGAGGTATGTATCTTGACCTAATTAATTTTCAAATATTTCAAGATTTACTTATACTATTCCAAATAAAAAATATATTACAAATGAATAGTGTTGAATGTTAGGTGCATTATTAAGGCTCCATTTTTCCCCTATTCACATACAACACTTCCAAATGAATTGGCTCAAGTGTGTTTACATACAATGTGTTGGACTACAACTGATTTGGAATTTGATTGAAGAATCTATGATTAAAGATCACTGAGGAGTTGCTGATTAGATATGTAATATGATTAAATCAGTATTATGTTTTCATTGATGTCAACTAGTTTGACAACACTTATCTTGTAAGTTACTACACCGAGACATCTGAAGAAAGGTGAAAGAGATAAAGAACAGAGAAATCTACATGAGGAAAGATGTACATGACAGATGAGGATAAGGAACACATTGAGTAACTTGTTGATGAGTCTATGAGTTGATGATATTGACTTCATTATGTTGCATTCATCTATGATGAAGTATAGAGCTAAAAGACACAAAGTAGTGTTGTTGATAAATAAAGCATTTCTAGTATACACCGATGGAGTGTAGTGTATACCGACCATAGTATTAACTGAGCAGTGTTCACTGACACATTCTTTGTTAACCAAGGAGGACAGAATGAATTAAATGATTAGTTTAGCCAATAATATTGATGAGCTGGCAAGAGTATAACATTGAGGTAACAGATAATGTTTGTTACACAGATCGATGGCTGACAAAATTCAAAGAATATCTAACAAAGCAGATTGAAATGTGTTATTGACACAAGTACCGAGAAAGTTTAAGTGGCAAAATCTATGAATGTGATTAAGCGGCAAAATCTGATGGTGGAGAAGAAAATGATTTACTCATCTATATAAGAGAATAGAATTTCTTTATGAAAGTGTTGGAAGAAGAAGAAGCTACAAGATTATCACGTGAATAAGGTTTTCATGCATTCTGATCATACTAGTTAGTAAGAACTGAACTGTAGAACAATTACCAAGCTATAGAGAGCTATTACCGACGAATGGTAAGTTGATACAATATTGAATCTGAAGTGAATTATTGATTAGAAGGATTTGTATGGACTGAATATTGATCTGTAATCTGCAATTGAAGTTTTATTAAGGCAGGTCATTTTACTGTTACATATTTAACCATTGTATATAGTCTAAATCTCTTAACCGAGTGGACTCCAAAAGTCTTATGATGTATCATTCATAGAATGAACATTGTTATCCTGTCAACCCCATAGTGAATACTGGTTGGATGATAACTTCTAGTCTAAAATCCTCTAACAAGGTCACACCTGATAGTGTGTTTGTAACCTTTAATAGGTTTGGGTCTTAACCGACCTCACTTCAGAAGAGTGAACAATTTTGGGTTGTCGGTCCCAAGCGGTTTTTCCCTTTACAGGGTTTCCATGTTAAATCTCTTGTGTTATGTGTTGATTGTGATATTTTTTTGTTATCATACTTTGCATGTTACATGTTAGATTTGATTGGTAAACTATTATAAGTATTAGATTGGTAATCGGTAAAAACACAGACAGTGAAAGTTATTATTGCTTACCGACAAGCAGAAATTATTTTGAATTATACATTTTGGTTTGGGACACTGGATAACTGATTCACCCCCCCTCTCAATTATTCTAACATAATGATATTAACATGTCTATAACCTAAATACAATAGGTGCATAGCCTTTACAAAATAATATTATAAGCCCTAACCAAATTACCAACAATCAGCTCCATGCTTTGTTATGTTATGTCGCTCACTGTCTGTGTCACTTCATCTGGCTGTAACTTCTTCATACTAGCTCATATGATCATGTGCTCTTAGACTTAGCATGATTACATACTCAGAAGCTTATCTTCAAGGGCACATGCCATAACTTGGTCATACACATGTGTGGTGATGCTCTGTTCATCTGGTGCTCTGCTAACTGTCTAGTCTTCCATACTTAGCCATTTTTTGATCTTAAGAGTAAGTGCGCTGACTCCAAAACTCCATATGACTTTTTTCCATAATGAAAACACTTAATTATAGTCATATACAATAGTATAGTCAACTTTCCAATAATATCCCCCTTTGTCATTAGTGGAAACAAAGGAATATGGAAAAGTTACTAACTGTATCTTTATACAAAACTTTCTAACATATACTCTATCTTATATCTCCCTTCTAATATATACTCTACTCCCCTTTACATCATATACATAGCTCCATATTATCCCTTCTACTATATACTATACTCCCCCTTTGACATTAATGACAAAGGTGCTCGAAAAATATATCTACAAGTACTTACAAGGTGAGTACATCCAGATATGCAATCTTCAAGTTTTGGATCTCTTGCTACCAAAATGCTTTCAATGTATTTACAGTCTGAAGATGGGTGCACAAAGCATAAGTTAGTTTCTCCATCTTCTCCAAATCTAGACTCAGACCTTGATCATATGTCACCATAGTAGCATCAATCTCCTTGATATTCTGATTTAGCACATCCAATGAAGGTGCAAGTGCATTTCTTAACTGAGTTTGCCTTGCCCTTATCTTGGACATTTCTTGCTCTACCTTCTCTATTTTGTCCAATTGTCCTTGGTAGACATTATTGCACATGTTTACATCTATGGAGGGATCTTCTACTAATTTCCTTACTGCTTCTATCATTGATTCAGCTTCTTGAATCTTCTTTGAGAGGTCTGTAGTTAATTTATTCTTGTCCATACAATCAGCTATGATTTTTCTTACTTTAGCTGTTATCTCCTTCAACAAAGATCGACCAACTTTTAAAGAGCTAAGGTCAAGTGTGAATTTTTCTATCAATTCACTTAGCTTCTTTTTGAGATACTTTTCTTCTGCAACCTTGTATGTTGATTCCTCTAGGCTTGAAAAGTTTTCTTTGAAGCTTGTTAGGATGGTACTAACATCATCTACTGAATGTATATTGGATACTTTCTTGTCATTAGGTAGTAGGATATTTAGTATGTTGACTGATTCAACAAATAATGGATTCCTCATCACCTATTTCTCCTTGGCCTTCTCCATTGCAAGCACATTGATCTTAATGAGGTCTTTTTCTCCCCATGAATCTAAACTTCTTGTGTCAGCAGTCAAACTTGACAACAATGAAATAGATGGCATAGGAGTGATAGGTGTGTTGTCCATCACTTATGTCTTTACCCTTACAATAATTTCAACAGAGGGTTCATCTGTTGGTTCATTTTCCTTTTCTTTCTCCTCTTCTTCTTCTTTCTCCTTTTCTTTTTCTTTCTCCTTTTCTTTTTATTTCTCCTCTTCTTCTTCTTCTTGTCATGTTAGATCCTCAATCTGAACTTCTTCTTGCTACATACATAGAATTTTAGCCTCTTCTATACTTACAAAGACTTCCTCAAACTTATCCAAGTCTTATCGGTGGCTGCCATTGATGTTTCCACATCATCAATTATTATTGTATCATCTTTGTTCCAGGCATGGGCACGTATTCCATTGCATCAGTAGGCACTGTCAATTTGGGCGTTGAATCCTATGGACCTGTTATAGGTGCATTAGAGATCTCTGACTCCTTGGCTTACTCAGAGGGTACTTGAGTTGTAGGCGCAGTAGGTGGATACATGTGTCTATCCAAGAACACCTTTTCAAATGCTTTTTCAGTCTCCTTGGCTACCAACTCATAGTCTTTGTTTATGATTTGCAGGGTTCTTAGTTTGGTTCTAAGGTGCAGTTTCACCAGATCCAATAGAAATGATTTTTCTTCAAATGAACAAACTGGGAGGCTTTCATCTAATATCTTTTCCCTTATTCTGAAGTCTTCCTCAATATCATGTCTCTTCAAAAACTCTAAGATGTTCCATACACTATCTAGAATAACTGTCTTAAGTTCCAAGATTGTCTTCTTGAACTTAATCATATGTTTGATTATCATGGAATGGATCTCTGATTTGTCAATCTCACTATATTTATCATAGAACTTAGATATCTGATCAATTATTCCTTCATCAATTATCCTAGTCCTTAACACTTGTAGATTTAGTCTAAATCCTACCTCGGGAGGTGCTTGAGTGTTTCTCCTTTGACTTCTAGTTGTTCTAGAGGATGGATGGCTTGCGCCAGTCTGCTTCTTCCTCTTAGGCATCTTTCTATACTTAGGAGGTGGTGTGGACTCCAAGTCAATTGTATCTTTGGGTGTAGGAGTGATATCATTTGTCTTACTCTTCTTTTCCTTTGGATCATCTATTTTCTCAATTTTTACTTTCTTCTCTTTAGGGTCATCAATTTTCTCTATTTTTGCTCCAGAAGAGGGTGCACTCTCAAGTTGCATTACAATCTTGGCTTCCCTTGCCTTATCTAGGTCAGCTTGAGTGACACCATGAATCTTCAGTATCTCAGAGGTGATCTTTAATGCTTTCCTCTTGGTCATAACACTATTTAGGATTGAATCAACCTGTCTAGTATTTTCTTCATATGTGCCCCATCTTGGCTTATTGATAGTAGAACTTGTGCATATGCTTCTAGAATATGTTATTCTACTTCATAACCAAGTGGATGGATCCACTTAGTCCTTGGCTCTACAGCTTCTATGCAAGTAATGTCTGTCTCTACCATGAAGCAAATACTATCCTTATACTTCTCAACTATGCTCTCAAGTATCCTATACCATCTCTACATCTTTATCCTGAATGTCTTGATTTCCAATTCCATGAAATCTCTCAAGGTACTCTCAAATGATGCCTTTAGTGAAATTTGAGGTATTGTGGGAACAGTCTTATCTAGATAAAGATCTGACACTTTACCAACTATATGGAAGTACATATAGATTATTAATGATCCAAATCTGAATATCTTACTCTTGTCATGTTTGATTGCCCTCATATTGTCCATCAACTATGCACACAAGATCTCACACAAGTTGAAGTCTCCATTTTCTTTTACAATCCTTATGGTTGTTAGAATAGTGGCTGGGGACACATTATTTACCCTATTTTCATGTTGGAACCTATATCCAAGTATCATAGACATGAGCTTGATGTCTTTCTCCTCAATTGACTCAATGGTCATGTCACGCTTATCACTTCATGACTTACAAGCTTGTTCCACTCGTTTCCTGACATCCTTGCCAGTGGGAAGGATGGCATCGGTCTTAGGTAATTCATTCATCTCATGAATGAGATTAGTAGTTATTATGACATGGACTTCACCAATCTAGAATAAGTCATCATTAATTCTACTCAAAAGAATCTATATCCATTCGGATTCGTAAAACTCATATGTTGTAGCATACTCAACAATAGGGTTGTCTTCCAAGTGCATGAACTCATCTAGGAAGGTTTTTTCTATATTCATCATGGTTTCTATGTGTGACCTGATTCTATCTAATCCAACATGTTCCTTCATGCAATAAATATATGTGTGTGTGTCCTCTACATGCATAACTCCCATAGGAGTCCTAGCGAATGCTCCTTCCAAATCATCTAGGGTAGACTTGAATGGATGCTTCTTAAACATGTACCTCTTTCTTTTACCAACATCAAAAATAACTAGTGTAGCCATAACTTACTTGATTTAACACTTCAAAGAGGTTTCAAAGGGTTTCTAAACCATCACGTTCGAGCTAGGGCTTCGTAAAAAACTTAACTTCCTTTCGCTGATAATCCAACTGCAATTCTTTACAACTCAACTGCTTGAACTCCTATGATCTTCAAACACTCAAACTTGAATGCAAATGTGTGAATAAAGTATCTTTGATGACTATAAAAACAACTTTCTACCATTAATGCTTGTCGCATAAACATAAAATCCTATAGAGAATTCCAATCTTCCTTTCTACTATCGATCAGGCAATGCGCTCTTGCATATTGTGTCTACTAGTCTCCAAATAGATATAACCAAAGGTCTATACTATGAGAGTGAGTATACCAGCTGCATAGGGGTCTAGAGCTAATCTAGCTCCTCCTATGACCATAATGGTCATTTAACCATAAATAGGAGGTGCGTCCATTATGGATGCATCCTCAACTATTTCACCAACATTATCTATCTTTTCTTCCTTCCAAATCATGCTCGCATCTTCTATAGCTTGCACAAACTTGACTTCTCCTACTTCATCCAGAATTGACTTTTGTGACTTATTAGGGCTTTCTTGTCTTTGTGCTTTTGATCTGCAAAACTTTGAGATGTGTCCAGCCTTGTTACAAGAGTGACAAATAACTGGAGGCCTTATATTCCTCGGCGCATTGATGTGAATTACAATTTTGCATTGTCTAGTTGTGTGACCATTATAATTACATATCTGACTTGTCATGTTCTGAGGACTTCTAATATTCTGTTGTGGATAACTTCTCTAATTTTTTTGAGTCTGATTTCTTTGATTTGATCTACAATTCATAGCTCTATGACCAAAATTATTGTATGAATAACAATAACCATTGAAAGGCCTTACCTCTTTACAATCTCTTGCTATGTGACCATGCTTGTTACAGACATAACAATTTTTGTTTACTAGCTTGTGCTCATCTGTAGATGGTTCTACTTTGGATTTAGTGGGATCTTTAGTCTTCTTAGCTTTTGTAGGTTCTTTAGGAGATTTCATTCTATCTCGCATAGCATCAATCTAAACTTGGGCTTCATTGAATCCAATACCAGAGGTATCTCCTTTAATCTTTTGTACATACAACTATGATTCTATTATATCCTTTCTTGTGTGCAATTTGTCAATATGATTCTTAGCTTTACTCAATTCATATTCCACTTGCTTTTTGGTTTTCATTTATGTGCATTTTAGCTCATTGTATGTCTGTATCAACTATTATTTATAGTTTTTCAGTAACTTTCCTAATTAATTATTTATGATACTTCATTTTATCATTTTCATTTTCATAATCACATATTTTATAGAAGGATCGCTATCCCACTTATCATTTGAGTCTCCTCTTGAGCCTAGTGGACCATCTTCCTTCCAAAATGTGCAATTCATGAAAATGAGAAGTGATTTACCCCTTTCTACCCATTTCTTCCCTTTTCACCCTGTATACTCTGTAAGTTTCTCCCTCAAGAAATGACACCAAATAAAAATGTGTTTAGTCCTTGAATGTATTTGTAGATTCTTTGGAATATTGATAACACTTGTAACATCACACATAATTGGAACTACTTCATCATATATAACATTGATATCTATGAGATTTTGTTTCATCCATAAAACTTACATATAGAAAGATTCTATTGCAATATACTCTACCTCTATAATAGATAATGACATTGAAACCTACTTCTTGTTTATCTAGGAGAGCAATCTATCTCCCAAGAAAAATGTGCCTCCACTTGTACTTATTTTGTCACTTCACATCATGCCTAATCATTATTTGTAAAAGATTTCAAAGCAAGGTCATTATCCCTCTTGTAACATAATTGAAAATTTAGAGTCCCTTTCAACTATCTAAATATTATTTTCATTGCCTTTTCATGTGACTGCTTCATATTAGTTTGATATCTTGCAACTGAGAAAATTCCATGTATAATATTAGGCTTGAAGTAGTCAAATACAACAATCCACCAATCATACATCTATAGAGTTTCTAACTTTTTGAGATTCATCACCCTTATTTTAAGTCTCTCGTAGTAGTCATGAGGGTCCTAACTAGTTTACAATCCTTCATTCCATATTTTTTTGAAACATCTCCCTAATATACTTGGTCTGAGAAATGAAAATCCCATCTTTCATCTGAGTGTCTTGAACATAAAGAAATAAAGTTAACTCATCAATCATATACATATCAAACTCATTTTTCATCTTGTCAACAAATTTCTTACACACATCATCATCTCCTACAAAAATGACATCATCAACATATACTACTACTATCAACATTTTATCACATTTGACTTTAAAATAGAGATTGCTATCTGTAGTACCTTGATTGAAACTTCTCTACAATAGATACTTGTCTAACCTATCATACCAAGCCTTGGGATCTTACTAAATTCCATAAAGTGTCTTCTTAAGCTTGCATACTATATCTAGATCATTTGACAAGTGAAATCCATCTAGTTTCTCAATGTAAACTTCTTCTAGCTCTCCATTCAAAAAGGTGGAATACCATCCATCTGATATACTTTGAAATTCGTATAAGAAACAAAAGAAAGGCACAATCTTGTAGCTTCCATCCTATCTATTGGAGAAAAAGTCTCTTCAAATATATACCTTCAACTTCAGGGTAGTCTTTACATACTAGTATTGTTTTGTTCCTTGTGGCTTTTCCATCTTCATTACCCACTTGGTTCCAATTACATTATTCTCCATAGGTCTAGGTACCAATTCCCATGTTCAATTCTTTTTTATCTAATCCAAATCTTATTTCATAGCTCTCATCCAACTTTAATCTTTTGTTGCTTCTACATAAGTCTTTGGTTCTACCTTGGATATAAAATAATAGTGTGTCTGTTCACTCATTGCATCTTTTCTCCTTATTAGTACACCTTTTTATTTGGCTCCAATTATTTGATCTTCAGAATAATGTCTCTATAAATATTTTGTTGTTGTATGTAGTGCTTGTTCTGGTACTTTTTCCTCTTCCTCTAATTATTTTTTTGTCTTCTAGAGAAATCACTTCTATATGAGTAACAAGAACATCTTCCAATTCCAACTTAGGCTCCAGAGCAACCTGATTTTATTCTTCACTCACCCAAACATTAGTGCTTACAATAATCCTCTTTATCCTCATGTTATAACATCTATATGCATTACTTCTTGTAGAATATCCCAATAATATTCCTTCATTTGATCTTGCATCAAACTTCCCAAGATTATCTTCATCTCTCCTAATATAGCATTTTCTCCCAAATATTTTGAAGTACTTCATAGTTGGTATCTTTGCAAACCACATCCCATAGGGTGTTTTAGTATAATTCACTCTTAATTGCACCATGTTAAGAAGATTAATAACAATGTGCACAACATCTCTCTAGCACATATTAGGTAAATTTGCATCTTTCAACTTGGTTCTAGTTGTTTATAAAACTATTCTATTATTTATTTCAACCACTCCATTCTATTGTAGAGCTATAGACAATTGCCTCCTAATTCCACGTTCTTTACAAAATTTATCAAACTCACATAAAGTAAATTATCCACCTCTATTATATCTTAAACACTTGATCCTAGCATCTATCTGATTCTCAACCAAATTTATAAATGTCCTAAATCTTGCAATTTCAAGATGGAGATGAGTCTATTAGCAATGATGAGTATGCCACACCATTTGCATCAAACAATGACTCCCATTAACGATGGGCCGATTGTACTTTGTATTGCAAACTTGATGAAATTGAATATTATAATATATATATATTTGGATACAATATTAAAAAATTAAGAATTTAGTGCTCTCAAAAAATATGAGGGTTTTGCATCATCATATTTAAACTACAAGTATAGCACTCTGTAGGAGTACACTTGGTGACTCTTAGACAATTTTGTATCCGAAAAGATTAATTTTCCATTTTATCAGAGTGCCAAGGTAATATTTGGTGGTTTGTACTTTTGGATACACTTTGATAAATTTTCTAGTTTGCCTTTCTGGAAAGTGAAACTATCACTTTAATTGCTTCTTGATCTTGACCACAATATTTAGGCTAGTGTGGTCTTTGGAGATTTTATTGATAATTAAGAAATTGAGAAGTTCTAAACTGTAAGGCAGGTTGTTAGCAGTAATTTCATAGAGAAACCTATTGATTTAATTATTCAGGTCTAGGCACCTTATGTTGCAGCCATAATCAAATTTATAGTACATGAAGATAATATGTAGAGGTGATTTTCTAGTTTTCTTGAAGGGAAACATCCTAAGTTGTCAGTTATCGCCACATGGTAAAGTATAATATTGATAAAAAAAAATTGACTAGTTATCACTGCAAGTTAGTAATACTAATTATTACTTGATTCTACAAAAGTTGACAAGTGTTAGTTTGTTAGCTTTGGATAGCTATTTGTCCAAATGTGATTAATTAGTAAATAATTATTTTACTAACTAATTAGTTAGAGTAGGGACAATTATTTGTTAATTAATTGACCACTTTTGGAAGCAACTAGAAACCGATTTTGTTATTGGTTGTTGGGTTGTTTTAATCTCAACCATTGATTGAGAATCAATCTTGACGTTGGTTTACCAACAAGAGTAGTATAAAAGGAGGTCTAGGGGCATTTGGAAAACACATCTTCGAGAGCATTTGCAGTGATAGAAAAAGTGTTTGCAGTGATAGCAAACAAGTCTTGCAGTGATAGCAAGGGTGTAGTGATAGCATTGGGGGAATATCAGCAGGAGGAATTGGGAGATTGTCGGGGTTCTACCAGTGAGAGGCAAGGAATTTTGTATCTCTTAATTTGCTGAAGTTTAATATATTTCTCATCTGCAGTACCGGTTTTTCCCTTAGGGTTTTTCCAGGGAAAATTGTCCAAAAATATTGTGTTGATTGTGTTGCATATTTCTTTCCGCGTATTTTATTTGTGAAGTTGCAGTTGTGTTATTTTTCAATATTAGCTATGAATTTATTTTCGGCAGTTAAACAATCTTTATAAGATAGGAGATTAATAATCAGTGACTGCAATAGAATTTTCACATGGTATCAAAGCTAAGTTGAGGGTATAGAAAAGATTTACCCTAGGAAAGGAAAGAAATCAAGGGTTTATAAAACCTAGTTTGACCTCTTTTGAGTTATTTCTTTATTTCTTTGAGATGGTTGTAGCTAGTTTGAGAGATTAGGACAGATTGGATGGTGCCTCGAATTTTGGTGTCTAGAAAGCCAAAAAAAAATTATTGCTGGAAGAGAATGGTATCAAGGAGTATGTTACCAATGTTGTAGCTGTACCCACAGATGCAACACAGCTTGCAGCATACAAGAAGGATGATGCCAAGGTGAGGAGGATAATCCTTGATGGTGTCAAGGATCATATTGTTCCACATATTATGGAGTTAGATCCTACAAAGAAGATGTGGGATGCCATTTTGAATCTATACCAGAATGCTACCACCAATCGAAAGTTGATTCTCAAAGAAAAGTTGAAGAATACTCAGATGAATAAGGGAGAAGATGTCACAAGTTACCTCACTAGGCTTAGACTTGTCAAGCATGAGTTAGCAGCTATTGGAGATAGCCCCAGTGATGATGAGCTAGTCAGAATAGCCCTAAATGGGTTTACTAAACAGTGGGATGTCTTTGTTCAAGTTGTCAGTGGATGAGACACCCTACTGAGTTGGGATCAACTATGGAGTGATTTCACTCAGGAGGAGTTTAGACTAAGTCTTGTCAATGGAGCAAACAACAAGAGTCAGAAAAGTGAGGTGGAACAAGAAAACATTGCCTAGTAGGAAAGGGAAAATCAAAGAAGGGGTCTAGCAAAGGATCAAGCTCACAAGGTGAGAAGAAGAAGGACCTATCTAAGGTCAAGTGCTTTGGTTGTTACAATTTTGGCCACTATGTCAGCGATTTCCTAGAAAGGAAGAAGAATGAAAATAAGGGCAAGAATCAGGTGGAAGCTTCAACAAGTGCAGATGAGCTCTCTAGTAGATTGGAAGATGAGTTCGCACTCATAGCTTGTATGGTTAGCTCAACCTCACAAAGTGTTTGGTATATAGATAGTGGGGCATCATTTCATATGATAGGAGTTAGAGAGTACGTCTCCAGTTACAAGGAGGAGAACACCAATACCCAAATTTCTATGGGAAACTTGTCCAAACTCAACTCAATTGGGAAAGGGACTGTTTAGTTTTAGAGGGAGAATGGGAAGATTATTCCCCTTCGTGATGTGTTGCATGTGCCAGGCTTAGGTATGAATCTGATTTCTATATCTATTCTTTAGGATAGAGGGTATAATGTACTTTTTAGAGGGACACATGTGTTGATCAAGCATAAGGATTGGAAATCTCCTATATCTATTGGAGTTAGGAGCGGTCGCCTTTATAGACTGTAGTTTGATACTCCTAAGGCACTTATGAGAAACAATAATCCTAGAGATCTTGGAGAGCTATGGCATAGGAGGATGGGCCATATACATCACAGAGCACTTAAATTGCTTTGTGAGATAGTGATAGGTGTTCCTGAGGTGAGCACAGAGCACAATGATGTATGTAAGGGATGTGTGTTGGGGAAGTTTGCAAAAGCATCTTTTCCAAGGAGTGACACTAGATCTAAGGGTGTTCTTGATCTAGTACATTCAGATGTAGTTGGACCAATGTTGATGAAGTCTCGAAGAGGATATGAGTACTATGTTACTTTTATTGATGATTTCTCTAGGAAGACCTGGATATACTTCTTGAAGACCAAGGATGAGATTTTCAATCGCTTCCAAGAGTTCAAAGCTCTTGTGGAGAACTTGACAGGAAGGAAGATTAAGTTTCTTTGGTTAGATAATGGAGGTGAGTACAAAGGAAATGAATTCCAGGAGTTCTGTACTAGAGAAGGAATCAAGAGAGAGTGGACTGTTCCTTACAATCCGCAACAGAATGGGGTTGCTAAGAGGAAGAACCGATCTATATCGGAAACAACAAGGTCTATGCTACATGACCAGGATATGCCCCGCTACTTATGGGCAGAGGCATGTAGTACAATAGTGTACATATAGAATAGGGTTCCACATAAGGTATTAGGGAAGATGACACCAGAGGAGGCTTTCATCGGGAAGAAGCCAGATGTCAGTCACTTCAGGATATTTGGAAGTTTGGCATATTGCCATATTCTAGGTGATACACGTACAAAGTTAGATTAGACTGCAGAGAGGGGGTACTTTGTTGGGTATAGTGAAACCTCAAAGGCATATCGGATATTTATTCCAAGGACTAATAGGATTATAGTTAGACATGATTTCAAGTTCATGGAGGACAAGGCATTTAGGAGGTCTAGAGATTTTCTAGTAGAAGATCAGAGTGAGCAACTGATAGAAGCTCCAGGGGTAGCTCAACCGAGTCAAGGGAAGCAAAGCTCGAGTATAGTTACTAGTACTAGCATAGACTTAGGTGGTGAGAGTTCACAGAGTATGGAGCAACTGGTGCAACAAGATATGCATCTAGAAGATATGGAGGTTGATATTTCATCCTCTATAGTTGGCAGCAGGAACCGTGAGGTTCAACAAAGGGATACTGAGGAGTTTGTGAGAGCTCCTAGGAGGAGTATGAGAGAAAGGAGACAACCAGCCAAGTTCAATGACTATGTGGCTTTAGTCAGCCAGTTGGTAGATAGTGAGCCTTCTAGTTATCAAGAGGTTGCACAGTGTCAAGTGTGGCAAGATGCGATGGTTAAGGAATATACCTCAATAATGCAGAATGATGTGTGGAAGGTAGTGCCTAGACCAATAGATAGGGCAGTGGTTGGATCATGCTAGATCTATAAGGTCAAGCATGGTGCAGATGGTAGCATCGAGAAATACAAGGCAAGTTTCATGGAAAAGGGGTTCTCTTAGAAGGAGAGAATAGACTATGAGGAGACATTTGCTCCTGTGGCCAAGTATACTTCTATACGAGCTGTGATCTCATTTGCAGCATAGATGGGATGGCAGGTCCATAAAATGGATGTTAAGATAGCATTCCTTAATGGTGAGTTGAAGGAGGAGGTATACATAGAGCAACCAAAAGGCTTTGTAGCACACAGTAAAGAGACCCACGTGTGCAAATTGAAGAGAGCTTTATATGGACTCAAGCAAGCTCCTAGAGCATGGTATGAGTGCATTGATACTTACTTACAGGTAATGGGCTTTGTGAAGAGTGAGGCAGATGCTAACCTCTACTACTTGGTGGTTGGGCATGAGGTTCTCATTCTTGTTCTATATGTGGACAACTTGTTTCTAACGGGTTCACTAGGGCCCATAGAGGAGTGCAAGAGGGATCTTGCAGCAAAGTTCAAGATGAAGGATTTGGGACTTATGCACTATGTTCTAGGCATGGAGGTGTGGCAAACAGATGGAGAAATTTTCCTTGGGCAAGGGAAATATTGCATTGAAATCTTGAAGAGATTTGGGATGGAGGATTGCAAACCCATGTCTACACCCATGATCACAAATTGGAGGAAGGTAGATACATCTAAGGAGATTTAGATCCTAGCTTATATAAGTAGTTGATTGGTTCACTCATGTATTTGGTCAACACTAGGCCAGATATAGCCTTTGTAGTTAACTCTCTTAGTCAGTTCATGGTAGAGCCAAAGAGAGTGCATTGGACAATGGTGAAGCATGTGCTGCATTATTTGTGTGGTACAATTGAGTACGGGATCAAATATGTTCAAGGTGAAGGTATCAAGTTGATAGGCTATACTGATGTAGATTGGGCAGGCAGGACAATAGAAAAGAGAAGCACTTCAGGGTGTTGTTTCATTTTGGGATCAGGAGTTGTCTCTTGGTTCAGCAGGAAGTAGAAGTCTGTAGCTTTGAGTTCTGCAGAAGCAGAATACATAGCAGCTAGCATGGTGACATGTGAAGCTATTTGGATTTGGAAGTTGCTAGTAGCCTTGTTTGGTCAGAGGGTTGGGACTAGTGTGATACATTGTGACAATCAGAGTTGCATTAAGTTGTCTAAGAATCCAAAGTTTCATGATAGGTCTAAACATATAGACATCAGGTATCACTTCATCAGGGATTTTGTACAATGGGGGTTGTTCAACTACAAGACATACCTATAGAGGAGCAGGTAGCAGACATTTTGACAAAGGCATTGGGGAAGGCAAAATTCATCTTCTTCATAGGTAAGTTGGGTGTCATGCAGAATAGCTTCCTCGCTAAGAGGGAGTGTTATTTTGTTAGCTTTGGACAGTTGTTTGTCCAGATGTGATTAATTAGTAAATAATTATTTTACTAACTAATTAGTTAGAGTAGGGACAATTATTTGTTAATTAATTGACCACTTTTGGAAGCAACTAGAAACCGATTTTGTTATTGGTTGTTAGGTTGTTTTAATCTCAATCATTGATTGAGAATCAATCTTGGCCCTTGGTTTACCAATGAGATTAGTATAAAAGGAGGTCTAGGGGCATTTGGAAAACACATCTTGGAGAGCATTTGCAGTGATAGAAAACAAGTCTTGCAGTGATAGCAAGGGCACAGTGATAGCGTTGGGGATAGCAGTGGAGGAATATCAGCAGGAGGAATTGGGAGATTGTTAGGGTTCTGCTAGTGAGAGGCAAGGAATTTTGTATCTCTTAATTTGTTGAAGTTTAATATATTTCTCATATGCAGTACTGGTTTTCCCCTCGGGGTTTTTCCAGGGACAATTGTCCAAAAATATTGTGTTGATTATGTTGCATATTTCATTCTGCGTATTTTATTTGTGAAGTTGCAGTTTTATTTTTCAATATTAGCTATGAATTTATTTTCGGCAATTAAATAATATTTATAAGATAGGAGATTAATAATCAATGACTGCAATAGAATTTTCACAAGTCACTCAAGTGGAATTTACTGATGAGTAGCTAGGCCTTGCCATTTTTTCAAAGGTAATATGATAAGTAGTAGGTATAACAACATGATGGGACTTATTTTATTCAAATCTAGTTTGAATTTGGCCTGACCTGTTTCAAATCAAGCTATATCAAGGTTTTGGGGACATATGGATAAGTTTGAATCAGTATGAACTTTCAATAACAATAAAATTTTTACCCTTTTTTGAAGAAACTTCCAAAATCCCTCTCTCCCTTAGTTGAGTTTATTATATATTATGTATGTGATATGAGATATCAGTTGTATCATGTTGGCCCTCCTGACACTATTGGTGTATTTTTCTAAAACCCTCCTTTTCTATACAGAGCCTCTTCCATGCCTAAGTAATTTCATTTGAATTCATGGTCAAGTCAAATTTCTAAAAATTGGAATAAGATTTCCATCATTCTGAATAGTGGAGTGATAAAGCAAGTTTGTTGATACTATAATTTGAATCTGTGAATTATTGAAAGGTCTCTCATAAGTTCTACAATTATTTAATACAATTATGATATTTTTATTCTACTAAATCATATGTACTAAAAGTTGCTCTATTACAAGTTTTTTATTCCATACAACGCTTCATCTATAGGTATCCTATTTTGTATTTTGTCCCTGAAATGTAGAGTTTTGTTTATAGCTATGTTAAGTTGATTTTTTTGACTGAATAGGAAGAAGCTTTTGCAGAGATGGTGCAATCAATGGACAATGTTGCCAAATTAGACCAAGAGATAACTATGGAGAAGAGAAACTTTCTTTCTATTGGCCATAATAATGTTATTGGTGCTAGGAGGGATTCATGGTGAAGTGTGTCATTAATTGAGAAGAAGGAAGAAGCCAAGGGAAACAAGAAGGATGCCAAATGAATCAAGGAGTATCAATAGAAAGAGGAGGATGAGCTCAGTAAAATATGAAATAATATTTTATCTATAATTGATGATAATTTACTTTTTCCACTTCAAGAGAATCTATCATCTTTTATTATGTACAAGATGTAAGTTTTGTTGTTGTCAATTCTTTTTTTTTATGCAGTAAATAGGTGTACCACATGGTTCAATTTTATTCTGTCTTCGTCATTAAATGCTATGTTGACAACTCTTTGCTCTTTTTTTCCCATTTATCTCCAAGATCTATTATAAAATTTCATTCCAAAATGTATTGAAAGTATCTTTCATAATATTATTGTATCATTTTATATTAGTGGAGGATTACTTGCATCATTGTTTCTTACTCATGAGAATATATTTTGTTTTCTATTTTATCTTCTTTTCATTGGTAAGAATGATTTGTTGAAGTTAGACATGATCATTATGCAAATTATAGAGATAAAGATGAATTTGCATGACCTTCCATAAATGGTTGTTGAATTTTGTGGGCAATTGTCTTAAAAATGTTGAATGTTTAAAACTATTTGTATGTTTCTCAATTATTGTATTAGGAAATGAGATTACTACTGATATCTTATTGAATTTAAAAGTGGACATGCAATGAAAGAGGCTTCTGACCAATTGATGAAGGATTATTGGGTAGTGTAATCCCTAAGTTGTCAGTTCAGGTTTGGGTTCAAGTTCAAGTTTGAAGAACCAGTTTGCCGATATGGAAAAAATTTGAAATGGGGTTTGGGTTCGTTATGTGTGTATGTAAACAAAAAAAAACCATAAAATTGTAATCATAGCATCGTATCAACATCAAAATATTAAAATAATAATATTGATTTCAAGTATCATTTTTTTATGTCTTGACTTTCAACAATTGGAACTTTATACTAAGTTTCAATCATCTAATGGATTATCTAAATCTAAATCTTCTTCTTCTTCTTCAAAGGCATTAGTTGATTTAGAAACAGTGTCAATGGCAATAGGATTCTAATTAGCTACATCAATAACCTTCTCACTTTTCAAGGCCTCAAATGATTATTATATTTTCACTATACAAAGAGATTGTTTATTTGTAATTAACATCCTATTTGAAAAATATTAAAAAATTAGCTTGCAACTCCCTTCACCTATTGAAGATATTGTTTAATGTTTGAAACATGATTTATTACTATAGAGAGCTTCCAACTAATCAGACAGGGGTCATTATCAACAATTGGATATAAAAAAATTCACTTGAAAAAATCTTGAGGACTAGTTTAATTTGATGTAATAAATATCTAAACTTCAACAAAAAAAATTTTGTAATGTTACGGATCTTATTCAAATTTTGTAATATTTTATCCGCACTAAATTATAGAAAATTTCCCTATGGAAATGTACCTAGTTTGCACTTGGTCTGCATGGGTCTGCCCTAGTTTGACCTAGGATCAGCCCAGACAAACCAACCTACCTAGGTTTGAACCCTTAATGAACCGACATGCAAACTAGACTTGAACCAAGTACCAATTCAAACCCAACCCTAGTCCAGTCCTAAAACAGGTGAACTAGGTAACTTAGTTTAATCCTATGAATATATGTTTTTATTCAGACAAAAGTATAAGTAAAAGTCCTATACAATTTTTATTTCAAATGACATACAATTCTTGGATGGGCTCAATGGGACTACTTCTTTGATATTGCAAGAATCTTCAAATACTAAAACTACAGATCTACTTACCACTCATCCTATCAAACTTGGCACAACACTCAAATTTCCAGTTTTCTATCACAAAATTTAGAAATCACCTAAAATGTGAGTTTAAGCGATTTCTCAATCCATAATATTGTAAATTGTTAATTAGAAATTTAAAAGATATCATTATCTTTAAAAATCTAAAAGAATAATTTTTTTAGTACTCGAAGTGTCAAAAAATATTGCCAAGATGGTTCAATTTGCCAAGTACTGTATTTATTTTGTTTTCTTATTGAGTAATTTCAATGAATTGTATTAAGTCTTGATTATTATCACGTAATTACTAGGTGGTTGCTACAAATCTTGTCACTAGGAAAAATAAGCTTTTGATGAAGCCATTGCAGAGCTTGATACACTTAGTGAGGAGTTTTATAAGGACAATATACTAATAATATAATTATTGAGAGATGATCTTACTTTATGGACTTCACATCTGCAAGAAGATGGAGGTCAGTTAATGCTATAATTCTGGGTTTATAATTTGGCTTCACATTTTTTATTTAGAATGCATTCTATAATTTTCTATCTCATAATTTTTATTAGTTTTAAATATCTCTTATATTTTTTAAAAAGGAGGATGTGTAGTAGGTTGTGGTTTCCCCAAAATAAATTCAAAGCTATCTAAATAATTGTAATTAGGGTGACTATTTTTTAATCAAATTTCAAGTTGAAATAGGATGCTCAACTATATTAAACAAAACATTTTGAATTTGTACCAATTAAGTTGGCACCTTAAAATTTTGGTTACCTTATGAATTTGGTTATCTTTGTTAATGTAGGTTCACTAATTTCAAAAGGAGGCTTCAGAGGAGGACCTAAAATATGCTTTAATACATGGTTTCTGAGGCCTTCGATAACAAATGATGGATTGGGGGGGGAAATTAATCATTGATCTTGAATCTGAGGTAAGTTTATAATATTTTATGACTTATACAATAATTTGGAGGTGTTATTTTATTTTAACAAGTTATATTATGTTATTAACCAAATGAATTCCATGATGATAGTATTTATGTTATTTTAACAAGTTAAATTGTTTTATTAACCAAATGAATTCCACGATGATAATATTTTTAAAGGTAGTTTCATATCCTTTAATGAAAATGGACACCCATTTGCAAAAAAACATGATTTTTTTTACTCCTTTCGGTAGATAGGGCTATTTTGCATTGTAGAGTAATATTTTGAAATGTAGTGTTACTTATCTAAAGCTAGAATACATTCAGGAAATACAATTAAAAGTAACAATAACTTGTTGCTTGTATTTTGGATAATTTAAGTAATTTAAGTATGAATTAAAAAAATCATCTCAAGGTTGAATGTACATCATTTATATGTTGAATATGTTTCTACAATTTGTGAGTCATTAACATCAGCTCATATGTTAATTTTTTTTTGAGTCATGTTTTCTATTCTATCTTAATTAGATTGTGAGTGGTATTTTAGTTTTCCATGCCTATTAATTTGACATGTTCATAAGTTTTTGATTAAGGTAAAAACAAGTTTTGAATGGAACCCGAAACTATTTACATTAAAGCATAAATATATAGCAAGAAAGTTTACCAAAATGAAACGCCTGCTGGAAAGACACAAGCAAGACCCAAAACACACCTAGATATGACAACAAAGCAAAGAAAAATAGTTACTAGCACTACTACCAGCAACACCTAGCAACCAACTAGACCATACTAATTATTCTTTATCATTTTCTCCACCTTCATCTTCAAGTCCTCCATCTTCTGGATAGCATCTTTCAGGTCCTTCAGTTCCTTTGGCTTATCAGGGATCTTCCTCTGAGTGCACCCTCTAGTTCTCATTCCTGGACCAGCATTCCTAGCATCCTCCTCAATGGTTATTATCATGTTTTCCAGCTAGCTTTTTTCTTGGTAGTTGTGTAGCATATTGAGGTTCATGATAGTCGCACCAAGTCCCTCATTGTTGTGACTCGAGACTTCATTAATCATGTTCCCATTGTTGCTAACATTATCCTTTATGTCTTTGACCTTGTTATCAACAATCTTATTAACTTCCATGACTATATCCTCATTCCAGTTTTTGTTATTTACCTTATCCAAAACCTTATTCTCCAGCTTCTCTAGCCTAGTAGTCAAGGTGATCATAGTTTTTTCCATAGCCTGAAGGTGGAGCTTCATCTCCTACATCTCCCGCTTGATCCAATCTAGAGAAGTACTCAGACCATCAGCTTTTTTAACCTCATCATGAATAGTAGTACCTAATAGGGGATCTAAGGTGTCCTCCTCGTAGCTCTTGCCTTCCTCTATGATAACCTAGTCCAAGCCCACATTAGAATCATTGTGATCCTCATCTTTTCCATCCACAGCAAGGGGGTTCTGACCAGCCTCCATTATCTCTTCAGCCTGGCCCTCCAGAAGGCCCAAATTATCCCCCTTTTGGTTTTTACCATCCTCGGTGTTAGAATGAGTTTCAATTTTTTCTTCTTCAACAAGGAACTCCAAAGCATCATCCTTGACATCCCCACTAGGGGATTTGTGGGCATCTTCTTCCTCCTCTTCAAATCCTTCCTCATCTTTGTATTCCTCTTAATTATCCTCATCTTTGCCTTCTTCCTCATTATCATCATCCATGATGTTGTTCATGTCCTCTTCCTACTCAGTATCATTAATGTCCCTACCCTCTTTTTCCTGGGCTCTCTCCTCATTACCAGAATCCACCTCCACATTGTCTTCCTCAGCAAATCCCTCTCCCTGAGAAAGAGGGTTGTTTTCATTAGCATTATCTCTGCTAACCCTTTCTTTTTCCTCATCTTTTTTTTCATCTTCCTCACTGTTGTTAGGGATTTTTTCTTTATTTTTCTTCCTCTTTTTGCCTTCTTCCTCATTACTTTTTTCCTTGTTATTCTTCCTCCTCTTGCTAGGTTCAACCTTTCTATCAACCATTTTGGACTCTTTCCTTTTTCCTATGACCCTTTTAGGAATTGGGTCCAGGATAATGTCTCTGTCATAGTCAGAAATGAGGAGAATCAAACCCTCATGCAACATAGGGTTACTCGACTTCTTCCTATTCTTTGTTATGCTACTATTCAAAGAGCTCACAAGAAAGTATGGGAAAGAAATTTTCTTATTATGCCTAAACTGATTAGCCAGGACAAAATGTAGGTTGTAGATTTTGGAATAGCACCCATCGAGCGTGAAGTACTCGATCATAACCTTCAGCATTTTAGCCCAGAAATCCTTAATTTTAGTTATATTTACATAATCCCCTTTTCCTTTTGTCATGAGAGCTTTTTCATCAACAGTTTTTGGGAAAAGATTAAAAGCTTCGGTACCAAGCCTATGGTTGCCTCTATGGAAATGAATTCCCTCCAGGGGTAAACCAGTAATCTCAGCCAAAAGAGAAAGAGTAAGGGGGAAAGATTTTCCCCATACATTGACTTTACCTCTAACCCAGCCATCAATGAACAAGGAAGTAACATGTTTGTCATAGCCATGGAGCTTTTCCATGTACTGAGAGACCCCTCCTTTTCTCAGCTTCTTCCAAACCTTCCTCTCTTGTCTCCATTTCTCACAGTTAGTGGGATCCTCTCTCCTCAGACCACCTCCCATTTTATGCTTTCTTCTAGTTTTCTAGTTCGGCTCCTTACCAGTAAGCTTCTTCTCACTACAATGCTTCCTTTCATTTTCCTGATTACTTAAGATAAGCTAGGATCTGTATATCATTAACACCGAAATAATTTTCCCACACTTCGCATTACATGCAACCCTCCTCGAAAAATTTTTCATCCTTTTTATCATGATATTAAGTGATTTTCCCTTCATTGTGATTTATTTTGTCATAAGTGATTAGACTTATTATCTCAGCATTAAGATTTCCTTCCCCTCTCCATGATTTGATGATGTCACTTTGGGTACCTTCATTTGCCAGCCTGTCTGTCAACTTATTACCTTCATGGTAAATATGAGTGATGTGGCATTCCTCAAAGGAGTTGATAATCATTTTGATTTTGTTTATTGTATGCACTATAGTCTAGGAGCTTACTGAATTCCCTTTAATACAGTTAATAATGTTGAGAGAGTCACCCTCGAGCCAAAGTTTCGAGCATCCCATATCTTTGGCCAACTTAACCACATAGAGAGTCACCTCAACTTCCACCATGTGGTTAGTTTGAATCCCTAATAGAATCGCAATAGCTCCAAGACAATTTCATACCCAGTCTCTTAAGAGGCCTCCTCCTCTAGCCCTTTTAGGGTTTCCTCTAGTAGAAGCATCAAAGTTCCCTTTTAACCATCCCAAGGGAGGAGAAAAACACATAACATTCTCTCTAGGATTTAGATCATTTCTTCTCTTCAAGCTCTCCCATGATATGGTATTATCCTTTTTAAGATTAGGGTTCCATAAGCTGGTATCCTTCTTACCAATACTTGTGAAGTTCTCCATAATGCTTCTGGAAATAGAGTTAGCTACTAAAAGGGGGGTTGCTTTTTTATCTCTAAATTTTTTTTTGTTCCTCTCCTTCCATATTTGCTAGGTAAAATGAGATAAAATAAGTTTCCAGAGATCCTTAGCATTTTTGTCATGAAAGGGGCTCTGCCATTGCTGAATAAAGTCCTGGATATTGTGAGGTTTAACCCACTTCAGATTCAAAGATAAAATGATGGAGTCCCAAACCTCTCTTGTAAAGGAGTAATGGATCATTAGGTGGTTACAAGACTCAGCTTCTTCACAACACAAGATGCATCTATTAGGCATTTGAATCCCTCTTCTCATGAGGTTATCCATGGTAAGGATTTTGTTCTGGACAAGCAACCAAAAAAAATGTTAATTTTAGGGATAAGATCTTTATTCCATACCTAAGCACAGAAAGGATGAATCTCTAAAGGGATGAGAAGAGTCGAGGTAGAGGCAACTAAGAAATTGCCAGAGATAGCAGGACCTCATAGCAAATCATCAGGCTCATTTTCTCTAATAAACCAATTTTTTAGTTGTTTATTCACCTCATTTAATCTAATGTCCTTCAAACCCAAGTTGATCCATTCTTCATTAATCCAGTAGTCACTCACTTTTTCCCCAATGGTCTCTTTACATTCCTGAATCACAAAATTCCACTCCTCATTCTCTATGAGAGGTTTATCTAAGAGCCATTTGTCATCCTAGAATTGAATCTTCCTACCATTTCCCAACTTCCATCTAGCCCCTTTACTGATTAGGTTCTTTCCCTTGCTTATGCTATTCCAAACAAATGACCCCTAGATATCTTTTTGAGATTGAATAATTCCTTCCAGAGAAGTGAGATGGTATTTGCTTTTGATTATAGCATTCCACTCTTTTTCCTCATCAAATTTCCTCTAGCATTGTTTAGCTAGAAGGGCCTTATTAGTATTAGTAATATTTTTAATGCCTAGCCCCCCCCAGATTCTTTGGTTTATGAACCTTCTCCCAAGCCACCAAACTAAGTCTCTTTTTCTCTTCCACACCAGTCCATAGGAACTTTTTTTGAATTTTTTCAATAAGATCAATATACTTCAAAGGAATTTTGAATAGACTAAGAGCATAAATAGGGAGGTTTTGGAGGTTAGCCTTCAGCAGTTGAACTTTCCCAGCTTTGCTGAGAATCACCCCTTTCCAACCCACCAATTTTTTGTGGAATCTATCAAGAATTTCATTCAAAAAATTGGCCTCCAGTTTCAAACACAGTGGCAGTCCTAAGTAAGGGGTAGGAAGCCTCCCTATCTTACACCCAAGAATGGAGGATATTTTGTTCATTCTAGCTTTAGGTTTGTTAAAGAAATATAGAAATCTTTTCTCCTAATTAATCAGTTGGCCTGTAGCATTAGAGTAAATGTTGAGAGCTTTTTTAATGTTCCTTGCCTCTTTGACAGTAGATTCCCCCATAAGAATCATGTCATCAATGAATTATTCATGAGAACATTTAACTCCATTGAAGAAGGTTGCATGCCATTGATCTACCCTTGATTAACTTGGTTCTTAATGAATCTACCAAGACTTTTAGGCATGATGGCAAAGAGGATAGGGGAGATTGGGTCTCCTTGCCTCAACCCCCTAGAAGGTCTAAAGAATGGAGAGGAGCCATCATTCAAAATCATAGAAGAGGAAACATTTGAAACCAATTGCATAATCAGCTTGACCACTCCATTATCAAAACCAAAAGCCTGAAGAATTTTTGAAAGTAGCTCCCAGTCCACTCTATCATAGGCTTTAGATAAGTCAAGCTTCATCAAGGAATGGATATTCTCATGAACCACCATTATGGAATCCAGAATTTGTCTCCCTAGGACAAAGCCATTTTGTTGAGGGGAGATGAGATGAGGGAGAAGCTTTAAGATCCTAGTAGTGAGAACCTTAGACATAATCTTATGCAATGAGTTACAAAGACTGATAGGCCTGAAGCAGTCAGCAGCATTAGCTCCCGGTATTTTTTGAATAAGAGCTATAAAGGTAGAGTTAAGTTCTTTTAGGATAGATTTAGAGCCAAATAATTCTTTCACTGCTCCACAAACATCTTTCCCTATGATCCTCCAGAAATTTTGAAAGAAAAACATTTGGAACTTGTCAGGACTAGGAGATTTTTCTCCTTCAAAAGAGTGAATAGCCTTTTTAATTTCTTCATCCTTAGGGATAGACTTGAGAAAGTCATTATCCTTAGAGTCCAACAGTGAAGGAATGGAATTCAGTAATGAGTTTTGGTTCTCTTGATTCAGATCTTGCTCTTTGGAAAGAAGAGAAGCAAAATAGCCCATCATTTCTCTCCTTATATCCTCCTCTTTGGTTAAAGTACTTCTAGTAGTAACAAGAGAATTAATTGTGTTCATTTCTTTATGCTTCATTGTTGTAAGGTGAAAAAATCTAGTATTCTTGTCTCCCACTTTCAGCCAAAGGGATCTAGATCTCTGTCTCCAATAGGTCTCCTCTTTCGATATGATATTGTGATAGTCAACAAGAACAAGATTTTCCTCTATTCTACTTTCTTCAGTCAATCTAGAACATTGTATCTTATCTTGAACTTATGTTAATTCTATTTGAATCTTATTCTTGGTTTAGAATATGTCACCAAAGACATCCTTATTCCATTGTCTTACTTTTTCTTTGACATTTGCCATTTTTTTAGCCACTTGGAACATAGCTTTTCCTTCCACTTTAATATTCCACCATTCCCTAATTCTATTTTCAAAATCTGGGTGGGCTAGCCACATTTTTTCAAGCCTAAAAGGGGAATGTCCTTTCCCACTAAGAGTATTAGCAATAAAGGAAATGGGGTAGTGATTTGGGCTAATACAGTTAAGAGAGGAGAGGGTGCATGAAAACTTAGAAAACCAGTCATGAGAAAGGAGAATTCTATCAAGCTTAACCTAGATAAGGTCAACACCCACTCTCCTGTTAGACCAAGTGTAATCAATACCTTCAAGATCAACATCCAACAGGCCTTCATTACTAATAAATTCCATGAGGTCCACCCTGCTTTCCACTTGAGTGTTGTTTCCACCTTTTTTTTCAACTTCTTTTAGAGGATTATTAAAGTCTCCCATCAACATCCAGTTCTCATTTGGATAATCATTCCTAAACTCATGAATCTTTTTCCAAAGTTTGAGTCTACCTGATTTAGTATTAGGAGCATACACATTAATCAGAGTCCAAGAGAAGTTATCCTTAATACTGCTAACTTTGAAATCTAGAAAGTTCTTATCCTCTCTTAATAAGATGCAGTTAAAATACTTAGAGTTCTAGTAAATAGCCAATCCTCCAGAGGCCCCTTCTGAGTCACTACCAAACTTCTCACCATTCTTAAGCAGGTTGATTTTAGCTATCTTGTCTTTAACCATTTTAGTTTCTTGAATAAGCAAAATGTCAGGCTTAGAATCTCTAACTAAATTCCTAATAGTATCTTGTTTATGAGGACTATTTAGACCTCTAATTTTCCAAGATAAAATCTTCATTTAAGGTTTGGGGAGCAGACCTGATCGATGGTGAGTTGTCTTCCATCAGCTATATTCTATTTTGCTTCCAGCTCTCTCTGATCCTTTTCTGAAACTCTTCCTCTATCTCTTTTGGGAGTTCCAGTATCTGCCTTTTGTTGTTGTCCTCTTTTCTGGACTCCTCCATATTTTATTTGTCCCCCCTTCTTGTTTGATTTAAATGCCAAGCATCCTATTGAATCCCTTGAATTGTATTTTCCTAATAGGGGAGTCTGGTCTTTTTTGTTCTCCATTCTTAGCTGGGGACCAGATCCTTTTCCTGGTGGAGATTTTTTCTTAACTTGTATCTAGGGGCTTTTATTTTGCTCTACTTCCACTATTTGAGAGTTGTCATTCTATCCTTTGAACTAATCCTACCTTGATTCAGTCTCAAAAAGAATAGCATTCGAGGCTTCACTATTGTTTTGATCTAAAGCTTTCATGTCTTCACCTATTCCCTGAATTCCAAGGTTGGAGTCCCTTCCTTTTGTTGAATCTAGACTATCTTCCACCCTGGAAATCAGTAGAGGATCTGAATCAATAGAGAGATTAATGGTCTCCTTAGAGGAATTGATCAAGCATGTCTATTCCTTGTGAATTTTATTCTCATTAAAAGGTGTTGGTTCCTTTTGTTCTTTTGTTCCTTCCATCTCCATTTGAGGGGGAATCAGCTTCTCCTCTAAGTTAGAACAGGGGATCTGGTCAACAGGGGGCTTTTGAGTATCCCCTTTTTTCCTCCACTCCCATTTCTTTGATTTCTTTGACTCCTAATCTTTTTTTTCTACTGAGATCTTCAGGGGACAATGCTTAGCCCAGTGTCCTACCTTTTTATAGGTAAGGCGCATGAAAGGTGTTAACTCATATTCTATTTCTTGTCTCCACTTGACCACTTTTGAGTTTAGGGTAATTACTTGGGGTAGTTCAGTATCTTGCTGGATATTAACACAGATCCTAGCAAACACTTGTCTAGATCTGGCCACAGTCATTAGATCTATCATAAGCAGTTCACCAAGGAACCAGAAATGGCCACCAGAATGTCCTCATGCCAATATTCCAAGGGCAATCCAAGCAATCTTACCCAAACAGGGGCAGAGATAAAGAAATTTTCATTATAGTCCAAATTTGTTGACCATTTCTGCAGTGATAAAGAGGATTTACCCATCATCCAAGGGCCATTGCACAACACTTTAGAAAGATCTTATCCATTAGAGAACATAAAGGAAAAGAAACCTTAAGGCATAGCTGCAACATCCACCTGTCCTTTGAGTTTCCACTTCTGGAAGGTAAAGGCTCTCAGTAGATCAATATTCGGTCTAGGACCTGTAAACTTTCCAATCAGGGTGGAAGCCATAATAGAAATAGTGTGTTCTATGATTTGATCAGGAATGTTAATACCTAACTCCCCCTTTGATGGATCTGAAACAATATCAACCTTAGGAAAATAATATTTTCTAGTTGGTTTGACCCCAAAAAGGCCCGACCATTTCTGCTTATCTCGATTCAAGTTCCCACCATGTGAAGAATCTTGTTGTTGTTTTGTTGTCCCTTTTCCTTTCTCAGTGGAATTAGCCTTTTCCACCTCTAGTCCCAAGATAGGACTGCTAGCCTTGCTGGGTTGGGCCAGGCTTGACCCACTAGCACGTTCCCCCTTTTCTGACAAAGGCCTTTTAGTGTTGGCATCTGAAATATTCTTAGAAACCACAACATTTCCAGAATCAGGCACAAAATCCGCAACAAAACCAGGAGCATCCAGATTCCCCTCTTGCTTTGAATTCAAAATTTTCTCTCCCACTCTTTCTCCTCCTCCCTCCTGCTCTCGCTCCATTGCTTCGCATGAACAACAGTTGCATATAGACATGTTCATAAGTTATAACAATGTATAAGAAAAGATATATTGGGATTTTATTCGAAATACCATTCACATATACTTTTGCAAATTTGAAATTAATTTTTTGAGCCTAGAATTAGCTGATGTTGCATGCTTTACATACTGGGTTTTAATTCTCATTATTTTTGTCAAGTGTACACAAAAATTGTTGAAAAAAATAGAATATGACATAGGAATAAGGTGGTAGCCATATATATTCAAGGCCACATATATTCAAAATTTAAGGTATGTTAGCCATTGAATTAAACTGTGATAAACTACAAGGCCCCCAGTTTAAAACTATAACGAAAGGTATATTTTGAGATTGATTATTGTTTAGATCATTTTAATTATTTCAGATATTTTTTCTTGCTACATAATAATAGGGAAGGTAACTTCAGGCATTCTTGGTTGCAAGGTATTTCTAGGAACATGGAATGTGGGGGGTAAAGAACCTATCAAATGACTTTTATTGGATTAATGGTTGCATCCATCGGCCACTTCAACAAACATTTATTTTCTAAAGAGGATCTCATTGATATTGTGCTTACAACTTCCTTCATATCAAGGTATATGACTTTTTTTTGTTGATTTTATATTTTGATTATCAATGATATCTTTTTATTTCAAGATTCAACTATGTGCAATTTTTTAGCATCATCAAAATGAGTGAGAGCTATAGGAGAAAAAATAAACACAGTTGAATCCAAAAGCACAAAGATATGATTGAGAATGGACTGCAGAAATCTAGTCTCTCTGCATTTTAAATTTTCCAAGCTATTACTAGTTAAGCTCATCACATGTAGAGAAGTTTGTGAGTTCTTACAAATAAATGTTATTGGCACTTAGATTTTCAATAGAATTTAGAATCTCTACTTGCTATCAAATATTGTTTCTCAAAGTCTTTTGTGAAATCTTGTAATGGTGTGCTTACATAAATAGAAATGTTTTGTTGAAAATGAAGGTCCTTCTATTCACTCTCACTAGATTGATCAATATTATTAGTGTCATTACTATCATGTTGTCCTTCTATTCACTCTCACTAGATTGATCAGTGTCTCAAAGCATGTATTTCTAATTGACTCCAAACATATTGTCTCACTGCTATAAATAGCATGTTTTGACCTCTTCTTTCTCTGTGGTGAAATGACTACTATAACTACTTACCCAATGCTAATTTGACACTCTAATCTTCATGTTTATTCCTTTAAACATTCAAATTTGCATCATATGGAAAAACCTTATCCCTTTCTAACTCCATGATGCCCTCCATTGAATGTTGCTCCTTATACGGTGCCCATGGTTATCACTATTTTAAAACTTCCTTGTTCTTTTGACTACTTATTTGCATTGTATATGATCTTTAGGACTATATTTTTGTGACAATAAATTGTCCTTTATTACTATAGAATTTGAGCAATACAAATCCATAAAACTCGAAGATCACCTGCATACAAAAACCTGTTACAAGGAAGTAGAGACAAGAAGAGGGCAAGGGTTTGACTCAAAATATGAAGAAGAAAATATCCTCAAATAATGAATGAATAAAATATACAATTGATCATCCTTATAAAGGAGATCGAAAACCTTGAAAGGAAAACCCTAGTGTATGTAATAATTAGTTAAATTATTACAAGACTAATGTATGCACGTTTATATTTAAAACAACTAGTGCATAAGTTTAAATCAACTAGTGCATGTGTGTTTAAATATAAACAGCTAAAGCAAAAGAGCTGACATCTTAAGAAGGGAGTAACGTTAATTAATATAATTAATACTTTACTCTAACACCCCCCCTTAAGATGAACAACAATGCAGCTACAAACAATGCAAGAAGAAAGCAAAAGAAACTACAGTGCTAAAAGCAAAAAATGGGTCCCAACAACATGGCCTGATGAGGTACCCATGTACAAAAGAGAGTCTCTATAAAGTGGAGAATTAGAGAAAACCACATGGGAAAAACTCTACTCCAAAAAGAGACAAAGACTAGTTTGAAGGACTAAAGAAGCCTCCAAACCTAAGAATGTTCCAGAAAATAGGAAGAAAGATGAACATGTACAACATCATTGAAGCATGAAACTGCAAACCTTGTCAAGAAGAAACTGATGATTTGAAGATCCTCCACAGAATTATGACTAGGTAGAGAAGACTGTAATCTACATGAGTGCTCTCAAATAACACTACTTGAATCAAGAGGCAAACAAAGGCAAACACCTAAACTTGAAGATACATATGGCATAAACACCAAAAGCCTGAAGAGCTGATCAATCAAAGTTGGAAGAGTGCATCCAAAAAATAGGAAATAAAAGAGTGTACATATGGTAAATGATCCATCTCAATGAAATGCATAGGTACCCAGCCATCGCAACCGTCTAGTACATAGGATCAAATACTGAATACATAGTGTATACAAATAAATGTACCTTCATAGAATTAGGGTTAATCATCAATAATAAGTGAAATAATAACTAAATACAACCACAATTAAGCAACTATTTAACAAAATCAATGACTAATTGAGCATCATATGGCTCTCTAACTAAGATGTTAATGAGTGAGCTCTCAGCAAGCTCTCATTAATGATAGTCCTTGAATGAGAATGATAGAGATAAAACAATGCTAAAGCTAACAATTATCAAGATAAATGTTAAAATTGCTCTTAAATGCTTTTCTAAATTCAAATTGCAAGAGGTTTGATGCAATTCTCAAATAGGTGGTTGATAATAATGAAGTATTTTAGCCTTCCTTTTATAGATTTTCCAATGGTAGGGGGTGTAGTTGTGTTTAATCATGATTGAGTTGGGGTTAAGTCTTTGGTTCCACCCTTTGAAGACAAAGCAAATTTTGTGTCCTCAAAGCTTGAGACAAGTAGACAAGATGGATGGTTAAGATTCCTTTTCACTTTGAGTGAATGAGATTCAATTTGGCTTGATCCATGTGAATGTCTTTCCTCAAATCTCATTGGTTGATTGATTTTCCTCTCCTTTTGGTTTGTTGAGAGTAATTGATTTAATTTATTTATTTTAGCCATGTACCCCTTGAATTGGTTGAATTTAATTTAATCCAAGACTATACAATTAATTGAATTAATTGTATTTTGATTTGATTGCACTTGATTAAAATGCTCTCAATTTTTATTGATATTGAATTAAGACTTGATTTTAATTTTGATTGGCTAATTGTGCATTGTGATTCAATTGATTCAATTTTGTTCTTAATTTGCTTTGATTTGACTTGATTTACTTTGAATTATCATTAAATTGTCTTTGATTACAAATGCCCCTCTTTGAGTTGATGTGCGAAGCATGTCGATTCAAAGAATACTCTGATCTTGCTTGATGATAGGTCCTGATTCATTGATGGTCGATCTTTGATGTTTATTTGATGGTATTTCGATGGTTGATTCTCTAATTTTTGATATGATATTGCTACAGGTAATGATTGATATGAAACTCTCCTAATTGATGTGATTCTGATGATCATTCTCGATATGATGATTGATTAATTTGTTGATTGATATGAAATTCTCTTGATGATCTGATATGATGCCCCTTTCGTTTGATTAGGAAAATTTTTCTGATAAAATCTTTCAATTTGATTTGATGATCGGTCTCTGATTTTCGTTAATGTTACTGATGATGTTGATCTGATTATCTGATGTTATGCCCCCTCAGAAATGAAACATATTGTTGTTTTCAATGGATAGGTTTAAATGATTGATTGATATGTTTTCATTTCTAAAAAACACTTTATGATATGCTACACTTCTCAATTTGCCCCAGTTAATGCAATATTAATATAGGTCAAAGTCAATTCTCACCTCCAAATTAGGTCAATTTAGCTTAAATAGGTTTAAAAACCTAGATTTGCTATTCATTTTTACTTTTCTCTTATGTGATTTTGCTCTGATTCTCTTCTACTTTCTGAGATGGTTGTGCCTATTCAAGAGCATCGATTCAAGCAGTGTCAGAGATATGCGAGGCCGCCTGACTATGGACCTCTGATAAGTTCTTTTTGAACCTCGATATTGCATTTATTGCATTTCCCAATTTCATCGCTGCTTTGAAATAGTTAAGTCACACTTAGGAAAATTTCAATGTTGCCTAACACTATTAAGTGTCACTTCCACAATTTTTAGTGTCACTCACGAGTATTTTAATGTCGCTTATCAAATTTTCATTATCGCCTGCGGTTAAATGGTTCACGCATAAACTTAGGTTTTAAAAACCAAATTTCATAACATTTTACGCCTATGAAACCCTAGCATTTTGATGTCGCCTAGGAAGGTTTTACTGTTGCTTAAGTCAATTCAGTGTCGCCTATGAAAAATTTGTCGCCTGAGAAAAAAGTAATGTCGCCTGACAAGAATTGTGTGTCGCTTAAGGAAATGTCGCCTACGATGAATAAAATCATGCCTGCAACATTTTTCTCAGAATTTTCACTTGTACTTGACTATTTTTGTTTTAATTTTCTATTTTTGAAATATTTAGTACGTCAAGATGATTGATTGGAATGATATGATTAGGTCAATTACATTTTAACTAAATAACCAATTAGGATTTTAGTATAGTAATACCAACAAAGTTGATTTGTCAATCTATTATGATAGGGTGATGGTCTAATATTTTACTCTCAAGATCTAGAGAGATAAAACAATGATTTTCCTTCCTCAAGATATAGAGTTAGGAGTTTTGATGCGCTCATGATGAGCAAATGGATTTTAAAATAACTTGATCGACTTTAGATGTTCCTTGATGTAATATGCTAATATGATTCTTTTGTTCTTTTCCAAATAGGCTAACTTCCATGTATTATATATTTGATCAGTTCCATCACGGGTTATTGACCTTGGGCAGACACTTATTGTGGTTGAGTATTGTGTTATAGAGCTTTGTGGTTTGAGCTTCCTTCTCGATCTTCCTCGCTTCCAGTTGAACTGTGGGTTATTGATAGATGTGGCAGAGCATTGGCACTCCAACCACAATAATTTCCATCTTCCACATGGTGAGATGACGATCACGCCTGAGGACATGTATCATTTGATACGGATTCCCTATCAAGGAGAGATTGTTTATTATGATTCTGTGTATGACTCTACTATCTGCCGATGAGTTTTCGGGGATAATTTGATTAATGATGATATGATCACATGGCCACAGTTTGCTTCTTTCCCTACATTGCTTGCAATTCTTGACGCATTGATTAGTGGTCTACTTCCTGACCGACGAGGTCGCGGTTTTTCGGTTGGTTGGGGTAGGATTTTAGAGGATTTACTAGCACAGCCTCAATGTTTTGATTGGGGTTCTTGTGTACAGATCAGTTATATCAAGATCTTCATGAGGTGGTGTACAGAGAGAGTTCTTCTTTATCTGTTGGTGCGACTATTCTCCAGTTATGGATTTGGGAGCATCTTCCTATTACCAGGCCTATTTCTGATAGGAGACGACCGCGTGGATATCCTTATGCTTTTTTATATATTGGTATGGTGATTCAACATCATTTAGGTCATCTAGATTATTGGAGACGTCAGATAGATGATCTTGATCAGGTTACATGGCGTCCCTACCTTGATTGTGATCTATGGTGGGAGGATGATGATGAGTTGCCATATATGTTTAGTCCTCATTGGATGATTGGCTGATCTGATACTGTTATTGAGTGGTTTTGTTTTGGTTGAGTTTCTAGACAATATGGTAGGATACAAGATATGCCTCTGGGCAATGCCTTATATGCACGAGTTCAGGCTGAGAGATCTTTATGGGGCCCTTGTATTGATTATCAGTTTGCTTTGGCTCAGATTGTTGGTATGCCTTTCTGTAGATGGGAGATGTTGATGGGTATGTCTGATGCAGGGATGTCCCATGAGTATCAAGACTGGTGGTCTCGAAATAGTTTTATTCATTTCACAAATCCATCGGAGCCTATTCGAGATCGACGTGGTGGCGGTGGTGGTGGTGATGATGGGCGTGGTGGTGGTAGACATCAGAGGCATAGAGGACATAGAGATCCTCCTGTTGTTGTTGGTAGAGGATGGGTGAGGGATGGACATGGTCGAGACAGAGCCAGAGATAGGCAGGTTGATGTAGTTCAGATAGTTCATCCTAGAGCAACAGTTAGACAGGATAGAGTTCATCGACAACAGAGAGCTCAGAGACAGGCTCATGTGGAGGCTGCTAGACAGGTTCCTGGGGGTTTAGATCCTTTAGTGCAGTTATAGAGAGTTTCCCTAGCACAATAGGATGATGATGCTCAGCAGGTTCGAGGTCAGCAGGTTCTAGCATAGCAGATGCCTCCACCAGTTCAGCAGTTAGAGGATCATGGACAAGATGCACAGGATGTTCCCACTATTGGTTCTTTAGCCCGAGATATGCAATCTATGAGGACAGATATGTCTACTATTATGGGGCATTTAGATCAGGTTACTACCTTGATGTAGCAATTTCTTTCAGTCGTGATTATTCAGAGACCAAGCGGAGTGAGCACTTCTCAGGCTCCTCCTCCACAGGATGATAGAGATCCGGGTGGTTCTGGTGTTGTGGGATCATGATTGTTTGATGATAGATTTATTTATCATTGATGTCCTCTGTTGCACATTTCATGTTTTTTTATTGATCAAAACCTTTGATGTACCAGTTTCATGATATTGTATCTGGATATACTTTGATGTACTGGATCCTTTGAGAAACATTCTTTTGATGATATATGATGATCTATTCCTTCATCTCTATTGATGAGTTGATTTATGAGATTATCTTTATATGCAACTATATGATGTTTATGATGCATTTTACTTTTATGCGATGGATGCAATGTATCTTATTTTTACGATATAGATAGATGGATGCATTGATGTATGGATATTATGAGATGTTTTATGTTTATCAATGTATGGATGCAAATTATTTTATGGTCATATGGATATGGATGATCCTATGTTTTTTTTTTTAAAAAATGTATGCAATTCTATCCCTAACTACATGTATGCAAATAATGTATGAGTAATGATTATTTTTTTGTTTTTTGTCTATTTATGTATAATGACTAATGATTAATGTTATGCATGAATGCAAAAGATAATATCATTTTCATTGTTTTGAATCTTAAATCATGATGTTTGAATTGAACCCTCCCCATTTCATTTTTCCCCTTGTAATTTAAGCTAAGAAAGGCAAAACAAATATATAAAATGCACTTAATCTAACATGTATGCAGCTAATTGTCATTATTCAAGATTTAGAGCTTATAATCATCATTGAGCATTTTTGGAATCCCATTTTTTAGTACAATCATCACTAGTTCAACTATGATGATATGAATACTTTTGCCTTTTTCCTTGCTTTCCCATCGGTCTCTTCGGTATGACTATCACTGATTGAAGCCAATCATGAGAGTGCGAATACCAATTTTATCAGATTCTATGTTGCAAGTGGATGTTGGTATTATGATATTGAAGATCAAAATAGCCAAGGTATCTGTTTGCGTAAACAAGCAGAAATATCCATTTTATCCTATGTACAAGTCCTCGATGATTCTTTGATGATCACATCCTTAGACAAATAATACATCATTTGAAACTTTGATTTTAAGACAGTCAAATCAAGAAAATATCATCCTTTTATCATAGCTTGTCTAGTCTAAAACTTTCATTGATTCACTAGAAAGGAATGATTTCATCAATTGAGTCAACACTTAGAAGGAAAAAAAATTTTGCCATGTTTTTCAAATCCATAGTTCAAGTGTAGTTCCATCCATTTCATACTTTTAATCCTGATAAAGGGTAAGGTCATTTTAAGTTCTTGGATCAAATTTTCATTTTTAGGATCATATTGGATTGGGATGTAGATTTGATTAAGTGTTCCTCTTTCGAGTGTGATGAATTGATTCTCTGATTGAATAAAGCTTGTTGATGAATCCTTGCTCCTTGAGAGTAGATTGCCCCTAGTTTGATATTGATTTCATTTATGGGACTTAGGACAATTTTTTTATTAAGTGACCAAAATCTTAAGGTACTTGCAAATGCAACTGTGGGGTTTTATTATGCAATATATACAAATGCTGGTGAATGCAATATTAACAAGGTGACCTTCTAAGTATGCAATTGACTTGGACTTTCAATGGTGCTTGTTTACCAGGTTTTCACCAATTGAATGGATCAAGCTCTTTTTTCTATTTTTAAAGCTTTTCTCTTTTTTTGCTACCAAGATGCCTATTTGCTAGGTTTTCACCAAGGCACTTTTCTTCTTTTTCAATTTTTTTTGTATTTTTCCTTTTTTTCAATTTTTTTTTTCATATTATCATGGCACCTATTTGCTAGGTTTTCACCAAGACAACATCTTTTTGAGGATCATATTTGAATGTTTTTCCTTTCTTCATGCTCAATTTTCTACTGTTTTTGATCTTTTGTGCTTTTCAAATGTTTTTGGTATTTTAATATTTTCCAATGTTTTTGGTATTTTAATCTTTTCCAATGTTATTGGTATTTTCATGATCTCTTTTGAACTATGTACAATAAATATGATGCTCTCCATCTAATACTCTTTATACTCTTTCGTCTACCTTAGGTATAGAACCTCTTAAGATGTATGCTATTTATAGGTTCTTGTAGCTCTTTACCATCACAATCTGATAGCTTGTATGTGCCAGTCCCAAAATCTTCAACAATGAGAAATGGTCCTAACCAGTTTGCTTCCCACTTTCCTTTTTTCTCTCTTTCTGCTAGGTTCTTTGGATTTTCACGCAACACTAGGTCACCTATTTGGAATGTCCTTGGCTTGATCACTAATACATTTGGGGTCATTTTGCGACGGCTATGTGTCGCAATTGCGACAGCTATGTGTCGCAATAGCAACACCCATAGACGTCGCTATTTTTTAGTCACAAATTGCGACGTCTATGGGTAGCCGTCGCAATTGCGACACATATCCCGTCGCAATGTGACTAAGATTTAAGAAGCGGCATGGCCGTCGCCCCCCCGTCGCATGGCTTTGAAGGGCCGTCGCAATCACGACGGACCTCCCAAGCAATTGCGACGGGCGCCTGCATCGCATTGCGACGGGTTTTCGTCGCAATTGCGACGCCCGTGGGTGGATTAAAAAAAAAATTTAATTTAATACATTGCTAATGAACCACATTAATGCTTTTTTCTTTCAACAAATGAGGACAGCCACTGTAAAGACAACATGATAATGTACACTCACTGTAAGGACAGTCACAAATGAGGACATCTCACAGTGACTGTCCCTAGTGTAATTGCCACTTGAATGTATTGCTATTCAGCCACATTAATGCTTTTCTTCTTCAACAAATGAGGATAGTCACTGTAAAGACAACATGATAATGTACACTCACTGTGACTATCCTTATAGTGAGTGTACATTATCATGTTGTCTTTACAGTGACTATCCTCATTTGTTGAAGAAGAAAAGCATTAATGTGGCTGAATAGCAATACATTCAAGTGGCAATTACACTAGGGATAGTCACTGTGAGATGTCCTCATTTGTGACTGTCCTTACAGTGAGTGTACATTATCATGTTGTCTTTACAGTGAGTGTACATTATCATGTTGTCTTTACAGTGTCAATATATGCATTATTACTTAAACTGAAGAGTACTCTAAATAATATGTCATTGTGGAGTTCTGATTGCTTCCAATTTGATATACGCTTGTTCTACTTATGTATCCAGCATCATGTAAGAAAAGTTGATGCTTTTAAATAGATTCATTTAGCCATGAAATGCCTGTGCATGTTACATACAAGATTCCAAGGCCCAAAATTGATTACTCATTATAATTCATGTACAGAATGATAATCAACCACAACGAGGCATGCGTAGGTGCTGCTTAGATTTTGAGGCATCAGAAGCTCGTAGAAGAAACTTGACCAATGGCTCATGGAATGCAACAAACTTATTGCCTAAAACAGGAGCATTGGTAACCACAGATGATGGTTTTGAAAAGAACACTTCACCATCAATGTCACGTGAGGGAACTGCAATTTCTGATGGCAAGTAACTTGTAGTATATAAGAGAGATGCAGGTACAGATGCTGGGAATACATTGCTAATGAACCACATTAATGCTTTTTTCCTTCAACAAATGAGGACAGTCACTTTAAAGACAACATGATAATGTACACTCACTGTAAGGATAGTCACAAATGAGGACATCTCACAGTGACTGTCCCTTGTGTAATTGCCACTTGAATGTATTGCTATTCAGCCACATTAATGCTTTTCTTCTTCAACAAATGAGGATAGTCACTCTAAAGACAACATGATAATGTACACGGGCTGTAAGTGTACATTATCATGTTGTCTTTACAGTGACTGTCCTCCTTCAAGTGGTAATTACACAAGGGACAGTCACTGTAAAGGCAACATGATAATGTAGAGAAACGTTGTCATTTGTATTTTCAACAGTGCCGAGAGAGATTCCCTCCGCGAAATCACAGCTACAATTTTTGAGTACGTTGGGTTTATTTTTCTTTTGCAATTATTATGTAATCTGGTATTCAGCTGTTACAGAGCTAAAATACCCAGAAATGAGGACATATCTGTGTTGAATTTATTGTTAGCGGCTCTGGTTATTTAGAAGTTTAATTTTATTTGTTCATCTTTCAAGCACAAACGTTTTATGGACCGTAACATCTTCATTGTTTCGGGTATGCAATGAAACAGCCGTAACTTGCAACTACCTTCACGGTACTTGTGTACATTATCATGTTGTCTTTACAGTGACTGTCCTCATTCAAGTGGCAATTACACAAGGGACAGTCACTGTGAGATGTCCTCATTTGTGACAAGGACAGTCACACATGAGGACATCTCACAGTGACTGTCCCTTGTGTAATTGCCACTTGAATGTATTGCTATTCAACCACATTTATGGGCCCGTTTGGACCCCAGCACACAGTAGCATCTACAGAGAAGAATATCCCAGGTGTAACAAGTTGTAAGAATATACCAACAGTTCTAAGAAGTTCCCTAGCACATAGTAGCATCTACAGAGAAGAATATACAACATGAGGGCAGCCACTGTAAAGACAACATGATAATGTACACTCATTGTATGTGTACATTATCATGTTGTCTTTACAGTGACTGTCCTCATTCAAGTGGCAATTACAGAAGGGACAGTCATTGTGAGATGTCCTCATTTGTGACAAGGATAGTCACACATGAGGACATCTCACAGTGATCGATTGTCCCTTGTGTAATTGCCACTTGAATGTATTGCTATTGAACCACATTAATGCTTTTCTTCTTCAACAAATGAGGACAGTCACTCTAAAGACAACATGATAATGTACACTCATTGTAAGGACAGTCACAAATGATGACATCTCACAGTGACTGTCCCTTGTGTAATTGCCACTTGAATTACACAAGGGACAGTCATTGTGAGATGTCCTCATTTGTGACAAGGATAGTCACACATGAGGACATCTCACAGTGATCGATTGTCCCTTGTGTAATTGCCACTTGAATGTATTGCTATTGAACCACATTAATGCTTTTCTTCTTCAACAAATGAGGACAGTCACTCTAAAGACAACATGATAATGTACACTCACTGTAAGGACAGTCACAAATGAGGACATCTCACAGTGACTGTCCCTTGTGTGATTGCCACTTGAATGTATTGCTATTTAGCCACATTAATGCTTTTCTTCTTCAACAAATGAGGATAGTCACTCTAAAGACAACATGATAATGTACACGGGCTGTAAGTGTACATTATCATGTTGTCTTTACAGTGACTGTCCTCCTTCAAGTGGCAATTACACAAGGGACAGTCACTGTAAAGGCAACATGATAATGTAGAGAAATGTTGTCATTTGTATTTTCAACAGTGCCGAGAGAGATTCCCTCCGTGAAATCACAGCTACAATTTCTGAGTACGTTGGGTTTATTTTTCTATTGTCATTATTATGTAATCTAGTATTCAGCTGTTACAGAGCTAAAATACCCAGAAATGAGGACATATCTGTGTTGAATTTATTGTTAGCGGCTCTGGTTATTTAGAAGTTTAATTTTATTTGTTCATCTTTCAAGCACAAACGTTTTGTGGACCGTAACATCTTCATTGTTTCGGGTATGCAATGAAACAGCCGTAACTTGCAACTACCTTCACGGTACTTGTGTACATTATCATGTTGTCTTTACAGTGACTGTCCTCATTCAAGTGGCAATTACACAAGGGACAGTCACTGTGAGATGTCCTCATTTGTGACAAGGACAGTCACACATGAGGACATCTCACAGTGACTGTCCCTTGTGTAATTGCCACTTGAATGTATTGCTATTCAACCACATTTATGGGCCCGTTTGGACCCCAGCACACAGTAGCATCTACAGAGAAGAATATCCCAGGTGTAACAAGTTGTAAGAATATACCAACAGTTCTAAGAAGTTCCCTAGCACATAGTAGCATCTACAGAGAAGAATATACAACATGAGGGCAGCCACTGTAAAGACAACATGATAATGTACACTCATTGTATGTGTACATTATCATGTTGTCTTTACAGTGACTGTCCTCATTCAAGTGGCAATTACAGAAGGGACAGTCATTGTGAGATGTCCTCATTTGTGACAAGGATAGTCACACATGAGGACATCTCACAGTGATCGATTGTCCCTTGTGTAATTGCCACTTGAATGTATTGCTATTGAACCACATTAATGCTTTTCTTCTTCAACAAATGAGGACAGTCACTCTAAAGACAACATGATAATGTACACTCATTGTATGTGTACATTATCATGTTGTCTTTACAGTGACTGTCCTCATTCAAGTGGCAATTACAGAAGGGACAGTCATTGTGAGATGTCCTCATTTGTGACAAGGATAGTCACACATGAGGACATCTCACAGTGATCGATTGTCCCTTGTGTAATTGCCACTTGAATGTATTGCTATTGAACCACATTAATGCTTTTCTTCTTCAACAAATGAGGACAGTCACTCTAAAGACAACATGATAATGTACACTCATTGTAAGGACAGTCACAAATGAGGACATCTCACAGTGACTGTCCCTTGTGTAATTGCCACTTGAATTACACAAGGGACAGTCATTGTGAGATGTCCTCATTTGTGACAAGGATAGTCACACATGAGGACATCTCACAGTGAGCGATTGTCCCTTGTGTAATTGCCACTTGAATGTATTGCTATTGAACCACATTAATGCTTTTCTTCTTCAACAAATGAGGACAGTCACTCTAAAGACAACATGATAATGTACACTCACTGTAAGGACAGTCACAAATGAGGACATCTCACAGTGACTGTCCCTTGTGTGATTGCCACTTGAATGTATTGCTATTCAGCCACATTAATGCTTTTCTTCTTCAACAAATGAGGATAGTCACTCTAAAGACAACATGATAATGTACACGGGCTGTAAGTGTACATTATCATGTTGTCTTTACAGTGACTGTCCTCCTTCAAGTGGCAATTACACAAGGGACAGTCACTGTAAAGGCAACATGATAATGTAGAGAAATGTTGTCATTTGTATTTTCAACAGTGCCCAGAGAGATTCCCTCCGCGAAATCACAGCTACAATTTCTGAGTACGTTGGGTTTATTTTTCTATTGTCATTATTATGTAATCTGGTATTCAGCTGTTACAGAGCTAAAATACCCAGAAATGAGGACATATCTGTGTTGAATTTATTGTTAGCGGCTCTGGTTATTTAGAAGTTTAATTTTATTTGTTCATCTTTCAAGCACAAACGTTTTGTGGACCGTAACATCTTCATTGTTTCGAGTATGCAATGAAACAGCCGTAACTTGCAACTACCTTCACGGTGCTTGTGTACATTATCATGTTGTCTTTACAGTGACTGTCCTCATTCAAGTGGCAATTACACAAGGGACAGTCACTGTGAGATGTCCTCATTTGTGACAAGGACAGTCACACATGAGGACATCTCACAGTGACTGTCCCTTGTGTAATTGCCACTTGAATGTATTGCTATTCAACCACATTTATGGGCCCGTTTGGACCCCAGCACACAGTAGCATCTACAGAGAAGAATATCCCAGGTGTAACAAGTTGTAAGAATATACCAACAGTTCTAAGAAGTTCCCTAGCACATAGTAGCATCTACAGAGAAGAATATACAACATGAGGGCAGCCACTGTAAAGACAACATGATAATGTACACTCATTGTATGTGTACATTATCATGTTGTCTTTACAGTGACTGTCCTCATTCAAGTGGAAATTACAGAAGGGACAGTCATTGTGAGATGTCCTCATTTGTGACAAGGATAGTCACACATGAGGACATCTCATAGTGATCGATTGTCCCTTGTGTAATTGCCACTTGAATGTATTGCTATTGAACCACATTAATGCTTTTCTTCTTCAACAAATGAGGACAGTCACTCTAAAGACAACATGATAATGTACACTCATTGTAAGGACAGTCACAAATGAGGACATCTCACAGTGACTGTCCCATGTGTAATTGCCACTTGAATTACACAAGGGACAGTCATTGTGAGATGTCCTCATTTGTGACAAGGATAGTCACACATGAGGACATCTCACAGTGATCGATTGTCCCTTGTGTAATTGCCACTTGAATGTATTGCTATTGAACCACATTAATGCTTTTCTTCTTCAACAAATGAGGACAGTCACTCTAAAGACAACATGATAATGTACACTCACTGTAAGGACAGTCACAAATGAGGACATCTCACAGTGACTGTCCCTTGTGTGATTGCCACTTGAATGTATTGCTATTCAGCCACATTAATGCTTTTCTTCTTCAACAAATGAGGATAGTCACTCTAAAGACAACATGATAATGTACACGGGCTGTAAGTGTACATTATCATGTTGTCTTTACAGTGACTGTCCTCCTTCAAGTGGCAATTACACAAGGGATAGTCACTGTAAAGGCAACATGATAATGTAGAGAAACGTTGTCATTTGTATTTTCAACAGTGCCGAGAGAGATTCCCTTCGCGAAATCACAGCTACAATTTCTGAGTACGTTGGGTTTATTTTTCTATTGTCATTATTATGTAATCTGGTATTCAGCTGTTACAGAGCTAAAATACCCAGAAATGAGGACATATCTGTGTTGAATTTATTGTTAGCGGCTCTGGTTATTTAGAAGTTTAATTTTATTTGTTCATCTTTCAAGCACAAACGTTTTGTGGACCGTAACATCTTCATTGTTTCGAGTATGCAATGAAACAGCCGTAACTTGCAACTACCTTCACGGTACTTGTGTACATTATCATGTTGTCTTTACAGTGACTGTCCTCATTCAAGTGGCAATTACACAAGGGACAGTCACTGTGAGATGTCCTCATTTGTGACAAGGACAGTCACACATGAGGACATCTCACAGTGACTGTCCCTTGTGTAATTGCCACTTGAATGTATTGCTATTCAACCACATTTATGGGCCCGTTTGGACCCCAGCACACAGTAGCATCTACAGAGAAGAATATCCCAGGTGTAACAAGTTGTAAGAATATACCAACAGTTCTAAGAAGTTCCCTAGCACATAGTAGCATCTACAGAGAAGAATATACAACATGAGGGCAGCCACTGTAAAGACAACATGATAATGTACACTCATTGTATGTGTACATTATCATGTTGTCTTTACAGTGACTGTCCTCATTCAAGTGGAAATTACACAAGGGACAGTCACTGTGAGATGTCCTCATTTGTGACAAGGACAGTCACACATGAGGACATCTCACAGTGACTGTCCCTTGTGTAATTGCCACTTGAATGTATTGCTATTCAACCACATTTATGGGCCCGTTTGGACCGCGGCACATAGTAGCATCTACAGAGAAGAATATCCCAGGTGTAACAAGTTGTAAGAATATACCAACAGTTCTAAGAAGTTCCCTAGCACATAGTAGCATCTACAGAGAAGAATATGGGTCAACGAGGTTGACTTCAAAGCCATGCAATCTAATGGTAATAGTAATATCATAATTTGACATACTATCAGAAATACTTCCTAAATAGACTATTCAATCTTATAAGAGATGGATTCATGAGAACTATTATTTATGAAATATGAGTCAATGACTTTAATTAAAAAAATTACACAATCTAATTCTTGTAAAAATATCAAAATTTGACACATTGAAAATACCTTCCAAAAGTATCGTTAATTGATTAATATGAATCACTACTCATGAAATATAATTTTATAAACCTAATCTAAAAACTACACAATAAAAATCTTAATAGCAATATTGTAAGAAACTATTCCCAAAAGCAAGCCTAATAAAATTTGATGAAAATAATTTTTGTTTCACTCAACTTTGACATTCACAACTTCCTCTTTTATTATAATAAGAAAAAAAATGTCTTTTTAGATATACCTCATGAACCATACTCGAATAATCTATCATTTTTCTTCTCAAAAACATATTTGCAGAGCCTGCTTCTTTTACTTGTTTGTACTTTTATCTCTCTGATGGAAAGGGTTCCTTCAGGACACATTTTTCCAAGTTCACTGCTTGAGATATTTGAGGAGGGTTCCCCTGCTTGAGTATCCATCCAACCCATATTCGAGTAGTTCTACAATTGCATAGTCTAAATTAATAATACTGACAATTGAATGACGAATGATGATACATAGAATTGATATAAACTAATCCTAAAAACACTAAAACATTATTAATATATTTATATTTCATAAATAAAATTGATATAAAAGATTTGGAAAGATACATTAAAAAATAGAAAAACAGTAATTTATAATAGAAGGAAACTTAAATTGCTATTTTAAAAAAAAACAAGAGTCTTAAATCTTATCATTTTGTTTCATTATCATCCATAAGTACACACCTCTAGCATAATAATTATATTTTACCACCCATAAAATGAAAAAAAGATTTTCACAAGAGAAATTGAAGCTAGATTATAAAAATCAACCATCTTATTGGAAACTGGAACTGTTATCATACCCAAAAGGACTACAAAATTTCACCTTATCATACCCAGATTGTTGCTTTGCCTGGCGGAGGGAAATTTGATCAGTAAAATTGACACAGAGTATGTTGTCTCCATTGTCATGCTGGATAACAAAACACCAACTTTAATGGGCATGTACTGTCCCTTGTGTAATTGCCACTTGAATGCATTGCTATTTGATGCAGGGGCATCCCTAATGCAAGCCAAAGACACCATGATTGAAGGAAGTTGCCATGAAGCCAAGGAGTCAAATCCTATCAATTGGAACATAAGATTTTCACCTTGGAGCTTTGAAGGATTGACTGGTGAAAGGTCCTTTTGATTGACAAATCAGAGTCTTTTTGAATGACAAATCAGAGTCTTTTTGAATGACAATAAATTAGAATAGGAGTTTTAGATGTTTTCTTGGTTTGTAATAAATATTAAGGATTGATTTTATCTCCTTATAAACATCCACTTGTTGGACACAAGACCCCTTGGTGACTTATAAACCTTGGGCATCTTTTGAGTCCTTGGATGAAATGAGCATAGTAAGTGTTTATTAGGTGTCTTTTAGATGTTGTTAAGAAGTTTGAAGGTCCAAAATAACTTTAATAAGGTTCCTAAAGTTTCACAACACATTTTTAACCTTCTCGGCAAAGTTGTTTGCAAAGTTGTAATGCAACTTTAAAAGTTGCTTAGCAAAGTTGACATTTGTTGGATAAACTGTTCTAACCACCTAGATGGTTGAACCAATGTTTGGAGAGCCTATTTTAGGCTTCAAATGGTCGAAGACAGACAGAGAACCAGTATTGTAATCATTTTGCTTTCATAAAAAATAAAAATAACCCTGTTTTAGTGCATTTCTGGTGAAAAACGAACTCTGTACGGCTGTACGGATGGTGGTTGGATGATAAAATTTGCCTGGAAGTTGTAATAGTGACATCTGATGCTTTGGAAGTTGGTTTGATTGATTCTCTTTGTTTTATATCTAAGTTATTTCAAATTTTCTGTGCATTGTTTACAAACCCTCATTTTCAGGGTTTGACTGATGTAAAGACCTTAACTCACGTTTCAACCATTGGAATTCCTTCTACCTTGGTGGAATGAGAGTTAAGGATGTATATTTGTATATTCTAAAAGCCCTGACTACTCTGCATCACTATTGAACCACATTAATGCTTTTTTCCTTCAACAAATGAGGACAGTCACTGTAAAGACAACATGATAATGTACACTCACTGTAAGGATAATCACAAATGAGGAAATCTCAGAGTGATTATCCCTTGTGTAATTGCCACTTGAATACATTGCTATTGAACCACATTAATGCTTTTTTCCTTCAAGTGGCAATTACACAAGGGACAGTCACTGTGAGATGTCCTCATTTGTGACAAGGACAGTCACACATGAGGACATCTCATAGTGACTGTCCCTTGTGTAATTGCCACTTGAATGTATTGCTATTCAACCACATTTATGGGCCTGTTTGGACCACGGCACACAATAGCATCTACAGAGAAGAATATCCCAGGTGTAACAAGTTGTAAGAATATACCAACAGTTCTAAGAAGTTCCCTAGCACATAGTAGCATCTACAGAGAAGAATATACAACATGAGGGCAGCCACTGTAAAGACAACATGATAATGTACACTCATTGTATGTGTACATTATCATGTTGTCTTTACAAGGATATTCATTTGTGACAAGGATAGTCACACATGAGGACATCTCACAGTGATCGATTGTCCCTTGTGTAATTGCCACTTGAATGTATTGCTATTGAACCACATTAATGCTTTTCTTCTTCAACAAATGAGGACAGTCACTCTAAAGACAACATGATAATGTACACTCACTATAAGGACAGTCACAAATGAGGACATCTCACAGTGACTGTCCCTTGTGTGATTGCCACTTGAATGTATTGCTATTCAGCCACATTAATGCTTTTCTTCTTCAACAAATGAGGATAGTCACTCTAAAGACACAATGATAATGTACACGGGCTGTAAGTGTACATTATCATGTTGTCTTTACAGTGACTGTCCTCCTTCAAGTGGCAATTACACAAGGGATTTGTGTTTTCATTTGTGTTTTCAACAGCGCTGTAACCCTCCGCGAAATCACATCGGGATATAAGGGTAAAACAAACAAGAACGTTGTCATTTGTATTTTCAACAGCGCCGAGAGAGATAAACAAACTTAAAACTCAGACTTAAGAAAGATGAAGGCAATGCTTCAAAAGGCCGATGCCCTAAATACGGGAAAACACAATACCACCATTAAACGATGCCCTAGTCACCGTATCAATGCTGCCAGCTCCGTACCAGTATGCTGACTGCTCACTTTCATCCTGTGATAAAGGTAACTTCATTAATCATACTTGAAATGGCAGCATACGAACTAAAGCTGATGAACATTTATAAACTAAAAGTTTAAAACTACAGATTACAAATGTAGTAGTTTCATACGAAAAGAACTTGATGTCTGAAATTTACCATTAGAAGTATCCAAAGGAATACCACAGTACTGTTGAACTTGGAGAATCGGAGATGATCTACACAGCAAGGTTCAATAGCTGTAAGGACTGTTACACCATCTTTAGCATTTGAATACATTTTCTCCTTGGCTTCTGGTGGATCCTCAAAGACCCCCAATGACGTTTTCCCTACAATTATCAATTGTTTGTCAGTATGAGATATTAATAAATAAACATTAATCACAATATTAGGCAAACAATGTTCTTGATGTCTGAATCTAAATCACAGAAAGCTCTAATAAAGCAGTTCTCAGTTTCACATTAAACTAAGTTTCTATTTCAAATGGTTATAATAATTTTTGCAAGTTATAAGTAGCTGGTTACAGTATATGACATAAAAAGAAAAAAAATCATTTCTATTCTTTTCTTCTTTTTCTCTTTCAACGAAGCTTTTGCACCACACAAATGCATACCAAGAATTTCTCAGGAGGTTTCAAGACCATTGCATACCAAACTTCTTCTCTGTAGATGCTACTGTGTGTCGTGGTCCAAACGGGTCCAAATAGACCTAGTGACTCTAGTAGGTCTCCAAAACCTGTTCTGCAGCAATAACTCTTCAATTTGACAAAGGACCTTATGAACTTATATGTTTTTTGAGTACCCTTTTTGATGTTCTAACAATCCTCCAACTCCCAGACCTTGACTCCACTCCAGCATATCAATGTCCTTATTGAGTCCGCGGACCTAATGCATGCCTTTGGGTGTGGGTTCCAAAACAAGGCATTGAAAATGGGTGCATGAAACCAAGATCAGAGTTTGAAGATGTCCACCATGCTCTAAAGATCTAGATTCAACAAGGTTTGAGGTCCTTTACTTGCCGCTACCCTCTGATCTTGCATAATCCATCAACTCCTAGTCAAGAACATTGAGATTCTTGACCTAGGGCTTGCTCTTGAAATTCTCTGGCTTAGTATCCTGTTCCAAAGCTTTTAAAATATGAAAATAAACCCCCTTAACTTGCATTTTACAAATAACAGAGGATATCATATGGTTTATTTGCAAGTTAAGGCCATTTGAATGCAATAACCCAAAAAATGAGGGTTTGACAGAACAACAGATAAGAAAAAGGAATAACTTTGATATAAGGTGTCTTGAATCTACCAAATAAACTCTCAAAGCATAAGATATAAATACTCTAACTTCCACACTGGTCTACCCTCCCTTTCACATCCGTACACTGTACAGTGCTTGAAGGAAATGCACAAAAAAGGCTCTGAAATAGTGGCTCTATCTGACAGAGAGTCCATGCTAGGCTTCATGACTAACCTAGAGCACATTCCTTATTATGGAGGAAGTTTGAATGGTGAAGAACTTATGGAATGGATAGAGGACCTAGATAACCATTTTGACTACAAGTATCTTATTAATAACCATTTTGACTACAAGTATCTTATGGATAGAGGACCTTGATAACCATTTTGACTCATTTAGTATCTTATTGAGCTTCACTTTGTTTCGAGAATATAGTTTAATATTCTCTACTAAACAGGGCCAACCACGTGAAGGTGGAAGCTCATTTGGCCCCACCCCCCCCCCCCCCCTAACATCACTCTACATTCCCCGTTAACATCTAACATTCATTCATTCTTTCAATTATTAATAAAATGTAACATTCAATCAATATCACATGATAACATTCATTAACACATTAGATTCGTTAACACACAACATTCATCAATATGAAAATAAACACATAATTCATGAACATTCATTAGCACATAATTAAATTCATTGAGACATAAAATTCAGTCATTATCAATTAAGGTATTTAGATGACAATCATTTCTTTTTTCTCTTTCTAATTTTTTTTTCTATGTAAGCTCTAAGAGGAGCATCAGTGTTATCATCAATACCCCCCTCATCAGTTGTTTTGTTCTTTGTTCTTGATGATCTCAAATTCCTATGCTGCTGCAAAGGGGGGTCCTCTACAATAACAAATAAAAGAGTTAAATTTAAAATATTTAATTATAATTGTTACAAGTATTTAATTATTTTAAAGAACATAACTGTGGCGCTCTTTAATTACCTGATCTGGCCACATCATTTTGTCTAGACTCAACCTCAACATGCTCATGAGCACCGACCCCTCGATCCTCTACAGTTGCTATACAAAATGTTACATTAATCCAAACACCAATTGTAATTACATATAAAAATTTTAATAGCAAATGTATACCTCCACCACTAGGATGCACATCATGCGAACCTTCATTATGCATAGATTATGTAGAAGGATTGTCAGGCTGCATTCCAATATCCTACACATTGTTATCATTGCTTTCTTAAAATAGATATACTCACTTTATATTAGAACTTAACATCAAATAGACTAATTGGTAAAGTATTCAATTTGAAATAAATTTCATTTAGCTTATTTACCTGTGGCTCAGATGCATCATTATTTGAACCTTGCACACTGATTTCAGCTCGTAGCCATTCAGCCACGGCTCTATAGCCTTGTTGGAAGCCAATTCTCTTGTCCTCTTCTATGAGGCATCTATTGAACTCTGACCCCTACATTTTTTCTTGGTATGGTGAATTTTACTTGCATTGTTTGATCAAAAAAAATTTCCTTGCAATATATAAAAAAATTGATACAAGTTTTCATTTACTAATACTTACAACTCGTGCTTGAAGTTTGGAAAAACCACCAGAGCCGAGCTTGTGTGTCCCGTGCTTTTCTAATCTTGCCTTTGTTGCCTTTGATGTGTCAGGCAATCTATGAAAAGTTTGAAATATGTTAGAGACCAGTATAGGAAAAATTTAGAGGTTAATTAGTACATAATTACATTCTCAAAAGTATCACATACCTTGCTCTACTCTCTACTGGCGTAATTCCTTTTTTCATGTCGGCTTTATACTTTCCATCCAAAATCAAACCCTGCCACTCAGCCTCAAGAACACAGGGCGGACGCTCGTGCCTTGGGTTAACCTCTAAATATTTCCTGTACTGGTCCCTAATATACTTCAAACATAAACCAGCTCTTTCAAGGAGCTTGTTTCTCTCGAATGCACGAGGTCCAAAAAACTGGGTCATACTATGTACAAGATCATCCTTCAACTTTTTATCTTGGTTATTCCACCTTTTAAGTAAAAAAAAACATGTTAGACTCATAAATGAAGAGAAGCTACCTTTAATATAGTTCAAGAAATTGATGAAAAGGAAAACTATTCTAGCAATGATATGAAATCAAAATAGTGGTTTGGGGTTTTAGTTAGGATATGATGTTCCACCATGTACGTATGGTGGGCCCAAATATCCGCAAACACTCGTCACCAAGTTTTCACCAAAAAATATCATTCCCTACAAAATAATCATGGGATCATTAGTCGATGAAGAGTGATCAAAAACTAAATTACTATTATATCACTATAGAATAATAATAACTTTAAAGTACCTGGAAGTTTGGATACTTTTAAGGGAACGCCTTCATCGTCACTGATGATCAATACGCAATTCTTCACCATTCCCGTACTAGGAACACGGGAACATCCAGGAAATGATGTTGCATCGGGACTTGTTGCATCTCCTATTGCAAAAAATGAAAACCATTATCAAATGCCTCCAAGAAATAATACTTCAAGGGAAATAAATTGGTGCAGAGCACCCATGGCACAAACACAATCAAGGGATCTACATCGTAAACACATAACACTTAAACACATAACAAAAGAGAGAAAAAGAGGGATTTGTGTACCAGTAGATGGTGCAACAGTTGGTGCATTTAGGCTGTGTGTTGTTGACATGGCAGTCGGCAAGACATTTGTGGCTGTCCTGGATGGAGGCGGCGTTGTCATATCATCATGGAAAGGAGCTGAAGAATAAAATTGTTAGAGCATGCATAAATATAGAACGCGTGGACTAGCATGGACAAGATTGTTAGAGCATTAAAAAAAAAGATTGTTCGAGCATGTATTGTCAATGATTATGATCATTCCTATATATATTCAGTGGAAAACACAAGTGGGGAATGGAACATGTGATCTACCTGAACCACTTGCAATACCGGCCTCATCATGGGAATGGGGTTCAAAATTACGCAAATAACTCTGTAAAGACAATGCATCCATATTTTAATTAATGTCATAAAAGAGCATAACATAAAAACCATTATTGAACTCTTGTAATAATTAAAAATTTCATTAATACTTACTTTAAAGTTTTCAGAAGTGCGCAACAACTCAGCTGCCCTGTCTTTTATTTCCTGAGTCTGAGGATGTATGGATACCAAACGTAGAAGTTCTTTCCCAATTTTCTTTAGCAGCTTTTTAATGGAACTGATCGGGTCATCGGTCTCTGCTAAATCAATAAAAAAAGGGTCCACAAGGGGGGACTCCTGAGGGACTGCAGGTTGCTTTCCCTCTCTCCGACCACCGGCCCTCTGTGACAACAATAGTATTAGTATTATCAAAATTACTCCAAAACAATGAAGAAAATAACATTAAAAAAAATAACATTTTGCTTCTATCTAGTTTGCACAATTACAATGAGTTTTACCTGCTCATGTGTAGATGAGCTAGGAATATCATCACCATCACCTTTGGGCAGTTGCTCCATATTGTGCCCCTGTGTCAAAGATCAAGTATAAAAATGTTAGCCAAAAATTTAATAACTAAATGGTATGTTGGAGTCATTGATTAGAAGTTGGTTTAATAGTATGTACCACCCCCATGATAGTAGCCTCGTTTGTATCTATGCGGTTCAAATTGTAATCAATAAGCAGCTCTTCCCCTGCATGTATTGATTTTTATCACACAGATGAATACATGATTTCCCTCGCGCGCCTCAAATATGCAATTGGGTTGCTTTATAGTTGACCCAGGTCGTGTACTATTTATAAAACTCGCAATATTCCCTGTTGCTTTTGGCCTTCCATCAATGTATATAGCCACACTTTTACTTTGATTATTGTCTTGCTGTTGTATATAATTTGCCGAGAGTGCATACCTACGCATACTTTTTTTATATTGAACAATATGCATCCAACTTTTGTAATCGTAACATGGTCCAACATACTCCATCAATTCAGAAACTTTGTTGTAAGACACCTTTATGCCATCCATAGAAAATAGGCCCAAACCATGTAATGATGATGGTGCTATGCGATATATCCTCTCATTAACACAAAAATTAGTGTTTATTGGAGGAAGTTCCTTGGGTACCCAATGTTTCTGTAGATGTTGGTACCTCAAGGGCACCTTGATGTCGCCTTTCATCTCATCATCATAAGAACATGACCCCCCTTGAGCAAGGAAAAATTTCATGTGTTTATTGAATTTCCTTCTAGTCCTTTGACCTCTAGTTAATCTCCCTATTCTAGATAAACTGCATGTCTCACTTTCCTCTTCTATTCCTATATTTCCCTCACTCGAGGAAGACACTTCTGACAAATACCTATTTGCTGGTACCTGCAAATGGGAGAGATCTTAGAAGACATCAATCTTACTATTGATAAGTGTATTAAATAGACTTTCTATAAGGTGTATTGACTTATACCTGTCGATCCATGAGACTGTGCGGGATGCTCTTGAAAGGGGTTCAATTTCCTGCAAATGTAATTCAATTATCATGAGCATAATCACATCATAATCATAATCACATCCATCATAAGCATCACATAAAAATTAAAAACATTAAAACGTACACATTATAACACTTATAGCTTTTAAATAGATAATGAATAAACTATGTAACCATTTAAGACAAATATATTTCTATCAAGAAATGAATATTAAATACATTAAGGATTGATGGCATACCTTTAAATTTCATCATCATCATCCTCATCATCATCATCATCATCATCATCATCATCATCATCCTCGTCATCATCATCATCATCATCGTCGTCGTCGTCGTCGTCGTCGTTGTCGTCATCATCAACATCATCATCATCAACATCAACATCATCTTCATCATCATCATCAGTAGCAGCATCATCTTCTTCTTCTTCTTCATGAAAATTTGTCTCAGGAACATCATCCAATAATTGTCGATCGTGATCATCATCTACATCATCTTCTACTTCTTCGGTATCTTCTTCTTCCATCGCATTATACTTTATCGGCCTTCCTCTCGGTTCATGTCTAACAACAAATGACCAACCCGGTTTATGTGAAACCTTTGAGTAAAATACCTGTTCACATTGGCTTGGAAGAACATAGGGCTCATCCCCAACTGGCTCAAACGACCTTGTATTAACCATTGTAAATCCATTATCATGTTCAATAACAGTTCTATTAGGATCATTTGGATTAAGTCGTAGCCTGTACCATTTGACAACGAAGAGTACTAATTTGAAGGAACTAAAGTCGCACTCAAATATATCATCCAAAATGTCATAGTATTGATTTTTAGACTCTTGAGGATCTAAGTCATTTCTAGATGAAATATTAGTCACTTGAAAGACTACAGTTATTTCAGAATCACAAGTTTTCTTCGTGTCATCCAACACTTTGACGCGAAATTTTTGACCATTACAGAACATACCCTTGTGGTGTTTAACCTGCAATAATATGTGAAACATGTCAAAATTATTATATCGTGAGTTGATAAACATACGGGTGATTAATAATTTTGTACGTACCTGGAAATCTCTTAAACCATATGCTAAATCTATTTCCCTTTGCGTAACATTAGAATCTCCATTACGATGAGCTTCTTTAACCAATGAAGATACACCTTCCCATGTTAATGTGTGACCAGAATGTTGACATCGTTCAATCCATACCGTCATCCAATCAAGATTGTTTGCAATATACAAATGTAGTGCATCCCACTCTCGAGCAACTGTACAAAAAAAAAATAGATGACTTACAACCGATTTATTTTGAAGATTAAGAAATAATTTATTACAATAACATCTTATAATTTATTACCTATCACTTTCCTCAATCTACCTTTCCCCATCAAGTACTCCCCTTTGAATTTTTTAAAAGGGTCGAGATCCCAAATGCGATCTACATGGATATTTGAAGCAAACTTAGGAAGATATTCAGTAATGTACACCATAGTCTGGTATACCATGTATCCCTCTACCATAGAACCCTCAGGATGTGCTCTTTATCGAACCAAAGCCTTCAAAGATTTCAAGTGCCTCTCAACCATCCACATTGACCTAGTGTGTGCAGGTCCACACAATTCAATCTCCTCAACTTGGTGTATGAGGTAGTGTTCTTGTGCATTGAAAAAAGTTGGAGGTAGACACTTTTGCATTTCACACAATAAATGAGGAATTCTTCTCTTCCAATAGTTTATATCTTCTTTATGGATTTCTTTAGATGACAACCACCTACATTAAGAAATTCAAGTCACAAAAAATATATAAATACGAGACTTTACAAAATAATATACAATAGATTACATAGCAAGAAAAACAAATCGCGAATATAATAAATATATACAACAAATTGAACAGATATTACTGCTTACCTCATGTATTTTCCAAGATCATATATCACTTGTTTGATGTTATTGTTGAAGTGCTCTGGGAGAGATAGAGGTAGCACGTACTGCAGTAATTATAAACCAATCATTTCATTATTTTCTAACATAACATAATGAATAGTACACGTAGTTTATGAATATATTGTAAATACAGAAGAACATAACTTACCTTGATGAAAGTATGCCAATCATGCGTTTTGAGCCCTGGCCCAAATTCACTTTTCTTTGATATGAGATTGCTTATGTTCCCAGCAAATCCTGTGGGAAATCGAATTTTTCGTATGACTTCTTTTATGGCATCACTTTGCTGCTCCGTTAATAACCAAGGAAGGGCACTTATATTAATCTGATCTCTATTGCTATTTGAGTGAATGAAATTCTTCAGTGCATGATTGGATTCATGAATGTCATTGCAAATTTTGACAATTTTTTCTTTGTCACGCCTTCCATCCAGTATTTTCCACAATGTCTCTGTTATATTCTTTCCAACATGCATAAGATCAAACAAATGCACAATTTGTAGGTCCTCGTAGTAGGGCAACCTACTAAATTGTCTGGGATAGCTTTTTAGTCCCTTTGGAAGGTTGTCAGTAGTGCCTTGACGACCTTCACGATCATCAATTACATAATTAGTAAACAAAAATCACAATAGAAATATATAAATTACAAACATAAACCATTAAGTGGAACGACATTACCTCGACGATTAATTCTATTATATTCCAACTTCCATAGGCGAGGTGTCATTCTTCGTGGCTTTGATGTAGTCTCTTCTTTCCCATTGAAAAGATGTTTTTCCATACTTCGATACTTATGATTCCTATGGAGGAAGTGTCTGTACTCATCAAACACATGCTTTCCTAAACTTTTTGAATGACGAGATTTCATCTTTGGACCACAAACTGGACATGCAAATTTTCCCTTTGTTTGAAGACCTACAAGATAATGATATAATTGGATTATTAAATATGTTGATTTTTATAATTAGAATTATCATGCGCAACTTGAATTCACTATAACATACCACAAAAATGTGTTAGCCCTGGGGCATCATGTATTGTCCATACAAGTATTGCATGGAATTGAAATTGTCTTTGTCCTATTGGTCTAGACACGTCATACATAGTGACACCGTTCCATAACTCCACCAACTCGTCAATAAGAGGCTCAATATATACATTCATATCTTTAACTTGATATTTACCTACTTGAATGAACAGTAACATTACATAATTATTGTGACCATTTTACTGTAAGATTTGTAAGTACATGTAAATTAATAACTATCAAATGATAAAATACCTGGAACAATCATTGCCAACATAATGTGCTCCCTCTTTATTGACATCCACGGAGGAATGTTATTGTTGATAACAAAAACAGGCCACACCGAGCAAACAGATCTCATCTCTCCAAATGGATTGACACCATCCGCTGCCAATGAAAGCCTGAGATTACGAGGTTCTTCTTTGAAGTGTTGCCACTTTTCCTCTATGTGCATAAATGCCGAACCATCCGCAAGGATTCGAATAATGTCATCTCGACTTCTATTGCGTGCATGGTAATCCATAAATTGTGCCAAGCTAGTACACCTGAATAATTGTCGCATCCGTGGAATAATGGGGATGTAACGAAGAACCTTGTGAGGCACCTTTTTTGTTATTCGATCTGTTCGATATCTACTCGTATGACATACAGGGCATTGTGTTGCAAATTCATGTTCTTTATAATATATAATATGATCATTGGGACAAGCATGTATTGCTTGATACTCCATTCCAATATCTTTCATAATAGCAGATAATTCTCGATATGAGCGAGGTAGAATATTTGATGGTGGTAACAAAAACTCGCCTATCAATCTATAGCAAAAAATATAAGTTGTTAATATAAACAATATTAGTGGTACATTATTCACCCTTTGTTAACTATAAAGACATATATGACATACCTTAACATACGTGACATTGTTATGTTGGATAAACCATTCATAACCTTCAAGTTCAACAACAACAATACAGCAGAGAGAAGAGTTGTTTGGGAGTCTTTGTATAGGGGCTCGTATGCCTTCTCAAGTAGAGGTACATCAAGGCTATCATCATCATCATGATCAGATCCGCTTGGACTAAATGTGTCATGGATCAATGTATTTATACCATCATCTTCAATTGTGTTTTCTGGCGCATGATCGTCATCTTCCATGGGATCATTATCTTCACCTTGGATATTCGCACCCCCATGTTCCTCCATATCATGTACTTCCCTGGGGAGATCAACCTATATAAAATTTATTAACATAAATAAACCATGATCTTCAACTCATCATCAAGTGATTTCATATGTATATAAATTGTTAAAATGATATAATGAACAACTTACCAGTGGATGATAGTCATGCCCCCCTTCAATGTGACCATTCTCCCTACAATGTCTCTTAACTGTTTTGATTAGCAATCTTCTACGGTTTAAGCCCTTACAAATTTTGCAGGGACAATAACATTTTCCATCACCTTTTCTTTTCAAGTTAGACCACAATCTAGCGATTGTCTCCCTATTTTGTTCTTCACTTATATTATCTGACATGATCGTTCTTCGCAGGAAGCAAAAATTGGGCTATGAAAACTTCGGTCTACAACTTTCAGTGACTAAGCAAAATTGTCAAAAGTACACAAAACATATAAGCTACAAGGCCTTCTTGCTTAGCTCTAGAAGCTCTCTAGCAATCAAAACATATAAGCTACAAGGCCTAACAGCAATTTCAAAACATATAAGCTACAAGGCAAGACATATTACATGACATGGCAAAAGGATTAAAATATACATTAGATTAAAAAATATACAATTTTCAAACTTGAGCGCGCGGCTATAACTCGTGCAATGGTCTTCTTGCTTAGCTTTAGAAGCTCTCCAGCAATCAAAACATATAAGCTACAAGGCCTAATAGCAATTTCAAAACAAGGGTCATCAAAAGAACCAAAAACAATGTGTGCAAACAATACCTTGTGAAGTGGTATAGACAATTAGAAGATGCTACTATGTGCTAGGGAACTTCTTAGAACTGTTGGTATATTCTTACAACTTGTTACACCTGGGATATTCTTCTCTGTAGATGCTACTGTGTGCCGTGGTCCAAACGGGCCCATAAATGTGGTTGAATAGCAATACATTCAAGTGGCTTACACAAGGGACAGTCACTGTGAGATATCCTCATGTGTGACTGTCCTTGTCACAAATGAGGACATCTCACAGTGACTGTCCCTTGTGTAATTGCCACTTGAATGAGGTCAGTCACTGTAAAGACAACATGATAATGTACACATACAATGAGTGTACATTATCATGTTGTCTTTACAGTGGCTGCCCTCATGTTGTATATTCTTCTCTGTAGATGCTACTACGTGCTAGGGAACTTCTTAGAACTGTTGGTATATTCTTACAACTTGTTACACCTGGGATATTCTTCTCTGTAGATGCTACTGTGTGTCGTGGTCCAAACGGGCCCATAAATGTGGTTGAATAGCAATACATTCAAGTGGTAATTACACAAGGGACAGTCACTGTGAGATGTCCTCATGTGTGACTGTCCTTGTCACAAATGAGGACATCTCACAGTGACTGTCCCTTGTGTAATTAAGTATTGTGGGGAAGCATTCTAAATAACCAAAGCCGCTAACAATAAATTCAACACAGATATGTCCTCATTTCTGGGTATTTTAGCTCTCTAACAGCTGAATACCAGATTAAATAATAATGACAAAAGAAAAATAAACCCAACGTACTCAGAAATTGTAGCTGTGATTTTGCGGAGGGAATCTCTCTCGGCGCTGTTGAAAACACAAATGATAACCCGCTTGATTTCGCGGAGGGAATCTCTCTCGGTGCTGTTCAAAACACAAATGACAACCCGCTTTGTTCAAAACACAAATGATAACCCGCTTGATTTCGCGGAGGGAATCTCTCTCGGCGCTGTTGAAAACACAAATGACAACGTTCCTTTTTTTTTTTGCACTTATATCCCGACCAACATAAGGTCCATTTGTAATACAACATGATAATGTACACTTACAGTGAGTGTACATTATCATGTTGTCCTTAGAGTGACTATCCTCATTTGTTGAAGAAGAAAAGCATTAATGTGGCTGAATAGCAATACATTCAAGTGGCAATTACACAAGGGACAGTCACTATGAGATGTCCTCATTTGTGACTGTCCTTACAGTGAGTGTACATTATCATGGTGTCTTTAGAGTGACTGTCCTCATTTGTTGAAGAAGAAAAGCATTAATGTGGTTGAATAGCAATACATTCAAGTGGAAATTACACAAGGGACAATCACTGTGAGATGTCCTCATGTGTGACTGTCCTTGTCACAAATGAGGACATCTCACAATGACTGTCCCTTGTGTAATTCAAGTGGCAATTACACAAGGGACAGTCACTGTGAGATGTCCTCATTTGTGACTGTCCTTACAATGAGTGTACATTATCATGTTGTCTTTAGAGTGACTGTCCTCATTTGTTGAAGAAGAAAAGCATTAATGTGGTTCAATAGCAATACATTCAAGTGGCAATTACACAAGGGACAATGTCATGAGCCGTGACATATTGAACTTAGTATAATAATAAAATGATTAGATGATATATAATAATCTATTATTAACGGTATATAACAATAATATATTATTATTATCAAAAGATAATAATAATATATAGTTAGCATAATAAGTAATATGTTAATTAAATAATATTAAAATATTAATAAATAATATAATTATGATTATAATTATAATATAAATTAATAATAAATAATTATTAATAAATTATATATATTATATTATAATAATATATTAAGTAATAATATTAAATCAATTATTGATATAATAATTTTAATATATAAATAATATTAATAAACCTCTCAATATAAAACAATATGTTATCACTATAATAATATTTATTATAATATTATTAATATTACTAACATCATTAATTATAATATTTAATAATAACAATAACATTAATAATAATAATAATAATAATAACGTTTAAAGCAATATCGAATATCTGTAATCGATATACATCTACATTAAACATCTGCATTATCTATCACGATGAGGAACGAAGAAGTGATACAACAATCACTAGTCATTACACATCGATACCATGAGAGGATGATTAATGAACCAAATACTATGAAGTCAAGATCAACATGATATGAATAAGGGATAGGTCGCTATGTGTTTCAGAAGATGTATTGATAAGCAAGAAGGATAACCATTCATATATTATAAATAATCATTAATTGCACAAGTTTAGACAATGACATATCCGATAAAGCAATATCAAACATGAAGACCCGCTAGCAAATATGCACCATCACTTCCTATGTTATCATGACAATAACATAAACTAGATTGAATTCTACTATCTATATCAATAGACACCACATAGGAGGATATCGACTAAAGGATTGAAAGATTATCGATTGTCTGAGATAAACCACATCTTGTAGAAACACAAAAGCATCAGTGATTATATCACAAGCTATTGATGAATGAGGCATCAGTCATGGATAATAAGTACAATGTATCCTTAAGTATTAACAGGAATGGAAGTCAATTTGAAGATCAAACTCCATTACCAGCAATCAACCAATAAATGGACAATTATCAGAAAATGATATCGACTTATATCAGAGTAGAAAGATTGGATATCATCATAACAATATGGGATAAGGCAAGAGTTAATATCGATTGACTAAATACTAATGATAGTTAGACCAAACTAATACAAACACAATGGATGTTAACTACTGGTTGCACTACCAATTAGGGAAGATTACCTTCATAAAAAGATTTGATATTGAGTCAATCTGGGAGTTATCTATGATCAGAAAATAATGAAATAATATTATGTGAACTGTCGGATTATGGAAAGGTGTGCTTAACAAAGGGACATGGAGGAAGAAACAAGACACGTCTCATTCATAGCATCTCTTCATTTTTTAAAGACAATATAAGAATGCATTCTCGTCAGTCACTCAAGGCATCATTAGAACTTTATTTACTTATCCATATTTGGATATACTCAATAGAGCATCTGCCTTTGGCAGTTTGGTTTCAAGTTTATCATTGCAGATCAGAGACAACACCATGATTGCACAGATAGAAAGGATAGTCAGAAACAGCATCAATATTTGAAGTTGCAAGCATATAATTCAGAATCTGAAATAGCAACATATCACTCATAGCGATATTACACATTTGCATAATTACATCATCATATCAGACACAGCAAATACATTGCTGTAAGCAATACTTATTGATTGTATATCGATATTGTTTATATCAGACATACCATCATTATACTATCACTATAAGTGATAGGAAACATCATATTCATAGCATATTTCATATCATTATATCCGACAGTGCTATTAAACATATTGGTATCAATATCATCTTGCACACATATTGTGATTGAATCTGAAATAGCAGTTGATATCTTAAGTAACCTCCATTACTTAGTTTAATTGTAAGTATCTGATAGAGTAAGTCTGAGAAGTGGAGTAATTGTTCCTGTTTTCCAAGTTAGCCAAAAAGGGGACATTACAGACAATCACTGTGAGATGTCCTCATGTGTGACTGTCCTTGTCACAAATGAGGACATCTCACAATGACTGTCCCTTGTGTAATTCAAGCGGCAATTACACAAGGGACAGTCACTATGACATGTCCTCATTTGTGACTGTCCTTACAGTGAGTGTACATTATCATGTTGTCTTTAGAGTGACTGTCCTCATTTGTTGAAGAAGAAAAGCATTAATGTGGTTCAATAGCAATACATTCAAGTGACAATTACACAAGGGACAATCACTGTGAGATGTCCTCATGTGTGACTATCCTTGTCACAAATGAGAACATCTCACAATGACTGTCCCTTATGTAATTCAAGCGGAAATTACACAAGGGACAGTCACTGTGAGATGTCCTCATTTGTGACTGTCCTTACAGTGAGTGTACATTATCATGTTGTCTTTAGAGTGACTGTCCTCATTTGTTGAAGAAGAAAAGCATTAATGTGGTTCAATAGCAATACATTCAAGTGGCAATTACACAAGGGACAATCACTGTGAGATGTCCTCATGTGTGACTTTCCTTGTCACAAATGAGGACATCTCACAATGACTGTCCCTTGTGTAATTCAAGCAGCAATTACACAAGGGACAGTCACTGTGAGATGTCCTCATTTGTGACTATCCTTACAATGAGTGTACATTATCATGTTGTCTTTAGAGTGACTGTCCTCATTTGTTGAAGAATAAAAGCATTAATGTGGTTCAATAGCAATACATTCAAGCGGCAATTACACAAGGGACAGTCACTGTGAGATGTCCTCATTTGTGACTGTCCTTACAGTGAGTGTACATTATCATGTTGTCTTTAGAGTGACTGTCCTCATTTGTTGAAGAAGAAAAGCATTAATGTGGTTCAATAGAAATACATTCAAGTGGAAATTACACAAGGGACAATCGATCACTGTGAGATGTCCTCATGTGTGACCTTTGTGAAGGCAAGTGCCAATTTGTACCCAAGTTACCAATATTGTGGCAAAAGTGGGAATGAAGCATTTAGGGGTCAAATTGGGCAAAGAAGTGTAGAAGTGGCCTATGTGAGGTCTAAATAGCCTAACTAAGTCATGGTTAGGGTCTTATGGTGTTTGAACAATAAGTTTTGAACCAAAATCCCAAAGGTTGTAACAAGTTGTCAATGTTGTCATTCACAACATTGACAACATTTGTGCAAGGGAGCATTTTCGAGTAAGATGGTTATGTAACTATATGAAACCATTGAATTAGGCATCAGATCAACTATAAGAGGCCTCCATCGATCTGTGCAAAAGGTTGGGGGGAAAAACATTTGGAATTAAGAAGATTTGTAGAGTAACACGGTTTTAGTGAATTCTTGAGTTTTTTTGTTTCTTTGTTTTCAGTTGATTAATGGATTAGATAGCTCGCATTGTCTATTGGAAAAGTTAGTACAAGTTGTTTTTTTATTCTGTGTTGTGTTTTTTTTGAGTTTTGAAGCATTCCAACTAGTTTGTTAATTCTTTGTTAAGTACCCTATCATTGGTTTGAACCAAGCAGGTTGAACAAATGGAGTCTTAGCTCATCATTCCATTGTCAATTTTGTACGGGCTCTTGGAATGGGTGAGGAGACTCCATTTACTATATGTTTGGAAGGAGGGGCCCTGGGAAGCTCATTTTCTATGTTTGCAATGATGTCCTAGGTGAGTCAGTTGAGCACAGTTAGGGATGACAAATCATTACAAGAAGATTACAACAAGTTGAATGCATTGGTTGCTTCAACTAAAATATCATGGAGAGGTAGACACACATCTAAAGAAGCCCCAAGTCAAATTAGAAGATTGGGTGAGTTTCTTTGGCTGCTAAGAAAACAAACTCTTAGTCAGACTGTCCAAGTTGTGTCAAAATACTTGTTTTCAGGCATGGCTGTAGCAGTTGGTGTACAAAAAATCTAGGAGGATAAGACCTTAGATATCTTGGAGTTCTCAATAAAGGGCATCTGAATCCTAAGCCCTTTAGGTGGCTTAATATAAACAAAAAGGCTTGACAAAGGCCTAATTGCTAGCAGCCTATTTTTGGGTGCAATTGGCATGCATGGTTTGATGAACCGGATTGAAGTACTGATGAAAAGTATAGGTGAAGGAGTAATATTGAAACCAATAGAGGTCCTAGTGGCCAGCCTCTCCATGGAGTAAAGTTCTAGTTGAATGTGTTTCAATTTGTGAAGACAAGACTAGGAGTGTCCTAGTAGCTAGATTGGTATTGAGCAGAGTTCGTTGTATTTCTTGTTGGTGTGCACTAGTTGAAGGAGTGGGATCTTGGGTAGAGATACCTAAAGAGTGTAGGGATAGTTAAGTACCCTATCAAGTCAAAACATTGGCCTAAAGAGACCCTAGTGAAGGATAGGGAGTGAGCAAGACAAAGTGTTACATCAATTAACAAGATCATTTTTTGGTAATTGTGTACATTATCATGTTGTCTTTATAGTGACTGTCCTCATTTGTTGAAGAAGAAAAGCATTAATGTGGTTCAATAGCAATACATTCAAGTGGAAATTACACAAGGGAATATCACTATGAGATGTCCTAAGTGTGACTGTCCTTGTCACAAATGAGGACATCTCACAGTGACTGTCCCTTGTGTAATTGCCACTTGAATGAGGACAGTCACTGTAAAGACAACATGATAATGTACACAAGTACCGTGAAGGTAGTTGCAAGTTAGGGCTGTTTCATTGCATACCCGAAACAATGAAGACATTACAGTCCACAAAACGTTTGTGCTTGAAAGATGAACAAATAAAATTAAACTTCTAAATAACCAAAGCCGCTAACAATAAATTCAACACAGATATGTCCTCATTTCTGGGTATTTTAGCTCTCTAACAGCTGAATACCAGATTACATAATAATGACAAAAGAAAAATAAACCCAACGTACTCAGAAATTGTAGCTTTGATTTCGCGAAGGGAATCTCTCTCGGCGCTGTTGAAAACACAAATGACAACGTTCTTGTTTTTTTTGCCCTTATATCCCGATGTGATTTCGCAGAGGGTTACGGTGCTGTTGAAAACACAAATGACAACATTCCTTTTTTTTTTTGCCCTTATATCCCAACAACATCGCAATTGCAAGTTAGGGCTGTTTCACTGCATACCCGAAACAATGAAGACGTTACGGTCCACAAAACGTTTGTGCTTGAAAGATGAACAAATAGAATTAAACTTCTAAATAACCAAAGCCGCTAACAATAAATTCAACATAGATATGTCCTCATTTCTGGGTATTTTAGCTCTCTAACAGCTGAATACCAGATTACATAATAATGACAAAAGAAAAATAAACCCAACGTACTCAGAAATTGTAGCTGTGATTTCGCGGAGGGTTATGGCGCTGTTGAAAACACAAATGACAATGTTCTTGTTTTTTTTGCCCTTATATCCCGATGTGATTTCGCGGAGGGTTACGGCGCTGTTGAAAACACAAATGACAATGTTCTTATTTTGTTTGCCCTTATATCCTGATGTGATTTCGCGGAGGGTTACGGCGCTGTTGAAAACACACATGACAACGTTCCTTTTAAATTTTGTGCTTATATCCCGACAACGTCGCAATTGCGACAGTGACAAATGTATTGTCGTCGCAAATTGCGACGGTGTCGGGCTATATTTGAAAAAAAAAAGAGCAAAACCACATGACATTTGCCTGCCGTCGCAAATGGCCGTCGCAATGTCACCCCAAATGTATTAGTGGATGTGTTTATTCTAAGATCTTGACATTCTATTCCGGTACACCTTTAAGTGATCAAAGGCTTCTTTATATTTTTCATCCAAGAGTTCTAGTTCTTGTAGCCTAGCAACCCTATAGTCTTCCTCATTTATCAATCCATGCATAGATATCCTCAAGGATGGAAGTTCTACCTCCAAAGGCAAAACTTCTTTTGTTCCAAAGACTAAGGAGAAGGGTGTAGCCCTTGTTGGCATCCTTATGCTTGTCCTATAAGCCCACAAGGTCGGGTTTATCTTGATATGCCAATCTCTACTAGAATTATCCACTGTTCTCTTCAAGATTTTCAATATGTTTTTGTTTGTTGCTTCGGCTTGTCCATTACCTTGAGGGTAATAGATTGAAGATGAATGATGTATCATGTGAAATTTGGTGCACAATTCCATTATGTCTTTGTTCTTGAAATGCCTTGCATTATTTGTTATAATGGCATAAGGTATGTCATATCTAAAAATTATATGATTTAGGATAAATAAGGATATCTATTTGCCTATTGAAGTTGATAGGGGTACAGCTTCCACCCACTTAGTAAAGTATTTCATGGCCGTTATGATGAATTTATGCCCATTCGAAGATGGTGGATGAATCATTCCTATTAGATCTAGATGCCACTGATAGAATGGCCAAGGTGTTGTCATTGGATGAAGTTCTTGCACCGGCGCATGTATCAAATTTATGTGGAATTGACACTTCTTACAAGTCTTTGCAAAGTTACAAGAATCTGGTTCCATGGTAAGCCAAAAATATCCTATCCTAAGAAGTTTCTTAGCTAAAGATAATCTGTTTGAGTGTGATCCACAAATTCCTTCGTAAATTTCTCGTAAGGCTAAGTTTAATTCTTCCTCTTCTAAACACCTAAGGAGCATTTCGTCAAGACTTTTCCAATACAATGTTTTAGCAATTATAGTATATTTGGTGGCTGGTGTACACACTAAAATATGCACTTCTATGAACCATTACATGCAAGGTTGCTCAAGAATGAGGCCTCACAAAGTGGCTCATAGCTCTTTATGTATGGAGTTGCAAGATTGAAAATTGCTCTCAGCTAGAGCTATGAACTCATGACCTTGCTAGTCAACCACACAATGAGAGATTCAAGTGAAGACAAGGGCAACAATGCCAACATCTCCAAGAATCTAAATGGAAATGAAATGCAAATGCAACTAGTATGAATGTGCAAGACTAATCTATCAAATGAAGTGCAAACTAAGCTATGAAAAGAAGTACAATAGATTCCAAGCCCCTAATTAAGCTATGTGAGATCTATTCTATTGCATAAAAAGGAAATCTAATCTATGATGCCATGAATGTAACTATGAAAGCAAAACTATTATGAAATGCAACTAAAAATGTCAAGGCTTCAAAGCTTGAGTGTTTTCAAAAGCTCCAAATGTACCTAAAAAACCTGCAGCATAACAATAGCATAAAATATGGATATATGCAAACGGAGGAGAGAGCTCTCCTTTTATAAGAAATGAGGTGAAATGAACCATGGAGATTAAGAGGCAAAAGTCTTAATCAGCGGTGGAACTTGAAAGAGGAGCAATCCATGTGCACAAGTATCCTCCAATGAGAAAATAGGAGTTGACTTTATGTCCATATGAGACAAAAAGTGCTTTTTTTCCTTTTTATAAAATAGGAATAATGTTTTATTTGTGCAACTTAGGATAAGAGGAAAAGTGGGGGCTTTTTATTTATTAAAAAGGGAGGAAATATTCCTTTTAAATAAATAAAGACTTAGGATAAATGGTTAGCCCATAGGATAAAAATCCAATATATGATCGAAATTAAGATTTGATCAAGAAATTGATATTGTTGAAAATATTGATAAATGATCAAAATGATTCAGGGTTGATAAATTGAATAAATGGGGCCCAAAGTCTAGGCGACCATTTTTGGGTGCATACATTTGCCCCTCTTTGACTAATGTGTGATCGATTTGGGAACACATGCAGTCAAAGAAGAATTGAAATGTGAGATCGATTTGGGATCACAAAACAACTCAGATATGAGGTCGATTCGGGATCACATCTGGACAAACATAAACAAAAACTTAGACCAACACCGTCGCTGCTAGGTGCAAATCAAGCTTTAGACAAAACTATCACCGTCGCTGCTAGGCAATAATCAATGTCTAAAAATGGGAGATAAGAATCTCAAGTTTTGAGCAAAAGCTCACAAAAGATGTCTGAATCAAGAGAATCAAGAAAATTTAGGGATGAGAGTCCCATAAATACTGCCCCCTCGGAATCAAAATCGAAATCAAGTAGAGGAGAGACAGAAAATTGATAAGGTTGATCAAATCATAATCGAATGTAAGGGTCAAATAGGTTAACCATTAGGCAATAGAACATGCCCCAGCCTGACTGGAAAGATGCAGTCAACGTGAGAAATGAGGGAGTGGAATGAAAGACTAGAAGTTTAGAAGACATGGAAAGATGACGATGCCCCAACAAAGATTAAAAGATTAGGCCTCAAAAGATCAGCCAACTGCGCAGAAGGGGGGAAGATTTTGAAACATGATTTTAACTATGAAGATGACCTCAGATTTCAATTTCGAGTCCGAAAATGGATCCAGGATGTCGAAATTAGCTAGGGGTGCAATTTTCGCGCAATTTCGAGGTGTTTTGAAAATTAGGTCAAAAAGTCAAAATGCTATAAAAGGGGTCAAAATATCATTTTCAAAAATCATTTGTCTTTTAGCGATTTGAGAATTTCAGAGCTTTAGAGAGAGAAAATGACTGGGCAAGCAGGAGTTCCCGTCCACAGGCATCGATTCGAGCGCGCCCGGTTGCATAACCGGCCACCACACTATCCTGCCCCGGTATGTTTTCGAAAAACTCAAGCTTTTTGGTCATTTTTAGCATTTAATAGCTTCTTTTAGCACATTTTTTTCAAATTTTAAATTTTAAAATTTTGTGCTGGGCGGAATATCGCGCGATACTTTAGAAGTATCGCGCGCTTTGGGGATAAGTATCGCGCGATACTTCGCGTGCCCCAAAAGTATCGCGCGCTTTAGACACCAGTATCGCACGATACTGGGTGAAAGATCGCGCGATACTGGGAGAAGTATCGCTCAACATGAGGTTTATTGCCCCACTATAAGGAGAAGTATCGCATGATACTTCTCCAAAAAAAGAATATCGCCCAGTTGAAAAATTTGATATTTAACGCATTTTTGAGCAAAAATGACATGGGTCTAGACAATGTTACGTTTTTAAGATGTTTTATACTGAGTTTTTGGACATCCATCATAATATGTACTAACAACGGGTTTGATTTTGGTTTGCAAGAGGTTTTTTCGGCGCTCATTATCAGAGCGCCGAAGGTGACTGGGTTGCGGTGTGTCCGAGATCTGGATGATCCGGGCAATGCCGATATCAGGGCCATGGGATTCCGGTATCTGTTGCGGTATCCGTATATCAGAGCAGATTATGGGTTGTTGACTGCGTTGGCCGAGAGATGGCACAGCGAGCACAACACCTTCCACCTTCCTACAGGCGAGGCATCCATCACACTGAAGGATGTCTATAGGATCCTTCGAGTTCCATGTCACGGAGAGCCTGTAAGTATAATCATGTTTTTAAGATAGTCGTGTAAAATGTAATATTTCCAAAAGATGAAAACTAACATAATTTATGTGTTGTCACAGGTATACTATGATCAGGATGTCACTGAGGGGCGTCGGTTGATTCAGGAGATGTTTCAGGATGTGACCATCCTAGACAAGCATGTCAGTTGGGAGCGACTGCTTGATGACTTTGGCCGAGATTATCCGGTGCCATGTATTGTGGCATCGATCATTTCACAGATCCTGATGACTGATCGTAGTCAGAAGGGATTCCCGCTCGGATGGGGCAAGTTACTGGTAGACTTGGTAGGCAGGCCCCGACAGATGGCATGGGGGCCTGCGATCCTAGCAGAGATGTATCATGAGCTGCATGAGATCATCTACAGGGACGGTCGGACATGGGCATGTGGTGCCATTCTGGCACAGGTATGGGCATGGGAGCACATTGCTGTGGTGCGCCCTAGAGTTCAGCCGAGGGAGAGGAGGTACCCCTTCATTTATAGGTACATCGGGTTTATATCACATGCTCATTCAGGGGATGTGACCTATTATCAGTGGATTCTGGATGAGATAGCCTCATTCACATGGAGGCCGTACAGGGAGGTTAAGGTTTGGGGGGATGCCGCAGATGAGCTAAGTTATATGCTGTGCAGTCGGCCACTGGTAGGTCGATATGCGGATATCATAGAGAGATTTTGCATCAGTCGGGTGTGGCGGCAGTTCGGGAGGCAGCAGCGAGTCTCGACAGAGACTACCACATATGCCAAGGCCAGAGATGAGGAGGGTCATGGGTGGCTACCCATGTTAGATTATCAGGAGGCTGTCGCAGAGACAGCAGCTATCAGGGGCGAGCCTTGGGATTATTTCTCGGATGTGGCAGACGCAGGGGCTAATGGAGCCTACAGAGCAAAGCGGCGGAGGGTACCATTCCCTCGATTTACAGTACCAGATGCTCAAGTGCCAGCGCCGGGAGGAGACGGAGGGGATGGAGGAGAGGAGGGAGGAGATGGAGGAGATGGCAGGAGGGGGAGAGGGAGGAGGATGGAGAGAGGAGAGGGGTCGGGATCAGGTGGTCGAAAATGGTCACGGGGAGAGAGATCGGCCACAGCTGAGGAGGAGGCGAGACCAGCTCGCCGGCAGGCAGAGGTACAGCAGGAGCAACCTGCGGGGGGAGAGGACCTGAGAGCCCAGATACAGGCTCAGGAGACAGAGATACAGCAGCTGCGGACCACTATAGCTATGAGAGATCAGCAGCTCCTAGATCTGAGGGCAGAGCAGGATCAGCAGATAGCTGATCTCAGAGCAGAGATAGCATGGCGTGAGGCGATGGCACAGGCTAAGGCACTGGAGCTCCGACGGGAGTCAGCGAGAGCTGCTTATTATCACGGGTTATATCTGCAGGTCGTCCCAGAGGGTGAGAGAGCACCATCATACTCTCAGCGGGCAGGGGTATCAGACGTGGTACTTGATAGGAGAGCCATGCCTCCTCCACCACCACGAGTTCCTCACGAGGGTGGTAGCGAGTCTTAGGGTTAGGTTTTAGATGTTTGGACATATTTTGAGACTTTTGATCCAGATTTTGGGATCTCATATTGTATATCATGACATTTATTGATTTATGAGATTACTGGATGTTCGATATATCATGTGTATTTGTCTCACTTGTGATGGATGTATCAGTTTATGTATATTGTCTTGTCATTTTGCTCAAAAATGCTTATGTATGTGCTTATGTATGTTCTCTCTCATAGATGTATGTTTAATTCTCATATGTATGATGTGGACTTATGTTTCTTGAAAATGACAGTTTGTGATATAGATATGATGATGTGATTAACCCCTTGTGATGAACAGGAATAGGTTGGAGATGAAAAAGACAAGGAGCGAAAGATATGATCAAGAAGAAGAGAAGGTGAGCGCAGTTGACCGATAAGTCCACGTAGGATGAAAAGGAGAGCTCTCTCCATGTGTAAGATGCAAGACTAGACTAACATGAACCTAAAAATGCAAGCTACTATGAAAAGTGGTTGACTTGCAAGGTCACAACGCTTATAGACATCTAATTATCATCATCGAGCGTTAGGTAGCGTCGTAAGATCATACAATGCACACTAGCATAACTATGTGGATATGAATATGATCTTTATCAGATAGAAATGTGGAAATCTCACCTAGGCATCAAAGACATGTAGGTCCAGATGACTAATGCAGTGAGATTACCTAAGTTTGATATGGCGAGATTATGCTTGTATCAAGACACATGAGAGTCAGGATAACTAAAAGCATGCACTCGCAAAACAGTCAAGGATAATACCTTGTTAATCCATAGTGTCAAGTAAGACCAGCATAAATGCTCATGACAATTAGGACCAACAAAATATACCCACAAGCAGATAAAGAAAGAAAACATGTTCTCATTCCCTCAGTCTTCTAGCTGTGCATCATCGAAAACTTCTCAGGGAGAGACCACTTGTCAAAGAAATCCTCATAAACAGCACACAAGGAAAAATAAAGTCAACATATCTCAACAAGTTGATTGTTTAAGTGTGTGTGTGTTGGTCATAGAGTCAAACTCTGAGTATCATATCTGCTAATGAGAAATATCGCATCATACTTTGGACTATTGGGTAAGACACCTGATAAGTGTTAAGAAACACTCGACGCAAGGGTAGTGTTGAAAAACACCGTTGGGGTGGTGTTGAAAAACACCTGTTGTGAAATGCCCCAAGAGACAAGCGCACCAAAAGGACCTATGCGAACAGTTATGCCCCCTAGACAAAGACAAAGACCAATTCCAGACTAGGCCAAAGGATGGAAAGTGGTTAAGTGTCAAGGACGCATGCTAACAAATAGGGGTGCAAAGGCCTCAAGTAGCGCCTGTTTCCAGGTTTTCACCACTTGGAATCATTTTTCATTTTTTCATTTTTTTGTATTTTTGCTACCAAGGCGCCTATTGCTAGGTTTTCACCAAGGTACTTTTTCTATTTTTTTATTTTTTTTATTTTTATTTTTTATTTTTTTTATTTTTTTTGAATATTTTGATTTTTTTGTGTATTTTTTTCAGGACATTTTATGCTTTTTAAGATTTTTTCAGCATCATATATGAATTTTTTTGGTATTTTTTCAGGACCAATAAGATATGTACAAAGGATGCCCCCAGACAGAACGGGCATCAAGGATAGAACTTCTTAAGGTGCACAATGTTGATGGGATCAGGGAGCTATTCTCCATCAGGATCTGACAGTAAATACGCACCAGTACCAAAAGCAGCTGTGATGACATATGGTCCAAGCCAGTTAGGTTCAAACTTGCCCTTTTGCTCTCTATTTTGTTGGTTCTTAGGGTTTTCTCGTAAAACAAGATCACCTATTTGAAATTCTCTAGGGCGAACCTTCTTATTGAATGCCTTGGACATACGCTTCTGATACACTCTCATATGATCAAAGGAAGCCTTACGCTTCTCATCTAGAAGTTCTAGTTCTTGTAACCTCATGGCGCGGTAATCCTCATCTGTAATCAAACCTTTGAGTGAGACTCTAAGGGATGGTATCCCGACTTCTAAAGGCAATATTGCTTCAGCGCCATAGGTGAGAGAGAAAGGAGTGGCTCCTATAGGTGTGCGAATGCTTGTTTGGTAAGCCCATAGTGCTGGATTGATTTGGAAGTGCCAATCCCTACCATTCTTGTGTACTGTTCTATGAAGAATCTTAAGAATGGTTTTGTTAGAAGCTTCTGCCTGTCCGTTTCCCTGTGGAAAGTAGATAGAGGACCAATGTTGCTTGATTTTAAACTTTTTGCATAGGTGCTTTAGGTCCTTATTCTTAAATTGACCTCCATTGTCAGTAATGATCTCAAAAGGCACTCCAAATCGGCAAATGATATGATTCAAGATGAACAAAGAAATGGTCCTTCCTAAAGCAATAGAAAGTGGTACAGCCTCCACCCATTTTGTGAAGTAGTCAGTGGCAGTAATAATGAACTTGTGTCCACCTGATGAGTTGGGATGAATCTGCCCAACCAGATCAAAGGCCCAGCGCTGAAATGGCCAATGAGAAATAGAAGGAATCAACTCCCTACCCGGAGCATGAATCAGGTTGCCGTGTTTCTGACATTTTTCACATGACTTAGCAAAGGTGACTGCGTCCATCTGCATTGTGGGCCAATAATATCCCACCCTAAGCAACCTTCGGGCCATGGCAAGACCATTAGAATGCCCACCACAAATGCCCTCGTGGATGTTAGCTAACGCTTGGTTGGATTCCTCCTTTTCCAAGCACCTAAGGAGTGTCCCATCTAAACCCCTCCTATATAAGTCACCAAAGATGAGGGTGTGGTGAGAGGTGTTACGGATGAGGTTTCGGCGTTCGGAGCGGGTGAATGTGTCAAGGATGATGCCATCACGAAGGTATGAATAGATAGCACCGTATCGGGAAGACTCGTGTGTGATAATGGCACAAATGACACGGCTTTCAGATGAGTCAAAGATGGGATGGTGTAGCTCTTCCACCAGGAATTCAAATCTGGATTCATGTGTCTCCAACTAAAGAAGTGAAGCTAATGTGGCCATGGCGTCTGCAGCTTTGTTCTCTGTCCTAGGGATTTGTTGAAACGTCACAAAGGTGAAATAGTGTTTCAAAGAATCAACCATCTTTTTATAGGGTATCAATTTGTCATCCTTGGTTTGATACTCTTCATTGACTTGGTTGATGATTAACTGAGAATCCCCAAAGACATGTAATTCTGTGATATTCCATTCTATAGCCATTTTCAAGCCATTAGTTAAAGCTTCATATTCTGCAATATTATTGGTACATGGGAATAATAGTTTATAAGACTTCGGAATGTTGTATTCATGTGGAGAAACAAATAACACTCCAGCACCTGATCCATTTTGCATGCGGGAGCCATCACAGAACATTGTCCAAGTGCGAGTAGTGGTATATAAGATGTGTTCGTCTGGGAATTCCACTTGGACTGGCATACTATCCTGGATTGGAAAATCAGCTAATTGGTCAGCAATAGCTTGCCCTTTTATGGCCTTCCTTTCAACGTACTCTATGTCAAATTCAGTGAGGACCATCATCCATTTAGCAAGTCTACCCGTCAGGGCAGCCTTACCAAGCAAGTATTTAAGGGGATCAATTTTGGCAACCAAGTGTATGGTATGAGCAAGCATGTAGTGGCGCAACTTTTGAGAGGCAAACACCACCGCGAGACAAGACTTCTCAATATTATTGTAATTGATCTCATAAGAGACTAGAGTACGACTGATATAGTAGATGGCCCGTTCTTTCCCAGTATCATCTATTTGAGCCAATAATGCCCCCAGAGAAGTGTCTGTAGCTGAGATATATAGGATCAATGGTTTCCCTGGAATAGGAGGCATTAAGATCGGAGGATTAGCCAAGTATTGTTTGATCTGATCTAGGCTCTTTTGACAATCCTCGTTCCAAACACAAGAAGCACCCTTATGCAATGTCTTGTTGAAGGGTTGCGCTCTATCTGCAAGCTGAGAAATAAACCTCCTAATTGATTGAAGACGTCCTTGAAGACTTCTCATTTGGCTGATATTTCGAGGAGGTGGCATATCTAGAATTGCTTGGACCTTTTCGGGATCAACCTCGATACCTTTTGCTGATATTATGAATCCTAAAAGTTATCCTGAGGTGACGCCAAATGCGCACTTCTTTGGATTCAATCTAAGTTGAAATTGTTCCATACGATCTAGAATTACTTCCAGATCATTGAGGTGTGTGTCCCTTTTTCTTGATTTTGCCAGGGTATCATCCACATAATCTTCCATATTTTTGTGCATCATATCATGAAAGATAGTTGTCATAGCTCTTTGGTAGGTTGCTCCTGCATTCTTTAACCCGAATGGCATGACGTTCCAACAGTAGGTTCCCCATGCACATGTGAATGCTGTTTTCTCTTGGTCTTCAGGAGCTATTTTGATTTGATTATACCCCGAGAAACCATCCATTAGGGAATATATGTCATAGCCCGCCGTCATGTCCACTATCATGTCAATGTTTGGAAGTGGAAAGTCATCCTTTGGGCAGGCTTTGTTTAGATCTCTAAAATCTGTGCAGACACGAATGGACCCATCATGTTTAGAGACCAGTACTATGTTTGAGATCCATTCTGCATAATCGATGGCTCTAATAAATCCAGCTCTCAAAAGCTTTTCTAATTCTCCTTTGACAAGTAGAGCTATATGTGGATGCATTTTTCTTAGTCTCTGTTTTACTGGCTTGACTCCTGGAGCTATAGATAAGTGATGCATTATGAGATTCATGTCAAGCCCTGGCATGTCTGAGTAGGTCCATGCAAAATTAATTTTCTTTTTCTGTAAAAACTGTACATATGCCTTGGTCTCTTTCTCTGATAAAGACTGAGCAAGATGGACTATCTGAGGATTTTCTTCTGTGTTTAAATTGACCGGCTTTGTTGGTTCAATCAATATTGATGATCTATCCTGGAAATAACTTGGCAAGTTATTAAGTACCCCATCCTTAGGTGCCTCAAAGAGGTTTTCACCTTTGGATGCGTCATTTCTTTTTACTATTTTTGGTTCTGACACCGCCACAAAGTGGTTTTCGCCATCAGACCTATTTTTCTTTTTCTCTTTTGTTTTGAGACTGAGGTACTTAATATCAGGCTCTGTCATGCTGGTTGTTGGTTCACTGGTGGAAGAAGCCATGGGTTCGAGAGCATTCAGATAGCAAGCAATTTCGTAATCATTGCGAAATGTGAGGAATGTGGGCTCTTGGTGGCGCTGAGGCCAGTCAATCAGGTCAAAGTGAACAAGGGGCAAGTCAATGGTAGGTTCGATGTTGTTAATGCGAAAGGTGTCATCTCTGGTGACCATATAATCGGAGCTCATCAAGTCTTCTCCTAAGATACCTGAATTGGGGCTCATCCTATCAAACGAAGCGTCGTCTACTAAGGCGATTTGAGGAGGGCAATCTTCTAGTCTGACACTAGGATCGTTAGTTGCATCGGGTTGGGTACTATAGGCATGGATAATATCCACGTCTAGATCAATTGTTGCGTCTGAAAGCGAATCCCATTCATATTCATGGGAGTCTGTCTCTGAGTCATCATTTAGGCCTCGTGATGTAGAAGCTTCAAGGTTAGGAAGGGTTTCCCCCTCTCTAGTGCTAGTATTGGTACTATTCGTCGCAGCTAGGACAGTAACACTTTCCTTTGTCGATCTAGAAGTCACACAATCACTATCTGTCACAGCTGGGATAGTAGGAGTATTAAGCATCAAATCTGTGGAATCTCCCCAAAGGAGATTCATTGAGGGCACCCAATCATCAGACACATCTTGTTGGTTGGAGAGATCGGGCGTATAATCTGCATCACTATCACTGTCCGTTGCAGCTGGGATAGGGATACCTTTCTTCTTCTTATTCTCAAACCCTAAGCCGACCGTGGACTTATTTTTGCGTCCAAAAAGAGCATGATCAAGAGGCTCAGCTTTAGCATCCAGCCTATGACTAAGGGGACCAAATCCCGGATATCCCATATTTTTAACTAGTGTATATCCTTTCCCATAAGTTTCAGGTGAAGGAGCAAAATTCTTATTATGTTTGTATTTCTCCTCGTGATATATCCAGTTCCTTACAGCAACTTCCTCTTTCTCTTCTTGAATGGGGACCGAAGACTCAACAAATTTCCCAAATAACGTCATTGTTGATGACGAAGGCTTCACATTTGGGGAGGGTCTCCCATAAGACCTAGGAGAGACTGGCATTTTTGTAAAAGAATCAATCTTATAATCTCCCATCCCAAGGTCCATGGTCTTGAATTTCTGCTTGCATTGTTCAAGTGAACTACTAGGACTGTCAGCTTCTCTATTCAAAGGTACATGTGATCCCGCAGAAATGTTATTAACTGATAGAGCACTGTCTCCAGGGATGCAAATTTCTACACCATTATGGGGAAACTTAACACACTGGTGATATGTCGATGGGACTGCCTGCATTTCATGAATCCATGGCCTACCTAGCAAAATGTTGTAGGCTAGAGGTCCAACATCAACAATTTGGAATAGTATGTCTTTTTCTACGGGACCAATACGAATAGGTAAAACAGCCAATCCCTTAGAACTTCTTTCTGCTTCGTCATATGCTTTGATTGTGATTCTTTTCTTTGTGTCAATGATGTTCTCAGAATATCCTAGAGCTAGCAGCAAACTCAGAGTACAAATATTGAGCCTCGCACCCCCATCTATCAGTACACGCCTAACACGGGTTTTATGAATCATGACCTCGATGTGTAAGGCCAAATTATGTGGGTGGCTAATGGATTTGTCATCTTCTTCTGAGAAGGTGAGGAAATGAGGGCTAGCCAAATGGTTGACCATGTTTTGGAATTGGTCGATATCTAAGTTATTAGGGACATTAGCTGCTCGCAAAGCATCCTCGAGGACGCGCTTGTGCTTAGGAGATAATTCTAAAAGCTCAAAAATGGATATCTGAGCGGGTGTACGTTGTAGTTGGTCAATAAGGTTATAATTGGAATCAGGACCAACGACAGGTTTTGGAGGAGCACCTTTGGACACGGGCTGTTTAGACTTGCTAGTGCTAGGACCTTTGATGATAATGGGTGCTTGAGCCTGACCCCTAGTGACAACATTGAGGGACTGGGGCATTCCTTGTGAGTGAGGACCTCTTATCACCACAGTGGGTCTTTCATTAGTCATAGGGATTGAGTCCACATTATGTCCATAAGGATCTTTCTTTCTCACCATGTTGATATTATCGTCAGCCACTTCAAGCATGTTAATCACATTATCAGCATGTGTGTATGTATAGTTAATAGCCGCCTTGCCATTCTTACTGCTAGAATTCTCTCCTTTTTCATATTTAGGCAAGGGCTCTTTAAAGGCTTTATGATCTGCATTAGTAGTTAACCCATCCACTTGTAATTGTCCTTTCTCAATAAGGTCTTGGACAAGATGCTTGAGTTTAAAACAATTTTCTATGTCGTGTCCAATCCCATTATGGAAAACGCAAAAAGCCTTAGCATCCCACCAATGAGGTAAAGGATCTGGTATTCGATGTTTTGTAGGATCCTGTGGGTGCGCCAGATTATGAGCAACTAGTGTCTTAAAAACATCTGCATAGGATTCTCCCAATTTAGTGAATTGTCTTTTCTCCGTTTTAGATCTCTTTTGATACTGAGGTTTGTCTTGTTGCGTTGACGATGTTTGCAACTTCATAGCTTGAACTGCATGAGAGAGATTAAGAACTCCTTCATTTTTGACCTGAGATGAATCAACAACTCCGTCGTTGACGACTTGCTTGTTTTTGTTCCAATAAGAGTTCTTTTTGTCCTTGTTACCATTAGTATTGTTATTTTGGCTATTGTTGTTATTTGTTGGTTTAGCCAAAATTCCTTGTTCTTTTAGGACATCCTCAATGCGACATGCCACCTCTACCATAGTATCAAAGGAATTAAATGGGATTTTCTTGACTTCATATTTGAGTTCTGGTATTAGATTGTTCACAATGATATCAATTCTCTCTTCTTCAGGGATTGTCCTTGGGTATTTCGAACACAATCGCCTCCATCGTTGTAAAAAGGTGACAAAAGATTCCCCTTGATTTTGCTTAAGTTTACACAAATCAAGCATGGTGACCGACCTAGATAAATTGTAAGCGAAATGTTGCACAAATCTTTGGACAAGTTCTCTAAATGTCTTTACTGGAGGAGAAAGGTTGATGAACCACTCCATGGCTTGACCTTTTAAACTCCTTGGGAACAATCTCAGCAAGTAGGAGTCTTCATGGTGAAAGGAAAAGCTCATTATGTAGAATTGTCGAACATGGTCGTGAGGGTCACCAGTGCCATCATATTTGTCGTATGTTGGGAATTCAACTTTCTTAGGAAATTCTACCATCACCACACTTTTGTCAATGGGGTTAGGACATATGGAGTCCAAATGAAATGTGCTCTTAGGAGCCTTCATTCTGTCTATATCCTTTTGTATTTGTAAGATCACCTCATCAGTTGAAGGATTCTGTTTCTTGATCTTTTGGTGAACATCAAAATTATATGGAACTTTAGCGCCTTTGTTGATAAGACTTTCCAAGAATTGGTCTTTGTTTTGTTCCACGTATTGCTCCACATAGGCTTGAAAGGATGGTTCTTGTTGCATAGTCATGAAGTCCATATGATCAAATTTAGCATAACTGCCTCCATGTTGTGAGCCATGATGTGCTCGTTGGGAGGGTTGCTTTGAATGTCTATGAGACGATTGTCTCCTATGATGGTCATATCTTGAAGTCCTTCTTCCTCTAGGACTTGGGGATCGTGAGGGTGTCTTTGATCTTCTTCGAGGGCTAGGGGAAGGGGTAGATGGGGGTGAGTTGATCCCACTATTGGCTCCCTTCCCGTTAAATCGACTTTGGAGTTGTTGTGCATAAAGTCTATCTTCTTCTTCTTGGGTGACTCTTTTCTGTATATCCAACAATGCACGTTCCTCTTCCTCTAGTTGTCAAAATTTTTCCTTTTTTGCAGCCTGTTCATCTAAGTAGGCTTGCTTCTCTCTCTCAATGCTTCTCAATCTTGTATTTGCATATCGAGAAGTGTTTTTAAGTGGGGAGGTTTGTCTTGAATGCCTTATTGCATTAGCTGCGTTGATATGGTGATCACTAGATTCGTTGTTCTGGTCTTCATGTTGTGACCCTGAATCTGAGTGAGCTGACTTATGCTGTCTTTCGGCTCGTTGATGAGTATCAAAATACCTCACGTTGTTAGGAGGTGACCCGGGTGGACTGGCATGAGAAGAACCACCATACTCTATTCTGTGTCGTTGAAAGATATCCTCGAGAGTTTGATTCATGGCTTCTCTTTGTTGTCGGGTGAAAGTGTAACTCATGTCCATACTTGATGAAAGTGGTATGAAAGAGGTGCTCACTTCACTAGGGTTAGCTCCCGGATTGAAACAAACCTCGGATTCACTCTTAGGAGATTGGTCAAAAAGGGGTCCTTTTCCCTTAGGTTGTCGACGGGTCTTGATAGGTGGTAACTGGCTAAAGGCAACAGGGGGTCGCTTCCCTTGATTAACTTGGTACCTTGTCGTAACTGACATGAAAAAGAGATATTCTCAATGATAAGGTGACCTTTCAAAGTGTCAACACCAAACTAGGATAATCGAAATCCTCTATTGTCCAAAGAGAAATGAAAAAAAGAAAAGAAAGGGGGCTTTACCAACACTGTCAAAGAGGTGCTTCAACTCAAAGGGTGACTACCCTTGTACTTTTGAATCAGGAGGTTGGACTAGGCCAAAAGATAATTGAAAATGAAAGCGATTTGGACAATAAGAGAACTAAAATTTTCCCAGAATATAGCTAACAATTTTAAAGATGAACCTTGGCACCAAGAATGGCTTTCTAACTTGACAATTATTCCAAAGTGACTTTGTAAATCAAATGATGCTATCCCGGAGAACTAAGAACCAGAAATTTGGCGTCAAGACAGATCTCAAACATCAGGGTGAGAAGCCTTCTCTAAGACCTAGCCTAATTGACAGCAACTGAAACTGACCAAAATTTAAGCACGACAAAAATGAACTAGGCGATATACTCCAGGCTACTGGGGCGATAAACCTATACCCGTGTGATACTTTGCCCTAAGACAGGCGATACTTATTAACACTAGCGGGCGATATACTCCAGGCAGGCAGGGTGATAGTCCGTCAGGGGTGAACTATCGCGCGATATTTCTCTTCAAAGGGGGCGATATTTCTAGCATGTGCGAAGTATCGCACGATACTTCACCTTATGGGGCGCGATACTGTTGCAGAATTATTCAACTCTTGACCAGAATTGTGTGAAATTTGCATTTTTGGGTCTGTTTGGTCAAAATTTTTAGTCTGAGGGTTGATGTCTTCGATTTCAGTCACGGTATCAGCAGAATTTCGGTAGGTTTGCAAACAGCAAGGGATCAAAACATGGTCTCAAACACTTGAAACAAGGGCAAAAGCAACCTTGCCAAGGCAAACACTTGTGATATCAAAATTGAAAAAGCACCCTATGAATGCTACCGATTGTTTGTATGTTGAGAACGTTTACACTGGTATCACACAATCGAAGACAATTCAAGCAATTACTGCCTACAAGACAAGGCTCAATACTTACCAACTTAGCCCACAACTTGATGCCCCCTTGCCTCACACCAAGTGGTTACCCACAAGAGATATTGGCTTTGTCATGGAAATGTCAAAATGACACAACCAAAGGGACACATATGGTGAGTATCTTAAGGTGATCCGGGTAAACCACTTGGATCAATCCTTGCACTAAGAAGATAAGCGGCTAAAAGAGGGTGGCTTCTATCTAATGGTTCTTAATAAGGATTTTCGTTCACAACACCCCTCTTGCTCCTCATAAAGGACTAGGACCTCGCGGCCTCAAGAGTACCTTAAGCATTCTTGTTCAATGTTTTCCTCATGGTCGCAATCCCATGAGCTACTCACATCAAATGAAGACAAGTGTTATGTCTATCAAAGTTTTTGGTGTCCTTGATAGCCTTGAGATTATAGTGAGTTGGAATCACTTTCCACCAAGGAAAATGATGACAAGGTTGTCCCCACTTGAGTCGTTCCTCTTGATTGCTCAAGAGCAGGCCCGCTAAAGGATTCCTAAACTAAACAAAAATGGATCAAATCTTGAGGTTCAAGGTTTTTGATTCACCACAAGGGTGAAGAGCATACTCCCCTATCTCAAGAATCTCTCCCAAACACACCAAGCAAAGAGATCAATTACCCCCTTGCTTCCAAAACCTTAAGATGGGTCAAGATTTTTTGATTCACCTAAAGGTGAAGAGCATACTTCTCCTACCACCTCAAGATCCCTTTCACAAGGTATTAAGATTCCTAATACAATTAGTAAATGTCACAAATGAAAGGAAAATAACAAGCAAGAAATGAAAAAAAAAAAAAAAAATTATTATTTTTATGCTTGGGCAGCCCTGCAAAAACTGTTAGTAGCCCTCTTTGACATGCGTTTTTAAAAATTTTCAAGCAAAGGAGAGCACCTACAAACACAACTTGTTAGGCCCACAATGTTAGCAAAATCAAAATCCAAATGTAAATGTGCAATAATCTGATGGATTCAAGCTAAAAGATGCAGGTTAGACCTATCTAAACAAAGCAAAACAAAACAGCAAGCTAAAATAATCGAATTCGGAAAAAAAAACTGAAAGCGCAAGTCTCTGCCAGACCAGGCGATGTTTCTCAGTCTTCAACAGTATCGCGTGATACAGTTTCCTATAGTCGGGCGATACTTCTCAGTCGAGCGATACTTCGCACGATGACAGGCGATATTTCGCCCGATGTCAGGCGACAGAAGTCAATATATGAGTGCGATACACTTTCCGAGCGAACTATCGCGCCAAGACAGGAAGTATATCGCATGATATTTCTGAGAAGTGTCGCGCGATAATCTGAGACAGAAAACCAGAGACGCAGATTTTTCTGAAAATTAATCCGAAAATGATGAAAAATGCAGAATTAAAAGGGACAAAGCTAATCTACTCTGCCCCACGGTGGGCACCAGAAATGTACACACTAAAATATGCACTTCTATGAACTATTACATGCAAGGTTGCTCAAGAATGAGGCCTCACAAAGCGGCTCATAGCTCTCTATGTATGGAGTTGTAAGATTGAAAATTGCTCTCAGCTAGAGCTATGAACTCATGACCTTGCTAGTCAACCACACAATGAGAGATTCAAGTGAAGACAAGGGCAACAATGCCAACATCTCCAAGAATCTAAATGGAAATGAAATGCAAATGCAACTAGTATGAATGTGCAAGACTAATCTATCAAATGAAGTGCAAACTAAGCTATGAAAAGAAGTACAATAGATTCCAAGCCCCTAATTAAGCTATGTGAGATCTATTCTATTGCATAAAAAGGAAATCTAATCTATGATGCCATGAATGTAACTATGAAAGAAAAACTATTATGAAATGCAACTAAAAATGTCAAGGCTTCAAAGCTTGAGTGTCTTCAAAAGCTCCAAATGTACCTAGAAAACCTGCAGCATAACAATAGCATAAAATATGGATATATGCAAACGGAGGAGAGAGCTCTCCTTTTATAAGAAATGAGGTGAAATGAACCATGGAGATTAAGAGGCAAAAGTCTTAATCAGCGGTGGAGCTTGAAAGAGGAGCAATCCATGTGCACAAGTATCCTCCAATGAGAAAATAAGAGTTGACTTTATGTCCATATGAGACAAAAAGTGCCTTTTTCCCTTTTTATAAAATAGGAATAATGTTTTATTTGTGCAACTTAGGATAAGAGGAAAAGTGGGGGATTTTTATTTATTAAAAAGGGAGGAAATATTCCTTTTAAATAAATAAAGACTTAGGACAAATGGTTAGCCCATAGGATAAAAATCCAATATATGATCAAAATTAAGATTTGATCAAGAAATTGATATTGTTGAAAATATTGATAAATGATCAAAATGATTCAGGGTTGATAAATTGAATAAATGGGGCCCAAAGTCTAGGCGACCATTTTTGGGTGCATACAGCTGGTCTAATGAAGCTTTTCTTTTGGTTTCTGGTTTGATTGATAGGAAGGGTTTGGTCTTTCAAATATGTGTAAATGGCTCCATACCAAGGTGAGTCAGTTGTAGTAAGTAGGCAAATGGTATAAGGATGGGTTGGGTCATACGCGGGTTGAATCACTTCTTCTACCAAGAACTCGTATCTATCACTCTGATCAGGCATCTGCAAAAGTGATGCTAAGGTTGCCATGGTGTCTGTCGCCTTGTTCTTTTCTCTCAGCACTTGTTCAAATGTGATGATTATGAAATACTTCTTGAGATTATCCACCATGGTTTTGTAAGGTACTAATTTGTCATCTTTCGTCTGATATTCTTCATTGACTTGATTTATGACTAATTGTGAATCTCCATATACCTTTAATTTTGTCACTTTCCACTCTAATGCCAACTTGATTCCAATAACCAAGGCTTCATATTCTGCTATATTGTTTGTACATGGAAATAGAAATTTGTATGACTTAGGGATAGTGGAGCCTTAAGGCATGATTAGAAGTATGCCTACTCCTGACCCATGGTGAGTGTAGGAACCATCAAAATAAAGCTGCCATGTTTTTGCCTCAACATTCACAATCTCTGCATCTAGGAATTCAACTTGTATAGGATGATCATCATGAAGTGGTGCTTCTGCTAACTAGTCTGCAATGACTTGTCCTTTAATTGCTTTTCTGTCAACATATTCTATATCAAATTCACTTAGGATCATCACCCACTTTGCTAATCTTCCATTTAATGCTATTTTGCTTAGTAGATACTTCAAAGGGTCAATTTTGGCAATGAGCGTTATCTTGTGGGCTAGCATATAATGGTGTAATTTTTGGGAAGAAAAAACTACAGCCAAGCATGCCCTTTCCATGAAGGTATAGTTCAGCTCATATTTGACTAAGGTTCTACTAATGTAGTAGATTGCTTTCTCTTTTCCATTTTCATCCTCTTATGCTAGAAGTGCCCCCAATGAATTCTTTGTTTCTGAAATGTACAAGATTAAGGGCTTGCCTCTGATAGGTGGCATCAATATTGGTTTATTCATGAGGTATTTCTTTAGTAGATTGAAAGCCTCTTCACATTTTTCATCCCACTTGAAGATTGTATCTTTATGCAAAAGTTGGGTGAAATTATGGCATTTTTCTGCCAATTGAGAGATGAATCTCCTAATGGATTGTATCCTTCCTTGTAAAGATCTCATTTGACTAATGGTTTTAGGTGCTTCCATTTCCATTATGGCCTTCACTTTAGTGGGGTCAACCTCTATCCCTTTCGTAGATACAATGTAACCTAGAAGTTTACCAGATTGAACTCCAAAAGCACATTTCTTAGGGTTAAGCCTTACTTTGAACTCCTCTAACCTTTCAAAAAAATTTGCCAAGATAGGTAGATGTTCTTTTCTTGAATGTGACTTAGCTAGTATGTCATCCACATAATCCTCCATGAACTTATGCATCATATCATGAAATATTGTAGTCATTGCTCTTTGATAGGTTTCTCGTACATTTTTCAAGCCAAAAGGCATGACATTCCAACAAAATGTACCCCATGCACATGTAAAGGTAGTTTTCTCTTGGTCTTTGGATGCTATCTTGATTTTATTATAGCCACTAAATCCATCCATGAGTGAAAACATGGAGTGTCCCACTGTTAGGTCTACAATGGCATCAATGCTTGGAAGTGGGAAATCATCTTTAGGACATGCCAAGTTTAAGTCCCTAAAATTCATGTAGATTTTGATGGACTTATCCACTTTTGACACCAGCACTATATTGGAGATCCATTGTGCATAATCAATGGCTCTTATAAACCCCACCTTTAATAGCTTCACTAATTCCACTTTGACAAGTAGAGCTATATGAGGGTGCATTTTCCTTAGTTTTTGCTTGATTGGTTTGGCTCCTTCCTTTATATTGAGATGATGCATTATCAAATTTGGGTCTAACCCCAACATATCATCATAAGACCATGTGAAGTTAACTTTCTTTTCCTTAAAGAACTTGATAAACTCTGTTCTTTCTTCGCTTGATAGGGATGATGCTAAGTGGATGATCTTTGGCTCTATTTCTGATCTGATGTTTATCTTTTTTGTTGGCTCGATTAGAATTGGAGATCTTTCTTCATAGTGATCCAGTAGAACATCCAAACTCCCTTCTATAGGTGCCTCAGTTGGGTTTTCACCTTTAGAAACATCCTTTATTTCTTTTTTTCTTTCTTTTGGATCTAATGTTGCCACAAAGTGGTTTTCAACACTCGATTCTTTTCTTTTTCTATTTTTTTTTTTTTCATTTTTTCTCAGATTAAGAGTTTGGATGCTCCCTTTGATCATTTCTTCTTGATAATCCTTGGTAAAAGAAGGTTCAACCGCATTGAGGTATTGGGACAGCATGTTGTCGTTCAAGAAAGTTGGTAAGGTATTGGATTCAATGGTATCCCATTCAATTAGGTCTGGTCGAATGAGAGTTAAAGGGTCAACACTTGGGTTTGTCTCGATTGGGCTTAAAGTGTATATCTCATTATTGGAGGGTTCATACATTATATCTTGAAGATCTCAGACATGGGCTTCCTCTAAATGTTCTAAAGAAGAAGGATCAAAATCCTCCTCACTAGACTCCACTATGGTTTCTATTGGATAAAACTCATGGGGATTAAACCTAGCATTTGATTCTTCCATAGTAGGTCTCAATGAAGGAACATATGGCTCACCTACCCATTGATTTATTTTGATTTCTATGCTTGGTACATCATTTGGACCCTCTTGAATAGAACTTGATGCTTGATTTGGAGTTGATTCCACCATTAGTCCTATATTTTTGGTAGAAGCATAGGTATGAAAGACATCAATACCCTTGTCTTGGCATGAATCATCTGATAGGGTCTCCCATTCCCATTCATTATAATCCTCATCACTATGAGATTCTAATTGTAGTATTTGATCATGTACTTTGGAATAATGTTTTTGTGTATACCCTTCTTCAAGACATCCTAAACCTATTTTCTCCTTGGAATCTCACCATGTGAATTCTAGGGGTTCAATTAGCCCTTCATTTCTTGTGCCTAAAGGTCCTTGACCTTTTTACCCCATCTTTTGCATGATTGCAAAACCTTTACCATATTGATGAGTAGGGATGGTTATATTTTGAATGTGCTTGACGTGAGCACTTGATTCTTCATCCTTGTATAACCAATTCATAATTTAATTGTCCTCTTCACTCATGGTGGATGATGTACTTGCCCTTACAAAGTTTTCATTATATTTATGAGGTAGACTTGGAGGTTTTCCAAAGGACTTTGGTGATAAGGGTAGGTCCATCATGGATAAGGAGTATTCACCCACTCCTTGTTGTTTAATTTTGCATTGCTTATCAAAGTTTTTCATCATTTTATCCATCTTTTGATAATGGGCTTCTTTAGTATATCTTTGGACAGCTTTGATAGAGTCTTCTTTTGCTTCTTCCATAATATCATCCTCATTAACCTTCTCTTTTCCTTAAGTCGATGTAGTTTGGTTAATGAGTTTTGGAGTTTCTTTAACAACAATTTCTTCTTCCATCTTTTCTTTTCCTTTTAGCAAAGGGATGTCTTTAGAACTTTGGCCTTGTTCCATTTGATTGGGTATAGACCCTTCAGCATTATGTGGAACCAATGAGTCATTTATAGGTTTGACGTTATTACAATATTGGAAGGGATTGAGGTCTCCACTTACCATTATTTCTTGCCCTTGATATGGGAATTTTAGACATTGATGATAAGTTGAAGGGACAGCCTGCATTTTGTGGATCCATGGCCTTCCTAAAAAAATATTATAAGTCAATTTTAGGTCCAATACTTGGCATATGGTCTCTTTTTGCATAGGACCAACTCTTATGGGCAAGACTATAACTCCTCTCGATACTCTTTCTTCATCATCATAGGCTTTTATAGTTATCTTTTTCTTTGGGTCAATAGCCTCCTTAGAAAATCCTAAGGCTTTTACCAAGATAAGGGTACAAATATTTAAGCCAGAACCTCCATCTATAAGGACTCTTTTCACCTTATGCTTGTGGATCAACACCTCTATGTGTAAGGGCAGATTTTGGGGATGATTAAGAGACATATCATTTTGTTCAGAGAATGATAGGCAATGAGGTGCAATTAAATTCCCCACCATGTTTTGGAACTTGTCTACCTCCAAATTTAGAGGCACATTTGTTTCCAACAAGGCTTTTTCCAAGATATCCTTATGGATTGGTGATAGTTTGAGCAGCTCAAGAATAGAGATTTGAGCGGGAGTTCTTTGCAATTGGTCAACCAAGTTGTATTATTTTGATGATGATGTGGAAGCTTGGTTTGATATCACCACTTTTGGAGCATTATTAGGTATAACATTTTTTTATGCTTGCCCCCTAGTGACCACATTTGCTGATGCTTCTCTTGATTTGCCTTTTATTATAACAACATTTACGCTTTGATCTTCTTCACTTATGGTATTTATTGTGTTATCATAAGTATGGGCAAAATTCACTTTATCATTACCCTTTTTATGGTTTTGATTTGTATTGGATGACTTCCCCTTTTCATGATTCAAAAAGGGGTTCTTGTAGGCCATGTGATCCCCGTTGTTTCGAGGTCCTTCAATTTGGATGATTTCATTATTAATCAAATCTTACACTAAAAGCTTCAATTTCATGCACTTGTTGGTTGGATGACCTCTTTTTCGATGGTATTCACAATGATGAGATGCATTCCACTAATGAGGTTTGACTTCAGGTTCATAATTTGATATGTTGGGTAGCGTGATAACTTGATTGGCCAACAAGGTTCTTAGTACATTCTCCAAAGGCTCACCCAAGGGGGTGAATTTCATTTTATTATAGTTGGAATTTGATTTTAACTTATCCCAAGTCTTATTGTTGGAAGTGTTAGAATTGTTGTTGTTATAATTATTGGGATTATATGGAGCTTTATTTGCTTGATTAACATTGTTTGAAGAATTCACTCCATAGGGTAGAATAAAAGTGGTAGACTTCAAGTTGTGTGACTCCACAGCCCCATCATTCACAAGATTTTTATTGTTATTTTTATTCCATGATTTTGATTTATCATTGTGATTGTTGGACCCTTGATTAAAATATTTAGGAACATAATTATTATTATTGCTGTTGTTATTATTGTTGTTGGATTTATTGTCTTTAAATAATTTAATCTCACCTCTTTTAACCAAAACATCATCAATCTTAACTCCATTTTCAATAAGTTTTTCAAATGTTGGAGGACATTGAAGTTGTAATCGATAGTTCATTTCAGTGGTCAAGTTATTGGTGAAGATCTCCATCTTCTCTTTCTCTGGGATACTTCGTGGGTACCTTGCAAAAATGGTCCTCCACCTTTGTAGGAATCCTAAGAAGGACTCCCCATCTTTTTGTTTGGTATCACATAACTTGAGCATAGTAATTTCATGCTCAATGTTATAAGAGTAATGGGTTATGAATTTGGAGGCTAACTCCTCAAAAGACTTTATTCCGGGAGTTAGTTTTGAAAACCACTCCATTATGGGACCTCCTAAGCTTCTAGGAAAGAGTCTCATTAGATAAGTATCATTGTGCATGAACTCTATGCTTAGGGTGCAAAATTCCCTTAAATGGTCTTGTGGGTCTATTTTACCCATGTATTTATCGTATTTGGGAAAGATAGTATTAAAAGGAAAAGATACCATTGCTAAGCTTTTGTCGAAAGGAAGAGGACACAAAGCTTCTATGGAAAAGGCCTTAGGTTTAGCTACCTTCTTCATGGTATCGATTTGTTCTTGAAAGGCCTTAATCTGCCTAGTCATGACGTTCATAGGATCATCTTGGTGTTGGTCTTTCCTAAGTTGGTCAATATCAAAGTCGTAGGGTGGCTTTACCCCCTTTTGTGCTAGGCTTAGGAAGAAGTTCTCCCTATCTTTATCTATTAATTTTTCCATAACCTCTAGTAAATCATTATCTTGGGCAGCTTTCTCAACCCTTTCCTCAAGTGTCTCCTTAGGGTTATAGTTGGCATTATTGATATTGTGATAGGCTGAATTCATATCACCCATCTCTTCAATTCTTGGTTCAAATAGATTCATGAAAATTTCTTCTTGATTAGGATCTTTGAACTCACTTTGGTACTCCACTTCTTCCCTTGGGTTTGCAAAGATAGTGCTATCTCCTGGTAATGATCCCCTATATGTTTGTGATCGCATGGAAACCGACATCCAACAAGGGTTCATTTTGGAATTTATCCTTGATATGAGAGTTGTTGATTTTATTATTGAGGAGATTTAAAAATATAAGATGCTTTTCAATGGATATCTCTCACTTGTTTATGTATTTCAAACACAACAACCACACATTCACTTGTCTCTTTTACCCACTTAAATACAAAATGTTCGATTTGTAGAACATTGTCACGGGTTTTTCACAAGAAAACACTTCAAGCACCTACCTAGCACAAGATTTGGTTCATAAACATGGCTCTAGAAGGTGGTCTTTGCTACTTTATCAAGGTTTTAGTATATATTCCATTCAAATAGACTTCAATCTCTCATCCTCCAAGGAGGCTTCCCATATGCACCGAAGTACGATTTTGCGCGATCTGTGAGGACTACTAGAGGAAGGTTGAAAAATTAAAATCCATTTGTCATGCACCCCATTAAGGATACATGTGTTTCATTTTAGAGTGGGTTGGATTCCCGCGGCAAAAGCAAGTGTATCCCACTTTGGGTTGTCCCTCTCACTGGCCTTGTTAAGGCAAACTCAGGAGGCGAGCCCACTATTGCTCTAGCATATATATGAAAAATAAGAAATGAACTTAGGCTAACAAGTTTGGGAGTTTGGTTCACTCAAAGAGTGAAGAGCATATCTCTATTGTCTTTCTTTGTTCAACACACTTAGACACACGTTTGTTCTTTCCCAATCTCTTGACAAGGAGATTCTTAAAATTGAAGTGTGAAATTCATTTCCTATTTTAGCTCAAGCTTATATCAAAAGGAATGCTGCAATTTAATCAAATACAAGCTTGAATAGAGAAATACCTTTTTCTTGTAGCTAACCGCAGTTAGGGGCATTTTTAAGGGATTTCATTATTTTTATCTCACCTTGGCAATAGCTCCTTCCAAGTGTGTTTGTCCTCCGACAAGTTAGTTAACACTAACAATCACAATGAGGGGAAACCAAAATCAAACTTGACAAGCAAAGATTTATGTAATGAATTTTAAGTACTTTAATTGCAAATTTTCAAACAAAAATTTGAACTAAGGACTAAAGATTCAATTAAGAGAGACAAATTTCTATTTGTAAGCTTCAATTACAGCAAGGTATTTTTGATATACCTGATTGTCCTCTTGTGTTAACTCAAGAATGGCCTTGATATGTGCTATGTTTTCCTTCTTTATCTTCTTAGCTAGTGCCTTCCCTTCTTTGTTAAACTTGGTTTCTGGCTTCTGCACTTTTTGATGCCTATTCATTTACAGTCAAAACATACAAACATAAAGTTAGATGACATAATTAATCAATCTGAAAGAAAATTAAGACAAAAAACTGAAAGTGACATTGTCCAGCAAATAGGCAATATTAAATTGTTTACAGGCGTAAGTTAACTATTAGCAAGCGACATTGAAAAGTGCAATAGGTGACACAGAAACTTTAACAAGCGTAAACAATTTATTGATAAGCGCAAACAATATTTAAAGATGCGTGAACTAATTAAGTCTAAGCGACACTTTAAAAATAACAAGCGTAAGAGAATGATACTAGGCGTGACTTGTTATCCAAAATGCTTCGCAAAGGTCAATCATAGGTGACAACAGATTATCGACAGGCGACACTTATTAACTTGCAGGCATGACTTCTTCAGGCAAAGGCAATATGAATTTATCACACAGGCGTGATTTTTTCAACTACAGGCGACATCAAAGAATGTAAGATAGAATAGAAAGTATCAACCAGACGCAAACTTTCAGCAAATAAGCATCAATATAGAGCTGATAGGCGTCATCCAAATGATTGCAGGCATGACTGAATTGACTGTAGGCATGATTTAACCTATTTCCTACAAAAATTCTATGAAAAATAGCAGATACAAGCATAAAAAAGATGATCCAAATGATAAAATTGATAAAATGAGGCTTACTACCCCACGGTGGGTGCCATTTTGTATACAAATAAATGTACCTTCATAGAATTAGGGTTAATCATCAATAATAAGTGAAATAATAACTAAATACAACCATAATTGAGCAACTATTTAACAAAATCAATGACTAATTGAGCATCCTATGGCTCTCTAACTAAGATGTTAATGAGTGAGCTCTCAGCAAGCTCTCATTAATGATAGTCCTAGAATGAGAATGATAGAGATAAAACAATGCTAAAGCTAACAATTATCAAGATAAATGTTAAAATTGCTCTTAAATGCTTTTCTAAATTCAAATTGCAAGAGGTTTGATGCAATTCTCAGATAGGTGGTTGATAATAATGAAGGATTTTAGCCTTCCTTTTATAGATTTTCCAATGGTAGGGGGTGTAGTTGTGTTTAATCATGATTGAGTTGGGGTTAAGTCTTTGGTTCCACCCTTTGAAGACAAAGCAAAGTTTGTGTCCTCAAAGCTTGAGACAAGTAGATAAGATGGATGGTTAAGATTCCTTTTCACTTTGAGTGAATGAGATTCAATTTGGCTTGATCCATGTGAATGCCTTTCTTCAAATCTCATTGGTTGATTGATTTTCCTCTCCTTTTGGTTTGTTGAGAGTAATTGATTTTTATTAATTGATTTATTTTAGCCATGTACCCCTTGAATGGGTTGAATTTAATTTAATTCAAGACTATACAATTAATTGAATTAATTGTATTTTGATTTGATTGCACTTGATTAAAATGCTCTCAATTTTTATTGATATTGAATTAAGACTTGATTTTAATTTTGATTGGCTAATTGTGCATTGTGATTCAATTGATTCAATTTTGTCCTTAATTTTCTTTGATTTGACCTGATTTACTTTGAATTATCGTTAAATTAGCTTTGTCCAGTTTTAGGTGATTACACATAGCTCACACTATCAAACCAAGGAAGTAGTAGAAACCCCCCCATACTGCTGATAAGGGAGTAATGACGGGTACATTGAAAAGATCATCCAAGATGAACTGCATGATGAAGATGAATCTAAAACATTGAATGTGCAGAGAGAGTACAAACACATATATAGATACCTGAGGCTAATGTCATTGGAGGAACACTCACATGATAGAAGAAGATGGCAAACAAAGGCAAACATCAAAATGCCCCGACACTTTATAATGGAGTGCAAGTACATAAAGCACAAACATGTGCAAGATCCCATACATGCAATAGAATGGCACTTTATCTCAGTGTGTGTGCATAAAAGAGTGCTACAAAAATGATGTATACACTTCTCAAAGAAGAGAAAAGGCTACTGAAACAAAAGAGCAACCTAAGATGAGCCATCTCTCAAAGGGAAGAGATCCCAGGACCTGTAACAACCAAGATATCCACCAGACTGCAAAAATGCAAGAATGTGAATAAAATGAACTTGGAGAAGAATCTATAAAAATGACTTATAGCACTAGAAATCTCTCTGAACAAACTTTCCAATGATATATCATTTTCCAAAAATGGAGTTCGGATGCGCAAGATAGAGCTCCCGGAGTGCAGAACTGAAGATCTAGCTTTGACAGAGAAAAAAATATCAGAAAAATAAAACTAGAAAATAGAACCTCCAGATCTAGAAATCTCTTGGAATCAGCTTTCTAACGATATCTCGTTTGCCAAATTTTGACACCGGATGCTCAAGATATGAGCAAAAAACCAACAGCTGCGCTGGAGGGCCCAAAGGTGTCTGGAAGGATCTGAGGATGGATTATGTCAAAAAAAAGGATAGAATCACACATGAAACCATCAGATCTAATAAAATCCCAAAAAGATCTTTTTGGCAATATCTTGTTTGCCGAAAATGAAGCCCGAATGCAAGAGAAACAGATCCTAGAATGCAGGTCTAAAAAGCCAAGATCACAGAGAACATCTGACTTTGACAGAAAAAAATAGCATCAAAATGGAAAAATTACAAAACCATACTAGAATATTCATATTGGGCTCGGAAACTACTTTTCGACAATATCTAGCTTGAAGAAAATGGAGCCCAGATGTGAAAGATATCGAACTCGGAGTGCAAGAGGGCTGAGATGCAAGCCAACAGAAAAAACCTTTGTCTTTGACTGAAATAAATGCAAAATTAATGGAGAAATCAGGTAACCAATCCATAAAAAACATGTCCACCTTGGAATTACCTTTCTGATGATATCTTGTTCTCCCAATTCCGATCCCGTATGCACGAGTTACGCTCAAAAAACCACCTGCCTTCCGGAAACTAAAGTTTGAACAGCCTCAAAAATCATGCAAAAGGAAAAACAAAATTCATGGTGCTTAGGGTAACCACTGGCGGTTAGGTTAACCACTGGTCACATCAGCGGTTACCACCGATAGTGATCGCGACGGTTACTACGGGCCGTCAGCGGTAACACCGACGGTGACCGTGGGCCATCGGTGGTTCCCGTTGGCGGTGGTGCCTGCGGTGGCATTTGAGTGGCCACCCGACGGCGCTGCCAAAAAATTTTTTTAATATTTTTTTAAAAAAAATCAACGTATTGTGTTGCCTTAGAGTGCGTGTCAGGTCGTACGGCCTGGTGGGCAATTTTTTTTTGCCTCAGAAGCCAACTTGTCCAAAATCGACAAGTTTTATATGAATTTTGACTATCTTGGGCCTTCCAAATGCAACCATGAGGTCCGTTTGGGCCAGAAGTGCTCCAAAAAATAGTGATCACCTCGAGATCTGTGCTGGGGCTGATTGCAATTTTTTTTGCCACATATTCCAACTTTGTCCAAATTGGACAAACTTTATATGGATCTTGGGGTTCTTGGACACTCTAAACACAACTGTAAGGTCCATTTGAAACCAAGATGACCAGAAAAATAGGTCCCCCCAGATCTGACAGGAAGTCCTCTTTGAAAATGCAGATCTGACAAACACAGTCAAATCTCTCAAGATTTCACATGCAGCGTTTGTAAAAAGTGCTAAATTTTTTTTTTCTTTTTTGCAGGCAAAAATTTACAAAAAATAACATCCTACAGATAATACTAGATTTGAAAACTGTAACCAAAACCTCTCAAATCAGTTGAAAAATCCCTAATTTGAATCCTTCAAATGTGAACAAGCTGTAGCAGATTAGGCTCTGATACCATGTAGGATTTGAGTAATACAAATCCACAAAACCCGAAGATCACCTACATACAAAAACCTATTACAAGGAAGTAGAGACAAGAAGAGGGCAAGGGTTTGACTCAAAATATGAAGAAGAAAATATCCTCAAATAATGAATGAATAAAATATACAATTGATTGTCCTTATAAAGGAGATCAAAAGCCTTGAAAGACAAACCCTAGTGCATGTAATAATTAGTTAAATTATTACAAGACTAATGCATGCACGTTTATATTTAAAACAACTAGTGCATAAGTTTAAATCAACTAGTGCATGTGTGTTTAAATATAAATAACTAAAGAAAAAGAGTTGACATCTTAAGAAGGGAGTAAAGTTAATTAATATAATTAATACTTTACTCTAACAATTACTAATCTTAGTTTCATATCTTCACAATAGTGGTGCATCTTTCTCTTTCAAACAATGACCCTATTGTGTTGCTTTAGACGTTGATTCCTCAAATAGTTCTTATCATGCCATGACTCTTGTTCCATACATTGTGGCCTTCCTTGCTGATTGTTATCACTACCCTTTTGTACCAACCTTGCTCCTTTATCTATGTTTTACAACATTGCTAGTGAAGATGTGAATGCAAGGTAGCCCTCAATGTTATGTCACTTTGGATTTGACACCTATAAGTTCTTGATTCATCAAAACAACATCCTCATCACATCTGCCATTTTGGCTTTGCAATGTACTATCATTGATGTCTTTCCCTGATTTCTTACTTGTAGCCCTTCTGACTTAATGCAAAAGGACTCACCATATTGATCTTCTATTATTGGACTCTGGTAAAAGCACAAAGTTGTGTCACATTTCAGGCTAACATAGTTGAATTTGAGTATTTCTAACTAAAATTATTTGTTGTCAAACATATGGTCTAGCTAGATTTATTCTAGCTAAGTTAGATAAGTGTTTCAACTTTTTCAATTGGAAATATCTATTAAATGCATGTTTCATACCAATTACTAAAGAAATAAAATTATTTCAGAAAAGCGATGTTTCAATAACTCCTACTCTTTTTAATGATATTTTTTACAAATATAAAAATACCCTTTTTTAGAGCACAGAGTCAAGATTATCATCATATAATTTTTATAGTATTTTAATTAGATCTAATATATTATAATTTCAAAATACTGCAAGTAGGTATTTTAACATTCAAGAACAAGCTGCTTCAAAAATAGAAAAAAATAGTAAAGCTTATCAAAAAAGTTGAAATTTTATATTTAACACTAGAGAAGAGAGTTCTCTTCAAGAATGTGTAATTTTTTTCTGAATGGTACATATTTGATAGGGGAAATTTTGTGGGAGATGAAAACTGTCGATTCAGGTATGTTCGACTTTGAGTAGTTATAATGGAGAAAATATACATTGAAAACTATTTTTTCTTCTTTTATGCACTAGCTATACATTTCATCTATAACATATTTTGAAATCAAAGGAAAAAAATATTATTTGCATATATTTTTTTGGTGGGAACAAGACCCTCGTTTTTCAGCATTTTTTAGCAAGTAAAAAATGGCCTTCAAAAATTAAAAAACTATGTGAATTCTTGTTTAGTTTTTAAAAAATAAATTAAAGGCACAAACTTCATCCACTTTTACACATTTCATTAGTTTGCATCATTTCCAAATTCTAAACATAAATGTCATTTTTATGTCGTTAAAGTTAAAAAGTTTGTGTGTTGTTGACCTTTTCCTTTTTAAAAGTGTGACATAGCTTTGTACTTTTACCAACCTTGCTCCTTTATCTATGTTTTACAATATTGCTAGTGAAGATGTGAATGCAAGGTAGCCCTCAATGTTATGTCACTTTGGATTTGACACTTTTAACTTCTTGATTCATCAACACAACATCCTCATCACATCTGCCATTTTGTCTTTGCAATGTACTACCGTTGATGTCTTTCCCTAATTTCTTACTTGTACCCCTGTCGACTTAATGCAGAAGGAATCATCATATTGATCTTTCATTGTTGGCTAAAACAATGGATGAACCTAGGAAAGTAGTTGTATGATGAGACAACCATTTCTCTTTGAAGAACAATGTATTTCCTTATGATAACAGCAACAAGGTCTATGACTTCTCTTCTCTTATTTTGAGGCCTTACTTGACACTATCATGTTGGACTTTGATCTCAATAGGGCTGCATTTTCACATATATATTTGTGATAGTATATTGTCCCTTATCACTACTATCTTACATAACCACATGACTTCCCCTTTCCTTCATCTTCATCTGGTACCTTGAATGTCATTGTATTTTCTTAGCATTTTTATCACTACTTCTCTCTCTATACATAGTCATTGTGATTTCTCATGCTAGGTTATAATACTATATTTGGAGTCTTGACCATAGCCATTGTTGCTCTTTGACAGTGACTAAGTGCATACCACCATTATTAGACATCATTTGATCACATCAATTTGAACATGGTCCTCATAATAGTAATGCCTTTGCTCTTTGTGTTGTCCATAACACTTATCTTAGTCATTGTAGGACTACTACTTTATCACTCATGCCAAATCCTTCAAAAAAAATCACCAAACTTTAAGGAAAAGTCACTAACAATAATCCTCTTTGAAAGATAATGGAACTCTAAGAGTAAAATTCATGATATTTAAAGCACAATGACACTATTCCATTTAGAGTTGCATGTGCCTCATGAACGTGGCCATAAAAAATGAAAGGGGAGACCATCCAAAAGTTTTAACACACATCAACCTTTACTATTTCAAGATCTCCACCATGTTTAGAAAATGAAAAATTAGAATCTAAAACTCAGAATATGATGCATAATAGTAAAACTATCTTGCATTCTACATAGGGTTTACAAATTTTATTGATAGTCCTACCTCTTCCCTCCTTGTATCTGCTACTTCTCTCCTATGAAACTATGTATAGAGCCTTAAAATAATTCATGAAACTCTTATCAAAAGAGTGGAAATATATCCAATGAAATGAAGCCAAAGAAAACCCTCAAAACAAAAGTCCAACCCTTTGAGAGAATGGTGAGAATAACTCCTCTTTCATAATGGAAATATGATGTCTAAAAATGCTCTAGTAGAAATATATGAAAATGTCAAAGCATAAGCAAGGCACATGAATTGTGTGACATAAAGCCTATGCAAAATGTGGATGCATGAACAAGGCACATGAACTATTTGACAGACAACCTCTGCAAAGTGTGGAAGCATAAAAGCCTCAAAGAGATGCCATCTCATGGAATGAAATGGTCATAGGATTTAGGGAGGTTTTTATTAGATAATATAGTTGGAAATGCTATGTTTTCCATGCATTTAAAATGTGCAATCATAGACAACGCCTCTAAATTGTTTGGCAGAATGCCTCTAAACGATGTCATGTGGGTTGGATATATGACAGTGGAATTGCATAATTGGATTTTGTTTGGACTTCTTTGATTTAGTCATTAGTTTTCCTTATGTCTTTGTACTATTGGAACTATTCCATCACCAAGATTTAATTTTGAACTATTTGATTCTATTAATAAATCAAAGATTTAGTCTATGTGAGCACCAATAAACCGAAGAATCCCAATAGAGGAAGTTATGTCTATGAGCAGAACAAGACTGGCTTTGCCACTCGATTTATGAAGGACCTCTTCCTCATAACTGCTATATGCACACCCAAGTTCCTAACACATGGCTAGAAGTTGTATGCACCCAAAAATGGTCGCCTAGACTTTGGGCCCCATTTATTCAATTTATCAATCCTGAATCAATTTTAGCAATAATCAATATTTTCAACAATATCAATCTCTTGATCAAGTCTTAATTTCGATCATATATTGGATTTTTATCCTATGGGCTAATCATTTATCCTAAGTCTTTATTTGATTAAAAGGAATATTTCCTCCCCTTTTGATTAAATAAAAAGCCCCCTTTTTCATCTTATCCTAAGTTGCACAAATAAAGCACTATTTCTATTTTATAAAAAGAAGAAAACACTTTTTGTCTCATATGGACATAAAGTCAACTCCTATTTTTCTATTGGAGGATACTTGTGCACATGGATTGCTCCTCTTTCAAGCTCCACCACTGATTAAGACTTTTGCCTCTTAATCTCAATGGTCCATTTCACCTCATTTCTTATAAAAGGAGAGCTCTCTCCTTCATTTGCATATCCATCTCTTTTATGCTAATGTTATGCTGCAAGTTTTCTAGGTACATTTGGAGCTTTTTGAAGACATTGAAGACTTGTTGCTTTCATCATTTAGTTGCATATTTTCTTTCTTAGTTGCATGATAATGGCATTCTTAGTATAGATTTCCTTTTATGTAATAGATTTAACTCATATAGCTTAATAGGAGGGATTTGTAACACTTGTTCTTTCCATTTCATAGCTTAGTTGCATTGCATTTTCATTTCCATAGACTAGTTTGCATTGCATTGCATTTTCATTTGATTCTTTGGAGATATTGGCACTCTTGCCCTTGTCTTCATTTGAATCTCTCATTGCATGGTTGACTAGCAAGGTCACAAGCTTGTAGCTCTAGCTGAGAGCAAATACTTCATAGTCCCTTGCAACTCCATGCATAGAGAGCTATGAGTCGCTTTGTGAGGCCTCATTCTTGAGCAACCTTGCATGTAATGGTTCATAGAAGTGCACCATTTTAGCGTGTACAGAAGTTATGATGCTAGTGTGGAACACAATCCTCTGCCAATTATGATATGCTGGAACAAAATCCCATGTTGATAGCATATCCAACTTGGTTTGTGAAAGAATTACAATTGATGATATTATATAGGTACATGACCAACTTTACTCTAAAGGGAAAAGTTTATAGCGACACATTAGTCACTTAGACCAAGGCTAAATGAACCCCTTGCTGAGAAATGGTGCTTCTCAAAGCCCCAAAAGATAGTTAGTTGGGGCGTGGAAGATCGAGGAAGGATGTGTTTTGATTTGTGCTTCCGTATATACTATTGGAGTCATCCATCCATTTTATGAAAATAACTGGTCAATTTTTATTCATTATGGTTATGATACAACTATGTGGAATGTTGGGATCCATTGGTTGAGGCAACCAATGTGTTTCTCTATTCACTTAGGATATATTAAGAATGAAGACCCTACGTTGCCTATAGCATATAGCATGCTACACTTTGGACAAACTAAAAGCATAATTTTTCTCACTTAATGACTCAATTATCCAAGCTTAAAAATAGATATATAAACCTGTTAATTAGAATAGATTTCCATACTTTGAATTATTCATAATATAGCAATAATATTATATATAGAATAAAAATGCAGTATTCCAATGTGAAATGCAAAGGATATGAATTGAATATCGGAACCCCCATTGGTAATCAACTCCATGGGTTTCCCCTGCATATGTGATAGTTTATTGGACAAATTGTTGATTCTGCAAGTAGTAAACCTAGCCATAACATTAACTTGAGTTGCACAACTTACTAACATCACTCTTTACATCACATATTTGATGTTGCAACATGTTTGAACTTTGCATATATTATGAATGGAGACCCTATGATGCCTGTAGCATACACCATGACATAGATTTTCTTTGCTAAAGTTTCTCAGGTTAGATTATCATTGCAACACAAGGTAAGTGAAAGTGGGGATGGGAAAGGTAAGGCCAAGAAGATGTCCTTATCCACGTGAATGATGTCATCCACTATGGGAAGGACATCATCATCTTCATCCATCCATTTTATGAAATATAACTAGTCATTGTTCCTAGAATTTGACCATACTTCATGCTTTTGATTGTGCAATTCTTGCATGCATCATATATGGGTGTATTGTCTATTGTTGTATATCCTCTGTACACTTCCAATAGGAAAATTACTAATATATTAACTATTTTTATCAGTGCATTTACATTATTTTTTAATCATTATTTTCCTATATACTTGGCTTTTGGATCATTGTTATAAGATTTGATTCCCTGTCAGCATTATTTGTTTTGAACATCATGTACTATTATTCCATGTCCCTAACACATGGTTTAACAATATCATTGAAACTCTTTTACATTCTTAATATCATTATTAAAATCAATGACATCAATTTGTTCATTGTATATTCTTTATGTGATGTTAAACGTGATTCTCTATGGCTATAACAGTGCTCTTTATCTCTAAGTCTTGGAAAATTGGTAACATTTCGAGCCAGAATAGTAACAACACTCAGAAAATGGGAGGAGGTCTGAGAAGGGAGGAGCCTTTTGAATATGAGAAATGGAGACAAGAGAAGAAGGTCTCGAAGAAGCTAAAGAAAGGAGGGGTCACACCGTACATTGAAAAGCTTCATGGTTGTGATAAACATGTAACTATTAAGTTTGTTGAGGGTTGGGTTAACGAAAAAGTTAATTTATGGGGAAAATCTTTCCCCCTTACTCTTACCCTTATTCTTGAAATTACTGGTTTATCCATGGAGGGAATGCACTTTTATAGGGACAATAAGCATATAGGTTCTGAAGCCTTTAAGCTTTTTCCAAAAACTGTGGATGAAGAAGCTTTGATGATGAAAAGTAAAGGGGATTATGTAGATATTACGAAAATCAAGGAGTTTTGGGCTAAAATGCTTAAAGTGTTGATTGAGTACTTCACGCTAGATGGTCATTACTCTAAAATTTATAATTTGCACTTTGTTCGGGCTAACCACTTTAGGCACGATGAAAAGGTCTCCTTCCCGTACTTCCTATTGAGTTCTTTGAACAACAGTATTACTAAGCACATGAAGAAAGAGAGAAACCTAATGTTGCATGAGGGATTGATCCTCCTCATTGCTGACTATGCCAGGGATATTATCTTGGAACCTATTCCTAAAAGGGTTATTGGCAAAAGAAAGGAAAACTGAGAGGAAGAGAGTAAGCCTGAAACCCACAAGAAGGGAAGGAAAAACAAGAAAAAGGCCATTGATAGTGGTGATGATGCTGGAGACAAAAGTCACAAGAAAAAAGCCAATGTCAGTGATGACGATGCTAGAAACAAAAGCCCTTTGTCTTAGGAAAAGGGAAGAACTTAGGAGGATAATGTCGAAGAGGAGCCTGGAAAAGAGGAGGAAGCATAGGAAAAAGAGGACCTGAATCCTGAAGAAAATGAGTAGGAGGAGGCCATAAAGGAAACAAAGAATATGGAAGAAGATGATGATGAGGAAGAAGGGGGTAAAGAAGAAGAAATTGAAGAGGAGGAGGAAGATGGTCTAGAAGACCCAAGACCGGAAGGGAAAGAAGAAGACTTAACTGGAAAAGATGATGGGAAGGGCCAGTAGAGCTATGAAGAAGGTGAAATCCAAAAGGAGGCTACCTTTGGCTTCAAGATGGATGCTTCTATTCTGGAGAAGGTTAAGAAGATAGGTGGCCACAATGTTCATATGGAAAAGTGGATATTGTAGGAGATGCAGGAAATGGAAAATTACCTCAAGGCCATGGAAGACACGATGAATACCCTAAAAACTAAGCTGGAAAAGCTGGAAAAGAAGTTTTTGGATAAGGTAAAAAATAATAACCCGAATGAGGATATTACTGTCAAAATTAAAATGATGGTTGACAAAAAGCTTAAAGAACTAACTAAAAAAATCAATTACAATGGGTACATAATAAATGAGGTTCTTAACAACAATGAAGGCCTTAGTGCCTCTGTTATGAACCTGAAAATGTTGTACAACTATCTAGAAAAAATTCTGTTGGAAAATACTACCATAATGATTGATGATGATGCTGGGAACTCTGGACCGAGAACTAGAACTAGGGGTCGCATCAAGAGGAAGGTCCCTGACACACCAAAGGAGCTAAAAGATTTAAAAGAAGCCATTCAGAAGATGGAGGACCTGTAGAAGAAGGTGGAGAAGACTATTAATAACAAGTAGTCTGTTCTGGTTGGTAGCTGGTAGATTGCTGGTAGTTGTGCTAGTAACTGTTTCTTTTTCTTTTTGTTGTCTTATCTCAGGTTGGGTAGGGTCCTGCTTTTTTCTTCATAGCAGGCATCTTTTTTTGTAAAGCTGAAATGTAAAGTATTTCTGATATTTTGTAAATGGTTTCAGGTTCCATTCAAAACCTATTTTTACCTTAATAAAAAATAGTTCTCTTTATCTCTGATTGTTTGTCACATTGCTGTTACAGAGAATTGTAATATTTTGTTTCATGTTCTTTCTTTGTTCTTAACATACTAGACATTGATGCCCATATCATGAAATTGCCACTATTTTTAGCATTACTTTATCAACTTGATGTCATCACTTCTCCTTTGTTGGTCACTTCTGTAAACATGTCCAACAATACAACGCTATCGGCTACACCATTATAAGCGCTAGTTATTAGTATTGTTGGTTTTTTTATTCGCTCATTTTAAAGTTTTTCAAGTAGAAATTTAAATAGTTCATCACATTCTTTTATATATGTTTATTTTCTCTTTAGTTCAAACTTCAATAAATTAACTTTATTAGTATTATTTTTTGTTTTAAAAGTTGAAGGGTTAAAATTAGGCACTTGATCAACACCTTAAATTTATAAGAATTATGCTTTTGCTGGTTATATGTTAGGCTATTATATTCAATGCTTATAATACATCTTTTAGGCTAAAATCTTATTTTAAAATTAGAATATAATATCAGCTTGTTTCAACAGTGTATTTTCTGTGTGTTATATTGTAATGCATTACATCTTGTAGACTCCAGATGGTCATATTGTTTGAGGGAGGATCATATTTTTGTATACATTTCATATTGTATGATTGGAAAGTTTACCACCAACCATTATTGCATATCATTCATCCCATTTTGACATTAAACATGTAGGCATTATTGAGCATTTTGGTCTTAGTCAAGCTTTAGATATTTCACCAATGGATTTCATTGCATACATGGAGTCTTTTGAAGAGGTGTTGATAAGGCTAGTTCTATTACTTATCTGTTTAGATATTTGACTGTCACTTGTGTATTTTGGAAGGCTTGTTGTTAGATCATTTTGTAATTGCATACATTTATAATAGTTGTGTGGTTGGAGTCACCATATGGTCTAATGGTAACCTTGTCCACTCTCAGATCTGGGTGATCAAAAAGTGTTCAAGACATTGCAAATGCATATTCTATATTGTAAAAATAAAAATAATAGGGTAGGTTGTTATATTTATCTTAACTGTTTGGATCATCTTCTCATTTGTGTTATTTATTTAAAATAGTATCATTAAAATTTAAGGTCATTGCATATGATTGGCTTTAGTCAATGAAATTTCTACCTATTTATCAAACCTGGGTTGGAGGAGCCAAATACTTTAAAGTCTTTAATATAGATATATTAAAAGAAAGGATTATGGAGTTGAATGCATTCTAATAGTTGTTATAGCACTTGTTGATTTAATATCGAACATTTTTTATAATATTGTACTAATAGTTGCTACTTTAAAGTTATTAGTGTTGATGACAACTACCTATAATTGAATGAAATGTATTTCTTATATCTAAAAAGTGACAAATCGTGTAATGTCACATAGTCACACCAATAATACATGACTTAGTGCAAACGTATGGGTCTTAGTTTTTTTTCTTCCCTTTTTGGAAGAGATTGACAATACCTATGATAATCATCATATTTTGTAGTGTTTTTACCATTTCCTATAATATTAGAAAAGAAAGCAATTAGCAAAATGTTACTATTTTATTGAATTTGTTTGGCAAAAGTTTGGTTTGAGATGAGACATTATCCTTAAGCTTTTAAATTTAAAAAGTATCATATGGTAAGTTATAAAGGCTACAATAGAGGCTTAGCTACTAGTTGCTATTTTATTGTAGTTGTGCATGTGATGAGACACTATACTTGATATATGGAAAGTACTAGTATACATGGTATGATTATTCTTTAAAGGGTACTAGCTCAATGGAAGAGCAACTACTTTACAAGTAGGAGGATGGTGGTTCAATTCCATCGTGCCCTAATATGACTGAATATATGACTAAAAAATAACTAAATAAAAGACTAAATAAATGACTAAATAAATGACCAAATATATGACTAAATTAAGGACTAAATCAATGACTAAATCAATGACCAAATCAATAACCAAACCAATGACTAAATAAATAACTAAAAATGACTAAACAAATGACTAATTTGGTCATCAGTTAAATATATCCAAAGACTCTTAATTTTATTTTGTTAATAATTAACATGAAATACCTTTCACCGTTGAGTCCTTTTGTCCTTATGGGTCCACACATATACATATGTATTAACTCCAAATTTCTTGTTGTCAATTATTCCTTATTCTTGAACTTGTTTCTGATTTACTTTCCCATCTTACAATATCCACATATAGTGTTGTTAGGCTTGATAATCTTGGGTAGATCTCTCACTGCCTTGGAGGAGCTAATCTTTACTATATTTTCAAAGCTTATATGTCCCATCCTTTTGTGTCATAGTCAACATTTACTACTATGTGCCAATGAGAAATTGCCTCCTCTATTTTCCTTAAGATAGTAGGCATTGCCATTTGTCCTTATACCTTATGTAACCAATCTTGTGGAACCTTTTTCTAATCTCACATTCAGATCCATGAAAGGTAAACTTGTAGCCTTCATTGCACATCTGACTTACACTTAATAGATTTTGTCTTAACCCTTTAACATAATAAACATTACTAATTTGATTCTTTCAATAAATAGATATAACTCCTTACCACATATAAGTATAACAACTTCACCAACAAAAGATAAGGATCCTCCATCATATTTTTCAAGCTTAAGGAACTTCTTTTTGTCACCGATCATATTGATTGACCATCCAACATCAATAATATTGGGTCTGAGTTCTTCTCTTGCATGTAGGACGATATTCACAAGTGTTGATCTTTAATTATTTTCTACAATATTTTGACTTTTGGGTCTATTACTGTAATTATCCTTGATATCCAAGAACAATACATCATCATTTGAAATATTCCCATCTTCATCTTCTAACAAATGATTCTCCACAAAATAAAAACTCTTCTTACCCTTGTCTTTGTTAACAATCCTTAAAAATCTATTTTATTCTATAACTATCCTTTCTTTCATCATCATCAGGATTATACTTATCTTCCTTATAAGGGCATTTAGCAACACAAAGATCTACTCTTCCATAATTGAAATACTTGAAGGGTAACTTACCTTTGTAATTTTTAGAACCTTTCTTCATTATTCTTACAAAGTTTTCTTCTTTTTTATCTAGATCATAATTTGTTTCAAGTACATCTTCAATCTTCTTCGCGACCTTGAATGCAACATCCTTTCTATCATGTTGAATATCTCCAAGAATATTAGTCTCAAAAGAAGTGAAAATCCCATAGAGTTGATCCAATGTGTGTGTTGTCCATGTATTCACTCCACTAAATGGAAACCAACAAGGATTTGTAGTTTCTAGTCATAATTCTCATCACTTTTTGCACAACATCATTTTTTTCTATAGTTCCATCAATACCTCTAATTGGGACCACAACTTCATTTACCTAGTATAGACAACCTTCAAAATTTTCATCCTCTAACATCCTTGGAGTTTCAAATGTGCTTTAGGTTTTGTAACTTGATTTGCTTGATCTTCTTGTCTCTGTATATGCTTCTAAGCTTCTTCCAAATTTCATTTGTAGATTTATAGGACATAACCTTAACTCCAAATCACTCAATCCACTAAGAATAACATTTATAGCCTTCACATTATTCTCACACATCTTGATTTAATCTGATGTAAAAGGAGCTCAACTGGGGGATTGTAAGGTTCCTTAATAATATCTCAAATACTGAATGACATATAGTCCAAACATGATTCTATATTTAGCTTCTGAAAAGCATAATTTGTTCCATTAAACTTAGGTACTTTGTGACCATTTTCATTCACCATCCTGGATCTTCCTCAAGCGATCAAGCTTCTCCAAGAGGAACTCATCTTTGATACCAATTATTGAACACACCTCAATACTCAGGGCGGTGGTGAATCCATCTTGACTAGATCTTTTTTCTGTTACACACAATTATCAATTATGTTTATCCAACCAACCATTAATGAAATATATGCAATGTCAACACAAATACATGAACACTAGATTTTTACTTGGAAAACCTAATGTTAGAAAAACCATGACGAGAGTCACACTCATTTTATGAATAACAAATTATAAATGTTCAAGCCATAGGCTAGGGAACACATTGATCCTGAAAAGGACTTGCAGACCAAGACATTGACTTCATACAAATAGATACAAGAACTTGCAAACCACTAAAGACCACTCTCTAGGACAAGTTACAAGTTTGCACAAGTTTCCAAAAGAGTTGTCTTCTAGAAGACACAAAAATACAATGAATTGAAAAGATGTAGGGTCTCTTGATCAAATATTGCAACAACTTTGTCAAACTCTCACACACTTGCACCTCTACTCCTTTAAATTCACATCACACTGACTTCTCATTCGATTCATATACAATCCAATTCAATTCACACCTCAACACAACCATCTACACATCTGTATATATCAACTTGATCATTCAAAAATACAACTAGATCGATCGTGGTATAGATAAATATCATTTACATAAAGTTGGCCACCACAAACACTTACACTCAGTGCAATCCACCCTAGGAGATAAAGGGGGCCCAAATACATCATAACACATCTTCCACAAAGGATATAATCAAAACTTACACACCACAACATTCTCTAAAGTTGGTGCAAAACATAACGTGTAACAAAGCATAAGAACATATTAATGAGTTAGCCCAAAAATATTTTACAGAGATCATAACTCAATGCAGATCTTAGCATGCCATGTAAATATCCATATCAACCTACTAACTCTTCCTCCAAAGCATGTTCAGAGCAATAAATCATAAATCAAACAACCAAGATTATTTGAGAATATCAACACAAATAATAATGCCAAATATAGAGCCACATAACTTTACTTATGAAGCTAACCAACTTAAAATATCTAAATTAGAATATTATACAAACATTAGGAACATTTTCACAAAACCACACACTTAGAAACATAAATGTGTAGCATTCTCCAAACTGGTCATGACCACTCCTAACAACCAACTTCATTGTTAGGAAACAAAAAAATATAACTTCAACCTCTGAACCTTTATGGACCTAAAAGTAGGATAGTACAATATTCATAGACCATACATGACAACACAAAAAACCACATGTCACAAACTTCTAATGTACAGAATTCTCCCATAAGGACTTCAAATACTCTTTCTTGTATATACCAACTTCCCATACTTGTCAACTTTTAGATATACAAAATATTGACTTATCATCACCACCATACATCAAAACAACATTAGAACATCCAATACTAGACTTCAAATACTCTTTTTTTCATATCACACTTCAAATAATCTTTCTCACACATCTCAATTTCCCATCAACTAAGCACATTTCACACACACAATAGGTTGACGAACATGATAACATTGAATACTTTTCTACTATACACACACGTGCCACTTTTCTTCATCAAGGACAACACTGAACTCATGCAACTCTTGATCACGTTGACATCAATGACAACGTTGAACACACATTTCTATCATAGTGGTGATTTAGTTTGATGTTGAAAGCTTGTTCTTATCTCCTTGATGCTTATTTGGTTCATTGACTATGGTACATGGATATTGACATGTTTGGCAAATCATATCAGATGTTGATTTGGTATTTGAGTCATGTGGTCTACAATATTATTCTTTGACATATTAGTTTATAGTTTACTAATGTGATGATGAGTTTTCATATTTTAGTGTTTGAGCTACGAGTTATGCAGTTATGTGGGTAGACACCAATTTGATTGAAATGAGATGAAATAATTGTGAACTTTCTACATCCACCAGGTTTGATTCATGACTGTTGCAGACTTTTCTAGTTGGTCTTGTCTTATTTGAAACTTCTAAATTTGTTTGTTAATTCGGGTCCCTTTCATAATTATAACTTGATCTCCACACCAACAAGTTTATCTTGTAGAAATAACCTTTGACCCCAAGTTTGAACTTCATGTCATAAATAATATAGTATTTGCAAACAAAGATTCACTTATTTTTTGAACATTTAATAATGTACATATAGTGTTGACAACCACTTTTGGGAGCTTCCCAAGTAATGATTTTCTTATGATATAAGACTTGTATATGATTTAATAATTTTGATAAAAGCTACTAAATGTCAAGTAATGATGACAATTGCTTTGACATTGTTGCAATGATGTTTGACAATTTTGACATTTGAGACTTGACTCAAATGAAATATCGTATAACAAATATTTAAATAACCTAGTGCAAGAGCTATGGTTTTGTCTTATGTTAATGCAAGAGCCAATATGCAAGAAAAATAAATAATGGTTGGTTGGTGACCCTTTGTTACAAACAATAGTGGAATGGTTTGTCTTAATGCTAAATGGGTTAGAGATCAATTCCATGATGACATGAATTAGGGATGATGTCCCTTTATACATGACTTAAGAACACAATTTGAATGTTCTATTGCGAGAAACGACGAAGAATGCCTACATGGAAATAAGTAAGTTTGGGTCTATTATAACTTTTGAGTTTCAAAACACAGGGACATATTTACACCACAAAACTATATTGAGTCATTTATGTGCTTATAAATTTGACTTAATTTAAGAGGATATATTAATTATGTTTTTAAAGCTCAACTATAAAAAGGGATCAAAGGGATCAAAGGGATCACTAAATCAATTAAAATTGGGTCAAAGGGAGCAATAAATCAATGAAATGACCTAGGGATGATGCCCTTTTGTACTTAGGCACACAATTTCAATGTTTTGGTGTATGAAATGTTTAAGAATGACTATTGAGAAATGAATTGGTTTGAGATTGATATAAAATTGAGTTTTCAAACACGAGAGTCAAATTTATTTTTACAACTAAACTGAGTCATTTACATGCTTGTAAATTTGACTTAATATATAAGAAAAGATAAACTAAGAGTTGAAAATCATTTGAGGAGGGGTTAAATTTAAGTTTTAAAGGTCAAAATAATGGGATCAAAGGGAACACTAAATCAAATAAATTTGGATCAAAGGGAACACTAAATTGATGAAATGACCTAGGGGCGATGTCCTTTTCTACTTGACTAAGACACAAAATTTGAATGCTTTGCTATAGGAAATGATCAAGAATGACTAGTTGGAAATTAATTGGCTTGGGCTAATCATAAAATTTGAGTTTTCAAACATGAGAGTAAAATTTGTTCTATAACTAAACTAAGTCATTTATGTGCTTGAGAATTTGATTTGAATATAAGAATTGATAAATTGAGAGTTGAAAATCTTTTAAGGAGATGTTAAGTCAATTTGTAAAGGTCAACTAAAAAGGGATCAAGATGAGTGCTAAATCAATTAAAATTGGAGCAAAGGGAACACCGAATCAATGAAATGACCTAGAGGTGATGTTCTTTTACACTTGACTTAAGCACACAATTTGAATGCTTTGGTGTAGGAAATGATTAGAATGATTAATAGGAACTAAATTGTCTTGAACTTCTTATACAATTCGAGCTTTCAAATATGAGAACCATGTTTATTTTGTAACTAAATCGAGTCATTTACGCACTTGTAAATTTGACTTCAACACAAGAATGAATGAATGAATTGAAAGTTGAAATTTATTTGAAAGGAGTTAAGTTCAAATTTCAAAGATCAACCAAAATGAAATTAAAAGAACACACAAAATGATATAAAAAAGAAGATAAATAAAAAAGTACCCAAAATAAGGGTTTAGGGTAAATAACCCTGACATGAAAAGTGGATTTTGCTTTTCTTTTATTAGGCAAATGAGGTAGACAAATGGCATTTGTAAATGCAAGCAAATGATGTTTGTTAGGGTCACCTAATTGCCTTATAACCTACTATAAAGCAAAAGGGATGGAACTGAGAAGGAAAGCATATGCAAAAAGCAACGGTGAAGCCTCTCTATTCTTTGGGCATTATAGAGTGTAGCCTATCATTCTTTTATGTGCATATTTTCGCTCCCAAATCAGAGCGGAAAGGCAATAGCCATGTTTGCGGTTTATACCTTCCTTCGCTTTTAAGGAAGACGCTGGGGTTTCTAGTTTCTTTTATCGCTCACCGCTTGTAAAAGAAGAGGAAAAGAAGGGACTGAGGAAAAAGAAGGAAAATTAAAAGGAGGGGTGGCTGTCAGACGTCTTCAAAATAGGGACCCTAAGGCACAGGCAGCCTTTGTTGCTGCGCCAATTGATTGCAGAAGACAGCATGAGGCCCGCAAGGAAATCGGACACTGATCCTGTAATTACTATACCGATTCTCATCCGTTTTTTCTCATTTAATTTCTCTGTTTTTATCCGCATCAGAAGGTTTATGGGATAGAATGTTTGTTCTCTGGGCATCCCAAAACCTTATCGTTTTCTTGATTTTCTATTCCAATATCATGCTAATTCATGCTGTTTTGCTCTCATTGGCGCGAGCTTTAATGGTTTTAGGGCCTTCTACAGTTAGTCGTGTTTAGTTATAGTTTTTTGGGTGTGGGAAACTTGTTTTTGATTTTGGAGATGACTTTCTTTTTCGGTCTTGGGTTTTTGATTGCAGGGTTTAGGGTTTCAAAGAATCAGTTTTGTGGTTGTGGTCCTGAATTGCATGTTTATGCATCGCGTTGGCATGTTGTGTTTCTTTTATGACATTGGATTTTGGTGGGTTGAGCTTTCAATGTCGTCTTGTATTGTGAGTTTCATCCCAGATGTTTACTCTGGTCCAATTAATCATTACATTGGTTCCCAGAAGTTTATGTTGACTTTGATTGGGAAGCTATAGATGTTGGTGCCTTAACTTGAATGCATAGGAACTGGAACGCTGCCAATTCACAAATTGAAATTTGTCTATCAGTTCCTAGGGCTCATATGCCGATTTGTGCACACAAGGGTGGCTTATTAGAACATTTGAGTTCAAAACTTGGCTTTGGGGAATTCTCTAGGAGTCCACATTGAGTGCTGCATTCTATAAGGGATCTGGGTGACATGGGAATTAGACCTAGTTGCAGGAGCAAACAACCAGCCCTTCAAATGTTAAAATCTCAACAGGCCTTCCTTTAGATGACTGTAAATAGAATTACCTGTACCCCATAGGGTCTGTAACCAGCACATATTTATCATGGGTAAGTGCTGCAGTAACAATTGTTGGATGAATTTCAATAGCGCAAGACCTAGTTGCAGGATCAAACAACCAGCCCTGCAAATGTTAAAATCTCAACAGGCCCTCCATTATATAACTATAAGTAGGATTATCTCTACCTCATGGGATCTGTAGCCAACACATATTGATCACCGTTTGGAATGAATTGTGGTCTGTTGAGTCTAGTTTGCATGGAAGTGCTGCAGGAATCATTTTAGAATGAGATTCAAGATCCCAAACGTCGTTTATGACTGTCTGGGTCAATGCACATATTATGAGTTTAAATTGATATTTTTTTCCTTTATACTAATTATATTAAGAGTTTCCAACTATTCTGATCATCAATGGACTTTTCATACCTAATTGCGGTGTATAAAAATTATCTTCACTTATTTTGATATTATTTCTCTTTATGTTTTATAGCCTGGGCCCCAAGAGTTCGATTTTTCACTGTTTCTAACTGTCGAGTATATAATTGATCATACATTTACTTATGACAGTATCATGCTGGTAGTCTTGGGTTGTGCAAAAGGATTTGTTTCATTATTCTTCCTTTCATCTATCTGTCTCTCTGGATAGTAGCTAGAAGAAGCATTTGGATATGTAGTCCTAGTCTAGCTTATCATGTAGAGGGTATTTATGTTGCTTCCACATTGTATTATTTCATTGTAGACAATGCATGTTTCAATGTTATTGTGATTTGCGTTTGTTTCAGTTTTGTTTACTTTCCAACTGGATTTGGGCATGTAAAGTGGCTTGAATTGTGATTGTTTTCCAAATTTTCCTTTCTAATGGTTGTTTTATTTGGCTAAAAGAAATTAAATATCAAGTGAATTTCTACATTTATAAATGAATCCTCATCCTTTTGGATGCAATTGTGTAATATTATAAAATATTTTAAGGTTTGTAAAATTCTCCACCTTTCTAATAATTGTTTCTGTAACCAAAAGCATCCTTAGACATGCAGTGTGAATTTCTGTCCTATGTTGTGTCTTTAGCCAATAGATTCCATATCATTTATATACAATTATTCTATATTTTTAAAAATATCTATAGGCCCATAGGGTTTTGAAGGAATTGATTTAGTTAGTCACATATAAATGGATCTTGTTATGTTGTTTTGTATAATTGTAGGGGTGATATACTTGTTCTAATTTCAATCAACACTATTTTCCCAAGGGGAAAGACATCATGTTATTCAATTTTTTGATTTTTAATTTATTTATAGAGTTGCCGTGCATATGGTTATGTTGCTTTATTAATGCTATCCTTATGCAGCCTCGGAGGGTAATTGAATTCATTCAAAGCATAATTAGCACCCCACTGGAGGAGATTGAAGCTCCTCTCTCAAGATTTACTTGGGATTACGATGATAAGGCCAGTTTTAATTTTTCTTCTATGCCAGTCACTTCATATTAGATTCTTTTTCATTCTGTTTCTAATTTTGAATTTTTTGTGCAACAGGGTAGCTTTCATCATTGGACAGAATTGTTTGTACATTTTAACTTATTTTTAAGTAAATATGTCAGTTCCCGAAATGATTTACAGTTATCTGACAATATGTTGGATGAAGAAATACCCTTTCCAAAAGGTGCAGTTATGCAAATTCTGAGAGTGCTTACTATAATATTTGAAAGTTGTCGAGATAAGGGTTCTTTCAGTGGTTTAGAGGTAATGCATATGTGAATTTTAAGCTCTCTGGTTTCATTGTACATTGAATTCATCCTTTGAGGATTATTTGTCAAAAAAGCAGTTTGGAATCTCTCCTTATTAAATGAAAATTTCACCTCTAACTTGGTGTACTTTGCAGCACTTTACACATCTTCTATCATCAAATGACCCTGAAATACTTTTAGCAGCTCTGCAAGCACTTGTGGCTCTTGTAAAGATTAACCCAGCAAAGCTTCACCTTAGTGGAAGATTACCAGCAAGTGCAGTGTTGAATCGACATCTGCTTGCATTGTCACAGGGATGGGGTAGTAAAGAAGAAGGCCTGGGATTATTCTCATGTGTTGTAGAAAATGGCTGTGATTCCTCAGCATGCCAGTTGGGGTCTACCCTGCATTTTGAGTTTTATAAGGATAATGCTTTGGACACCACAGAAAATACAAGTGGTCAAAATATGGCTGGTCTACAAGTTGTGCATGTTCCTGGGTTGCTTCTGCAACCAAAAGATAGTATTATTTTTTTGAAGGATTTAGTACATAAATACCGGATACCTAGTGAACTGAGATTTACCATATGGACTCGAATCCGATATGCATGTGCTTTTTCTTCAATCACCAGTCGCAGGCAGTATACTTGTATCAGGCTTCTAGCCTTTATGGTACTTGTGCAGTCAACTGATACCCATGAAGAGTTAGGGGCATTTTTTTCAAATGATCCAGAGTTCATGAATGAACTAATGAAGGTCCTACAGTCTGAGGACCTAATTCCTGAAAATATTAGGGCATTAGCTATGTGGGCTCTAAGTTACCAGTTTGCAGCAACATCTGCATCCCAAGAGAGGAGTCGAGCATTGAATGTTCCAAACATAGCTAGCAATGCAGCCAATCGTGTGTTTCTGTTGAGCTTGCTCCAAAAGGCTGTGATGTCATTGACTACGACAGAAGTATGCCCGATTTCATTAGTGGAAGGTGCTTTATACTTTTTCTTGGCCCATGTTACATCATCATCAGCTTCTCCAAGTCCTACGAGAGAAACAGGGCTGATTCCAGCCCTTCTTCCTTTGTTAGAGGACATCAATCCTATTCACATGCATCTTGTTGTATGTGCTGTGAAAATTCTCCGAAAGTTTATGGATTACAGCAGTCCTGCAGTTACATTATTCAGGGATCTTAGGGGTTTAGATAATTCAATAAGAAGGCTCCAAATTGAGGTCAACAGGGTTGTGGAGGTTCCTGAAGGGAATGATATTGCAACATCATCATACAATGAATTGAGATATGAAGGACAGATTTTGTTTTGTCGGAGGCGTCTTATTAAGGCCTTGCTTAAGGTTCTAGGATTAACAAACTATGCACCAGGGACCACTGCAAGGGCTCCAAACTCAGAGGAGAGTTCTTTACCATCAAGCTTATCATTAATATTTCGCCATTCCCATAAGTTTGGAGGTGACATCTTTTCTTCTGGAGTCACATTAATGAATGAACTTATTCATAAAGATCCAACTTGTTTCCCAATGCTTCATGCAGCAGGACTTCCCACTGCTTTTTTGGATGCTATTTCAGAAGACTTGTTGTTGCCTTCTTCAAAAGCACTTTGCTGCATCCCTAATGGTCTGGATGCTCTATGCCTCAACAATGTTGGGTTGCAGGCAGTTACTGAAAGAAATGCTTTGCAGTTTCTTGTAGGTGTCTTCACATCAAGGAAGTATTTGTTATCACTGAATGAAGGGGTTGCTCCTTTGGCTAATGCAATGGAAGAGTTAATGCGCCATGTTCCATCTTTAAGGGGACCTGGTGTAGATGTTATCATTGAAATTCTCAGGAAAATTGCTACAATGGAAATGGTAGGTCTGGAATCAAAAGAGATGAAGGATTGTCCTGTCCCTATGGAAACAGATTCTGAGGATAAGCATAATGCAGGGGTTGCAGTCACTGGTACAGCTGCTCAGAATATGACCAATGAGCGTTTTCTACAGTTATGCATTTCCCATGCAATGGTTTTTGTGCATCGAGCATTAGAAACTTCTGATATTTGTAGAATATTTGTTGAGAAGAAGGGCATTGAAGCACTCATGAGTTTTCTAACACTTCCAGGCATTCCATTATCTCCTGATGGGATGACTGTAGCTGTTCACATGGTAGCAGTTTCCAAAGTCTTCACTCACCAACACTCAAATGTGCTTGCGCAGGTGTATTGTGAATGTCTTAGGGGTCATCTGAGGGCTACAATTGATGAATTGGAACCTGTTGCTGGAACCAATTTATTAGCTGCAGAAAATGGATTGAACCAGAAAGTCTTCTGGTGCTTGTTTGTGCTACAGTTTTTTGTGTTTCTGGCCGATGCTACAAGAGAGAATCGATGGTTGGCAGCACTTATGACAGAATTTGGAAATGGAAGCAGAGACGTACTCTTGGATATTGGTAGGATACATAGAGAAATTCTGTGGCAAATTGCACTTTTTGAAGATTCAAAGGTAGGGATGAACAAAGATGATGGTCCTAGTGTGAAGGCTCTAACAACTGATTCGGATGCACCTGCTAGTGATATAGATGAACCTATGCCCTCTTCTATTGGACAATATGTGGATCTTATTCTGAATCAGCATAGACAGTCAACTGTTTGGAATGCTGAACATCAACTTTTTGATTTAATCCACCTATTTCATGATTTTGGTCATCGTGCTAGACTTCAACGAAGACTGAACATGGATTCTTCTCGCAGTCGACAAATATCTAGCCGTCAAATTGCTTCTCATTCCGATGAAGGAACATCTAGAAGCAAAACAGAAAGCAGTAAGCCAAAGTCACTCCATTCTTTCTGTTATGAGATTCTGAGGTCATTGTCATTCCACATAAGTCATTTATTTTCAGAAATGGGTAAGGTCATGCATCTTCCCTCTCGACGCCGAGATGATTCTCCAACTGTTGGTCCTGCTTCAAAGAATGTTGCATCTATATTTGCAAACATTTTTCTGGATGACCTCAACTTTGCTGGGCATATAAATATTCAAAAAACAGAAATACCAATCTCAGCAAAGTGTTCTTATCTGGGTAAGGTGGTTGATTTCATTCAGGCTGTTATCGTGGACCGGCAAGAATCATGTAACCCTGTTTTATTGAACAGTTTCTACGCTCATGGTGTGATAAGGTCTTTACTTACAACATTTGAAGCAACTGGTCAATTACTCTGGACTGTAATGCAGACACCTTCTATGATGGAAACAGAGGTAAAAGAACTGGAGCATAAAGACGAAAGTGAAAAGGCTTGGATTTTCAGTACACTAGTTACTTATGCAGGGCTTATGGACCACCTTGTAAGGCCAACTTCCATCTTAGCATCAAATTCATCGCATTTTCTAGTGCAGCCTGTGGCTGGTGGCGAATTTTCTCTACCTAAGGATCCTGAAAATTTTGCTAAGGTACTTCAGTCCCAGGTGTTGAAAGCGGTTCGTCCTTTATGGAATCATTCCTTATTTCCCCAGTGCAGTGTTGAATTCATCAGTTTGATTTGTTCTATAATGAAGCATGTCTATACTGGAGTTGATGCTAAAATGGTTAAAGCTACTGGAAATGTTGGTAATGCATCCTTTCAAGGTGTTGCACCACCTCTTGATGAATCAGCAATTGCAATGATTGTTGAAATGGGATTTTCAAGATCAAGGGCAGAGGAAGCTCTTAGACATGTGCGGTCCAATCGTGTTGAGCTAGCAATGGAATGGCTGATCAATCATCCAGAGGAGGCCTCACAAGAAGATGATGAACTTGCACGAGCACTGGCTTTATCATTGGGGAGCACAGATTCTTCAGCGACAGAGGAGATGGCCACAGACCAAAAGGTCATGGAGGAAGAAGAGGATTTGGTACAATCTCCTCCCATTGATGAGATATTATCCACGTGCGTTAAGTTGCTCCAGGTCAAGGACTCACTGGCTTTCCCTTTGAGGGACTTGCTAGTAATTTTGTGCACACGCAATGATGGTCAGGATAGAGGAAGAGTTATTTCTTTCCTTGTTGACCAGCTGAAACTCTCCAATGGAAGTGAAGGAGGGCATAATAGTTTATTATCCTTGACGTCACATGTTTTGGCTTTAATTTTACACGAGGACAATGTAGCTTGTCAAGTAGCTTCTGAAAATGGTCTGGTGAGTGTTTTGTTGGATGTTCTCTCTAAGTTCTGTCCAGCGGAAGTTGAAATGGAGAACATGCCAGAATTAAAATATGTGACAGCAATTTTACTAGTTCTGGGTCATATGGTTCAGGCCAAGCCAAAATCAGATTCTAATGCGCTGACTTCTGATCAGTTGAAGAAAAGAGATGAAAGCCATCAGAATTCTGAAAATGTGGGTGATAGCCAGCAGAAGAGTCTAGAACATGCTCTTAGTGTGGGTGAAGGGTACATGACAGCTGAAGAACAGAAAAGAGCAATTGACATTGTCTGCAATTTCATTCATATTCATTTTCCCTCTACTACCATACAAGCTCTACTTCAGCTCTGTGCAAGGCTAACAAGAGTCCATGCTATAGCGTTGCGCTTCCTTGAAAAGGGTGGATTGGCTGCATTGCTAAACTTGCCAACTAAGTGCTTGTTTTCTGGGTTTGACAATGTTGCAACTACTATCATTCGTCACATTCTTGAAGATCCACATACCCTTCAGCTAGCCATGGAGTCTGAAATTCGCCACAGTATTGTAGCAGCTTCAACTCGAAACATTGGTGGAAGAGTAAGTCCTCGCACTTTTCTGTCAAATTTGGCTCCTGTTATTTCAAGAGATCCTGCTGTTTTTATTTTGGCTGCACGAGCAGTTTGTCAGATTGAAATGCATGGAGAGAGGCCTTATGTGATTTTGTCAAAAGACCGAGAAAAGGAAAAGGGAAAAGAAAAAGAAAAGCTTTTGGAAAAGGATAAGCAAGGTACTGGGGATAAGGCCATTCAGGTTGAAAAGAGCTTGCTTGGAAACTTAGGTAATGGATCTATCAAAATTTCTGATGTAGGAGGGAAAACTAAAGGCCATAAGAGATCATCCCATAACTTTGCAAGTGTGATTGAGCAACTTTTGGATGTAATCATTCAATTTTCGCCTGCTGCTAAAGATGATATTGGAGGGAAATCTCAATGTTCGGGTTCTGCCACAGATATGGAGGTTGATGAGAACCCTTTAGATGGGAAAGGGAAGGCTGTTGTTGGCAAGGATAACATGGAGCTTGAAGTCAAATCTCCGGCTGCTTTAGCAAGAGCTGCTTTTATTTTGAAGTTACTTACAGAAATATTACTAATGTATCCATCAGCAATAAATGTTGTCCTTCGGCGTGATACAGAAAGTGGCCACTTCAAAGGTCCATTACAAGGAGGGGCTACAGTGATGGGCCATGGTGGACCTTTGTATCACGTCCTTAATAGGCTTCTTCCTTACAGTGGGTATCATTCAAAAGAGAAGCAGTCAAATATTGAATGGAGACAGAAGCTCTCAAGCAAAGCTAGCCAATTTTTGATGGCAGTGTGTGTCCGTTCCGGGGAAGGAAGGAGACGGGTATTTGTGGAGATTGTCAATTTTCTCAATGCTTATTTTGACAATCATGATGGTGAATATAAACCTCCCGATTCCCAAATGAATGCTTTTATAGATTTTATCAATGAAGTTCTTGCAGCACGTTCACCATCAGGCTCAAATATCTCGGCTGAAGTGTCAAAAACATTAATTGATGTTGGAGCTGTTCATGCATTATGCTTAACTCTTCAATATCTAGACTTAGACCATCCTGATTCAGTTAAGATTGTGAATGGCATTGTGAAGGCCTTAGAGTCTTTAACTGTGGAACAGATTCAAAGTCAGGAAGATTCAGAAAATAAACAGGGGAATCTTGGGGCATCTGATTCAAATCACCATCCGCTTTCAAATGATGGAGAAAATCAACAAGGGCCATCATCAGAGACAATTGCTCAACCACGACAGAATGAATCAGATTTTGACCAAATGGAATCCTCACATGATGCACTTATCCACATTAGAAATGCTGGAAATTTGATAATTGGGCCTGAGGAGGATTTTGCACACGAGAGTGTTGAAGAAGATGGTGTGGTTGCTGACTATAGCATGGATAATGGTGGGCAAGATAGTTCTGCTGATGAGGATGAGGAAGAGGAGATGAGTGGCGATGGTGGAGAAGAAGATGCAGAAGATGATGATGAAGATGAAGAGGAAGATGATGAGTTAGATGAGGATGATGTTCATCACTTATCACACCCAGATGCTGACCAAGATGACCAAGATGTCCACGAGCTTGGTGATGATTTTGATGAGGATGCCGATGACCTGTTGGAAGATGAAGAGGATGATGACGACGAGAATAATTTCATATTCAGATTGGAAGATGGGATTGATATGTTCAATCATTTTGAAGTGTTAGGTCGTGAAGGTGATTTTCCTTCAGATCCTTTTCATGTGATGCCAATTGAAGAAGTTTTTGGTGCAAATCGTAGGCAGGGACGCACTACCTCAATCTATAATCTTCTTGGTAGGACAGATGACCGTGGGGCAGCATTTCAGCATCCTTTGCTTGTACCATCCGTTCCATCTAGATCAGTGCTGCATCGACCTACAGGTAATTTACTAACTTATGATAGTTTTTTTGCATTTCAAATGATTGATATTCGGGATTGTTATTGGTTTAAAGTTTAAACAACTTATATATAGGTGTGTATATGATTGCAGAGAATCCAGGTGACCGGCTTATTATGGAGAGGAATCTGGAGAGCACTTCTGCTCAATCTGATCTAGACTCTATTTTCCGAACACTAAGAAGTGGACGACCAGGAAATCGCTTGAGTAATTGGGCAGATGATAGTCAGCAGCTTCGAGGAACCAATAGTTCTTCAATAGCATTGGGGATTGAGGAGCTCTTTGTTTCTCAGTTACGGAGGGTCACACCAGTTGAGGATGGCCCAACAGCTCAAGGAAATGATGCCAATGTATCACATGAAAAAGTTGAAGCTAGTGTTTCACAAGCTGCAGATGATGGTACTCCAACTTTACAACAACAGGAAGATAATATAATTAGAGAGGAACAAGTACAATCACAGACTGAGGGAAATATTGGTGACAATATAAGTACTGATGCAGCTCAACCATTGCAACACAGTTCTGAGGTACAGGGAAATCGATCTACAATTTCGGGTCAACATGACCTTGATGTGCAGGATGAACGCAATGAACGATCCATGAGGGATGTAGAGGCTGTAAGCCAAGATAGCAGTGGTAGCGGTGCAACACTGGGTGAAAGTCTTCGTAGCCTGGAAGTTGAAATTGGAAGTGCTGATGGCCACGATGATACTGGTGAAAGGCCACCTCTAGGAGATTCCCAGAGTACAAGGATTCAGGCTTTAGGAAGGGTTCTAGGTGCAGCAGGAAATCTTAACCAGATAAATACATCAGGAAATATGGAAGGTGTGCAAGTAGAAAACACTAATAGAGACCCAGTTCAACCTGATAATGTAAGAGAGATGAATCAAACTGTGACTGATGGTGCTTCCACTGAACAACAGCAAACAAACATGGCTGCAGGACCAAATTCTATTGATCCTGCCTTCTTAGAGGCCCTTCCCGAAGATTTAAGAACTGAGGTACTTGCTTCACAGCAGAATCAACCGGCACAAACTGTGAATAATGATCCGCCAAATACCGATGAGATTGATCCAGAATTTCTCGCAGCACTTCCTCCAGACATTCAAGCAGAAGTCCTTGCACAACAGCGTGCTCAGAGATTGCTCCAGTCTCGCCAGTTTGAAGGACAACCTGTTGATATGGATAGTGCTTCAATACTTGCTACACTCCCTCCTGATCTTCGTGCTGAGGCATGTGGTCTGCTTGTTTGTACATGAAGCTGTGTAAATTTTTTTTATTGGTCCTTGTTTTAGATATTTAATTTGTGTTGCTTTCTGAATTATTATAGCCTTTCTGGAATGCAGGTTTTGTTGACATCTCCAGAGGCTGTTCTAGCGAATATATCTGAATCACTTGTTACTGAGGCACGAAGACTGCGTCAAAGGTTTGGGTATTATCTCCCAACAGATAGACTAGGAGCAGGCCGGAGAACATTGATTGATAGAAGCAGACGAAATGGTTCTGGAATAGGAGGTAGAAATGGTTCCACGGGGCCAGACAGAGTTGGAAGTTCAAGTTCCCACAAAACAATTTTTGGGGATAAATTGATTGAAGCTGATGGGAAGCCTTTAGTTGATGCTCAAGCTCTGAAAGCTATGCTACGCCTGCTTCGCCTTGTACAGGTATATCACTGTGTCGCATCTTGCTTGTCTGTTTGACATGTTCTCACTATATTTTAAAATTAATTATTGTTCTTGCAGCCTGTTTATAAGGGACACCTTCAGCATCTATTATTTAACATATGTACCCACAGTGTTACACGAGTCACTCTTGTTCAACTTCTTTTGGGTATGTTGCTTCCTGATGTAGAAGGTTTTGTTGGAAATTCTGATTCTGATGGCGTGTCATCATATCGATTATATGGTTGTTTGGGACATGTGAATTATTCACGGCCACAACTATTGGACGGTAAGTTTATTTGAGGTCTTTCTAAATTTGTTTATTTGGAAAAATAAACTTTAGATGCTTATGGGAATTGGTATTCTTTTCAGGAGTTCCACCTCTAGTATCACGTCGTGTTTTGGAAACTTTGACGCATTTGGCTCAGAACCATCCACTTGTTGCAAAACATCTACTTTATTCAGAAGAAAATAAAAGTTATCAACCCAAGAGAGATCATGATATGGATCGGGGTAAAGCATTGATGATTGATGAAGAAAATCGATTGGAAACCATAAATGAGGAGGATAGTGGCAAATTTCCTATTGTGTTATTGTTAAAGCTTCTTAATCAACCTCTATATTCAAGAAGCACTGCTCATCTTGAACAGGTAAATGTATAAGACATCTTAGCACTAGCTCTCAATTAAATGTTTATCTTAGCATTTGCTTTAAATCCTTGTTATCTACTGATATCCTGTTGATGAATACAGGTTATGGGTCTTCTTAAAGTAATAATGCAGAGTATTGAAATTGATACTCAGTCAGGGTCCGAGTCTCAACCTTTGGATTCAGTTCAAAAGTCTGCTCCTCCAGATGGAACAGCAGATGACCAGTTAGGTTCTTCAAGGTTGGAGATGGCTTCCCATGGTTCATCTTCTGGCACAGGAAAGAAATTTGATGCTAAGACTATTCTTCTTGTTATTCCCAAAACAGAGCTTAGATTATTGTCATCCTTGCTGGCACGTGAAGGGTAAGGACAATAGATAGGTGGCTACAATGTGAAAAGTTCATTTCAATTGTTTGTTTTTTTTCTATTTTGTAGGCACATTACAAATAAAATTTAGGTTGGGTGAGGATACTAGTATGCATAATAACTGGATAATTGCTGGGTGGTGCTAGTGTTTATTTATTCATAGTCTCAACATTTCTTTTTTTTTAATCTAAAAAAATTGTGGACATTCATGTAATTTTATTTAACTTTTAAATTTTTAATTGAGCTTGTTAAACAGCTAAGTAAATGCTGCTGCTAAATGCCATATGTGTTGTTTTTCTGAAATGATTTTTTTAAAAAAAATTAGGTTTATATTTTTTAAACACAAAAAAAAAGCCTGCTTGTCTTCATTTGTTTTTTGTGTGTTGGTTGTGAAGGTCATTTGATTTTTTTCAAAATTCCTTTGCAGTCTACGTTTTTACTTGTATCTTTCTTTGCTGAAAATCTATTTTTTTAATACTTTTTCATAAGCAACCAGTTCTCGTGTTTTCCTATATTAATGAACTATAAAGTATGTTGAAGATTCCCTAATGTGCAACTTTGTAATAGATAGAAAAAATAATCTCTTCGAAAATTTTAGAGTTTTTTTAGTAACTGATTTGCTTTTGGTCACATTGCAGCTTGTCTGAACTTGCATATTCTCATTCTATGGATGTATTGATGAAGTTAGTGAAAATTGTCCCTTCACATAGACATCTTTTCATTAGTGAGTTGGCAAGTGCTACAGAGACTTTGAGCAAGATTGCAGTTAGTGAATTGCAATCTTTTGCGGAGGGAGAAACCATAGTTCTTTCAACTACATTATCTGGTGCTGCAATTCTCAGAGTGTTACAGGCATTGAGCTCCCTTGCTGCTTCTTTTCAAAAAGAAAAAGATGATGAGGTCTTGCCTGAACAAGAGCATGCTGAGAGTTTGGGTACAATCAGGAGCCTAAATGCAGGTCTTGAGCCTTTATGGCAAGAACTGAGCCTCTGCATCAGCAAGATAGAAAATCGGTCATCTTCACTGTCGCTTGTACCTTCAGCTTCCGGTAATAATGGCATCTTACCACCACTACCTCCTGGCACTCAAAGGGTTCTGCCATATATTGAGGCATTTTTTGTAACATGTGAAAAGTTGCAATCTGGTCAAACAACATCTGGTCAGTTAGAGTGCATTAGTGCTACTGCTACTGAGGTAAAAGAAGCTACAAGCTTGTTTGAGTCTACACAGTCCCTCTGCTCAACTTCTCAGCAGAGAAAAAATGATGAAAAGGGCATCACCCTCATGAAGTTTGCTGAGAAACACAAGAGGCTTTTGAATGCCTTTGTCCGCCAAAATTCAGGACTGCTTGAGAAGTCCCTCTCTCTTTTGTTGAAGGTTCCACGCTTAATTGAATTTGACAATAAACGTGCATATTTTAGGTCAAAAATAAGACAGCATCAGGATCATCAAAATTACAGTTCTGTGCGCATATCTGTGCGGAGAGCATATGTCTTGGAAGATTCATACAATCAACTTCGGATGAGACAAGCCAGAGAGCTGAAAGGACGATTGAATGTTCATTTTCAAGGGGAGGAAGGTATTGATGCCGGCGGGCTCACAAGGGAATGGTATCAATTATTGTCGAGGGTAATATTTGATAAAAATGCTTTGCTATTTACTACTGTTGGAAATGAAGCGACATTCCAGCCCAATCCAAATTCTTGTTACCAAACAGAACACCTTTCTTACTTCAAGTTTGTTGGGAGAGTGGTAAGTTTGTAAATGGTTGCTTCTTTATTTGTACAAATATTTGATATTTGCTACACAATAACAGTTATGTCAGAATTATTGAAATTTTAATCTTATCTTATACACCAATGTGGAAATATTTTTATTAGGGGCATTTGCAATGTAGGATTTGGAAATATGTTTTAACCATTGTTTAATTTTGTGTTATGCAAAGTGCAGGTTGCAAAAGCTTTATTTGATGGACAGCTTTTGGATGTTCATTTTACTCGATCTTTTTACAAACACATACTTGGAGCCAAGGTTACTTATCATGATATTGAGGCTGTGGATCCAGATTATTATAAAAATCTTAAGTGGATGCTTGAGGTAATTTAGAAATTTAAACTGAGAGATGCTAATTTCTTGGTGATAAATTGGTAGGTAAGTTTGTGCAAGATGTTATTTTGAATTAATTTGCTGTTTTTGTTGAATAGAATGATATAAGGGACATGCCTGATCTTACATTTAGCATGGATGCGGATGAGGAAAAGCTCATACTTTATGAGAAGGAAGAGGTAAAGAGACATGCAAATTGTTTTTTCTCTGATGTTCTTGTATCTCACTTTGCTGACTGAGGCTAATTTGCAGGTCACAGATCATGAGCTGATTACTGGTGGGCGAAATATAAGAGTTACAGAGGAAAACAAACATGAATATGTTGATCTTGTTGCTGAACATCGCCTCACTACAGCAATTCGTCCTCAAATAAATGCTTTCTTGGAGGGGTTTAATGAATTGGTTCCAAGAAACCTGATTTCCATCTTCAATGACAAGGAGCTTGAATTATTAATCAGTGGTCTTCCAGAGATTGATTGTGAGTTTAATGTCCACTCTTTTCTTTCTTAAGCATGCAGAAATTATAATAGAATTCAGGCCAATCTGTTTATCTGTTGATCTAAAAGCCACAAGCATGGATGGTTACTTTTCCATAGAAAGGAGAAAATATATCTAAGTATGACGAGAAATCTTTCCGAGGATGTTTCTCTCTGACCACATTGGTTTTTGTTGAGTAAATGTGCTAGTTTACATTTTGTAATTGTGAAAGAGGATTTAACTTGATTGTTACAAAATAAAATTCAACTCGTGATATTTGACCAGAGGTAGTGGTCCACAATTCAAATGATGGGTAATCTGCAAACTGGCACAAGGTATAACTATATATGGACACGTGTTTTGCCTTCCATGTTTATTCATATTCTGTTTCTCTTCTTTATTGTCCGGTTTCCTCTAGAAGGTTGATTTGAGCCTTGCCCTATCTTTTTCATTGAACTGTTTATTCTTTTGGGTTTTGATGAATTTAATTGTGCACTCTGTATCTATAGCTGCCTGCTCTTGTGATCAAACAATGCAGTCCAACCTTCTTGAAAGATGATAGCAGATTATTTCCCTTTTCCTTGTTTCGTTGCCTTGCCTGGGTTGTTCGCTTTATTGCTTATGTCTATCTTCTACTGTGAGCTGAGTTTGCTTGATCCCAAACTGGATTAGATATTGCAACTCACTGTTGCAGTCCCATTGATATACAGATTCAATCATTGACATTGATATAACATTGGTTTGTTTACAGATTCTAGGTTCTTCCTCATTATACCATATTTTACAAATTGAGTTTGCTTGATCCTTTGCTTTTAGATTCCTCAGCTTGAATTTTGCAGTCCTGGTTTTTCTTTCTATTCTGGATAGTTCTATTGACCTGCAACATTGATATAATCTATTTCTGCATGGGTCCTGGTCAGAGGTTCTTCTCAGTATGGATTATGATGATTGCCAAAACGGATTTAAAATGTGGCAGTAGGAGTAAAACATAACTATAAAGCCAGGTGCAGGCTATCTATCACCGACCGGGAATGGGGAGCCAATACTGAATACCACTTCATAAAATCATACTTCATAGTTATAATTGGAAGAGACCAATACAGGTTTTTGGGCAAAAAGGGTTTAAAGTAATAGCAGCAGCAAAAATCAAACACAAGAAAATATGATGCTTCCCCTTTTTCAATCAAATACATCACATTTATATAGGAGTTTAATCTCCTAAAACTCTTGAAACAACTTTCCTTATTATATTGAGTTGTTTTAAGTTCTTAACAACTCAACATTTGTAGCACTAATCTGATAGCCTGTTAATCAAACTCTAACAAACGTAAGGATATGGGAATGATCTAATATTTCTAAAACTCCCCATATTGCATCATTCTCCAGATGGGGATAACTGTCCCAATAATACATGATTATCATGTTCAGTAGCTCATCATAAGGTATGAGTTGGGACATACACATTTACTCATGACAAGCAATAGTGGAACTAACCTCACTACACTTACAGTACTTTCTATCCAAGTTCTTACATCAAGTTTGGATAGGGACAAGCACATGCATTCAACATCAAAGTTATGAACATGGACACTCACATCTGTTCACAACAATTATGATTGGGGACATACACATCTGATCATAATTACCAACTCTTGTGACCAGGGACAAACACTTCCAAATCACTTCCCCATCCTGTGAATGGGGACACACATCCATTCATAAATATTTAAGAATTGTGATTGAGGACATACACATCCAACCACATAATCACTTTGTTTGCTTGGCACTACTCACATATGCCTTCCAAAAATGCCAACCCCCCAAAAAAATTCTATGTTACCTGGGGACACGTTTCTGGCCCTAAGCCCCATGTTTTGGAAACTGTCTTCATTTCGGGGACTTGGGGACTGCCAGAAATGTTTCCAAGCCGTTCCCACCTAGGCAGGAAAATCGGAAATGCGTCCCCGAAACTTTGGAAATGGTCAACGTGTTTCCAGTTGGCGTTGATTGTCTTGGGGATTGTGTTGCCGTTTCCTGTCCCTCCTGGGGTTTGCTTGAAGTTTCCGATTTCAAAATAAAATTTAATTCAAAAAAATATTAATAAATGGTGTTTTTTTTGCCCATTTGTGGGCCCCACGCGTTGGAACTCATTAAAATAATAAAATATGTTATGTTTAACATATATGTTGAAAGTTCATTTTTTTGGAAGTCGTTGCAAACTTAGCATCCAACTATGACTGAAAATTCAAACTTTTGTTCAACAAACTAGACCTGAAAATGATTGTAAATTAGACTTCGGTTTGATATTCATATTGCAGACTTGGAAATGACTGCCGCTGGGTTGAGGAATACTTAGATTGTTTCCAGCTTTGATAATGCTCTGATAGCAGCAATAAGCGCCCAAAAATACACTGTTGTAGCTGATTACTGCCCAGACAAGATGGCTGCTACCTGTCTAGGAACGATTTGGCACAATAAATTCAATTCTTCTCCAAAAACCACAAGCAAGGGCTCTAAAGTCTAAACATATCGCCTAGCTATGGAAGATTGATTCGTTCAATATCTAGAAGTTGATCGATTCTCTCATTTGATTCATTTGATGTCATACTATGTTCCTATTCTTAGATGATGGTTTGATTTGATGCTATGTTCTATGCTGATTTGATGAATGAAATTTGATAATTTTAAATTATGTTGCTATGATGAATGTGACAATGTTATGTAATTCTGATATTCATGAATGTCCCCTGCTCTGGCAAAAAAAAGAAACCCGTTTCCCCGTCCCCCATCCCGGAAACTCAGGGTAACATAGGTTACATCCTGCTCCATAAAAATTTGAAATGAAATTCTACAGTCGCTAGACTGTCCAGCTTCTTATGAGACACCTTGTTCTCTGACAGTGTAACCATGGAGTTTCAATTAAAAAATAGCATCCAATTACTACAGAATCATACATTGACGTGCCATCATGGAATGTAAGTTTGGAGTAGCATTAACTAGAGATATTTTTCACAAGACTAGCCGAGGGATCAGTATTCTTCATTAAAAATGTGGGTTTTAGTTTACACCTATTAAAAAAAAATTACAAGAATCCTCAAATTTTTTATGGCTGGACTTCCTTGTTGGACCATGTTTACCAACTAAATTCTATTTTATTTTGTATTCATATAATGTCTTGTTGTGTTACCTTTTAAGGAACTCCAGTACAGTTCATCTGTAACACAAAACAGAAATATGGAGGTGCTTATATTATTTTTTGAAATGAATAAATCCAACATTTAAGATTGGCACTTTGAGGTTGATGTCTTTCATATTTAACAGATATCTGTATTTAAGATATCCGAGCTAGTTATTGTTTATATTGTAATTGATAAACTTCTCATGAATGTTCTGTATTGTTTTGTTTGGTATATTTATGTGTTATTTGTGGAATGGTAGGTCTATTTATCAATTTAAGATTGGTCATTGATAATGATGTCATCATTTGTTTGCAGTGGATGACTTGAGGGCAAATACAGAGTACGCTGGTTACAGTGCTGCATCTCCTGTTATCCAGTGGTTTTGGGAGGCTGTGCAGAGTTTCAATAAGGAAGATAGGGCTCGGCTAATACAGTTTGTAACTGGAACATCAAAGGTAATGGTGTCAACTGTTATATTCTGTTTTTACAACTATAACTTGTCTAGTATGGTTCATTATTGGCACCCCAAAAGTTAATGTTCTTTGCCAGGTTTGATTCTTTTAAGAACAAAAACTGTTTTACATCATGTTGCATTTTTGCTAAATGTGTCTATTGAAAGTTGGCCCCATGGGATTACATGTACAACTGCATATAATGAACTGATTCTGTGATTTGATACAAATTGTTCTTAATTATGTTGGTACTGTAACTGGTAATATGGTTGAGCATCTAATAGATATTGAAACAAAGCTGGAAAAGAATGCAGTCAAATGCTGTTGTTAGCTCAGAATATTATGGAACTTGTGATATTGTGTTGTCATCTTAGTTATTCTTTCTGGTGTATGTGTCAAAACCTACTCACTGGATTTTATTTGCAATAGGTCCCCTTGGAAGGATTTAAAGCATTGCAGGGCATCTCGGGCCTTCAAAGGTTCCAAATTCACAAGGCATATGGAAGTCCTGATAGGTTGCCGTCAGCTCATACCTGGTAAATATTTTATTTTCTTTGCTTATTTCTTCCATTTTTGAGTAATGGCCTATCCTAATTTTCTTGAATTTGACCAAATAAATTGTTCTGCTTGCAGTTTCAATCAACTAGATTTGCCCGAGTATCCATCGAGAGAACAATTGGAAGAACGCTTGCTTCTGGCTATTCATGAGGCCAGTGAAGGTTTTGGCTTTGGTTAAAAGTGTCGCTAAGATAGTTGAAAAAATGCTTCTTTCTGTCTAGGGAGTGAATCAGAAATAAGATTCTCTTCAAAATGTGTGAAATTCTGTACAGTATATAAACAGGATAATTGAATGCTATTTTTTTTTGTTGAGGCATTCACTAACCTCATTTTTGTGAGGGCTTTGTATTTACATAATTTTTCAGATTTACATGGTTGAATCTTGACCCAGTGAATTCTAAAGTAAAATAATCATCTTGCTTTCAAAATATTCCTTCTAGTTCTATTGAGTGCAGTTTTTAATCATGGCAAACTTGTAAGCCCTTGTAATGTCATCTACAATTATTCTGAACCACAAGTTCACCTCCGGACACTGTCGGCAGTGTTGTTCGGATTGATTTAAAAAAAATCACATGCTTTGTAGCTATTGTATGAAGGGATTATTATCGCCTGTGGGTATCTAGCATTCTGGAAGCACTTTTTTGGAAAATCAATTAATAATATATAAATATTAAATTTAATAATTGTTTTCCTAAAATGGTCATACAGGATAAACAATAAAGCAGCGAGGTTTGCCTCCAAGCTTCGAGACATCAACGACAACGTGTCTTGCTAGTTTGTGCCTTACATTGGCACAACTTCTGATGTTAAAAGTAACAGAATTTGGTATATTTTGAGTGGGTAGTTCCTTTTCAGAAGAATCTGTTTAAATATCTGGTGTATATTATCAATGTTGACACATTTTATAACACTGCAAGCGACAGAATTTTTCTTTAAAAATATTGGCCTCCCATGTTTTTTGTAATCAAGTTTATTATCTTCTACCGTTTCTTGTACTTATTTCATGAAGCTTCTACTTTCTCGTCATATCACCAAGATCTCATCTCTAAGCTCCTCATTTCCTCTCCTATCACTAAACTTCCCATTTTTGGGTTTTCCCTCTGTACTTTTATCTCTACTTTTTGTTCTTTCATTTGTTTTTTTCATTAATTTCTTAGTTTTTATATTTAGTTACATGTGTAATTGTTCACATCAAGCAGATTTCTCAATGATGCTCCTTGTCTTGATTTCTCCATTGAGATGTTCTAGGGTTCTCTCAACTGTTCTGTCATTTTACAATGGACGCTACCTTACATTATCATCCCATTGGTTGCAATGGTTGTCACTTTATCCATTGTTCTTTAATACGAGCCACATTTTTTTCTGGCAATGGACACGTTTTGAACAAGAAATTACTACAACAAAGGGAAAAACATTTAAAAGGAGGTTAAACATAATGACATTTTATTGGGCTGTAACACTGATTGATTGAGATTAGATAAAGAACAATGAAGCTCAATGAAAATAATAGGGACTGGCTATGTCGTTGTATTCCAAGCAATAAACAAGTATACAAAGAACTAAAGCGTAATCATAGTTGGCAGACATGGGCTTGGAGACTACTTGGCAAGCCCAAAATTTTCAATCCAGCAAAACATTGGCAAATCTCGACAAATACTCTGGCAATTTAAACCATGAGTACAGGGCTGGCAGATTTCGAAGAACCTTGATGATGGGAGAGGGTGCGGAGGGACAACGCATGGTTTCTTACAAAAATAAAAGTGTGAAAAGCACATTCTAAGCCAATGTTTTACGGCATCTATGATTTTTCGTCTATTTTTCTTGTGTTTGTAAAGACTCCTGAGTTGAACTTGTAATAACTCGTAACAAAAAATAAGACTCGGCAGCTTGGAGAGTACTTTCAGAGTTTGCTATTTATGAAGCTAATGACATAAATTAAAAGGCGACGCAACATAGCTTAAGCACTATTCATCTAATCATCTGGAGGGTTTTTGCATTACAAGTATTAAGGATAAGTTACAACCAAATAGCATGTAAATTTTTTTTCAAGTAAATGCGAGTGGCACAGAAGTGCAGACCTTACTTTTTTATGGATGCGGCTAAGCTCCCTATATGACCAAATTTCAAAAATCAGAAAATACAACAGATTTTTACAAAATTTTCAGCATCTGCTCTTCATGATCTGCATATTTTGTGACCGAAAACTACAAAAAATTGCAAAAAAATGTATTTTCGTAAATCTGGAAATTTATTTTTTGACATTTTCTTATTTGTCTTTAGTGCATTTTTATAGGGAGCTTAACCCCTGCCTTTTTATTACATTTAAAACATACTTTTAGTACTAGTACTATTGTAAATGCATGTTCAAATTTTAAAGTAAACACTTACGTGCAATTTTTAAAGTAAATGCTAATGGCACGTAAGTGTAGGCCATACCTTTTTATTGCATTAAAAATGTATTTTTAGTACTATCATAAATGTATTTTCATGGCGTTCTATCATCGTGTTGCTCGTTAATCCTAAACCTATTACCTTGAATATAGCTTTCTCCATGTCATAGATTAAGTATTGATCCAAATGCCCTAGGATCTTTCTCACATACATTAGTCTAAATGCCCTAGGATCTTTCTCACATACATTAGTCTTATTTTTTTTAACGTGTTCTAAACATAGTCTATTATTTTAGGCGTTCTAATTATATTCATGAGAAATTTGAAATCTAATTTTTTCAAGTAAATGCTAGTTTATTTTTTTAGGTGTTATAATTATATTTGTGAGAATTTGGAACTTAATTTTTTCAAGTAAATGCTAGTGGTATAGAAGTGCAAACCTAATTTTTTCATGTAAATGCTAGTCTATTTTTTTAAGGTGTTCTAATTATATTCGTGATAATTTTGGAACTTAACTTTTTCAAGTAAATGCTAGTGGCATAGAAGTGCAAACCTTACCTTCTCATTGCATTTAAAACACACTTTTAGTACTATGGTAAATGCATTTTCAATTTTTAAAGTAAATGCTAGTCTATTTTTTTTAGGTGTTCTAATTATATTCGTGAGAATTTTGGAACTTGACTTTTTCAAGTAAATGCTAGTGGCATAGAAGTGCAAACCTTACCTTTTCATTGCATTTAAAACACACTTTTAGTACTATGGTAAATGCATTTTCAATTTTTAAAGTAAATGCTAGTGGCACATAAGTGTAGACCCTACCTCTTTATTGCATTAAAAATGTACTTTTAGTACTATCATAAATGCATTTTCATGGTACTCTATTTCCTTGTTGCTCATTAACCCTAAACCTATTGCCTTGAGTATTGCTTTATCCATGTCAAATAAGTATTGATCCAAGTACCCTCAGATCTTTCTCCTTAGATTAGGCCCACACACAGTCATATTCTCCCATTTCAAATTCCACATTTCTTACTACCAACTGTGACCTTTCTAGAATTTTACCCATCTGTGTTGGATTGCACACCAAAACACCTCGTATAGTCCTAGATTATTAACAAACATTGAAAGATTGTCAAACAACTTGTTAGTCTCATTAGATAATTATTGAGCATCTTGTATAAACCTACATCAACATGACATTGCATTATTTTTGGCGTTTCTAATTTTGTATTGTCCACAAGGAGGTTTGAGTAGTTATAAAGGACGATGATAGATTTTTCCTTTTGTGCACAACATAATCCACTATACTTTTTGACACAATCCTTGTTTTGGACTTAGGTACCAAAGATAGGAGCACAAGTTGATATAGTAGAGATCGAATTCATAATAGGCATATTAAATCACATAATCATGATTGTAGGTACGACCTATTTTTTTAAACTTAGATTTCTATTCAGACCCCTTTAATATGATTCATGATATAGGTCCACCATTAAATTTTGAGTTTCAGTCATTTGATTGTATTAAAAAATTGGAATCTTCATTATCGTAAATAGTTTCACAAATTTTATATCTTTGATTAGCTTGGTTGGAATGTTCATCACTGATAATAGTTTCACAATTTTCTTGTCTTTTATTAATTTAGGATTCATCATTCTTTATGATTTATTATTTCAATTATATAGCTTAAATCAATTGTAAGGCATGTTTTATTTCTCTACAACTAGCAAATCAATTGTGTAAGTGCAATAATAAATATTTTCTTATTCAACTTTATAGATTCTTTGACGGGACTAAGATAAAAAGAACAATGTGTAAAAATAAGAAGTTCAACAACTTAGGTTTTTAAAAATTTTAACCATGGAGGAATGTAGGGAAATGGTGAAGATTTGACTATTGTATCAACACCTCGAGAAAACTTGGTGAGGGAAGGAAAATAAAAACAAAATGAGAGGAAACTTAGCAAGGAAGAAAAAAGGCAACAAAATGTGAGAAAATAAAGCTTTCAAATGTTTAGTTAAGGTGTTAAAGTTAATAATCCATTACAAAACTTTTTGAGGAAACAAATAGGTTTTGAGAGTTTAAATTTTGAACTAGGACATAAACATATGAGAGAAGCAGTGTCCTTGAAGAATGATGTAGACCCACGCCCTACCTTTCAACCCTAGATGTTAGCCTGGTTTGTATGGCACATTAGGGATGTAATTTTAAGCCTACAAATTCAAAGTGATACATAAAACATGTCTAAGGAATGTACACAAAATGAGTGTAGAAACACAAAGGATTTTATGTTTGAGTTCTATTGGTGATGTGCAAAATCTACCACATAATGTGCTGTCACATACACTAAACAAATTAGGGTACTGGGATGATACAACAATATCTAGAGTTGTAGTAAATATTTGGGCTCCTTAAGATAGTGCCATATGTGTATCTTGGCATATCTAGTGGAGAGTTGGGACTAAGATGCCCACATCTATGTTTTCAACAAGAGTAATATTAGTTACCTTGAAGGATGTATGACATATTTTATTGTTGCCGATCTAAGGTCGGTAAAAAGAGTGCTTATGGGAGATATTGGTACATGAGCTCTGACATGTATAAGCTTAGTACATGGGTTGGACAAGGCATGGTGAGGAGGGTATTATTACAAGACATCTGGAAGGAAATGCACCTCAAGTGTATTACAATGATCAAAGTGGTGGAAGTATATGGGAAAAGAGTCTATATCCTTTGAAATACATATTAAATATGTTGAGAAAATAGATGAGGTGATATTTTTAGGGTTAAAGCATGTTAGTCTATTTGAATCATGACATGCAAGTTTTTATATGTAGAGAGTTGGAACATCATGGAAATGATATAGCTATAGACATGGATACACACATGCACACACACGGTCACACACACACACACACACACACACACACACACACACAATGAGAAGCATTAAATTTTTGTAGGTGATATGAGAGGATGTTCCTTGAGATTATGGGTGAGATAGAGTGTGGAGATGTACAATGAAAGACATCACATATATTATATTTAATTTTGATTAGTTGGAGGTTATAGTATAAACAAATGCGAGAGTAGATAGAGGATTCTTGATGACTATTTTGCACTAGAAGAACATGAGGGTCACACTATAGTTTAAATTATTGTAAATGATGCCTCTACATGTCCAAAATGGTCCTCTAGTGAGTGGTGTGCACATACATTACATTTATAGGATAGATTGACAGGGATGCAAATGATGAGGTAGTAGAGGAATATGATGTGAACAATCACCATTATAGATGAATAGGGATAATGGAGGACTATAGAACAATCACAATTGTTATTATCAAGGGGACAAGGGGGAGACACAAAATTAGGTCATCTATGAAGTAGTGTCTATTTTCACCTAGTGAGATGAATCAAATGGACAAATTACTTATACTAGTGTTATTGGGAGTTTGATGTACACTATGGTTCCTACATGACTAGAAACTCACCAAATGATCACATTCCTTAGCCATGTCATTGCAGATGTTGGAAAAGATCATTGAGATGCAATTAAGATGTTATTTAGATATTTATGGGTCATTTTTGAGTAATATGATTTTTTATCACGACGAATCTATATGGGATATACACTTAAATTATATTAATGGATTATTATTGGATATGTAATGCAAATAGTAGGAGATCCACTATTAGTTATATTTTTATTTGGTGGTTACTTAGATGAGTAAGAAGTAAACTATGGCTGATTTTTACATTGTAGTGGTTTAGTTTTTGATTAAGGGAAAAATAGGTTTTGAAGGGACCCGAAACCCTTTACAAAAGGTTTATAAAAGATATGCCATGAAAGCCCACCAAAACAAGAGAGAACAGATCTAGACCAAAATAATGGCTGCACAAAAGAGCTAACAAGAAACCAAAAACCAACGAGAGGACTGGAGAAAACTCCAACCCAATCATCCACACCCAAGACCCATCACAATTTACCTTTAGCACTGCCCTTTTGGGAATAAAGAGTCATGTCAAAAGAGGGCATAGATGTCTTGGATTTATTTCCCTTAATAGTAATCCAAACCTCTTCCACCTTAGCAGTTGCATCGTGCCAATCCAATGAACCCATCGCTGGAACACCAACACCCCAAGAAATAATGCTAACAGAGAGAACATCCACCATCTTAGAGGCACCCATACAATTACTCCCCATAGGAACAACATCACCAAGGATGCTCCCAAAATTGATAACCATAGCACTATCAAAGGAAGTAGACACGAGGGGCCCAATCCCACACACATCCAAAGAAACAACTTGAAGGACATGAGACTGTGAGCCATCCTCAATAGCCACTCCACAAGTTACTAAATCAGCCTGAGAAGAAACCACAATATCCCATGCCACCACTTGAGAGAAACTCTTTTTTTTTTTTTCAAATTTCTTCTCAACTGCATAATGCTGATTTGAAACACCTTTCCACCATGAAGTTGATAAAATCTTATTCTCTAACCCACAATGCTCAACCACATGACCTTTTTAAGAATATCTTCTAGACCTGAAGGGCATCCCTTCATATTCCAAAATTCAAACCCAATGTAGAAGAATTGATTAAGATTTTATTAGGAAACCCTTTTGAAACATCCAACTCGACCAAAATATAAGCAAAGGTGGAATGAAGAGTATCAGATGTTTCCTCATCCACCATTAGAAAATCCCCAAGAGAATTACCAACTTCCTAAAAAAGAGAATCAACCCAAAATGAAGAGGGAAATAAGGAAGCCAAACCCAAATCAGAATCTTATCAAATGTTTTAGAAGAAGGATTAATCAAGGTGCTAGGGTTTTACCATTAATGAGTATCTATCCTTCATTCGGAAAAAATCTTCACACAATATTTTATTTCTATCCTCCACATTCTCAAATTTAGCAATAAAAAAGCCTCTAGCCTTAGGATAAACATGAACAATACCTAAAAGGAGAGGCTCCCAAAACACATAAATCCAATCACACATCTCGAGGAGGCTAGGCCAAAAACCCCTGAACTGATAGATAACACCATGAGAGGAAAAAATAGACACATTGTGATCTATTTCCTCTTTTGTATCCTCGTTTAGCTTCATAGAGATAGCACAAGAAATATGGATATGCCCTTTATCAACAAGACGATGCTTGGATGCTTGCAAGAAGCTAGAATAAAGCCCACCCAAAGCTGTCGACTTACTCCTGCCACCATAAGCCCTAGCATGAAAGGTGATAGACGAAACAAGCACAAAGCCACCCAAGAAAGGGCCAACATCCAAATCAATCCTTGCAACACCCGACATAGGAAGAGAATCTTGGACAGAGGCACCCAAGTGCACTGTAGAGGAAGACACTGCACCCATGATAGTAGATGCAACAACAATGGGAGCAGAGACGGTGGGAGACATTTCAAAAGCTTTTTGATGTTGTGGTTGTAGAGGCTTAGTTATGGTTTCTATCCATGCTTGCAATAAACCCTTCTATCTTAAGAATCTTTGTTTAGATGTGGGATTGAATCAAGGAGTTATTAGAGTAACATGTGATACTCAAAGTACCATATATTTGACACATAACTTTAACTTTCATAGAAATATGAATAACATATAAGTTTATTTCTATTTTGTTCATGGCATGATAGAGGATGGGAGGGTGATGCCAGAGAAGGTTGATGCTTTGAAAATTGTAGATGTATTAGAAACTAGCGAGAAAGAGAAGTTTAAGTGGTGCAATGAGTCCATGGGCCTCATAACCCTTCACAATAGCTTTTAGTGTTGAAGTTTCTCTTTTCTCTTTGGAAAGGTATTAAACATGTGATACAATGTTGGGAAAGGTATCTCAACCTCACATCCTAATATTTTTATTTATTATACAATTGCAATTTTTAATTATTTCAATTATATTGGAAAATGAAGTATCTCACTTTGAGTTGTAACTATTTTCCATGTGCTACATATTTTGGGATATGTGTAAGAGGTTATAAGAGAATCTAATTCTATTATAGAATTATAGTATGGGAGTTACTTATGATAGATTATTATTATGTGTAAAAGCATAATTATTGGTGAATTACATTGGAATTTTGACCAACTTTATCATAAGTCATTTAAGGCATCTTTGAATGAGTTTGAATATATCAAAGTTGAGTGCCCAAATTGAGGAGTCAAGTACGATAGAAATTTTGACAATTACAAGAGCGTCTTTTATTTTTAGTAGAGAAGACCATAGCCAACTTTAGTGTTATAATTTTGACTAATTGTGATGTTATTTTTTGGCTCATTATTTTGACTCGTCATTTTAATAAATCATTTGTTGTTTGTGGTTTTATTTTTTTCTATATATTGGTTGGCCTGACATATTTTTGAATCTTGAAATGTAGGATGACGTATATTAAAGCCCCATATCAACTCATTTTGGTATCCATTATTAAGTGCAATTGAGTTTTCATAATGCATTCAAGAGATCAAGAACAATCAAGAATTCAAGCAATTGGATTCAAGATTTGAAGGAAAGCATCCAAGATCTAGTTTCTTCTCAATTTATCAAGTCAAATCCAAGGAAATCTTATCCATTTAAGAAAACTTCTCTCCCATGATGGACAGGTAGAGGAGTTCTCAATCAAGTAAGAAGTGTAATACCCCAAAAATGGGCTATAGGCTCATTAATCTCCTATATCGACAATTCGAACGAAATCGACATCGAAGTCCTAACCTAAGGCACATCTAAACATCATCGAATCCTAATTGATTATCATAAATTCTGCATCGAGGAATATTCCTAATTATCATAATTATCTTTAATTTAATGATTATTTGGCGATAAATCCTATTTATCCTAAAGTTTGATTAATTGAATATTCTCAATATTCAATTAATTAGATTTAATTCTGCCACTTAATTGTTTAATTGAAATTAATTATATTTATTCCTAAATTGTATTATTTAATTTTGACAATAAATCCAAAATCCTATGAATAATTGATTAAATTCTTATTTAATTAATTAAAGCAAGTTGTCAATTTTTAATAATATTGTTTTTGAATAAAAGTTTGAAAAATAGTTGATTAACCCATAAATCAATTGTTTTATTTTTCAAAATCAGTTAAGTTGGAAATAATTCACTTTATTATTAAATTAATTCATAAATAAATCATGCACAATCAGAAAAACAGACAACTATCAATTAAATCTAAACTCTATTTTGAGTTGAACTCTGCTTTTGCATGTTTTTGTGAGTTAATTATCCTTTATTTAAAAATAACTCAAAAATCAATCTGAGTTATTTGAGTGATTTATGGCTTTCTTTCATGCACCTCCAAAGCCCTAGATTTCTATAAATTAAGGCTTCAACTATTCATTTATCAATCCATCCATGAATTGCACACTCACGCTGTCAAATTGGAGATTGAAGAATCGATCTTGAGAATTCGAGTTGTTGTGAGATTTTCATTTGTTATTGCATAGTTTTCATATCATTTCTTAGCTTAGTTTGCATATCAGTTTTCCATATCATTGTTAGCATAGATTCATATCAAGTTTTCATCATCATATTATTGCATAGAAAAACCAAAAAAATAGATTAATTTGCATTCATTCCATATCTAGATTTTGCATTCAAATCCTTCGTTTAGGTGTCGTCAAGGTCACTGATCTCGGTATAATCTGAGAATACATACTTGCATCTACTAGAAGGCAGTAAATCACCTGGTTAGTTTAGTTTCAATTATTGCACAATTTTGATTTCAACTAACCTCTAATGTTTTACTGAAGTGTTGTGTCTACAGATCAGGTACAAAATTCACACACACAAGAAGATCGTTCCTTCTATCAACATTCATCTCTCCATTGCTAGTGATTATCAAGCATATCTACATTGAAGATCTAGGAGTGGCATTCATAGATCCATGCATATGTGAGGACATCCTTGATTCTATTATACATTTCAAGGTCAAACCCTTGAATTCAAGAACATTCAAACATATTTATGGGTATGAGTGATTTCTACATCCATTGTTGAGGGTTTTATGCAAGGTGAATCAAGTGTTTACCTTTTTACATACTTTCCTTTATGCAATTTCCTTTCATTTTCAATATTGATTCCTAAAAAGTTTTTGACCAAGGAAAACCCATTTTACCCAACATTTTCCCCAATTTTCTGTGTAGGAACAATTTATGGATTTGTCAAAACTTTTTCAGGTAGATCGGGAATAGTTGGAGAGTCCACAAAAATTTCAGCTAAAAGCACTTGGAAAAGAATATCTGAAATGTTTTGTTCTTAGGTATAAAACATTTGAAATGTTTGTACCCTAAAATGTTAGTCCAATCTGAAATCCTAAGTCAATACAATAGTCTAGACCTTGATTTAACTCATTTCTGGTTTCTAACACTTAGTTATTAGTCTATAATTTCTAGTTTTGTCTCTATTTTTCTATTTTACCTTCTACATTGTGTTTGTCCTCTTTTAATTTTTAATTTAAATATTTTTAGAGAAGGACCATTGTCCCATTCAACACTTAGGACCTGCTTAAGCCTATTGAGACATCTTCCTTCCAAGTGTGCAATTTGGAAAAGGAGTAATCAACCCCTTTGCATTGCTTCCTTTTCCTATTGTACATTTTTGTGAACCTGACACATGATATTTTTTATTCTAATTTGGTGTCTAGATCTCCTTTGTATGCATTGCATTAGTGAACATTTGCATCATTTCTTTTTTACATTGAATGCATTTAGTTATAAATGTTCACCTATTGTACATTTTGGTGAACCTGATGCATGACATTTCCATTCTGGTTTGGTGTCTAGATCTTCTTTGTATGTGCTGCATTAGTCAACATTTACATCATACCTTTTCTAAATTGTATGTATTTACTTATATAGGTTCACCTATTGTTCATTTTGGAAAACCCAATGCATGACCTTTCCATTCCGATTTGGTGTCTAGATCTCCTTTGTATGCATTGCAATAGTCAACATTTACATCATACCTTTGATACATTTATGCATTTAGATATACAGGTTCATCTATTGTTCATTTTGGTGAACTTGAATTATAACATTTCCATTCTAATTTTGGTGATAGATCCCCTCTATGCATTAGATCTTCATATTTGATTTTATGGGTAGATGTACTTTTTATTAAATGTACAATTATGCTTAGTTGAAATGTTTGCATATCTCTTTCAAAGTTCATATTTACATTAAATCTATCTATCTTTCATTTTCTTGTGTATGAGTGTTATTACATTAAGTCCAACCTAGAGCATTGCAGTTAGGAGAAGCCAAAGACTTATGGGTTCTTTTGACCCCGATTCCTCTTTGTTTCCTAGAAATCTGATGAGACAAACATGCCTACTAATGAAATTTATCCTGTTGCTGAGAACAAATCTTCCCACTCTTCTCATGATGAAGATGAGACCTTAAGAGTTCCTTCTATGCAAGTGCAAAAGCTTTCTCATTATTTTGAAAATGTGAGAAATGGTTAAGACAAGAGAACTCCAATCTCGAGGTCATATCTGTAGTAGAGGGTTTGAGAAAGATAATTCAAAATGATGATCATGGTGTTAATATCTTGTGTACTATCTCTCAAATTATTGATAATAATGTCAAACCTATTAGAGATTGTGCCCAAGAACTTGGTTTCATTCCACATACCACTAGTGTCCAAACTTCCATTCTTATTCCTACTTCAATACCTAGTGTGTCCACTTATGCTCCACCTCTCATAACCACTTCTATTCAAAACATCAATCCTACACATGTTAGCATTCCTAATCTTATTGTTCCTCCTTCAAGTATTTCATGTGTTTCCTTACCTTAACACTTTTCCATTTTTATATGCACCCTTCCTTCCATTTCTCATAATGGTCCATTTATTTCACATATATCTCCTACCACTCTTTCTACTAAATCTACTATCAATAGATTGGCTTAAACCATTTGGTCCTTGCAATAAAAAATTATGTCTGTTACTTAATCCAAGTTCAACATTCTTACTTGTGACATTTCTAGTCCTTTGTCCTTAGACATCATTCATGTTGTTATCCATCAATACTTATAAATTTACCATTTAGAGACTTACAATGGTAAAGGAGACTCCTTGAATCATGTTAAAACCTTTCAAAGACTACACAAAGTGATTTCTCTCATGATTATAGGCTCATGGATAAATTGTTTATTAAAAAAATTCAAGATAAAACCTTGCAATGGTATTTTTATCTGCCTCCTTATTCTATTAACTCTTTTCAAAAACTTGCTAATGCTTTCATCCAATAGTTTCAAAACAACATTGGTCCTAAGATTTCTTTAAATGATTTGTTGCATTGTAAATAAGGTTTTAAAGAGAAGGTGACTAATTTCATTGGTAGATTTAAGCATTTGCATGCCTAGGTTTCTTATCTTGTGCTTGGTGTTTATATTCAAAGTATTTTCATTGCTAATTTACAAAAATACATTAGAGATCAAATATTTCTTTCTAAATTTTATTCCTTTACTTAATTATGTGTAGTGCTTCATAATTATCAACTTCAAGTGAGTAAATTTGAGAGCACCACTCCAATGGCTCTGATTGATAAGAGTGATTCCACATCCCAGTCATTTAATTTTTTTAAAAAAACTAATGGCTTCGTCAAGATTAACAATTCATCAAACAAAATTGGTGAGAAAGTGGCAACAACATCCAAAGGTGTGGCTCCTTTATCATCTATTTTTAGACCTTCTAATTTTACACCTCTTTTTGAAGCTTTGCATAATGTGATGTTGAAGTTGATTAATTCTAATGTTTTAACATGTCCTATTAAATCAATTGACACATCCAAACCTTTTCCTAAGTCCTTTGATCATTTTTTTGTCAATACCATCATCAACCTGGCCATGGTATTGAGAATTGTTTCCGATTGAAATATGTTATGTCTACCCAATCTTTATCTTCTTCCTCCACTCATGTTGTTGACTATGACATTAAGTGTATTTAAGCCAACAATGTGTCAACCTTATTGATCAATCCGAACCCAAACCTCAACCCAAAACTAGACTTGATATTTCTATTACATTTGATCCTAGTGAGGCTATTAAAGCACCTGATGGTCCTCTTTACATTCTTGCAAAGGTTAATGATATATTTTCTCATAGTGTCCTTATAGAGACTACATGCATGGTGAATGTTATAAATGAAGAACATCTTTACACTAGGAAGATGCAACAAGATTTCTATGAAAAATTTGATGTGATGATCAAAACTTTCAATAGTTTCACTTATCCTACCCATGGTTCCTTTAATTTTCCCCTTGAAGTTGGAGGTAAAACCCTAGATGTCTCCTTCTTTGTCATCCCAAATTTTGATTAATTTTAAGTTATACTTGTACACACAAAAGTAGTCCACTTCTATGAATCCTTAAAATCAAGAACACTCAAGAATGAGGTCTCAAAAATCGATCCATAGCTCTCTATGTATGGAGTTGCAAGATTGTAAAATTGCTCTCAGTTAGAGCTATTAAGCTAATGACCTTGCTAGTCAACCACACAATGAGAGATTCAAATGAAGACAAGGGAAAGAATGCCAATATCCCCAAGAATCACTATGAAATGCAAATGCAAGCAAGCTAAGAATGAAGATGAAAACTAATCTATGAAAATGAAAGTACAATGCAACTAAACTATGAAAGGAAAGAACAAGTGTTACAAATCCTTCCTATTTAAACTATGTGAGATTAATCTATAGCATAAAGAAAGTCTATACTAAGAATGCCATGATTATGCAACTATGAAAGCAAGAAAGGAAGCTAAATGAAATACAACAACAATGTCTTCAAAGCTTGAATGCAAGAATGTCTTCAAAGAGCTCCAAATGACTTAGAAAACCTGTAGCATAACATTAGCATAAAAGAGATGGATATGCAAATGAGGAAGAGAGCTCTTCTTTTATAGGAGATGAGGAGAAATGGACCATGAAGATTAAGAGGCAAAAGACTTAATCAACGGTGGAGCATCAAAGAGGAGCAATCCATGTGCACAAATATCCTTCAATGAGAAAATAAGAGTTGACTTTTGTGTCCATATGAGACAAAAAGTGCTTTTTCCCTTTTTTATAAAATATGAATAATGCTTTATTTGTGCAACTTAGGATAAGAGGAAAAATGGGGGCTTTTTATTTATTAAAAGGGGAGGAAATATTCCTTTTAAATAAATAAAAACTTAGGATAAAATGGTTAGCCCAAGGCAAATAATCAAAAATGATAAAATAGGATTTGATCAAGGAAATTGATATAATTGATAAAATGTTGATTTTTGAAAATATTGATTCAGGGATTTGATAATTTGCAAGAATGGGGCCCAAAGTCTAGGTGACCATTTTAGGGTGCATACATTTGCCCCTCTTTGACTAATGTGTGATCATTCTGGGAACACGTGGTCAAAGAAGAATTGAAATGTGAGATCGATTTGGGATCACAAAACAACTCAGACGTGTGTTCATTTTGGGAACATGCCAGGACAAAGATAAGCAAAAAGCTGAAAGACAAGACCAACACCATTGCTGCTAGGTGCAAAATCAAGCCTTAGACAAAACTATCATCGTCACTGCTAGGCAATAATCAAGTCTGAAAAATAGGAGATAAAAATCGAAAGACAAAATCACCACCGTCGCTGCTAGGTGATAATCAAGTCTAAAAATAAGAATCTCAAGCTGAGCTGAATGATAAAGCTGAATCAAAGATTAAAGCTGATAGGTATGTCATGCCCATCTAATTACGGTCTAAAAACACACCAAATTTTTTTTTTAAAGGAATAATTAGGTCTAATTTTCATAATTTATTTTATTAAAATTATAAAGATAATTTATATTGAACCCAAACATGTTAAGTTATAATTCTCTAAATTAAATAACCATCATAATGATGATTATAATTAATTGAGACATATATCAATAAGCTAGTTATAATATATCAATTAATTAATTGATTATTAACCAATTAATAAATTATAAATATCATTTAATAACATATTTAGTTAATAACAATAATTAAGTAATATATATATATATATATTAATTAATAATAATTATAATATATTAACTAATTAATATATTATAATATATTAATTACTAATATATATATATTAACTAGTTACTACAATAAAATTTTAATAACCCAAGCTTATAAAAAAAATAACAACTAAATAAAACAATAAAAAAATTTGGTAAGAAATTATCCTATGCAAGCAAATATACAACTTAAAATCTTACCTAAACTACATACTATCTTAAACATTCAACTAACCTACTAAATAACCTAAACTCCTACTAACTAACCTACTAATTATCCTAAACTCCTACTAACTACCTACCCACATGCCCATTCCTCTAGGGGAGTAGGCCAAGGTAAATTCGGGGAAACATCACAGAGACCTATGTTTATTCAGTTAAGCCAAGGTTGCTTCTAGACAGAAGCTAAAAACTTCGTTGTAATCATGTTTTATTTTGTAAATGTATGATGCATGGATGTAAATTGATTTATTGTAATTGTATTTGTTATTTATGTTAGGGATGCTCAAGTGGATATGCCACATGTCTTGTGAAGTGTTTTATTTTATGTTTGTGTCACTTGACACATGTGTATGTGCTTAGGGCCATGACATGTCCAACCCCCTCGGAATCAAAATTGAAATCAGGTAGAGGAGAACAGATAAACTTGATCAAAGCACTAGAAATCATAGTCGAAGGATAGGATAATAGGATAACCATCAAGCAGTGAAGACATGCCCCAAGCTGACTAGGTTTGACTGGGAAAGATATAGGGTAAAAATTAAGTCAAACCTTAGAGAAATGAAGTGAGTGAAAATGAATGAAAGATGAGAAGTTTGAAAGATATGGGATGGAGAAATGAAGATGGCCCAACAAAGATCCAAGGATCAGGCCTCAAATGGTCAGCTAACTACGTAGATGAGGGTGAAATTTTAAAATGTGATTTTGACTATCAAGATGAACTCAAATTTTGATTTCAAGTCCGAAAATGGATCCAGGATGTCGAAATTAGCTAGAGGTGCAATTCTCATGCAATTCTGAGGAGTTTTGAAAATTAGGTCAAAAAGTCAAAATGCTATAAAAGGGGCAAAAGTGTCATTTTCAAAATCATTTGTCATTTAGCCATTTGAGAATTTTGAGAGCTTAGAGAGAGAAAATGGCCCAGCAAGCAGTGATTCCCATCCACATGCATCGGTTTGAGTGTGGTCGATTGCACAACCGGCCTCCACACTATGCTGCCCCGGTGAGTTTTCAGAAAAACTTCACTTTTTTTTGAGTCATTGATGAGCATTTAAGATATTTATCATGTTTTTTTGAAGAATTTTCAAATTTTCAAATTTCAATTTTCAAGAACTAGGCGATATATTGCATGATACTTTAGAAGTATTGTGCCCTTTAGAGAGAAACATCGCGCGATACTTCGCGGGTCCCAGATGTATTGCACGCGCGTAGACACCAGTATCGCACGATAACTGGCGAACTATCGCGCGATACCTGGTGAAGTATCACACAATCAAAGGTATATCGCACTACTATAGGGAGAAGTATCGCACAATACTTATTCCAAAAGCAGTATCGCCCAAGTTAAAAATTTGATATTTTTAAGTATTTTTGAGCAAAAATGACATGGGTCTAGACAATTTTACGTTGTATATGTCTTGTACTAATTTTTAGACATTCATCATGATATGTACTGACATCTAGCTTGGTTTAATGGTTTGTAGGAGCACTTTTTGGTGCTACTCATCAGAGCGCTGAAGGTGGTGGGATTGAGATGCATCTGAGATCTAGATGATTCGGGCAAGGCTGATATCCAAGCAATGGGATTCTGATACTTTTTGCGGTTCCCATATATCCAGGTTGACCATGGGTTGTTGACTACTCTTGTCGAGAGATGGCACAGTGAGCACAAAACCTTCCACCTGCCCACAGGAGAGGCGTCCATCACACTGGAGGACATCTATCAGATTCTTCGAGTACCATGTCATGGAGAGCCGGTGAGTAAAATCATGCATTAAGATATAATCATTTAAATATGATGTTTCCATATGATGAAAAACTAACATGATTATTTGCTGGTACAGGTGTACTATGATCAGGATGCCACTAAGGGACGATAGGTGATACAGGCTATGTTCCAAGACGTCACCATCCTAGATTGTTATGTGAGCTGGGACAGATTGATCAATGATTTTGGTAGAGACTTTCTAGTCCCTTGTATTGTTGCATCCATCATCTCACAGGCCCTGATGACTGACTGCAGTTAGAAGGGATTTCCACTCGGCTGGGGCAGGTTACTGGTGGATTTGGTAGGTAGACCTTGACACATGGCATGGGGACCTACCATAATTGCAAAGATGTATCATGAGTTACACGAGATCATCTATAGGGATGGTCAGACATGGGCTTGCGGTGCCATCCTAGCACAGGTGTGGGCTTGGGAGCACATCATTGTGGTGTGCCTCAGGGTTCAGCCGAGAGAGCAGAGATATCCATTCATATATAGGTACAAAGGGTTTATATCACATGCCCATACTGGGGATGTGACATATTACCGGTGGATCTTGGATGAGATGACCTCCTTCACATGGAGGCCATACAAGGAGGTTGAGTCTTGGGGTGATGCAGAGGACGAGATGAGCTACATGCTATGCAACTGACCATTAGTAGGATGACATGCAGAGATAGTTGAGAGATTCTGCATCACTCAAGTATGGTGATAGTTTGGGTGGCAGCAGCAGGTCTCGGCAGAGACCACCACTTATGCGAGGGCTAGGGACGAGGAGGGACATGGGTGGCTACCCATGTTAGACCATCAACTGGCCATTGTGGAGACATATGGCATCATGAGGGAGCCTTGGGAGTACCTTCCCAATATGGCTGATGTAGGATCTAATGCAGCATATAGGGTTGAGTGGCGGAGGGAACCATTCCCTTGTTTCACAGTACCTGATGCCCCGATAGCAGTTCAGGGTGGGGATGGGGATGATGGGGGAGATGGAGGAGATAGAGGGAGAGGGGGAGGGAGAGGGATGGAGAGAGGTGAGGGCTCTAGATTAGGTGGCTGAAAATGGCCACCAGGATAGAGATCGACAACCCTTGAGGATGAGGTGAGACCAGCTCACCGACAGGCAGAGGTACAACAAGATCAGCCTATGGGAGGGGAGGACCTGAGAGCCAAGATACAGGATCTAGAGGCAGAGATGCTGTAGCTGAGGATCACCATAGCTGTGAGAGATCAACAACTAGCTAATTTGAGGGTAGAGAGAGATCAACAGATTATGGATCTCAGGGCAGAGATAGCACGCCGGGAGAGGGTGGCACAGGAAGACATGACAGAGATCTGGAGGGAGACAACACAAGCTGCCTATTATCATGGACTCTACCTACAGGCTGTGCTAGAGGATCAGAGAGCATCATCTTACTCTCAGAGGGTAGGTAGATCAAACATGGTACCAGATGTGGCACCACCTCCCCCACCACTAGGTCCACGTGATGGGGAGAGTGAGTCCTAGGTTTAGGGCTTAGGTTTAGATGTCTTGGACATATCCTGAGATTTTTGATCCAAATTTTGGGATCTCATATTGTATATTGTATGATGACATTGTTATATATATGAGATTACTAGATGTTCGATAGATCTTGTGTTTACGTCTCACTTGTGATGGATGTATCAATTTATGTATTGTCTTGTCATTTTTCTCAAAATGTATGTTTATAAATGCTCATGTATATTCTCTCTCATAGATGTATGGTTGATTCTCATGTGTATGATATAGACTCATGTTTCTGAAAATGACATTTTTGAGATATAGATATGATGATATGATTAACCCCTTTTGATGATAGGAATAGGCCGTGATGAAAGATAAGGAGCGAAAGACATGATCGAGAAAATGGAAGATGAGCGTAGTTGACCGACTAGTCCATGAAAGATAAAAAGGAGAGCTCTCTCCACATGCAAGGTGAAAAACTAATCTAACATGACCCTAAAAATGCAAGCTATTATGAAAAGTGGTTGACTTGCAAGGTCACAACGCTTATAGACATCTAATTATCATCATCAAGCTTTTATTGGTAGCGTCGTAAGATCATACAATACACACTAGTATGACTATGGGTATATGAATATGATCTATATCAGATGAAATGTGGAAATCCTACCTAGGCACCAAAGACATGTAGGTCAAGATGACTAGTGCAATGAGATTACCTAAGTTTACTATAGCGAGATTATGCTTGCATCAGGACACAAGAAGGTCAAGATAGCTATAAGCATGCACTCACAAAATAGTCAAGGATAATACCTTGTCAATCCCAATGTCAAGTAGGACCAGCATAAATGCTCATGACAATTAGGATCAATGAAATATACCCACAAGCAGATAAAGAAATAAAACATGTTCTCATACCCTCAATCTTCTAGCTATGCATCATCAAAAACTATCATAGGGAGATAACATTCTTCAAAGAAATCATCATAGACAACACACAGAGAAAAATAAAGTCAACATATCTCAATTGAGTTGATTGTTTAAGTGCGTGTGTGTTGGTCATAGAGTCAAAATTTGAGTATCAAATTTGCTAATGAGCGATATCACATCATAATTAGACTGGTAGGTAAGACATCTAATAAGTGTGGAGAAACACTCGACGCTAGGGTAGTGTTGAAAAACATAGTTTGGGGTGGTGTTGAAAAACACCTGTTTGTGAAATGCCCCAAGAGACAAACGCACCTGACGAACCTATGCTAACAGGTATGCCCCCTAGACAAAAATAAAGACCAATTCCAGACCAAGTCAAATAAGGTCAAGGCATGATGGAGAATGGCTAAGTGTCAAGGATGGATGCTAAAAGACAAGGGTGCAAAGGCCTCAAGTAGTGCCTGTTTCTAGGTTTTCACCACTTGGAGATTTTTTGATTTTTTCAATTTTTTGTATTTTTGCTACCAAGGCGCCTATTTCTAGATTTTCACCAAGGCACTTTTTATATATTTTTTTGAATTTTTTGAATTTTTTGTATTTTTTCAGGACATTATATGCTTTTTAGGATTTTTCAGCATCATATATGAATTTTTTTGGAATTTTTTCAAGATCAATAAGATATGTACAAAGGATGCCCCTAGACAGAATAGGCATCATGGATAGAACTTCTTGAGGTGCAAAAAATTAATAGGATCAGGGAGCTGTTCCCCCTGTTCATCAGATAGCAAGTAAGCACATCCCAAAAGGAACAGTAATAATGTATGGTCCAAGCCAATTAGGTTCAAATTTTCCCTTTTGTTCTTGATGTTGTTGGTTCTTAGGGTTCTCACATAGGACAAGATCTCCCACTTGGAATTCTCGAGGGTGAACCTTTTTGTTGAATGCTTTGGACATATGCTTTTAGTAGACTCTCATGTACTCAAAAGATGTTCTACATTTCTCATCAAGAAGTTCCAATTCTTGCAATCTCATGGCACAATAATCTTCATCTATAATCAAACCTTTGAGAGAGACTCTAAGTGAGGGAATCTCAACTTGCAAAGGTAATACTACGTCAGCACCATAAGTGAGAGAAAAAGGAGTAGCCCCTGTGGGAGTACAAATACTCATTTTGTAGGCCCATAAGGCTGGATTGATCTGTAAGTGCCAGTCTCGACCATTCTTGTGAACTGTTCAATGGAGAATCTTAAGAATGGTTTTATTAGAGGCCTCTGCTTGTCCATTTCCTTGTGGGAAATAAATGGAGGACCAATGTTGTTTTATCTTGAATTTCTTGCAGAGGTGTGTAAGGTCCTTGTTTTTGAACTGACCTCCATTGTCAGTGATTATCTCAGAAGGTATCCCAAATCGACAAATGATGTGATTCAATATGAACAAAGAGATTGTCTTCCCTGAAGCAACAGACAGTGGAATGACTTCTACCCATTTGGTAAAGTAGTCAGTAGCAGTAATAATGAATTTATGTCCACTTGATGAGTTGGGATGAATTTTCCCAACAAGGTCAAAGGCCCAGCACTGAAATGGCCAATGAGAAATAGAAGGAATAAGCTCCCTACCTGGAGCATGAATCAGGTTTCCATGTTTCTGACACTTTTCACATGATTTGGCAAAAGCTATAGCATCTATCTGCATTGTGGGCCAATAGTACCCTGCCCTAAGCAACCTTCAGGCCATGGAAAGACCATTGGAATGTCCTCCACAAATGCCCTCGAGGATGTCAACTAATGCTCGGTCAAACTCATCCTTTTCCAAGCACCTAAGAAGTGTCCCATCTAAACCCCTCCTATATAGATCACTAGAGATAAGGGTATGGCAAGAGGCATTACGGACAAGGTTTCTTCTTTCAGAGCGATTAAAGGTTTTGGGGATGATACCATCATAGAGATATGAGTAAATGGCACCATAACGGGAAGACTTATGAGTGACCAAGGTACAAATGATGTGGCTTTCAGAGGAGTCAAAGATGGGATGATGTAGCTCTTCCACCAGGAATTCAAATCGTGATTTGTGTTGTTCCAACTGAAGGAGTGAAGCTAATGTAGCCATAGCATCTGTAGCCTTGTTTTCTACTCTAGGGATCTATTGAAATGTCACAAATGTGAAGTAACACCACAATGAATCAACCATCTTTTTGTAAGGTATCAATTTATCATCCTTAGTTTGGTATTCTTCATTTACTTGGTTGATTATCAATTGCGAATCCCCAAAGATATGTAACTCTGTTATATTCCACTCAATAGCCATCTTAAGTCCATTGGTTAGAACCTCATATTCTGCAATATTATTTGTGCATGGAAGCAAAAGTTTGTAAGACTTAGGTATGTTGCACCCATGAGGAGAAATAAATAATACTCCAGCTCCTGATCCATTTTGCATATTTGAACCATCAAAGAACATTTTCCAAGTACATGTGGTAATGTACATTATGTGTTCATCTGGGAATTCTACTTGAATAGGCATGCTATCCTTGATTGGGAAATCAGCAAGTTGATCTGCAATAGCTTGCCCCTTTATAGCCTTACGCTCAATGTACTCTATATCAAATTATGACAAAACCATCATCCACTTAGCAAGTCTACTCATGAGAGCAGCCTTACTAAGCAAATACTTAAGAGGATCAATTTTTGCAATGAGATGTATAGTATGGGCAAGCATGTAGTGTCACAACTTTTGGGAAGCAAACACTACCACAAGACAAGACTTTTCAATACTATTATAATTGATCTCATAAGATACTAGAGTATGGCTAATGTAGTAGATGGCTCTTTCCTTCCCAATATCATCAAGTTGAGCCAACAATGCTCCCAAGGAAGATTCTGTTGCTGAGATGTACAAGATTAATGGTTTTTCTAGGATAGGAGGCATTAAAATTGGGGGATTAGCCAAGTATTGTTTTATTTGATCTAGGCTCTTTTGGCAATCCTCATTCCAGGCACATGTGGTTCCTTTATGCAATTTCTTGTTGAATGGTTGTGCTCTATCTGCAAGCTGTGAAATAAACCTCCATATGGATTGGATTTTTCCTTGAAGACTTCTCATCTGACTAATGTTCTTAGGAGGAGGCGTACTTAATATAGATTGAACCTTTTCAGGATCCACCTCTATTCCTTTGGCTGAAATTATAAATCCTAGAAGTTTACTTGAGGTAACCCCAAAGGCACACTTTTTTGGATTCAATCTTAACTGAAACTGCTCCATTCGATCTAGAATTACTTCCAAATCTTCTAGGTGTGTATCCCTTTGCTTAGACTTGGCCAAGGTATCATCCAAATAATCCTCCATGTTTTTATGCATCATTTCATGAAATATTATGGTCATAGATCTTTGGTATGTGGCTCTGACATTTTTTAAGCCAAATGGTATGACGTTCCAACAATAGGTTCCCCATGCACATGTGAAGGCTATCTTTTCTTGATCCTAGGGAGCTATTTTTATTTGGTTATAACCAGAAAAACCATCCATTAAAGAGTATATCTCATAGCCCACAGTCATATCCATTATCATGTCTATGTTAGGGAGTGGAAAATCATCCTTTGGGCAAGCTTTTTTAAGATCTCTGAAGTCTGTGCATACACGAATGGACCCATCATGTTTTGAAACTGGAACAATATTTGAGATCCACTCAACATAGTTGATAGCTCTAATAAATCCTGCTCCTAAGAGCTTTTCTAATTTAGCCTTAACAAGGAGGGCTATGTGAGGATGCATTTTCCTCAACTTCTATTTTATTGGTTTAATTCCTGGAGCTATAGATAAGTGATGCATAATGAGATTAGTGTCAAGCCCTGGCATGTCTGGATATGTCCAAGCAAAATTGATTTTCTTCTTTTGTAAGAACTTTGTGTATGCCTCTTTTTCTTGCACTGACAGAGACTGAGCTAGATGAATCACTTGTGGAGCCTCTTCCGTATTCAAATTTATTGGTTGTGTAGGCTCAATAAGAACTGATGACCTATCTTGGAAATAACTCAGTAGGTTATTAAGTACCCCATCCTTAGGTGCCTCAAAGAGGTTTTCACCTTCGGATACGTCCGTTCTTTTTACTTTTTTGGGTTCTGACACCGCCACATAGTGGTTTTTGCCATCAGAACCATTTCTCTTTTTCTTCTTTTCTTTTATTTTGCAACTGAGGTACTTAATATTTGGCTCTGTCATACTTGTTGTAGGTTCACTGGTGAAAGAGACTACGGGTTCAAGAGCATTCAGGTAGCAAGCTATTTCGTAGTCGTTGTGAAAAGTGAGGAGCTGAGGCTCTTGACAAAGTTGTGACCAATCAATCAAATGATGGTTTACAAGGGGTAGGTCAATGACTGGTTCAACATTATTGATACAAAAGGCATTATCTCTAGTGATCGCACAGTTAGGATCTATCAAGTCTCCTTCTAAGATACCCAAATTAGGACTCATCCTACCAAACGAAGCGTCATCCACTAAGGCAATTTGAGGAGTCCAATCCTCTAGTCCTACACTAGGCTCGTTGGTCACATCAGGTTGAGTACTATAGGCATGGACAACATCCATGTCCAAATCAACTGTTCCATCTAAAAGAGAGTCCCACTCGAACTCATGCGAATCTATTTCTGAATCTCTGCTGGGATGTTTACACCAAGAAGGCTTGGGATGCCTTGATGTAGAAGCTTCGAGATTGTGAAGGGTATCACCTTCTTTAGTGCCTGTATTTTCAACTACTGAATCATCTGAATCTCCCCAAAGGATATTGGTGGAATGCACCCAATCATCAATCATGTCTTGCTGGTTTTGGAGATTAGGTGTATAATCTGAGTCACTATGACTATCTGTCGTAGCTAGGATAGGGACACTTTTGTTCTTTCCATTATCAAACCCCAGGCCAACCATTGACTTAGTCCTATGACCAAAAAGAGCATGGTTGAGTGGTTCATCCTTGGCATCTAACTTGTGACTGAGAGGGCCATGACCTGGGTAGCCCATGTTGGCGACCAATGTGTACCCTCTCCCATAAGTCTTAGGAGATTGAGAATTTTTTTTATTATGTAGGTACTTTTCTTGTCTGTATATCCAATCTCTGACAACCACTTCTTCCTTCTCATCCTAAATAGGTACTGAAGACTCTACAAAAGTATCGAACAGAGTCATGGCTGAAGATGAGGGACGCATCTCTTGTGACGGTTTCCCATAGGACCTAGGTGAAATTGGCAATTTTGTAAAGGAGTCAATTTGATATCCTCCCATACCAAGGTCTATGGACTTGAATTTATCCTTACATTTCTCAAGAGATGCTCCAAAATTGTCTGCTTCTCTATTTAAGGGAACATGGGCCCCTGCTGAAATGGTATTAATAGATAAGGTAATATCACCTGGTATGCAAACTTCTACACCATTGTATGGAAACTTGACACATTGGTGATAGGTAGATGGTACTACTTGCATGTCATGAATCCATGGTCTACCTAGTAGGATGTTGTATGCTAGAGGACCAGCATCAACAATTTGAAACAAAATGTCCTTTTCAACAAGACCAATTCTGACTGGAAGAACAATTAACCCCTTAGAACTTCTCTCAGCCTCATCATAGGCTTTGATAGTAATTTTCTTCCTAGTATCAATGGCATGCTCTGAGTAGCCCAGGTTTTTCAAAAGACTTAAAGAACAAATATTGAGCCCAACACCCCCATCTATCAACACATGCCTAACACAGGTTTTATGGATCATGACTTCAATGTGAAGGGCAAGATTGTACGGATGGCTCAAGGCTTTATCATCTTCTTCAGAAAATGTAAGGTAATGTGGGCTAGCAAGGTGGTTGACCATGTTCTGGAATTGGTCAACATCTATATTATTAGGGACATTTGTTGCACACAAAGCATCCTCAAGGACACGCTTGTGTCTAGGAGACAATTCTAAGAGCTCAAAAATGGAAATTTGTGCTGGCGTTCACTGTAACTGATCAACAAGGTTGTAACTCATATCAAGACCAATTGCAAATTTGGGAGGAACCCTTTTGGACATTGGTTGCTTAGATTTGCTAGCATTAGGACCTTTAATGATAACAGGACCTTGGGACTGACTCCTAGTAACAACATTGAGAGGTTGAGACGACCTTTGAGATTGAGGACCTCTAAGAACAACAACGGGTCCTTCATCAAATATTGAGGTGAGCTTACATCATAATCATAGGGATCATTCCCTCTCATCATGTTGACATCATTGTCCACAACCTCAAGCATATTAATGACATTTCTGCAGCTGTATATGTGTAATTGATTGCGGCCTTGCCATTCTTGTCTTTAGAAGTCTCCCCCTTCTCATTCTTAGGTAAGGGCTCCTTAAAGGCCTTGTGGTATGTGTTTGTGGTCAACCCATCAACTTGTAATTTCCCATTCTCAATAAGGTCTTGAACAAGATGTTTGAGTTTAAAACAGCCTTCAATGTCATGTCCAATCCCATTATGGTATACATAGTAAGCTTTCTCACTCCACCAATAAGGTTTAGGATCTGGTATGTGAAATGCTGTAGGATCCTGAGGTTGTGCCAAATTATGAGCAATCAAGGTCTTAAAAATGTCTACATAAGAGTCTCCAAGCTTAGTGAATTGCCTCTTTCCCGACTTAGGTTTACCTTGATACTTGGGCTTGTGCTCTTGTTGATCTAAGGATGTCTACAACTTCATAGCTTGAACTACATTAGATGAATTAAGAAATCCTTGTTCCTTAGGTTGTGTAGAGTCAACAATTCCGTCATTGACTACATGCTTATTTTTGTTCCATAATGAGTTCTTTTTATCCTTATTGTTGTTGTTATTATTTTGGCCATTGTTGTTGTTACTTTGTTTGGCCAAAATACCTTGTTCTTTTAGAACATCCTCGATGCGACATGCAGTTTCTACCATAGTGTCAAAAGAATTAAAGACCATTTTTCTAACTTCATATCTTAATTTTGGCACTAGATTGCTCATAATTATATCAATCCTTTCTTCTTTAGGTATGGTCCTAGAATATTTGGAACATAAGCGTCTCCATCTTTGCAAAAATGTCACAAAGGGTTCCCCTTGATTCTGTTTTAATTTACACAAATCAAGCATGGTGACTGACCTTGATAAATTATATGCAAAATGTTGCACAAATCTTTGAACAAGTTCTTTAAAAGTTTTGACAGGAGGAGTAATGTTGGTAAACCACTCCATTGCTTGACCTTTTAGACTCCTTGGGAATGACCTCATGAGATAGGAATCTTAATAATGGAATTCAAAACTCATAATATAGAACTGACGTACATGGTCATGGGGGTCATCACTACCATCATATTTGTCATATGTGGGGATTTCAACCTTTCTAGGAAAATCTACCATAACCACACTTTTGTCAATGGGATTAGGACATATAGAATCCAAGTTGAAGGAACTCTTAGGAGCCATCATTTTTTCCATAGTCTTTTGCATCTACTTAATCACCTCATTAGTTGAAGGGTTTTTCTTCTTAATCTTTTGGTCCACATCAAAGTTGTATGGGACTTTTGCACCCTTATTGATTAGACTTTCCAAGAATTGATCCTTATTTTGCTCCACATACTTCTCCACATATTGTTGGAAGGATGGTTCTTGTTGCATTGTCATGAAATCAATAGTGGCAAAGTTGGCATTACTCCCTCCATGTTGAGAGCCATGATGAGCTCATTGGGAGGGTTGTCTTGAATGTCTAGGAGATGATTGTCTCCTATGATGGTTATACCAAGAAGTCCTTCTTCCTCTAGGACTAGGTGATCTTGATGGGGTCCTTGATCTTCTTCTAGCTCTTGGACTTGGTGAGGGAGTAGATGGTGGAGAGTTGGTTCCACTGTTGGTACCCCTATTGTTGAATTGATCATGGAGTTGTTGCGCTAGGAGCCTATCTTGTTCTTCTTGTGCGGCTCTTCTCCTTATGTCTAGCAAAGCTCATTCCTCATCCTCCAATTGTTTGAACCTTTCTTTCTTAGCAGCTTGTTCATCCAAGAAAGCTTTTTTTTTTTCTCTCTCAATGCTCTTTAACCTCTTACTCGCATATCGTGAGGTGTCTCTAAGTGGAGAAGGTTGTCTTGAATGTCTGGATACATTAGCTGCATTGATATGAGCATCACTAGATTCGTTGTTTTGGTCTTCATGTTGTGACCGTGCATCTGAGTGAGCTTGTCTATGATGTTTCTCAGCTCATTGATGAGCATCTAGATACCTTGTGTTGATAGGAGGTGATCCAGGTGGACTATCAGAAGAAGACCCAACAGACATTGTGCCACCCCTATGTCGTTGGAACATGTCATTAAGAGTTTGATTCATTGCTTCTCTTTGTTGTCTAGTGAAGGTATAACTCATGTCCATACTTGATGAAAAAGGTGCTAAAGAGGAACTCAATTCATTGGGATTACTCGTTGGGTCAAAACAAACCTTAGACTCACTCTTAGGGGATTGATAAAAAATGGGTTCTTTTCCCTTTCACTGTTGACTAGTCTTAACTAAGGGTAATTGATTAAAGATAATTGGGGGTCATTTTCCTTGATTCACTTGGTACCTTGTTGTAACTGACATGAAATAAAATGAGTCTTGATGATAAGGCGACCTCTCAAAGTGTCAACACCAAACTAATATAATTAAAGTTCTCTAATGTCCAAAAAGAGATGGTAAGATAGGAATTACAAAAGGCATTGCCAACACTGTCAACGAGGTGCTTAAATCAAAGGATCAATATCCTTGCACATTTGAACCAGGAGGATGGACTTAGCCAAATTGTATAATTTGAATTGAATTTGAGTGGAAATGATTTGGACAAGAAGAGTACTAGAATTCTCCAAGAATGCAACTAACAACTCTAGAGATGCACTTGCTCAATAGGAATAATCTTCTAACTTGACAATTCTTCCCAAGGTGACTTTGAAAATTGAATGACACTACCCGTAGAAAGCTAAAAATAGAAATTCAGAGTAAAGACAGGCTTCCAACAGCAAGATAAGTTACCTTCCTAAAGACCAAGCCAACTAAAAGCAACTGCAAAACTACTGAAACCAGGTATACAATAGAAAATTCTCAGGCGACATTTTCCAGGCTAACCAGGTGATACTTCTCACTAAGTGATATTTTTCCTTTCACCAGGCGATAAACTCTAGGCAGGTCAGGTGATAATCCAGAAGAAACGAACTATCACATGATATTTCTTCTCAAAGCAGGCGATACTGTTGCTAGTTTGCACGACACTTGACCAGAATTGTGTGAAATGTGCATTTTTGGGTCTGTTTGATCAAAATTTTCAGTTTGAGGGTTGATGTTTTCGATCTCAATCATAATATCAGTAGAAATTTGACAGGTTTGCAAATAGTAAAGGATCAAACATGTCTTAAGACACTTGAAACAAGGGAAAAAACAACCTTGCAAAGACAAACACTTGTGATATCAAAATAGAAAAGCACCCTAGGAATACTACAGATTGTTTGAATGTTCAAGAACATTAACACTGGCATTACATAATCGAAGACACTTCAAGCAATATCTATCCTAGAAAGTCAAGGCTCAATACTTAACAACTTGGCCCACACTTGATGCTCCCTTGCCTCACACAAAGTGGTTGCCCACAATAGATATTGGCTTTGTCATGGAAGTGCCAAAGACACAACCAAAGGAACACATATGGTGAGTAATCTTGGGGTGATCCGGGTTATTACACTTGGATCAATCCTTTCACCAAGAAGCTAAGAGGAAAAATAGGGTGGCCTCTAACTATGGTTCTTAATAAGGGCTTCCATTTGTAGTACCCCTCTTGCTCCTCAAAAAGGACTGGGACCTCGTGGCCTCAAGAGTACCTTAAGCATTCTTGCCCAATACTTTCCTCATGGTCAAAATCCCACAAGTACTCACATCAAGCGAAGACAAGCACTACGTCTACCAAAGTTTTGTGTCCTTGATAGCCTTGAGTTTATAGTGGGTCAGAATAGCCGGCAATAAGCTTGTCCCCACTTGGGTCGTTCCTCTTGATTACTCAAGAGCAGGCTTGCTAAAGGATTCTAACAATCTAAACAAAATTGGATCAACTTATGAGGTTCAAAGATTTTGTTTCACCACAAGGGTGAAGAACATACTCCTTTATCTCAAAGCTTTCTCCCAAACACACCAAGAAGAGGTTCAATTACCCTCTTGCTTCCAAAATTCTAAGATGGGTCAAGATTTTCTAGTTCACCACAAGGATGAAGAGCATACTTCTCCTATCACCTCAAAATTTCTTCCACAAGATATTAAGTGCTTATGAAATGAAACAACTAGTATATGCCACACTCAATAAAGAAAGCAATTTAAACAAGCACTTGATTTGATCTTTATGCTTAGAGAAGCCTTGAAAAAACTATTAGTAGCCCTTTTTTTTGCATGCAATATGGCAAAGCTAATGCACCTACAACCACAACTTGTTAGGCCAACAAGGTTAGGACAATCCAAAATCTAATTAACTCTAAAAATTAAGCAATCCACTATCAAAAGTATTTAAAGCACTAAAGGTGGAACACTTAACTCTTCAAATAAATGTGAAGTGAGTCCAAAAAGTGGAACATTTAACTCTTCACACAAACTCAAATCAAGTCAACACCTTAGACATCTAATGACATCAAGAAAGCATAAATGGGAGAACTTTGTGGAACACTTAACGCTCTTTTCAAGTAGACCCCTCCCCTATGTATGAATGTTGACCTTGCATCCAAAGGGCGGAAATGAGGGGTGATTAGAAATAAGTGAGTCCAACAACCCAATGTAGCCAACATGATCAATCAAAAGTACTCTTCAAGTGAGTGTGAAGTGAGTCCAAAAAAGTGGAACATTTAACTCCTCACACAAACTCAAGGTGAGTCCACACCTTAGAAAACTAATGAGATCAAGAAAGCATAAAAAGGGGGAAACTTTGTGGAACACTTAATGCTCTTTTCAAGTAGACCCCTCCCCTATGTATGAATGCTGACCTTGCATCCAAAGGGTGAAAATGAGGGGCGATTAGAAATAAGCAAGTACAACTACCCAATTTAGCTAACAAGATCAATCAAAAGTACTCTAAAGTTGCTTATCAATACTACTCACAAATGAAAAAGGGTTGAATCAATGGAATATTTAACTTTCCAAGAAAACATAGAGTGAGTCCACAAAGTGGTGCATTTAACTCCCTATGTAAACAAGGAATGAATCCATGCCCCCAATCACTCAATGAGATATTTGATATTGGAAACCAAGGAGCATTCACTTACACAAACTTGTAAAAACAAATCTATGTTCTTTCATTCACCATTAAGAGCATAAAAGAGATGTGCCTATGAAAGCAAGTAAACATTCAAGCCAAACACATGAGAGGTTCTTTTAGATCCAAAATCCAAATGAAGGTGCAAGAACTAAGTACAACTATGCAAATTAATTCTGTCTAAGTGCAGGAAATAGAAACAACAAGCTAACTAAATCAAGATTCGGCCAAAGAACCTCAAAAAGGCTCACTATCGGGTACAAAAATAGACTGTAGACACCAAAATTATTGCACAACACTTCTAAGTGTACTAGAGTGATAATATTAGTCTGAGCGATACTCTTCTCTATACCCAGGCGATACTTCATCCGAGACCAGGCGACAGTTCCTGAAACAGGTGAGCGATACTTCTGACAGGCAAAGTATAGCTCATGTATATAGAGAAATATTGCGCGATATTCCTAGAATTATCATGGGATACTTTGAGATAGAAAACCTAGAGACCGCGAATAATGTCCAAAAATCACCGAAAATATGACGGAAATGCAAAATTTAAAGGACAAAGCTAATCTACTCTTCCCCACGGTGGGTGCCAGAAATGTACACACAAAGGTAGTGCACTTCTATGAATCCTTGCAATCAAGAACACTCAAGAATGAGGTCTCAAAAATCGATCCATAGCTCTCTATATATGGAGTTGCAAGATTGTAAAATTGCTCTCAGTTAGAGCTATTAAGCTAATGACCTTACTAGTCAACCACACAATGAGAGATTCAAAAGAAGACAAAGACAAGAATGCCAATATCCCCAAGAATCACTATGAAATGAAAATGCAAGAAAGCTAAGAATGAAGATGAAAAATAATCTATGAAAATGAAAGTACAATGCAACTAAACTATGAAAGGAAAGAACAAGTGTTACAAATCCTTCCTATTTAAACTATGTGAGATTAATCTATAGCATAAAGAAAGTCTATACTAAGAATGCCATGATTATGCAACTATGAAAGCAAGAAAGGAAGCTAAATGAAATGCAACAACAATTTCTTCAAAGCTTGAATGCAAGAATGTCTTCAAAGAGCTCCAAATGACCTAGAAAACTTGCATCATAACATTAGCATAAAAGAGATGGATATGCAAATGAGGAAGAGAGCTCTTCTTTTATAGGAGATGAGGAGAAATCGACCATGGAGATTAAGAGGCAAAATACTTAATCAATGGTGGAGCATCAAAGAGGAGCAATCCATGTGCACAAATATCCTCCAATGAGAAAATAAGAGTTGACTTTTGTGTCCATATGAGATAAAAAGTGCTTTTTCCCTTTTTTATAAAATATGAATAATGCTTTATTTGTGCAACTTAGGATAAGAGGAAAAGTGGGGGCTTTTTATTTATTAAAAGGGGAGGAAATATTTCTTTTAAATAAATAAAAACTTAGGATAAAATGGTTAGCCCAAGGCAAATAATAAAAAATGATAAAATAGGATTTGATCAAGGAAATTGATATAATTGATAAAATGCTGATTTTTGAAAATATTGATTCAGGAATTTGATAATTTGCAAGAATGGGGCCCAAAGTCTAGGCAACCATTTTAGGGTGCATACAATACTTAGTCTTCCTTGGTTCACTTCCATGAAATTTGTAGTCTCTCTTATTAATAAGTGCTGTAAATTTTCTCATGATGGCGAAATCATCAAAATTAATCATAGTCTCTATCATCCTTTAGTGTGTCGAGGGAACTTTGACCTTGAATTATTTTAGCCTTCCATGTGTCAACCAATATTCAAACCTCACAAATATAGTCTTTTCCTATCCTATCATAGATTCAAAATCCACAAGATCTGTAAGCTTAGAAATCCTAAGATTGTTCCATATCCTTTCCCTAGACCCAGACTTCTTCTTACACCTTCTACACCACCTATTTATGTTCTTTTTTTCTACCTTCTACATTGTATACATGTTCTATAGATGTTATCTCTCAACATAGTGTAGTTTCTTTTGTTCTTTCCCCTAAAGATTAAAAGCACTCGATGTTGATTGATCCTAAACTAAGTCAAATTTCAAGAAAAACCAAATGAAACTTTTGTGCTTGTGATCACTACCATAAAAATTGTGATAGAGTCCATGAGCGTGTTTTCCAAATCCTTTCCTCCCCTAAGACATCTATTGATGCCTTTATTCTCTTTGACCAACCTATGTGTAGCCCAATGGAGGAAGTAAATTTGGAAAAGATGAAATTGAAAAAATATGATAATTATATTTATATTTTAGATTATGTGACAATTAATTTGGATGAGGAAGATACTCTTTATGATGATGTTTTCAATGTTTATAATGAAAATGATAATGTTCATTCTAGTGATTTTGATGACATGTATGAGCTTATTGATGTTAATCATGATTTACCAACTACATTTGCAAATGAATTATCTCTTAGTCCTAGTGAAAAACAAAGTGATCCATCTTCACATCATGGTCCTCATTTGGATCTAGCTATTGTTCCATCTTTTGTGCTTGATTTTTATCCTCTTGTGTGTTTCCCACCTTCCCTAAACAATGTAGATCGAGATGGGGGGGGGGGCATGAGGGCGATATTCTTGACTAGCTCCTCTTGTGTTGTGGATTTTTTTTGTTTTCCTATTGTGATGTGCTTCCCCTATGATGTGCTACTTGTTATATGTTTTGTTTATATTTCTTTAGATAACCCCTTTTTCCTCCATTGGCGCAAGGTGATAAAAGAATAGACCTGTTGTGACATTCCTCTACTTGTATCTCACTTTTATATGTTGTTACCTGTTATATTATGTAGGTGATATTGTTCATAAATATACCTTTGTGTTTTTGATTGAGGATGATGAAAAAAGGTAGCTACGTATTCTTTCTGGTCTCCGTGATGTTGGCCCAAAAAAACTCTTCATATATCTTCATGTTATTCTTCCATTGTTCTTGTAGTTCTACTACCTTTAGGGAATGACAAAATTTCATTTTTGATATGATTTTAATATACATGATTTATCATATGACAATACTAACCCTAGAGTTGGTAGATGCCTTTCATTCTCTATTTTGTTATATGTTTAATTTCCCTTGGTCTGTTCTCATTTGGGGGAATATCATAGTGGAAATATCTCTTGTGGGTGCACCATTAAATCTGTTACTCCTATTAAGGTATTTGCAATCACTTTAATGTGGGGGAATACACTTTGCTCCTTATTTCACACACACACACACACACACACACACACACACACCAATTCAATGCAATCTCCCATGAGATGGATAAGGAGATCATTATTTCCTTGTTTTCATCTTTACATTATCATGCCTTTGTGCATTATTCAGTGGATCCTTAGAATGATCTTCTTTTCCTAGATCCCTTTGGAGACAATTCTTTCCTTAGGACCGATCTTACTTTCTAAGATCCCTTTAGAGACAATACTTTCCTTAAGATTGATCTTCCTTTTCAGAATCCTTTAATGCAGACAATGCTTTCCTTAAGGACTGGTACGCTTTGTCTTGATGGGTTGACTAGAATAACAAAAATTGGTAGACTATCAATGCCATATTTTATAATAATTATTTATCTTTGCATGATCCATAGTAAGGAAATACCTTAGTAGGATACTCTCTCTCTCTCTCTCTCTAGAGATGCCTCTTTTATCTTGGTTTTGGATTTGATGAAGAATTAAGTCACTTGGGGGCTTGATGTTTCTTTGTATTCTTGACCTTGATAGTGTACATGTTAGGAGTGTACAACCTCCCAGATAAAGTGCACAGAGTACATAGGTACATGCCGCCAGATCTTCTAGGGCTTATTCAACACCTCCTAAGATAGGTTGCCAATAATAGTTTTGATAGAAGCATTCTTGGGGTCAAAAGAGTGGTTGCAATGCAAGTACGTCAAGATCTAGAGACCACAGTTGGTACCATGGTAGGTAAGCCCAACATGGGTAGTCATCTCAGAGTGTGAAGTCAAGTTCTAGTAGGGATTACTAGTAGTCTTCAGTCTAGCATGTCTCTAATATGCTACAACTATAGTGTTGGGGCATGTTTTACTTGTGGTCAACATAGTTATAAGGCATATCAATTTCCTTAGAGGGATGTTCTAGGAGCAAGTTAGAGGCCAATTACTTTTAATCCTATAGTAGGGGAGGTAGGTAGATCCCATAGGGTATTTATGATGGTTGATAAATATCATATTAAGCAACAAGGAACTGTTGTTGAGATTGAAGTTGGGTTAGGTGATATATCTACCTTTATTTTATTTGATTCTAGTGCTTCCAATTCCTTTATTTCCCATTTTCTTATGGAGAGATGTGGGCTAGTGGCAACACAATAGTTTGATAGTTGGTAGGTTGAGTTGGCCACATGTTCTATAGTGGTGGTGTACTCCCCCATTTGTGGTTGTGTCTTGGATTTAGGTATCTTTACCACAACTATCGATCTTCACATCCTACCCTTGGGTTCTTATGGCATTATTTTGGCTATGGATTGGTTAGCTTCCCACCAAGCATGCATAGATTTCTGGTGCAAAGTTTCTATAGTGTAGAAGAAGGACAAATCTCTTTGATTATACATTGACTATTGAAATTTGAACAAGGTGATGCTAAAAAAATGTCATCTCTTGCCAAGGATTGATGATTTGTTTGATCAAATGAAGGGTTTTTGAGTGTTCTTGAAGATAGACCTCAAGTTATGGAATCACCAGCTTTTCATTCATGAGACTGACATTCATCCAACTAAGCTCTACGCCCATAATATATGTGTTTGTGAATGACTCCATAGTGAGCCTTAAAACCTGTACCCTTTGGGTTGAACAATGCACCATCGATGTTCATGATTTTTATGAATAGAGTGTTTTGCGCAAAGTTCTAGGGTACTTATAGTTTCTTCTATTTTTTCATTAGAGTAATTCCCCCTCAACCTTTTCTACCTAGTTTGAGATGTTGAATACTTTTGGCCTTCGTATTTATATTTTTGTGGGTCTAGCAGAAGAACCTTTTAACTATTACTAGTTTGAGCTCCTTAAGTCATGTTTTTCACTAGCCCCTCTTGGTCTGACCACCTGTTAGACTAGTTGTACCCATGACCATTTACTTGGATTTAAACCCTAGCTCCAACATGACATGTAGTCTACTAAAATTTATTCATGCTTGTGTGATTAGATGAACATTATAATGATGGAAATAGGGCAACAAACAACTGGGGAGGGAGGGGTGAATCAGTTTTCACACAAACTTGAAAAAATTAAACCTGAATCTCAGATATGATAATTAAACATACACGAATAGGTCCACAACAGATCAAGAACACATAACACCAAGATTTTTTTCATGGAAATCTGGGTAAGGGAAAAAATACTGTGGGAATGAACCCACAAGATAAGTATACTCTGTTAAGAGTATTGTACCCTTTTAGGAGTATTACAATGGGAATGCACATGCATTTATGAATAATTACTAGATCTCACTATTCAAACTACAAAGGCTTATAGACACATTTCCTAGAGCTCATTGCTCAAAATAAAAAAGCTTACTGCCCAAGGAAGGCTCACTGCCTTACATAAAATTTGTATTACATCCACAAATCATGAACTATACAATAGCATCTTCATCATGCATGGATCAGTTCCATTAAAGCACAAATACAAATTTCTTTTGCACACTTGTTCATTTCCTTCAAAAGATATATACCTTTATCTCACTCACACATCCACTCATCCACACAATCCACACACATGAATACAATATATTTACATTCATTTATACAAGTTATCAATCTTGGAAAAAATCAACAAGGTCATCCCAACACTCACCACTTAATTAAAAAAATATATGTGATATTGCTATCAGGATTCAACTATGTAGTTTTTGGAGTCAAACTTATTGACCCATGTTTCATGAGTAGTGGTTAATACAAACCCATCTCTCATGAGAATTAATGGAACACTTAGCACTCATTGGATCTAGGTGATGCTCTCACAAAGGTGAAGCATCGAGACTTCTTGGGAGGTCACCCATCCCAGTACTACTCCAGCTTGAGTGCACTTAACTAAATAGTTTCCTCCATTTTTAAAACCACTTTGCTTAAAAACCCATTTGAAAAACCTTCACCAAGTGTTGTGCCTTATGAATCATTCATTAGAAATCCCCTTAATCTCATCAATTGATAAGTAGGAGATATTTTACACAACAAGTCAAATTGTGATATTGTTATAAGGATTCAACTGTGTAGTTTTTTGAGTCAAACTTATTGACCCATGTTTCATGAGTAGTGGTTGACACAAACCCATCTCTCATGAGAATGAATGGAACACTTAGCACTCATTGGATCTAGGTGATTCTCACAAAGGTGAAGCATCAAGACTTCCTGAGAGGTCACCCATCCTAGTACTACTCCAACTCGAGCACACTTAACTATAGAATTTCCTCCATGTTTAAACCCACTCTTCTTGCAACCCCATTTGAAAAATCTTCACCAAGTATTGTGGCTTATGAACCAATCATTAGAAAGCCCCTTAAACTCATCACGAAAACCCTCAAACCAGTTGTTGTTCGGAGATGGGCCCAAGTTCACACATGGGAAAACCCTATGGTTTTGGGTATTGTTGTCCTATCTCTTGATTTGGTTTTGGGGGATTTTTGAGTTCTTGTATCCTTTGATGTCAGTCTCATTTATATGGTTATGAGGGGTGTAGGAATTAAGATACTCTCTCTCTCTCTCTCTCTCTCTCTCTCTCTCTCTCTCTCTCTCTCTCTCTCTCTCTCTCTCTCTCTCCATGTGTTAATCATGTATAAAAAGTATGCATATATGGGTGCATATGTATATGCATACCTTTATATATTGAGTTATTAATGTGTTTGTAGTTGTGCTCCTATGAGTGTATTAGTTATGATCGCGATTCTATGTATTTTGATGCATAATATGGCTTTAGATAAATAAAATAATTCAAAGTGAATAAAATAAATAAATACAATAAGACTAATCACCTACTCCTATATTTACTCCTTTATTTCTCTTTCATAGACTCTCTCTCTCATGACTTGTTAGTGTAGGGAGTTGGGGTGGAACTCAGACCTCCTGTTTGTGAGGGGTCCCAAGTACAATTGGGTTAGTAACTTCCTTAAGAAGTATACCCGAACATATCATATTTATATAAGAGTTAGTTGTTATTCATTATAATATTAATAAAACTATATAAGTGGAGTTAAATAATTTAATTAGTCTTGATAGGGGTAAGTTAGTATGGGAAGGGTAGGTAAAAGTTAGTTACCTAAGGGGTAAAACTAACTATTGGTTAAATTCTTATTAGAATACTTATTTAATAAAGTAGGTAAGGACGTTGCTTTACGAGAAGTAATGCCCTCAACCTTTGGAACTACCTAGAGGTTTATAAATAGGGAGAAATTCTTGAGCATAGGGGGATGTGTTTTTTGGAGGTTGGAAAGAAGGATTGCTCAGGAAGTTGCATAAGGATTGGGAGAAGGATAGGCTTAGGAAGGTGCTTTTATCAGTCTAGGGACCTCTGTCACATGAATCCAAGTAGGCTTTAAATCCCAGAAAAGCCTTCACCGTGTCTATGTTTTCTTATCTGACTGATAAGGTTGTTTGTGCTACATAGATCTTTTACTGTATGTTTTGATTCTCACATTAAAGTTAAAAATTTATTAAGGAAAAAACCTTAGCAATGATCTTTGAAATATAGGTGAACGCATAAAGTTTAGGAATGGGATTTAAATTAATACCTGACAATTATTTAAATAATCTTGATACGAGAGAGAAAGTTTTAAAATATTGAATATTATAGGAAAGAGAAAGTTGTGTGTACTTTTAGAATTAAGAGTTGAAAATAAATGCATAGGTTGGATAGGAATGCGATTAAATTAAAAATTTAATGCTGAAATAATAATGTTATTAAATTTTAAAGTTTATTTTAATAATGTTTAAAGTTCATTTTCATAATGTTATTAAATCTTAAAGTTTATTTTAATAATGTTATTAAAATTTTAAAGTTTATTTTTATAGTGCTATTAAATTTTAAAGTTTGTTTTAATATTTTTATTAAATATTAATGTTATGTAATAATGTTATTAAGTTTTTAAATGTTATTAATTTTAAAAATATTTCTTAAAAAATAAAATTATATATACTATTTTTATTTTTAAAAATAAAGTTAAGTGGACGGGGGGGGGGGCATCCCCCGTCCCCACCACATGGCTCCACCTAGGGAGTCACGCGGTAAAGTGAAGAAAGTAAATTATATTATATTCTATTTTAACCTAATAAAATTTTAATAATTTAAATATTAAGAAAATAAAATATAATATATATTTTGTTTTAATATAATAAGATTTTTAGGTATTAAAAAATGATTTATTTAAAATTCTTAAATTTTGTTCATTTTGTTTAAACTTGCCAATTTTAATTTGTTTAATTATATTATTGAGTTTTATATAGTTGAGAATTTAACAAAGACTAATAACTTAGTTTCCTAATTAGGAACTAGTACATTAAACTTGGACTAATCTAATATATATTTGATTTACACATTTAATTAAGGTTTGTGGCTTAATGGTTGATTAGATATGTTTTAAATTTTATTAAATTTGGATTCAAGTTGTAATTTAATTAAATTTAGTCTTGTACTTAATTGGAAATCTACTATGGGGATCATGATGATTAGATTGGATAGTTGTTAATTTTCTATCTTATGGCTATTTTGGGGTCATTAAGATAGTTTTACTTTGTTGTATGCCAATCATTGTCTTAAGGGCTAGGGTTTGTCCTAGTGGTATGGACCCTAGGGAAACCCTTAAAGAAACCCTAAGGGATGGATTCCTATCATAAAAACCTTAACCCTATATGACCTATTTTGTTGAGTAGGGTTCCTAGGTTCCCTGGGTGAGTGGCTCACCGCAAGATCCAGGAGGAGGAGGCCAAAAGGATAACCTTTGGTTGGGTTTGGAAATAAGAAAACATAATCTAATTTAAAACTGGTTAGGATTTGGGTAAGGGTTTAATTAAAATTTTAATAAGATAAAAGATTGGTTAAAGGCCCACATAAATCCTATTGGAGTACTAGGGTCATTGTAGCTACTGGGGTAGAACACATGAGGGCACTAGAGTACATGACTGCTAGGAAGGATCCCAACACATAGGAATATGTGATGACACTCACCTAGTCAGCTTCCTAGGGAATTCCTCTCGTATACCCTTGTCTTGTGTTGCTTTGTTTCCTTTTAGTGATGTTTCTATTTGGGGTTGGTTATTCCTCTACTATAGACTTCTCTAGTTCCCTGTGTGAATAATGGTTCTATCTCCTAGCATGGGGGAGTGGACCTTTGTATATCCACATGGTTGGGTGGTGATTATTGTGTGTGAGTGATTTACACCTTCATGAAATAACAAGATTTAAAAGACAATTACACTATTCAAAGCAAACTAATCTAAATAATGCACAATTAATCTAAATATCTCATGGATCTCTAAAATAAAGTGGTAAATGAGGCTCTCAGTTATGATCCTCACTAGTGACACTCTAAAGATGAGAATTAAGCTATATGATATGCAAATTTAGATCTATTCTATCAAATTCTAGCTCTATTTGATGAACAATCTACTATGATCAAAGCAATTTAAGCTAATTAGCAATGAAAAATGATAAGTGAGTGATGTGGATGCAAATTGCAAGAGCTTTGCTGCAATTCAAAGATATGGAGTGGATCCTTAATGCCTCAAAATGCTTTCTACTTATAGGATTTTTCCAAGGGTAGGGGGTAGAGTGAGATAACCATGGTTATGCTTGGGTAAGGTCAATTGGCTTTGCTTTGTCCATAAATGGGGGGACAAGGAGGGGACAATCATTTAAATGGTTTCAAAAGGCTGGACCATTTCAACAAAAGTGAGTGATTTGTGTCCATTTTGTCTCCTTTTTGCTTTGTTGAGGGAAATTAGTATTTATTAATTAATTAAAGTAATTAAATTTAGCCATGAAAAGTAAGATGTTCATTTTGATTTTTGCTTTCAACAACTATGTCATTAATTGAATTTAATCAATTTCGTAGTGTTTTTCCCCTTTTCAAGCTTTATTTAATCATTTAATCATTTAATTGAATTTTCCTTTGATTTGAATTGCCTTTGTTCCATTTATTGATTTTTCATGCTATTTTGATGGTTTGATTGCACCTTTTGATTGATTTAAGCCTTTTGCCAATTTTTTGTGTCTACAAATGCCCCTCTTTGGATTGATGTGCAAAGAACACTGATTCAAAGATTCCCTTAGTATGATGATCTAATTCTGTTCAAGTTCTGTGATTCCTTGATACCTCTGATAGTTGGTACGATGATATGATACTGTCTCTGATAGTGATATGCTGCCTGATATGATATGATAAACTGATCTGATACTGATTTGCCTCCTGATATGAAACTGATATGATATGATACTGATATGATAACCTGATATAATATGCCCCACTGATAAATGTTTTTGATGCGATGCCAATTTGATACTCTGATGCCCCCTCAGAAATAAAACATATTGAGTCCTTGATTTGAAAGATTTTGATTGATTGGAATATGTTTTCATTTCTGAAAAATATTGATGATATGCCATGACTTGCAATTTTTCATATCCAAGATAGATAGGTCTGTTGTAGCTAAGCAAAACAAGTGATTACAATAACAGGATAATAGTACCAATGAATGTGATTTGTCAATCTGATAGGATAGTGAAACTGATATGGGATAACTAATCAGTGTGAAAACTGATACAGTTGATAGGATTGATCTTGATCAGTGTGAAAATTGATATGGGATCTTGATAGGATAAATCAATCAGTGTGAAAACCGATATGGGATCCTGATAGGATAAATCAATCAGTGTGAAAATCGATATGATTTGATACTGCTGCTTCATTCTCAGGACACAGAGACACGAACAAATGGTATGGGGTGTGATTGCTTGATACTTTGATAGGATTGATTGATGTAAAATGATTCACCGATATAAAATACTGATATGATTCCCTTAATTTGCAAAACAGGCACATTTCTGTAAATGATATATATATGGTCCCTAACTTCTTGGATATTTAGACTTAAGTCATGAGTTGACCCAGCTAGAGTACATGTTATTGAGATGATTGATTATGGAGCTCCTTCAGTTTGTTGATATTATATCATGTTTTAGTTATTGATCAGGACTTGGATGTATCACTTTGATGACATTGTATCTTTGATTAGATAGACTTCATGGATCTTTGATGTTATGGACACTTATTTGATTTATGGACTTTCCTTGATTCTTGATTGAACCCCCCCATTTGATGATTGATCAAGATTTTGATTGAATAAACCCCCTTGTCCTTGGAAAAATACTACAAGTAATCAGCATATGCAATTAATCTAACATGATAATGCAATTAACGGTCCATGATAATGTAATGCAATGCAGCTAAGTGTCACTAGCTTTTAGCAAATAAATGCCTTGAGGATAAATTTTCATCATTGAGCACTTGGGACCAAAAAGTCGATACAATCACCACTGCCCACTGACATGATGATATGAATATTGCTTTTTATTGCTCATATGGTAACCTCCATTTTGCTTTCCCATCGGTCTCGTCGATATGACTATCACTGATTACAAACAATCATGAGAGTACGAATACCGATTTTGTCAGATTCTATGTTGCAAGTGGATTTTGGCATTTAGATACGAAGAATCTAAATATCCAAGGTATCCTGTTGCGTAAACAAACAAAAGTTAACTCATTGTTTTATAAGATAATCCTCGATGGTTCTTTGATGACCATGTCTTTAGATGAATTCTCATAAGGCAATGAATCTTCCTCCAAACATTCACTTCATAGTCAAGAAAAATATCATGTCTCCATCATTGCCAATCTAGTTGAAACATCATTGATTAGCTAAAAAGACTTGATACAAATTGAATTAATGTAAGTAAATAGATTTTTAACCAACTTTTCAAAAGAATCTATCTAGGTGTTTTGCATTGTTTTCTGATCTTCAAATAATATTTCCAAGTGTTTTGATCATGGAATGATGTTTGATTTTTAATCCTGAGTAATAAGTCAATTTAGGCTCAAGGAATTGTTGTGGTAATCAACTTCTTGGTTAGTAAACAATGATATCAATCAAAGGTTTACAAAAATCTGATCTCTCTTCTAAAAATGTTGATCCCTTTCTGCTTGTGACTGAATGTTGCTCGTTTGAATCCTTTTTGAGGTACCCACTTTTCGATCTATTTTGTGCTGCCCCCAAGTGTTTGATGTATCAGTTTTGACAACTTTGGGCAATGCAAAGGATGATGCTAAAAATGTTATTATGACTATGTACAAATGATAGATGCAATGAAGGTTTGGACAAATGGGATGATGAGATGCATTATGTACACATGTGACTAGGAAAGAAATGACTTAAGGAAACCAAAAGTGCTTGTTGCCAAGTTTTCACCTTTGGGTGCTTTTTTTTTTTTTTTTTTTTTGCTACCGAGGCGCCTATTGCTAGGTTTTCACCAAGGCACTTTTTTCTTTTTCATTTTTTTTTTGTGTTTTTCATTTTTTTTAAAATTTTTTTTATTTTTATTTTTTAATCACCTTGGCGCCTATTGCTAGGTTTTCACCAAGAGATAGTTTTTCAAATGTTTTTGCTTTCTTAATGCTCAATTTTCCACTGTTTTTGATCTTTCTTCCTTTCCAATGTTTTTGGATTTTCCATTTTCAAATATTTTTGTATTTTCAAGATCCCTTTTCAACTATGTACAATAATTATGATGCTCTCTCATCTGATACTCTGTATACTCTTTCATCTGCTTTAGGTGTAGAACCTCATCAAATGAATGCTATTTATGGGTTCTTGTAACTCTTCACCATTACAATCTGATAACTTATATGTTCCAGTTCCAAAGGATGACACTATCACAAATGGGCCTATCCAATTAGCTTCCCACTTTCCTTTCTTTTCCCTTTCAGCTTGATTTTTGGGATTTTCTCTTAATACCAAGTCTCCTACTTGAAAAGTTCTTGGTTTGATGTGTTTGTTGTAATTCCGTGAAATCCTATTTTGATAAACTCTTAAATGCTCATAAGCTTGAGTCTGGTGTTCCTCTAACAATTCCAATTGTTGCAGTCTGGCAACCCTATAATCCTCATCAGTGATCAATCCTCTTAATAAAACCCGTAGAACTGCTTCGGCTCCATAGACTAAAGAGAATGGGGTGGCTCCTGTAGGTGTTCTGATACTAGTTCTATAAGCCCATAGTACGGGATTTATTTGCACGTGCCAATCTCTTCCTGATTTGTTAACTGATCTTTTTAATATCTTGAGGATATTTTTGTTCGTTGCTTCAGCTTGGCCATTGCCTTGTGGATAATAAATGGATGACGAATGATGTGTAATGTGGAATGTCATGCAAAGTTCATCAATATCCTAATTTTTGAATTGTTTCCCATTATCCCTGATAATGGCATGTGGAATACCATAGCGGCAAATTATGTGGTTCAATATGAACATTGAAATTTGTTTGCCGGTTGCTGTTGTTAATGGAACTGCTTCCACCCATTTGGTGAAGTATTCTATTGCTGTGATGATATACTTGTGTTTGTTTGAAGATGGAGGATGTATGATTCCAATCAAGTCAAAACCCCGTTGATAAAAGGGCCATGGTGTAATGAATGGGTGTAGTTCTAGAGCCGGTGCATGTATCATGTTACCATGATATTGACATTTGTTGCATGTCTTCACAAATTGACAAGCATCCTTTTCTAATGTTGTCCAAAAGTACCCTAAATGAAGGATTTTCTTAGCTAGATTAAGACCGCTTGAGTGTGACCCGCAAATGCCTTCGTGGACCTCGCGTAAAGCTAACTTAGACTCTTCTTCCTCTAAACATCTAAGTAACGTTCCATCAAGACCCTTACGATACAATGTGTCTGAAAGGATTAGGTAACGGGTGGCTTGGCGTATGAAGTTACATTTTTGGGCATGAGTTTGGTCTACGGGGAGTACTTGGTCTTTAAGGTAAGTATAGATGGGTCCATAACAAGGAGAGTCATGTCCATGTAAAAGAGAAACAATTTGGGTGTCAGGAAGGTTGAATGCCAGTTTTACCAACTCTTCCACCAAGAACTCATACTTCTCATTTTGATCTGGTTTTTGTAATAAGGAAGCCAAGGTAGCCATGGCATCTGCTGCTCTATTCTTTTCTCTTGGAATCTGTTCAAATGTGATCAAAGAAAAGTACTTCTTCCATCCATCAATCAAGGTTTTATATTTCATCAATTTTATATCTTTGGTATTGTATTCATTATTAACCTGATTGATTATGAGTTGGGAATCCCCATACACTTGTAATTTTTCAATATTCCATTCCAAAGCCATTTTGATGCCAATGACTAATGCCTCATATTCTGCTATGTTATTGGTGCATGAAAATAAGAGTTTATAGGACTTTGGAATGGTGTACCCTTGAGGGGTAACCAATAATATACCTGCTCCAGAACCTCCTTGTGTATAAGATCCATCAAAATATAATTTCCATGTCTTTGCTTCTATGTTGACAATTGCTGCATTTGGAAATTCAATTTGAATGGTTTGTGTAGACTCCATTGGGTTATCTGCTAAGTGATCTGCTATCACTTGTCCTTTAATTGCTCTTCTATCAACATATTCAATGTCAAATTCACTTAGGATCATGACCCATTTTGCTATTCTACCTGTTAAGGCAGTTTTACTTAGCAAGTATTTGAGAGGATCAATCTTGGCAATTAATTTGATCTTATGCATCAACATATAATGTCTTAGTTTTTGAGATGCAAAGACCATTGCTAGACATGCTCTTTCCATGAATGAATAATTTAGTTCATATTTTATTAAGGTTCTACTAAGATAGTAGATTGCCCTTTCTTTTCCTTGCTCATCTTCTTGTGCCAACAATATGCCTAGAGACCTTTCTGTGGCTGATATGTATAACAACAGTTCTTTTCCCTTGATAGGTGACATAAGAATAGGTGGGTTTATCAAATAAGTCTTCAAAATAGCGAAGGCCTTATCACATTCTTCATCCCACATAAATGTAGTGTCCTTGTGTAGCAATCTGGTGAAGGAGTGACACTTTTCTGCTAATTGAGATATAAATCTCCTTATTGATTGAATCTTTCCTTGTAGTGACCTCATTTGGCTAATGTTTCTTGGAATCTCCATCTCTAGAATGGCTTGTACTTTTTTAGGATCAACTTCAATTCCTTTTGTTGACACTATATAACCCAATAGCTTGCCGGATTGGACACCAAAGGCACACTTCTTTGGGTTTAATCTAACTTTGAATTGTTCTAACCGAATGAATATTTTTCTTAGGATTTGTAAATGTTCTTCTCTTTTGTGGGACTTTGCTAGAATTTCATCCACATAATCTTCTAAGAAAGTGTGCATCATGTCGTGGAAAATAGTTGTCATGGCCCTTTGATATGTAGCCCCAGCATTTTTAAGACCAAAGGGCATGCCATTCCAACAAAAAGTACCCCAAGGGAAAGTAAATGCTATCTTTTCTTGGTCTTCGGGAGCAATCTTTATTTGATTGTAGCCACTAAATCCATCCATTAATGAGTACATTGCGTGACCTACTGTCAGATCCACTATGGTATCTATGCTTGGCAATGGGAAGTCATCTTTGGGACATGCAAGATTTAAATCTCTGAAATCCGTACACACACGGATAGATTTATCATGCTTAGTAACCAACACAATGTTAGAGATCCAATCAACATATGCTATTGTTCTTATGAATCCCACCTTTAACAATTTTTCCAATTCTGCCTTGACTAGGAGAGCCACATGTGGGTGCATTTTCCTTAGTTTTTGCTTCACAGGTTTAACTCTGGGTCTAACATTCAAATGGTGCATTATGAAATCAGGATCCAGTCCGGGCATGTCGGCATATGACCATGCAAAATTCACTTGTTGTTCTTGGAAGAATTTGATAAAGTCCTCTCTTTCAAGAGATGTAAGTGATGTAGCCAAGTGTATGAACTTTGGATCTACTTCCGTACCAATGTTAACTTTTTCTATTGGTTCTATAAGAATAGATGACCTTTCTTCCTCATGTTCAGACAAAGTATCCAATCTCTCTTCCTTTGGTGCCATAGTTGGGTTTTCACCAAAAGAAACATCTTTTATTTTCATTATTTTTGGTTCTAATGGTGCCACAGTTGGGTTTTCACCAATAGAACTTCTCATTTTTTAATTTTTTAATTTTTTTCTTTTGACTAAGAGATTGGACACTTGCTATTGTCATTATGTCTGCATTGAGTTCATTGGTGAAAGAGGGTTCAACCGCATTGAGGTATTGGTTTGTTGCTTGGTCATTTGGGAAGTAAAGTAAGTCATTTGGTTCGATTTGATCCCAATCAATGAGGTTCGGGTGCATCAAAATTAAGGAATTATTGGGTAAGGTATCATCAATAGGATTTATGGATATGACTTCATTTGAGGGTTCATACATTGTATCGTTTAGATCTATGATGTGCGCTTCCTCAAGATGATCCATGGAAGCAGGGTCAAAGTCCCCTTCGCTCGAATCCTCGTCAACCTCTACGGGAAACAATGTGGGAAAAGCCACAAGTGGGTTAAAACTAACATTTGAATTTCCCTCCTCTGAAGGTGTCCAAAATGTTTTTATCCATGCTCCACTATTAGATGCTTGTTCTATATTAGGCCTTTGAATAGGAGGTTCTTCATTAATTGGAGCTTCTTGTTTTGGGATATTTGCATAAGTATGTATAGCAATGACTTCTTTATCTTGACATGACTCCTTTGATAAAGTATCCCATTCATAATCCCAAGAGTCATCACTATCTCCTTCGGATTCTAATGCATTTATTTGAGGATGAAAATCATGCATTGGACTTGAACTTTCTCCTTTGTATTGGAAACCTACTCTAGATTTTTCATGACTTTCCCTCCAAATAGGTTCAATAGGTTCTAATAACCCTCTATTTCTTTGGCCTAAGGGTCCTCTTCCTTTGTATCCCATCTTTTGTATAATATCAAATCCTTTCCCATATTGTTCGGTTTGTATATTGACATGCTGAATTCTTTCCATGGGTGTGTCTGAGGTATCATCTTCATCATGATAAAGCCATTGAAGGACTTCATCTTCTTCCTTATCCCATGGTTCTTTGCTATCTTCCCTCACAAAAGAAGAATTATACTTATGTGGAAGATGCTCTTTTGATGGTTTACCATGTGATTTGGGAGATATGGGCATGTCAAATAGAGAAACTGAATATTCTCCTACTCCTTTTGAACTAATCTTGCATTGTTTGTCAAATTTGTTCATCGTCTCACTCATGTGTTGGTAATGATCTTCTTTAGCTTGTTCCTTTTCCTCTTTCGTAGGTTTGTAGATCACTGTCTCTAATTTAGGTGCTAAATATGGACTTTCCATTACATTTGGACCCTCGTAGCTCACTTTTTCCTTGCCCTTAGTTGTTTTAGTTGAGCTAACTTGAAGAGGATTTTGTGTATCTTCATTGGTGATTCCATGAATAATTCCCTCATGATTATGTGGAATGTATAATTCATGCAAGGGTTTGAGTGCATTACAATATTGGAATGGATTTGAGTCTCCTCCAACTATGATTTCTTCACCCATGTATGGAAACTTGATGCATTGGTGGTATGTGGATGGGATGGATTGCATCTCATGAATCCATGGTCTTCCCAATAAGATGTTATAAGTTAATTTCATGTCCAACACTTGACACTTGGTTTCCTTCTTGACTGGTCCCACTTGGATGGGCAATACAATCATGCCTTTAGAAGCTCTTTCAGCTTCATCGTAAGATTTTATGGTGATTTTCTTTGTAGGGTCAATGCAAGACTTAGATAAACCTAAGGATTTTACAAGACTTAATGTACAAATGTTAAGACTAGCCCCTCCATCAATAAAGGCTCTTTTGACTCTATGCCTTTCGATCAAAACCTCTATATGTAATGGCAAATTTTGAGGATGAGTTATAGACATGTCATCTTGATCGGAAAATGAAAGACAATGAGGAGCCATGAGATGTCCTACCATATTTTGAAACTTTTCTTCCCCTAAGGTAGTAGAAACATGTGTCTCTTCTAAAGCTTTTTCTAAAATCTCTTTATGATTCGATGACAACTTCAATAACTCTAAGATTGAGATTTGTGTTGGAGTACGTTGCAATTGATCCACCAAACTATAATGCCTTGCTGCTGTAGGAGATTGTTTGACCACAATGTTGGATTGTGGGATATTGGTGTTTTGAGGGACTATCCCTTGTAAAGTCATTCTAGAATTCTGCCCTCTTGTAATGACATTTGTTGCTTCCTTTTGAGATTGTTCATTAATTATTATAGCATTAACAATATGATCATATGATGGCACAAAGTTGAGATTATTGGCACTTTGTTTCTTGCCATTTGGTGACTCACCTTTATCATGTTTGTAAAAAGGTTGTTTGAAGGCCGTATGATCTTCATTATTTTGGGGTCCATCAATGGTGATTATGTTATTATCTATCAAGTCTTGCACCACATTCTTTAATTGTAGACATTCATTTGTAGTGTGTCCCCGAATTCTATGATATTCACAATGATTCTTAGCATCCCACCAGCCCGGCTTGTTGTCTAGTTCATAAGGCTTAATAGTAGGTAATGTAATAACATTGTTAGCCATGAGAGCCTTTAATGCAGTTTCAAGTGATTCTCCCAAGGGTGTAAAGTTTCTTGAAGGAGTGGGCTTCAAATACTTATCATGCTTGCTATTTCGATCCTTGTTTCCTTGATTATTCTTGTTGGCATTGTTGTTATTGTTGGAAGGTGCATTATATGCTTGATTAGTATTGTTCACTTGATTAGGTGTCTTTGTAAGGGAAAATGGAATCACCTTCAAGTTGTTGGATTCCACCACACCATCATTAACAATGCCCTTGTTATTTTTTGCAGCATAACGGCTATTGTTATTGTACCAACCTTTATTTTGATTGTTGTTATTATTGGTATTGTTGTTGTTGGAGTTAGAGTTGTTCTTATTCTCCTTGTACAATTTCAGCTCTCCACTCTTAATCAACACTTCTTCCGTTGTAACTCCGTTATCAATCAAATCTTGGAAGGTTTTAGGACATTGCATCCTTAGTCTATAATTTAATTCACTGCTTAAACCATTAATAAAGATATCCATTTTCTCTTTTTCCGGTACACTTCTTGGATATCTAGCAAATGCAGTCCTCCATCTTTGAAAGAATGTGAGGAAGGCTTCTCCATCTTGTTGCTTCGCGTTACATAACATTATCATTGTGACCTCATGTTTGATGTTATAGGAGTAATGAGTCATGAATTTAGAAGCTAATTCTTCAAAGGTTTTGATGCCGGATGGTAGTTTTGAAAACCAATCCATGGCCATTCCTCCCAAGCTTCTTGGGAATAGTCTCATTAAATAGGTTGTATCATGCATGAATTCAAGACTCAATGCACAAAACCCCCGAAGATGATCATGTGGGTCAGATGTTCCTTCATACCTATCATACTTAGGAAATGTTACATTAATGGGAAAAGGCACCATGACCAAACTCTTATCGAATGGAAAAGGACATAATGTTTCAATAGAGAAAGGCTTAGGAGACCCATTTTGTTTCAACCTATCAATTTCCATTTGTAATGCCTTGAATTGTTCCCTTATTGCTTCCATAGGGTCTTCTACTTCCTTGGGCTTTAGTTGTTCTATGTCAAAATCTTTAGGTAGCTTTACTCCCATTTGTATCAAGTCCATGAAGTATTTTTCTTTATCCATATGCATGGTCTTTTTCATTAGTTCTATGAAATAAGGACATTGTCTTGCCTCTAATGCCTTTTCATCCATGGCTTCTTCCGCAGTTGGGGGTAGGTTTGTATTATGAAGAGGAGGTAAGTTGTTGCCTTGTGAATTTTCTTCTTGGGAATTAGGATCTCTTCCTCCATTATTAGAATTTTCTTGATTGTTGTTAGGACCCATACCCCCATTCATGTTGTTTCCTTGGTTGTTAGGATCAATATTTCCTAAGGTGTCGCTAAACATCTTGTTAGTGTCCTTTACCTTAGCGGGTTTTTCAATCACTCGTGAAGTAATGAAAGTGTCCCCCGGAAATGGGAGCTCTTCTTGTTTGTAGGTCCCATCTGTTTGTAATGTTTTCTTTATAGAGTGTGATCTTGTAAGACCAGGCATGAACAAACTTTAAGGGTATGTTGACTTCTTCTTTTGATAATCTGGTTTTTGGAATAAGGTAAAAGTTTTTGATCAATTTTAAATGGTTTAAAATCTTAATGATGTTTTGATCAAGAACTTTGGAATATCTTGTTTGAAAATATAAAAACAATCTCAACACACACATCAATTTGGTACCATATCCCTAGAATGCTCTAATGTGTGTATTTTTGAACGTTTTCACAGGTTGAAACACAAGAATAGCTTCCACGCAATCTACCTAGCACATAATTGGTTCGTAAACATGGCTCTACTAGGTAGTTTTGCTATTTTACCATTATGTAGTAAGTTTTCCGTTCAAAATGGATCTTAGCCATTCATCCCCCAAGTATGTTAAGGGGCTTCCCACATGCACCGAAGCATGATTTTGCACAATCCATTAAGACAACTAGAGGAAGTTCGAAAGAGCTAAAATCCTTTTGTCATGCACCCCATTAAGGATACACGTGTTTCTTTTTATAGTGGGTCAGATTCTCATGACAAAAGCAAGTGTATCCCACTTTGGGCTATCCCTCTCACTGGCCCTTTTAAGGCAATCTCGGGAGGCGAGCCCACTAAGTTTTAAACATGTTCATTTGAAAGCATGAAAAGTGGATTTGGTAGAGCAAGTTTGGGAATTTGATTCACTCAAAGAGTGAAGAGCATATCCCTATTGCTTTTCCCTTATCCCAAACACTCACAATCAATTTGGTTCTTTTTCAACCCCGTGACAAAGGGGTTCTTAGAATTGAAATGTTTGTTCTTTTCCTTTTATGATTAAACTATGTTTTGAACTTTGAGAATGCCACAATTTAAGGGAAGTTTGCAAGCTTGATGAGAGAAATACCTCAAACGATGCTAGCAAAGGCTAGGTGCATTTTTAAGTAGTAGATTTTCTCATTTTCTCTCCAAATCCTTCCCTTACCTTAGTGAAACGTTCCCTCCACCAGCAAATTAGTCGGCACAAACAAACAAAGTGAGGAGAAACCAAAATCAAAGCTTAGAATGCTACAATTTTGATTATGCTTTTTATTCCTTCTTTTACTTCAATATTTGCAAAATTTTACAAACTTAGGGACTAAACTCCCAATTTAATGATACATATTTATGTTTGTAAGCATTTACAACAGCAATGTATTTAGCATATACCTCTACATCCCTTTCTAAGTCATTGTTGAGAACAAAGGTGGTGTGTATCCGGTTTTCCTTTCTTATCCTCTTAGCGATCAATTTCTCCTTCAAGTTATGCCTTCTCTCTAGTTTTTGAACTTTCTTATGACAGACCATACTCCCGAGACAGAAAAAAAAAGGACGTGAAGTCAGAATACAATCATTATTTTAACACTTTTGATAAAATATAAAAGTATAGCCACGCGACATTGTCTAGACTGTACGCAAGATCTAATTTGACAAAGGTGTGATTACTTTAACCACGAGCGTCACCTTGCGGGGCTCAAGCGAGATCAAAATAACCAAGAGTGATATCAAATTTTATCCACGCGTAAAATCTTTACCAGACGCGACAAACTGATGCGATAAAAGTGATATCTAATTTATCAAAGGTGACATTTCAAATGACAAAAGTGAGAAATTAAATCAATAAGGCAGAGTACTCCCTTCACACCAGACGTAAAATGACTTCCTGAAAGTGACTTTTCAATTGATGTCCGTGACATTTAAATGACCAGATGCATGGTATCTTTGTCACAAATGCGACAACTTAATAACCAGAAGCGTGATTTTATTTTTGTAATGTGTTATTTCTCTGTCTAGTAGCGAGAATCTATAGGTTAATCCGCGTAAAAGTTCAGACTCAGCACGTCATTTTATTCTCCGTAGGTGACATTTCTTTGCTAAAGGTGAGATCTCTTTATTTGTCGGCATGATTTCTTCTCTGTGATCTGCAGACAGCGAGCAAAAATATACAATTTCTAGCCTAAATTTAGCAAAAATGTGAAAATAATGATGAATTTGAGGCCTAGGGCCCCACGGTGGGTGCCATTTGTGTGTGAGTGATTTACACCTTCATGAAATAACAAGATTTAAAAGACAATTACACTATTCAAAGCAAACTAATCTAAATAATGCACAATTAATCTAAATATCTCATGGATCTCTAAAATAAAGTGGTAAATGAGGCTCTCAGCTATGATCCTCACTAGTGACACTCTAAAGATGAGAATTAAGCTATATGATATGCAAATTTAGATCTATTCTATCAAATTCTAGCTCTATTTGATGAACAATCTACTATGATCAAAGCAATTTAAGCTAATTAGCAATGAAAAATGATAAGTGAGTGATGTGGATGCAAATTGCAAGAGCTTTGCTGCAATTCAAAGATATGGAGTGGATCCTTAATGCCTCAAAATGCTTTCTACTTATAGGATTTTTCCAAGGGTAGGGGATAGAGTGAGATAACCATGGTTATACTTGGGTAAGGTCAATTGGCTTTGCTTTGTCCATAAATGGGGGGACAAGGAGGGGACAATCATTTAAATGGTTTCAAAAGGCTGGACCATTTCAACAAAAGTGAGTGATTTGTGTCCATTTTGTCTCCTTTTTGCTTTGTTGAGGGAAATTAGTATTTATTAATTAATTAAAGTAATTAAATTTAGCCATGAAGAGTAAGATGTTCATTTTGATTTTTGCTTTCAACAACTATGTCGTTAATTGAATTTAATCAATTTCGTAGTGTTTTTCCCCTTTTCAAGCTTTATTTAATCATTTAATCATTTAATTGAATTTTCCTATGATTTGAATTGCCTTTGTTCCATTTATTGATTTTTCATGCTATTTTGATGATTTGATTGCACCTTTTGATTGATTTAAGCCTTTTGCCAATTTTTCGTGTCTACAATTATTTTTGAGGTATCGTTTGTGTGCTGCTAACCTTGGAGCATATGAAGTTGTTGAAGATTTTTCTTTCTATTATGCATATTGTATCATGTGCAAAAAATTGTAAAGAGTTATTCAAACTCATGTAATCCTATAAGGCCTTGTATTTTAAAAATATATATTGTAAGAATCTATGCATTTGGGAAGGGTATCTTCAGGAAAAAATGGGGAAGGAAATCAAGTTGTGATGTTCTTGATAGCACATTTCAGTTATGTATGGAAAATGTAATTGTTGAAGGATCTTGAATTCAATTTGTTGAGGTTATTTCATGTTGTAAAAGAAAGAAAGAAAGAAAGAAAAAAGATAATTATATATCTCTCTCTCTCTGTTTACATTTTCTTGTAAAGTTAAATGAATCAAAGGATTTCTATTTTTAGTTCATGTTTAAACTTAATGCATTAAGAAATATGTTTAATATGGATTTAAAGGAATTAACTTGTAAGGGAACATGTTAGGACACTAAATACTTTGTTAAAATTGGTAAGTTAAAAATAAAATATTTGCACATTTCTCTTGTTTTCATTTTGTCCTTTTGGGTTCCCTGGCTAGACATGACATTTGGTATCTGAGCCCTGCTTCGCTACACTAGAGCTCTAGGGCCTATTGTGCTTAAACTATAACTTGTTATCAATAGAAGAACTTATCTATTTAAAAACCAAATATTTTACATAAAAATTGTCAAAAATTCCAAGGATGCCTCTAGTTACCCACATAAGAGCTAGGGGTGGATCCCAAAACAATCCTCCCCAATTTTTGAAAGAAAGTTCCCAAGGGAACTATGAGGAGGCTCGGAACTGAAGGACCAAGAAAGATGATGATAATGAAAGTAAGGGTTAAAAGGGGACCCAATTAAGGAAAATGATGCAAGAAACCTCCCAAAGGTTGGATCACATAGAGGATAGGGTGAACCAAGAAGATAACCGTCACCATCATGATCACCGGGAAAGGGATAGAAGCCCTAGAAGAGGGAACTTTGAGGAAGAGGAAGAAACCCCCAACATAGCATACATGAGGGATTTTCTTAGAGAGAAGATACCACTCTTTTATGGAGATGAAAATGGGTCAGCAGTAGAGACTTGGTTGTTGGATCTTGAACATTATTTCTCTATGAACCCCTTCAGTAGCAATGTTAAGTCTAGATGTGTAATAATGCACCTACAAAAAGGGGCATCTTCTTGGTGGTGAGAAGAAGAAGAGAGGCTTCTAGTTAACATGAACATCATGACATGGGAATTATTCTTATAAAACTTCAAGGACAGATACCTATCAGAGCAATGGAGGCAAAGTCAGGCAGAGGAGTTTCACTTACTAAAGAAAAAATCCATGTCAGTTTTGGAGTATGAGAAATTTTTTTATGAGTTAAAACCCTTTTCAGAATACAAATAAGATAGCCCTATGATCGTTCAACACTTCATTAGGGGTCTAAATGATCAAATTTTAGGTGGAGTTGTAGTAATCAAACCCAAGACCCTTAGGGATGCTGTCAAAAAAGCATTCTTGATATAAATAAATACAAGGTTGGGATTAGGAGGATTTTTTGGAAGTCAAGGAAACAACTCTAATTGAAAGAATAATTAAAATCAAGGTGCTTCCAACTCTAAGAGTTATTCCTCTAAAGGGGGGGAAAATCTCCAAAAGAAGAAGTTTAACAAAAACTTCCAAGGGGGCAGTAGAAATCCATACAATCAAGACCGTACTCAAAACTGGAAGTTCAGTAACCAACCCTCTCAAAACTCTCAAAGAAAGAACACAGGGAACTATCAAAAATTAAGTTCTCCTCCTGCCAACTACTCCTTCAAGATCACTGGGTGTTTCTATTATGGGAAACATGGTCATATAATAAATAATTGTCCTTAGCACACCAACACTACATCCTATCAGAAGAATTTAGTCTCTAAACCCACAATTGGTGATACCAAAAGATATCATAAGATCTCGGCAATAGTTGAACACAAGAACACTAACCATGAGCAGGGAACAATGATCAAAACATTAGGTGTGATTAAGAGTAAAAATGTTTCTATTTTATTTGACTCTAGAGCAACAAATTCCTTTATATCTTTGTCATTAGTAGAAAAATACAAGCTTGTAGTGGAAGGGAAAAATGCTAAGTGGCAAGTTGAACTAGCCCCCAGGGAATTGATACCCACTGAGTTATGTGTCTAAAATTGTGATCTAGGAGTAGGACCTTTCATCACATTGGTGGAATTATGAGTGATTCCTCTTAGCTCTTATAGAATAGTCCTGGGGATGGATTGGTTATAATCTCATGATGTAGTAGTGGAATGCTAGGAAAATACTATCTAGTGTAAAGATGATGTAGGAGAACCAAAAAAAATTGTTGGCATTCAAAGATCCATTTCCCTTCACATCATCTCAGCCATGCAACTAAGAAGGTGCTTACAAAAGGGATACCAACTCTTTGCGGTATCGATTAATGATTTAGATGAAGGAGAAGGGAAGGAAGTGTCCCTAGATCACCCACTCTTACAAGAATTTTTAGATATATCTGCCAGATAAATTTCAAGAATGCCTCCAAAAAGGGAAATTGACTTCTGCATAAACTTGGTACCAAAAGAAGAGCCAATCTCAAAGGCTTCATACCACATGACCACTCAGGAACTTAGTGAACTCAAGCTTCAGTTGGAGGAACTTTTAGAGAAGGATTTTATTAGGCCAAGTGTCTCACCTTGCGGTGCTCTAGTGATATTTGTGAAAAAGAAAGATGGATCTTTGAGATTGTGTATTGATTACAGGCAACTAAAAAAGGTTACTATCAAAAACTGATATCCTCTACCTCACACAGATGATATATTTGATCAAATGAAAGGAGATAAGGTATTTTCAAAGATAGACCTTAACTCGAGATATCACCAACTCACAATCCATAAAGTAGACATTCACCGTACAACCTTCCAAACCTGATATGAGCATTCTGAATTCATCATGGTTTCTTTTGGTTTACCACCACCCCATGAATGTTCATGAGTCTTATGAATGGATTATTCAGGACCTATTTGGATAGATTTTTTATTGTATTCCTAGATAAAATCTTGGTGTATTCAAAGAATGAGGTAGAAAAAGAGAAACACCTACATCAAATACTACAGTGTTTGCGGGACAACCAATTATTTTCCAACACAAAAAAATGTGAATTCTTCCAGACTAAGATTAAGTACTTAGGGAATGTTATTTTTGATGATGGGATCTCTGTAGATACAACAAAGATCCAGGAAATAGTAGACTCACCAACCCCCACAAACGTATCAAAAGCTCACAGTTTCATGGGTCTAGCAGGATATTACAAGAGATTTGTTATGGGATTATCTAGCATTGCACACCCTATCACTTCACTTTGAAGAAAATGAAAGAAGTTCATCTGGATAGACAAATACGAGGAATCCTTTTGAGGTTTTAAATAAAGACTTACTAGTGCTCCAATTTTGGTTGTACCAGATTCTTTTGGGGATTTTTTGGTTTGTATAGATCCTTCTTTGGAAGGAATATGTGCAATACTTATGCAAAGGGGTAGAGTGATTTCTTATGAATTCAAAAAGTTAAAGAATCATGAGTTAAATTACCCAACACATGATCTAGAATTGGTAGCATTAGTGCATGCCTTGGTCCAATGGAGACATTTCTTCCTAGGACATAAGTTTGAGCTCCACACCGATCATCATAGTCTCCAATACATCTTCACCCAGCCAAACGTCAATGTCAGGAAATGAAGATGGGTGGAGTTCCTATGCGAATATGATTTTTATGTAAAGTATATCCAAGGAAAGAAAAACATGGTATAAGTTGCCCTCAGTAGAAGGAGACATATGTTGTCTATAGTGACACTCAGTAATGACCTTATGAGAAGGGTTGTACAAGCTCTACCTTTTTATGATTGGTACAAAGAGGTTGCAACAAAATTTAAGTCAAGGAGACCAATGAAGGGTCAATTTTTAGGGTACACATTGGAGGATGATGGATTTCTTCGACACAAAGGAAGAATATATGTTCCTAGTATAGGTGAACTTCGTAAGACCATCTTGGTTGAAGCCCATCAAGCACCCTATTTAGCTCATCCTGGAGTGAAGAAAATGCATGCAGATATAAAATAAATATACTTTTGGTCAAGGATGAAAAGATATATAGAAGATTTTGGGGCTTGATGTATGGAATTTCAGAGGATAAAAACTAAAAACTAGCATCCAACAGGACTACTACAACCACACCTCATTCTAGAATGGAAGTGGGACATCATATCCATGGATTTCATAGTAGGCCTGCCAGTATCTCCTAGAAGGCATGATGTAATCATGGTAACAGTAGACCGATTGACTAAGGTAGCTCATTTCTCCTTGATTCAATCATCTTACACAACTGCCTTAGTAGCCAGGACCTTCATGAAGGATATTTTATGGCTTCATGGTATACCATGGAAGATAATCTTAGACATAGACCTTATCTTCACCTTTTCACTCTGGACCTATTTGCAACAGGCACTAGGTACATAGTTGAATTTTAGCTTTGCATATCACCCATAGATAGATGGTCAAACTAAAAGAGTTAATCAAGTGCCTTGGGATGTGTGCAAACTATTTTGTGGTCAGCCTTCCTTTTTGTAATGATCTAGAATCTTCTATAAGCCATTTTGGCAAGTATAAATAATGATGTTTTAGATATAGTCAAGAGGTGGGAAGTAGGAGTAAAAAGATAGAAGGGAAGTCTAAGTCTTAAGTTTTGATAAATCATGTTGACCATAACCCAGAAGCCCTCACAACCAGGCATGTATGCAGAAATATGGATGAATTAATAAAGTTCTTGTGTTCCTTCTCTCCTTGGTGTTGTTCTCTATATTTTTTGTTTCCGTTGTGTAGTACTTTGCAAGGTGGCTGGATAGTTAGGTGTGCCTTTGGCCCTGGCTATTCCATGTTCATCCTTGCATCAAGTGGTATTAGAGCTTAAGGTTAATCCTTCAGAAGATTGGATCCTATAGAAGCCTAAATTGGATTTGGTTGTAGGGTGGTATATCTATGGATTTGACCTATAACTTGCATAGGGTTATGATCTTGTAGGAACCTATTTGTCAAGATGGTCCAAGGAAGAGGAAATGTTGTTAACTCCACAATGGACATGTTGAGACAAATTTCAGTGAGATTAGATGCTATGGAGACAACCCAGAGGAGAGGAGTGCATCTTGAAGATGTGAGTGATGATGAAGCAGAGGCACAAAACCCTAATCTAGAACCTGAGGAAGATCAAGATGAGGAAAGACTATTGAGAGTATTGACTAGGGCACATTCAAATCCTATTGTCGATGTTATCCCTTATGATGGAAAGTTGGATACTAATGTTGTGTTGGATTGGATCTCTGATATGGAGAAGTTCTTTGAGTTTGAAATCACTCCCAAGAATAGGAAAGTGAAAATTATAGTCACTAGGTTGAAGGGTCATGCCTCACTGTGGTGGGAGAATTTACAAACTAATAGACATAGAAGAGGAAAGGAGAAGATCAGAACTTGGTTAAAAATGGTGAATAAGGTGAAGAAGAAGTTCCTCCCTGCTTATTATCAAGTTAGCTTGTTGAAGAAGATGCAAAATCTAAGATAAAGGGACATGATTGTGAAGGAATACACTAAGGAATTCTATATGTTGGACATCGGATTTGGACATGTGGATGATGAGGTTGAAAAATTTGCAAGGTACCTGAATGGATTGAGATATGGAATTCAAGATGAAATAAGTTTTGTAAAATTGGATAGTGTGGAAGAAGCATATCAATATGCCTTGAAAGATGAGGAGATCTTGACAAAGAAGCATGAACAAAGATAAAGAGGTAGAGGTGATATATTCCAAAGAGGCAGAGGTAGATCCTATGATGAAGGTGGTAGATATGATAATTTAGCACAAGATAAAGGAAAATCTGAGTGAAAAACTAAAGATAAAATCAAGACCGAGTGGAAAGGTGGTAGTTCTTACCGAGGAGGTAATAGTTCATACTAAGGAAGAGGTAATTCTTATTCTAGAGGTGGTTTCAATGGGGTAATTATTTCAGGTGTGGTAAAGAAAGGCATAGATCTTTTGAGTGTAGACACTGTGATGGAAATGAACAAAGTCATAGAAATGCTATGGTACAAGAGGATCTTGAGGGTTCATCAAGTAGGCCTAATGATGGAGAAAATATGATGGTAAGAAGAACTTTGTGTAATAAAAGAGTTGATGAAGAACCTGTCCCAAGGAGAAGTCTTTTCAAAACCAGATGTAAGATGGTAGGAAAATGTTGCAAAGTGATTGTTGACAGTGGTAGTTCAATGAATTTGGCATCAAAGGAGCTGGTTACAAAGTTGTAGTTGCAAAGGTTGAGACATCCTAAACCCTATCATGTTTCATGAATCAAAGATGAGCATAAATTGTTGGTAAGTGAGCAATGTATTGTGAAATTCAAGATTGGAAGTTACTTTGATGAAGTTCGATGCGATATTATGCCTATGGATTGTTGTCATATTCTGTTAGGTAGACCTTGACAGTATGATAGATATATTGCACATGATGGTAGATTGAATCAATATACTCTTTGGGTAAATGGAAGAAAGAAAACATTGTTACCCTTGATTGAAGTTCCAGATGAGATAAACTATACTACTGTGAAAATTTTTAGGGTTAATGGAAAGCAATTTGAAAAAGATATGAAGAAGAACCAAGTCTATTTTGCAATAATTCCTAAGAGGCAGAGTTGTGGTAGTAATGACTGAGTGACAAAAAATAGTAAATGTCGAGCAACAAAAGACAATAATGACCGAGTACCAGTAGAAATTAAAAACTTGTTGAAGGAATATAAGGATATTGTTGTAGAGGATATTCCTGATGGTTTACTACCAGTAAGAAGTATAAGTCATTGTATGGACATGATTCTTGGAGCTAGTTTTCCTAATAAAGCACCATATAGATTAACACCTACTGAGAATGAAGAGCTTAACAGGCAAGTGCAAGAGTTGTTACAAAAAGGTTTGATTAGAGAAAGCTTGAGTCCATGTGTTGTACCTACTATGTTAGCACCTAAGAAGAATGGATAATGGAGAATGTGTACTGATTCCAAAGATATCAACAAGATAACAATGAAGTATAGGTTTCCTATGCTGAGGATGGATGACATAATGGATTGTTTGAGTGGACAAAAGTATTTTACTAAGATTGATTTGAAGAGTGGATATCATCAGATTAGAATCATAGAAGGTGATGAATGGAAGACTGCTTTCAAGACAAAAGATGGTTTGTATGAGTGGTTGGTTATGCCTTTTGGTTTGACTAATGCACTTATTACTTTCATGAGGTTGATGAATGAAGTTCTCAGGATATTTTTAGGTAAATTTGTGATTGTTTATTTGGATGATATTCTGATATTTAGTAGAACTAAGGAAGAACAACTTGAGTATATTAGAGAAGTGTTGCAAAGATTGAAAGAGGAGAAGCTACTGATTAATTTGAAGAAGTGTTCTTTTATGCAAGAAGAGATTGTGTATTTGGGATTTGTGATTTCATCTAATTGTTTGAAAATTGATCCTGAGAAGGTTAAAGAAATTCTAGAGTGGCCTACACCTAAGAATGTGGGTGAGGTAAGATCATTTCATGGTTTGGCTAGTTTTTATAGAAAATTCATTAGGAATTTCAGTTCTATTTGTAATGCTATGACTGAGACTATGAGAGGACATAAAAAGGATTTCAAGTGGACACATGGAGTTGATAAGAGTTTTGAGACTTTGAAACAAAAGGTTGCCAAGTTTTTGAGTAAGGTAAAAATAGGTTTTGAATGGAACCTGAAACCATTTACAATATAGCAATAAGATAAAACATTTCAGCTTTTACAAAAAAATATGCCTGCAACGAAGACAAAAGAAGGACCCGAAACAACCTGAGAGTAGACAACAAAAACAAAAAGAAATAGTTACTAGCACAACTACCAACAAGCTACCAGCAACCACCCAGAATAGACTACTTAATATTTATAGTTTTCTCCACCTTCTTTTGCAGGTCCTCCATCTTCTGAATGACATCTTTTAAGTCTTTTAGCTCCTTAGGAATTTCAGGGACCTTCCTCTGGGTGTGACCCCTAGTTCTTGTTCTTGGTCCAACATTCCCACCCTCATCATTAATTGTTATGGTCATTTTTTTCCAGCAGACTTTTTTCCAGGTAGTTGTACAACATTTTCAACTTTATAACCGAGGCATTAAGGCCCTCATTACTGTGCTTCAGGATCTCATTTATTATGTACCCATTGTACCTAATTTTTTTTGTTAAATCTTTAAACTTGTTGTCAACCATCATTTTGATATCAACAGTAATATCCTCATTTGGGTTATTATTTTTTACCTAATCCAAAAAATTCTTTTCTAGATTTTTCAGCTTAGTAGTTAGGGTATTCACAATGTCCTCCATGGCTTGATGGTGGTGTTTCATTTCCTACATCTCCTGAGTTATCCACTTATCCAGGTGAATACCATGACCTTCGGTCTTGTTAACCTTCTCTAGAATTGTAGCATCCATCATGAAGCGTAAAGATGCCTCCTTATGGCTCGCACCTTCCTCATAGCTTGACTGACCTTTCCCTTCCTCTATTTCAGTTTGTTCTTCTTCTTTCTCTTCTGGTCTAGGGTTTTCTAGACCATCTTCCTCCTTTTCTTCAAGTTCTTCTTCTTCAATTTCTTCTTCTTCACCCCCTTCTTCTTCCTCCTCCACATCATCCATGTTTTCTTTTTCCTTCCTGGCCTCCTCTTGCTCATTTTCTTCAGGATTCAAGCCCTCTTTTTCCTGAGCCTCCTCCTCTTTACCAGATTCCTCTTCAGCATTATCCTCTTGGATGCTTTCCTTTCCCTAAGATAAAGGGATTTTTTCATCGGCCTCATCACCATTGTCCTTGATTTTTCCTTGTCACTTTTATTTCCAGCATCATCACCACTATCACTGGCCTTTTTCTTGTTTCTCCTTCCCTTCTTATGAGTTTCATCCTTTCTCTCAACCTCTCAGTTCTCTATTCTTTTAATAGTGACTCTTTTAGGAATAGGCTCCAAGATAATGTCCCTAGCATAGTCTGCAATGAGGAGAATTAATCCTTCATGCAATATCGGGTTACTCACTTTCTTCCTATGTTTCATAATACTATTATTCAAAGAACTCAATAGAAATTACAAGAAAGAGATTCTTGTTGTGCCTAAAGTGGTTAGCCAAAAAAAAGTGCAGATTATAGATTTTAGAGTAATGCCCATCTAGTGTGAAATACTCAATCAACACCTTTAACATTTCAGCCCAAAACTCCTTAATATTTGTAATATCTATAAAATTCCCTTTGCTTTTAGTCATCAAAGCTTCTTCATCCATAGTTTTAGGAAAAAGCTTAGAAGCTTCAGAACCTAAACACTTATTGTCCCTATAAAAGTGCATTCCATCCATGGATAAACCAATAATTTTGGAAATAAGGGTAAGAGTAAGGGGGAAAGATTTGCTCCATAAATTAACTTTTCCATTTACCCAGCCATCATCAAACTTAGTAGTTACCTATTTATCATAGCCATGAAGCTTTTCAATGTAGGGTGTGACCCCTCCTTTCTTCAACTTCTTCCAAACCTTCTTCTCTTGTCTCCATTTCTCGTAGTCAAAATGATCCTCCCTTCTTAGACCACCTCCCATATTCTGAGTGTTGTTGCTATTCTAGATTTGAATTTTACCAATTTTCCAAGACTCATTGCTTTGGCTATTCTTTCTGTTTGGATCTCTTAAAATTAGCTAGAATCCGTGTCTCCTTAATTCTAAAATAATGATCCCACACTTAACCTTACATGCATCTCTCCTCGATAATTATTTTATCCTTGTCATCATTATTTTGAGTGGCTTTTCCCTCCTTGTGATTAATTTTATCATAAGTGATTAGACTTGTGATCTCAGTTTTTAGATTTGCTTCCCCTATCCACATTTTGATGACATCATTTTGGGCCCCCTCATTTGTCAGCCTATCTGTCAGCTTATTATCTTCACAGTATTTATGAGTGATGTGGCTTTCATCAAAAGTTTGGATTATCATCATGATTTTATTGATTATGTGAGCTATAGTCCATGAGCTCTCATTTTTACCATTAATGCAATTAATTATGTTGAGAGAATCACCTTCCAGCCAAAGCTTTGAGCATTCCAAATCTTTACCCAAATTCACCATGTAGAGCGCCGCCTCAGCTTCCACCACATGGTTAGTTTGAATTCCCAACAGAGCCTCTATTACTCCCAGACAATTACCAACCCAATCTCTTATAAGGCCTCCCCCTCTAGCCCTTCTAGGGTTTCCTCTAACAAAGCCATCAAAGTTCCCTTTTGACCATCCCATAGGTGGAGTAGTCCACATAATATTGTCTCTAGGATTAGGATCTGTTCTGCTCTTCAAGTTTTCCCAGGAAATGGTTTTATCATTATTGAGTTTAGGATTCTACAATAAAGAGTCTTTCATACCTATGCTTCTAAAGTTTTCCATAAGGCTTCTGCACAAAAAGTTATCAATCTTATGAGGAGGTGCTATTTTTTGTCTGAAGACTTTGTTGTTCCTCTCCTTCCATATTTTCCAGGTGAAGTGAGGGAGAACAAGTTTCCAAAGATCCTTAGCATTTTTGTCATGAAAAGGGCAATGCCATTGCTGAACAAAATCCTAGAAGTTTTGAGGCTTAACCCACTTTGGATTCAAAGACATGAGGATAGAGTCCCACACCTCTCTTGCAAAGGAAAAATGGATCATTAAGTGATTAAAGGATTCAACCTCTTCACAAAATAAGAAGCATCTATTTGGCATTTGGAAACCTCTTCTAGTGAGGTTTTCCAAAGTGAGGATTTTATTCTGAACAAGCAACCAAAAAAACATGTTAATTTTTGGGATAAGATCTTTGTTCCATACCTGAGAGCAAAGCGGCTAGATTTCATGAGGGATGAGGAGGGCCGAAGTAGAAGCAACTGAGAACTTGCCTATGTTATCAAGACCCCAAATCAGTTTATCATGCACATTGTCTCTGATAAACCAATTATTAAGTTGTTTATTCACCTTGTTGAATATGATATCCTTCAAACCAAGATCAATTCATACATCATTGATCCAATAGTCACTCACCTTTTCTCTGATGGTCTCTTTACATTCCTAGATCATTGTTTTCCATTCCTCGTTATCAATAAGAGGCTTTTGTTGGAAACTACAATTGAAGCAATTGTTGTATTGTCATTGATGTCAAACCTTAACTAGTAAGAATGTTGCTATCTAGGAAAGTACTATATCTATTTGATTGTTGAGAAGGATTAGGGAAAAGGTGATAACAATAGCACCTAAGGAAAGGTTGAGTTATCTTGACACTTAAATGGGTACTTGATTATGTGGCACAATGATAAGATAATGTATTTCTTATCTAAGTGAGAAGCAAGACTAAACAAGTTGGCTTAACTGAGAAAAAGTGAAGAAATCTAGTTTAAGCTGAGTGATGTTAGTGTTGACCGAGCCAGCATATGCCGAGTAAATTTAGTGTTGAATGAACATTAGTTTATTGCCAAGGAAGACAATATTAGCTGAGTAAACAGTTTTAGTGGTGAATGGGCTATGTAGTGATGATCGAGGAGTTGAACACAGGATTGACCAAGCGTCAGTAATTTACATTTGAGGAAGAATTTAGATTCCTAGCCAACATAGTTGAATTCTTGGATTAAGTAAATTGTGTTGACTTTATTTATTGAATGTATGGAAGCATTTAATGTATTGTAAACCATTTTATTATAATTCCATAAAGAGATTCAATATGTTTCTAGAAGGATGGATGAAGAACATAATGTTGGAAGAATTTGATGAATCTGACCTAACCATAAAATCTATGAAGGAGATTAAGCGGAAAAAGTTGGATCGACCTATCGAAGAGGTATTAAGGAAACCTAAGTGAGAGGTTGAAACAATATGCTGGAGTTGTTATTGTTATTGACTAAATAAGCATAAAAGGCTAAAGGAGAAGGATTTGTGATTTATTGAAGGGATTTCCGAGTAGATCAGTGATGGAGATGGAAATGGATCTTAGTCAGTAAGCTAGCATATATGTAAGAATTAGATCTATTATTTGCAAAGTGAGTTGTATGTTTTCAAATCAAACACTACTATTACTTTATAACCATTGTATCAGTTTAAATCCTTTAATCAAGGTTGACCTAACATTCATTGTATAAATCCTTTAATCAAGGTTGCATTCTAATGGAATGTACTTAAGTCCTTTAACAAGGTGCACTCCTAACAGGGTGGTTGAAATCCTTTAACCGGGTCACACCTAGCAGTGTGTTTGTAAACCTTTGACAGGGTTGGCTTTTCACAGAGCTCACTTCAGAAGAGTGAAAATATCAGTAGCATGTTACAAAGTGGTTTTTCCCTAATTGGGTTTCCACTATAAATCCTGGTGTCAATGCTTGTGTGAATGTTTTGGTTTGAAAATTTATGTGTTTTGCAAGTTATATACTGTTGGATAGTGGACTGCATTGTTATATATTTCTAGTATGCAGTTTGTAATGACCGAGTAGCTTTTGGTTGTTAGATATGAGTTGTTGAAGTGTTTAAAAGTTTATATTATACATTTGGACCTGAGAACAACTGATTCACCCCCCCTCTCTATTGTTATAAATCATATTAATAGATTTTCAATCAACCATTTATCATTCCAAAATTGGATCTTCCTTCCATTTTCCAGCTTCCATCTAACACCTTTTCTTACCCAGATTCTTGCCCTTGTTGATACTATTCTAGACATACGATCCCTGGATGCCAATTTGAGAGTGTAGAGTTCATTCAAGAGAGGTGAGATGGTATTTTATTTTAATGATAGAATTAAATTCTTTTTCATCTTCAAAGATCCTCCAGCATTGCTTAGCTAATAAAGATTTATTAGTATTAGTAATGTTTTTGATGCCCAACCCCCCAAATTTCTTTGGTTTACAAACCTTCTCCCTGGCAACCAGGCTAAGTATTTTTTTCACTTCAACCCCTGTCCAAAGGAACCTTTTTTGGATTTTTTCAATAAGGTCGGCATACTTTGGAGGAATTTTGAACAAGCTGAGAGCATAAATTGGAAGATTTTAAAGAGTTGCCTTCAACAATTGCACTTTTTTAGCTTGGCTTAGAGTTTCCCCTTTCCATCCTGCTAGTTTATTGTTGAATCTTTCAAGGATATCATTCCAAAAAAAGGCTTTAGGTTTCAAACACATAGGCAAACCCAAATAAGGAGTAGGGAGCATCCCTATCTTACAACCTAAAATGGAATAAATTTTGTTCTTTCTTTCTTTAGGAGTATTAAAAAAGTACAGAAAACTTCTCTCCCAATTTATAAGTTGACTGGTAGCATTAGAATAAATATTGAGGGCCTTTTTCAAATTCATCACTTCTTTGACAAAAGATTCACCCATAAGAATTGTGTCATCAAGAAAATGTTCATGAGAACACTTGAGGCCCGAGGAAGAAGGTTGAAGGCCAGAAATATGCCCATTAATGACCAAACTTTTAATAAATCTCCCAAGGCTTTTAGCCATTATAACAAAGAGGATAAGAGAGATAGGATCTCCTTGTCTCAATCCTCTGGAGGGTCTAAAGAAGGGAGAGGAACCCCATTCACAATAAAAGAGGAAGAGACCATAGTCACCAGTTGCATAATAAGTTTAACCACCCCCTGATCAAAACTAAAATCATGAAGAATTTTAGATAGTAGCTCCCAATCCACTCTGCCATAGGCTTTCGATAGATCCAACTTCATCAAGAAACCCTGTTTCCTAGATTTCTCCAAAGAATGGATATTCTCATGCACAACAATTATGGAGTTCAGAATTTGTCTCCCTGAGACAAATCCATTCTGTTGAGGAGAGATAAGACCAGGAAGAAGTTTTAATATTCTGGAAGTAAGGACCTTGGACATGATATCGTACATAGAGTTACAAAGATTGATAGGCATGAAGCTATCAACACCATTAGCTCTCAGTCTTTTTGGAATAAGGGCTATAAAAGTTGAGTTAATTTCCTTAGGGATAGACTTAGATCCAAATAGCTCTTTCACAGCACAACACACATCATTCCCTATGATGCTCCAGAAGGTTTGGAAAAAGAACATTTGGAACCCATCCGGTCCTGGGGATTTTTCTCCTTCAAATGAAAAAATAGCTCTTTTGATTTCTTCATCCTTAGGGATAGCTTTGAGGAAGTCATTGTCCTTAGTCTCTAGCAAAGGCATAATGGAGTGCAGTAGAGTTTTCTTATTCTCTTGGTTAAGATTCGGCTCTTTAGAAAGGAGAGAGGCAAAATAGCCCATCATTTCTTCTTGGTTACCTATGTTAGAAAAGGTTGCCAAGTTACCCACATTAGCTTTACCTGATTTCAATAAGGTATTTCAAATTGAGTGTGATGAAAGTGGTAGTACAATAGGAGCTGTGTTGAGTCAAGAAGATAAACCTGTTGCTTTCTTTAGTGAAAAGTTGAATGATGTTAAAAAGATGTAGTTTGTGTATGATCAAGTGTTCTATGCTATTGTTCAAGCCTTGAAAAAGTGGAGAGATTATTTGATACTTAGTGAATTTGTGTCGTATATTGATCATAAAGCTTTCCAGTATTTGGGAAGTCAACATAAGTTGAATCAGAGACATATGCAGTGGGTAGAATATTTACAGAGTTTCACATTTGTAATCAAGCACAAGAGTGGAATTACTAACCGAGTTGCAGATGCACTGAGCAGAAGATGTTCCTTGTTGATCGAGATGAAGGTTGTTATTCTTGGATTTGATGAGATGAAGGAGTTGTATGATACTGACCCTGATTTTTTTGAGGTGTGGAGAGAGTGTAGAGCACCAAATTTGTCAGAACAACTGAGTAAGTTTGAGGAATATTTCATTCAAGAAGGTATGTTTTTTAAAGGAATTCAGTTGTGTATACTGACAAGTTCCATGAGAATTAATTTGATAAAGGAAAAGAATTGTGGTGGATTAGCTGGACATTTTGGAATTGATAAGACATTGAGTTTGCTTAAAGAAAAGTACTATTGGCCACAAATGTATAAGGATGTTTAGAAGTTTTTAAGGAGTTGTGGAATTTGTCAAGTTGCAAAAGGAATAAATTAGAATACTAGATTGTATACACCTATTTTTGTTCCCGAGAAACCTTGGAGTGACATCAATATGGATTTTATTCTTGGATTACCTAAGACAACAAGAGGGTATGATTCCATATTTGTTATTGTACATATATTTTATAAGATGACACATTTCATACCATGTAAGAAGACATCAGATGCAATGCATGTTGCTGAGATTTTCTTTAAAGAGGTTGTTAGATTGCATGGATTACCTAGAAGTATTATCTTTGATCGAGATAACAAGTTTGTTGGTTATTTTTGTAGGCCTTTATGGAAGAAGATGGATACTGAGTTGAGGTTTAGTTCTACATCCCATCCCCAAACAAATGGAAAAACAGAGGTTGTGAATCAAAGTTTGGGTAATTTTTTAAGATGTTTAGTTGGAGATAAGATGAGTAACTGGGATATGGTATTGGCACAAGACGAGTTTGCATATAATAATTCTATGAATAGGAGTTTAGGAAAAACACCTTTTGAGATTGTTATTGGAATGCAGCCTAGAGGAGTATCAGATTTGAGAGATATTATTGGTAAAGAAAAGAGAAGTGTTGAAGGGGAAGTTTTTGTTGATTTTATGAAATCTTTACATGAGGAAGTAAAGTTGAAGTCGGAGCAAAATAATCCAAAGTATAAAGAAAATGCTGACAAGTCTAGGAGACATCATGTTTTTGAAATTGGTGATGAGGTAATGGTTCATCTGAAGAAGGGAAGATTTCCTATTGGAACATACAGTAAGATGAAAATGAAGAAATTTGGTCCTTGTAGAATTTTGAGAAAGTTTGAGGGTGGTAATGCTTATAAAGTTGAGTTACCCGAAGACATGGATATATCTCCTATATTCAATATTGTTGATTTTCATAAGTATAATGAGTTAGATGATGAAGTTGTTATACCCAATGATTATCCTAAGAAGTGGGTTGAAGAGGTTGAACAGATATTGGGATTGCTGAAAGCACAAGAGGAAAGGATTACTATGAATATTTGGTGAAATGGAAGAATAGAATAATGGAAGATGCTACATGGATTTCTCAATCTAAGTTGGATTCATCTCAGGTTGTGACATCTTAATGATTCAAGAGAATAATTTCTTTCAACCCTGGTTGTCTGATCCAGGAGCATCTTGGGTTACCTTGCTATCTACTCGTTTTGCTCATTCTACTAGTAAGTGTCAAGTTACAATCTTTGCCGAGTGTTCTTGTGTGCCGAGTTGTCCAGTGTTGGCCAAGTGTTCCTGTATATGCTGAGTTGTTCAGTTTTGGCCTAATATTCCTTCTTGTGCCAAGTGAACCTGTTATTTGTTGATGCTCGGTTCTTCTTTGACTGAGTTTGTCTATGTTTGGTTTCCAGTTAGAGCCAACTTGTGTATTTAATTTAGGTCACAAATTTAATGATTGGGATATTGTCTTGGGATGTGTGCAAACCATTTTATGGTCGACCTTCCTCTTTGTAATGATCTAGAATCTTTTGTAAGCCATTTTGGCAAGTATAAATAAGGATGTTTTAGATATAGTTAGGAGGTGGGAAGTAGGAGTAAAAAGATAGAAGGGAAGTCTAAGTCTAAGTTTTGATAAATCTTGTTGGTTGTAACCTGGAAGGCCTCACAACCAGGCATGTATGCAAAAATATGGATGAATCAATAAAGTGCTTGTGTTCCTTCTCTCCTTGGTGTTGTTCTATGTGTTTTGTGTTTCCACTATGTAGTACTTTGTAAGGTGGTTGGATAGTTAGGTGTGCCTTTGGCCTTGGCTATTCCTTGTTCATCCTTGCATCAAGCTTACAAAGGATTCAAAGTGTATCAAATGGATGTCAAATTTGCATTTCTGAATGGAATACTAGAAGAAGTATACATTGAACAACAAGAAAGATTTTTTTATTGAAGCAAGAAGAACATGGTTTGTAAACTATATAAAGCACTGTATGGATTGAAACAAGCCCCTAGAGCATGGTATGAGAGATTGCACAATTACTTGATAAATATTGGATTTACAAGAACTAATGACAACAACAATCTGTACTTAAAGAATGAAAAAGGTAAAGGGATATTATTAGCTGAAATATTTGTTGATGATATCATATTTGGAGGACAAGATGCACTATGCCAAACATTTTTAAATGAGATGAAAACTGAATTTGAGATGTCTATGTTTGGAGAGATCAAATTCTTTGTTGGTTTGCAAGTTTATTAAATGAAGAAAAGTATCTATATTACACAATCTAAGTATGTCAAGGAGATACTAAAAACCTTTGGCATGGAGGACTCTAGACCAGTAAGTACACCCATGGCTACTAGATAGAAACTGTCAAAGAATGATGATACAACTGAAGTGAATCACACTTTATACAGGTCTATGATTGGAAAGATACAATATGTTGTTCACAACATACCATATATTTCCTTAGTAGTTGGGATTGTTGAAAGATTTTTTGCCAACCCTAAGGAGAGTCACATGATGACAGTGAAAAGGATATTGAGATATCTGAAAGGAACATAAGGTTATGTACTGCATTACAAGAAGAATGACAAGTTTGAAATGAAAGTTTATACTGATGCAAATTGGGTAGGAAATGTGGATACAAGAAAGAGTACAAGTGGTGGTACATTCTTTCTAGGAAAGAGATTAGTCACTTGGACAAGCAAGAAACAAAATTGAATTTCCCAACCTATAACATAAGATGAATATGTAGCAACAACAATGAATTGTTTAAATTTACTGTAGATCAAGAAATTGTTGAAAGGTATGAAGGAAGACATTACTGAGCCAGTTGTTATTTTTTATGAAAACACAAGTGTTGCCAATATATCAAAGAATCTTGTGATGCACACTAAGACTAAGCATATTTCTATCAAGTATCATTACTTGAGAGAGCTAGTTCAAGACAAGGAAGTGAGATTAGAGTATGTGAATACAAAGGAACAATTAGTAGATATATTCACTAAGGCATTACCTAAGGATGCTCATGAGTATCTAAGAGGAAACTTAGGGGTGATTCCCCTAACTTAGGCTACCTAGAATCATGTAGGATCATTGCATCAAATGTATTAATCAAAATATCTGACAAATTGATGCAAAGGAGGCCACACTTTAGGAGTTGCCTAAAGTTGTGAAGAGTAAAGAGAAAGATGTTGATTAGTCATAAGCAAGATGACAGAGGGAGTATGAAGTTCATAGAACTCACATATAGATATCTCCATGGTGAAGATGAATGTTTTTTGCATTTTTGTCAAAGAGGGAGAGATTTAGTGAACCTGAGGGAGAGATTCAGTAAAAAGATACAAAAGGAGTTACCCTAAGAAAATAGAGAGAGATAGAATAAGATGAGGGAGAGATTCGGTAAACTATTGAATAGACTAAAAGAGAAATTTTGGGATTGTGTGGTGACTATGCATATGGATTTTATGGTAGAACATGTGGTGTTGCCATCAATGACAAAGAGGGAGATTGTTGGAAACTATAATTGAAATGATTGTTATATTTTCATTGATGTCAAACCTTAATGGGTGAGATAGTTTCTATCTAGTAAAGTACCATATCTTTTGGTTGATGAAGAGGATTTGAAAAGAGGAGATAACAAGAGGACCTAGTGAAAGGTTGAGTTATGAGATACTACAATGGGTACTTGATTAGTTGGCACATTGGCAAGGTAATGTGTTGTTTATCTTTAAGACTAAGTAAATAATTCAACTGATTTGAAGTATAGAAGAAATGAGGAAAGAAAGTCTGGAAGCTTAGGCTTAACTAAGAAAAAGAGAGGAAATTCAATTTAAGCTGAGTGATGCTAGTGTTGACGAAGCACCGGTATAAGCCGAGTAAATTTTAGTGTTGACCAAGCATAAGTAATTACCAAGTATCAGAGAATTAGCCGAGTGAAGACAATATTTGCTGAGAAGAACAATTTTAGTGATGACCGAGCTATCTAGGGATGACTGAGTAGATGGACACAGTATTGACTGAGTGTCAATAATTTATAATTTGTGAAGGATTTTAGATTCCTAGCCGACATAGTTGAATTCTTAAGATATGTAAAATGTGTTGACATTAAAGATGAATGACCTAGAGCATTTAATTCATGGCAAACCATTTTATTATGGATTCAAGGAGAATTTTTGAGAAGTATCTAGAAGGATAAGGAGGAGAATGAAATGATGGAAGGATTCGATGAATGTGACCTAAACCTAAGATCTACATAAGATATTAAGCGATAAAAGATTAAACTACCTAATCAAGGAGGTATAACGATGACCTAATTGTGGGTTATGTAGAGTATGGATGAGATTGATGTTATTGACTAGTGAACCTAAGCAGAAGGCTAGGAAGAGCTGAACAAAGTTGAGGTGATTGCTTGAAGGGATTTATGAGAAGATTAGAGATGGAGATGACAATGAAGGTCAGTCAGTAAATCAACATATGAGCTTATTGGATATGTATTTGCAAAGTGAATTGTATATTTTAGATCAGAACCTACTATTACTTTCTAACCATTATATTAGTTAAAATCCTTTAATCAAGGTTGACCTAATAGTCATTTTGTAAACCCTTTAATCAAGGTGGCATTATAATGGGATGTTCTTAAGACCTCTAACCAGACCACTCCTAACAGGGTGATTAAATCCTTTAACAGGGTCACACCTAACAGTGTGTATTGTAACCTTTAACAGGATTCGCTTCTCACAGAGCTCACTCCAGAAGAGTGAAAATTTGGTAGCATGTTACTAGTGATTTTTCCCATATTGAGTTTCCACGTTAAATCTTGGTGTCATACTTGTGTGAATGTTATTTGATGTGTTGTTTTATTAAAAGTTTTATATTTTGCAAGTTGATTTCTTTTGGATAGTAGAGTGCAATTTTTATGTTACTGATATATTCTATAGAGATCGAGTGAATTTCTGAATAGATCTAAGTTTGTTGAAGTATTGAAAAGTTGAATTGGTACATATGGACTTGAGGATAAATGATTCACCCCCCCTCTCAATTATTCTAAAATAATTCTAACAAGACGATGATCCAGGTGGGCGTAACAAGATTTTGGCATTGTTATTTTTGCCTCTAATATTTGTTATCCTTACCTATAAGGATTTTGTTGGGATTTGTGGGTTTAGGGATTTGACCCATGTTCCTACCCTAGCCTTGGGCCTCTAGTACAATGGTTTAGTTGTGTGTTCTTAAAGGTAGTGGTTGTGTAGGTTCCCTCTATCCTATTTGAGGTTGTTTCCCCATCTTGTTGGTTTAGTTCAAAGGAATTGGTCACCATTGCCTCTATCCATCTAACTTGGACTCTTCACACCCCCTTCCATGTTTGAGGATTGATTTATTTCTAGGAAGCTTTGAATGGGTGTGGAGAGGTGTTCCAATCCACTAACACCTATTTATGCACATAATTATTACCATGCTTCTCTATGTTCTTGGGGAGGGGAGAGCTTTCTTCCCTATATTGGAGGAGGCAGTTTTGTTTTTTTATGATGATTTTTTACCCAACTGCTGGAGTGTTGTTGGGGGTTCTCATTTGCATGAGGATATTGGTTGCCTCTACTTCCTTTTGTGTGAAAGGCCTTTCTCCTCTATAAATTTTCTTGTGGAAGGATTTTGTTGGACTTGGCATGTTTTAAATATTGGAGTTCTTTCCCTTTCTCTAGGACTATGGATTGATGGTTCTATGTTTTGTTTAGAGGATTTTATTGTTTTGCCCCTACTTTGTTGTGCTTGGTGGTGCAACTAAAGAGTTTTTGGATCCTTGTTGGATGGGATTAGTGAGCATTGTATAGGTTTCTATTATGACTCTCCTTTGGTGGTTTTTCGACTTGGTCTGCAAGTTTTCTCTTCCTTGGTTGATGCATAGGTCTTACCCATCCTCTTTGGTGGCTATGTCATTATTACTCTTAGTGAGGGCTATTCAGTACCTTGTGTGGTTGAATATGGTTCATTCTCCAAGTGTGGATAAATTTTGGGCCCTTGGGGATTTGATAGAGGAAGGTTATCTTTGGCTATGTTGTAGGGTTTTGGTTTACCCTATTCTATCTCTATGGAGGGATATTATTGTGTTCCATATTCTTATCTTGTTGGGGCTCCTGCCTTTTATTTGGGATGATGGGTTTGGTGTCTCTCATGTATTTGGAGGTGTTAATGTGCTACTAGTGGGGTTTGTTGTTCCTTGTGAGCTTGGAGGTTTTGATGTGCTACTAGTGTGGTTTGGAGTTTGTTATGTTTCTTTGTGGATTCACCTTGGCTTCTATCAAGGTTTGTTGGCATCTTATGTTGATGATATGGATGATCTTGTGGTGACTAGAGGTGGGGTGAGTTGTTTCCCTTTCAAGATCTTGAAGATGGTGCATGCCTTGGTTTCTATGGATTTGTTTCTTAGCCTTTTTTAGATGGGGTGTGATAGACATTGTTAATATCAGGTTTCCTTTTCCTTTTTTCTTTTATTTTTTTCAGATTTCCATCTTAGCTAGTATGGATAGTGGCCTTGTTTCTTTTGGTGACCTATCAACTTCTATTAGTTTTAAAGGGCTTAGTTGGGTATTTTTTAAAATTTTTGGTTAAAGTTTGTAGCTGAATTTGGGGTTATGTTGGACACTATTCTAGTGGGGTCTTTTATTTTGGCCATGGAAAGGACTTGGTGCACTCAATACATTCCTTCTTCTTTTGTGATTCCTATGGAGGTGGATGAGTCCCTTATGGAGGTGGGAAATTTATTCTTAAAGGAGGAGGTTTTTTACTTTGGGTGTTCTTCTCCTTTCTATGGATTCTTGGACATTATAGATTTCTAGCGGATCTCCAATGTGGTTATCTCTTCCTTTTCTACTACTATTAAGGTGGGCTCCATGTCTATTTCTAGGGAAAGGATTTTTGTAGATGGGGGATGGTTCTATAATTGGAAAAGTATTCTCTACTACAAGCTGATTTCTAATACCATTTTTGTACCTTGTGTGAAGGCTTGGGGAGCCTTTCAAAATCCCCTAGTTGTTTTACCCCACTTATCTAGGTGTTGGTTATCTGTTGTTAATGGTCTTTGGACAATGCGTTGTGAGTGGTTAGTCATGGCCCTTTGTTCTATAAGAATTTTTTGAAGAAGGTGGCTGATTTATGAAGGCTTCTCCTTTTGGCCTTGACATGTAATAACCAATACCTCTTATATTGTGTTGTTGATCTCTTGACATGTCTACAACAATGTTTTTCTACTATTAGAGTGTTGTGATTGTATTTCCTTGGGTTGTAGAATTGTAAGGGGTTAGTGCCCTTGTTTTTTATTATTATCAATATAAAAAATAATTTCTTTTCTATTTTCATCTTAATTTTAGTCATAGACCATGATAATTTTTGGGAATGGAAAATATCAAGTAACATCATGTGTCCCAATCCAACATACCGCACTACAGTTGTAATTATGTTTTATCTTAGAATTTTGTTATAGACAATATTTATACTTTGTGCCCTACCCCCTACACCTATCACCTTATTCTCCAATGAAAATCTAAGTGGTTCGCCTACCATGGATTATAGGATCATAAATATCATGGTATTCATAGGTGAAACCTAGGGTTTTAACCAGTTGGGTATAGTTTATTTTTTTTGTTTCACTTTGCCATTGGATTTCCCCATTACTGGTAATGATTAAAAATAGTGTACAGAATCTTGAAAATATAAACCCTCAACTCCTAATTCTAGAATCTAAACCACAAGATTGAAAAAAATGTGAGATGTAGGTGTTCTATATTTTACCCAAAAATTGAAATTGAAATGATGAATAAACATACGAGCACAAATAGACTTTGTTGCATCCTCAATGTTGATTCTTAATTTCCTTGGTTGATTGGTTATTCCAAAGACCAAACTCCCTTAATTTCAAGATCTTCCTCAAAGGGATGATTCATGGCCATTACTCAAAATTTTTATAATTTTATTCATTATCTCTGACATGTCACATGTGTCTCTTTTTTGAAAACTTTTTGTAGATTTTTTTATCCTTAAGAACTTTAGCCTGAAATAGAGCTTATGTCATTGATCTAAGATGATCTAGAGTCATTAAATTGATTAATTAAGTATAGCTAATTAAATCTCAAAATTCAATGAAAAATCAATGGGTATTTGTGGTTCCAATAAGCTATTAGTCCTCAAGGATGTTATTCAAATATTTCATTTATTCACTCTAACAAGTCACACTAATATGTGTCTCTTTTTTGGAACCTTTTTGTAGAATATTTGATCCTCTAGAACTTTGGCCCAAATTAGTGCTTAGTTCGTTGATATTTGATTATAGTCCAATCAAAAATATGTGGGTATCCATAGGTCCCATAGGCTATTTGGACTTGTGGATGTTACTCAAACCTTTCATTCATTCACTCTGACACATCACACTGACACATGTCTCTTTTCTAGAAACTTTTTGTAGAATATTTTATCCTTTAGAACTTTGGCCTAAAATAGAGATTATGTCATTTATCTGTGATCATCAAATGGTCAATAAATTGATTATATTTAATTATGTATAGTTAATTAAGTATACAATTAAAAGCTTTCCTTAATTCATTCACTCTAACACATGTCTCAATTACAAATATTTTTTGTAGATCTTTGTGTCATTCACAACCGAAGCCTAAAATAGTTAATTAGTTATAGTCTTAAGTCAATTAAGTATACAATTAAGTATGGTTAATAATAATTAATTATTAAATTAATAATACATGTTTTTCATAGCATACAACAAACTGAATACTTACAACAAATATTAGAATATTAGATCAACCAATACCTAGCACATATCCAGTACCCACGTGAGGTATAGTTGATGATTTTTAATAATTAATCATTTTTTTAAGTTTTTAATATTTTCTTGATTGATTTAAATAATTAATCAAATTTTTAATATTACATTACCTTGGGTGCACTTGCATGATACTTAATTAACTATTAATCCAAAATTTCACTCTGACTTATGTCTCTATTCTGGAGACTTTTTGTAGATCTTTGTGTCAACAACTTTGGCCTAAAATAGAGTCTTTGATCAACCTATGGTTATTAAATTAATTATAGTAAGATTATGTACTATTAGAGTTATCATAAACATATTTTTTTATAGTTAGAATTAAATCTAAAATTGTAATAAATTATAATTTCTAAAATTCACAAAATATTTATTATATTTTTCTAAATAAATAAATTATATATAATTAATTACCTAAAACAAATAGATTACATAGAATTAGATATTCATTTTAAGACTTGTTCATGGGCCTTTGAGGGATCAACCTCAATCATCTAATGGGAATGAGGGGATTTGGATACCTTCACAAATAGGATGGATTAAGGTCAATTTTGACGGGGCCTCTAAGGGCAACCTAGGTCCATTTAGGGTAGGTTATGTGACAAGAGAAAAAGGAGGTAGTGTATAGATGATTGAAGCCAAGAGGATCCCAGTAGGCACAAATAATGAAGTTGAGAGCCTAGCTGTGATATATGTGATTACAAAGGCAAAAAAAAATTGGGAGTGAGGAAACTACATTTAGAGGGGGATTCATAGATTATCATCAATGAAATAATCAAAGGGTAATCAGAAACATGGTACTTGAATAAACATATTCAAAGGATTAAGATTTTGTTAGAGACTTTTGATGATTTTAAAATTACTCATGTATTGCGGGAGGCGAACGATGTAGTAGACAAATTGTCAAACTTGGAAGTGACACTTTCAGACCAAATTGAGGATGAATTTTTAGAAGATCTTGGGGGTGTGCAAGTTGAGGCATAGATATAAAAGTGGATGGATTTGCATGAAGAAAGATGTTTATGGCATGATAAAGGGATTTGAACTAACACTAGGAATGGGACGAATGGGGCCCTCGGTAGTTAATGATGAGATGGGGTGCCTTAAAAATTCTTTGATTGCATTTATATTTTTATTTTAACCACCAATCAATTGATGATGGTTTCATCATCAGTTAATCTCCCTCACATCATGAACCAGGGTTGAGGTAAGCGTTGAGATATTTTTGGACTATTCTAGCTAGGCAATTTTTTATTTTGTGTTGGGTGTAGGGAAATCTTACAGAAAATGATTGCTAGCGAGTGGAGATAGTGCCAGAGTAGAGAATGGAGGATAATTTCTCTCTTAACTCACCAAAATAATTTCCAAATTTTAGAGGAGAAATTATTGTTAGAAGGCTGCGAGAATTTTTTAAGTTTGATGACGAGAGGTTTTGAGGGTTGCATAATGCAGTTGTTAGGCGATGAGTACATGAAGATTGATATAAGGCCACGAAAAAACTTGTACATTTACTCTCTTTTTCTTGCATTGGCACTCCAATTAGGTAGTTGTGAAGAGGCATTAAAAGCTATATGCCTTTGTGTTAAACCAGATAGGGCTAGAGGGACAATTCTAGTTATTGGTCAAGTCGGGCCTTGGGTTGGGTTGATTAGAGGGGATGGCCCTTGTCGGGTCATGGAGGGAGATTCTAGTGATTTTTAGCCTTTTTTGATGTATAGGGTTGATGATGGGCTTAAAATATTTAATGGATTTATAAGAGAAAAGTAAGGATCATTAATGGTTACCCCAAATAGGCTTAAGGGAACCTAAATGGCTCAAGAGGTCAAAACTCAACCAAGACTCCACCCAATGCTCCCAATGGTTTAAGATTCTTATTTAGGTCTATTAAAAAGTGAGTCAGGAGGTTTTAGACTCCCAAGAAGTGGGTTTGACTTCAATATCTACTTGGTTCCTTGTAGGCCTAATTGCTCCCAACTAGAAGATTGGCTAGGGTTGTTTTGGAGCAATTTCTTCTGCTCACACTAGTGACCCTATTTTAGGCCAAAAATATGACAATTTAACAAAGAAACTCAAAATTATGCTTATCTCCTAGCTTTGAGACTTTAAAAAGTCCTCTAATATGACTCCATTTGAATTATTATCAACTCAATTTGACCCTAAGGTTTCTGCAACTACAAAATCCCCAATTTGGCTTCACACAAACCCTTAATCCTAGGGCTTCTCCAATGTGTGCTCTCCAAACACTTCTAAAAACAACCAAGGATGTATTAACCTTGTGTTTTACATGGAAACACACAATATCCAAGAAAATACTACCCTCATTAAGGCCAATCATTTACTATTGCTCCATACCAAGAAATTTAATTAACTTTCCTTAACCCTATCACAGTGATCACCTCTCAAACTCACTGTATTTGAAAATAAGGTGTTATATTTGTATAATGCATGTTATATTATGATAATTATATGAGAATAAGGGTTCTATCATTCATGGAATGATCATATTTTTCATTGAACTCTCAACTATTATGAAGAAAATAATGAATTCAAGGAACAGTCAGCACTAATTTATACAAATAAAACAAAATATATTCTCAAGGCATCCAAAATTGTTTAAACAATAATATAAATATCCTAAATGCATTATAAACTCCATAGAACTTCTATGAAATCAAATCATGCAATGAACACAAGGAAATCGATCAAAATTCTAAGTTTAATTGCATTTTTGTGTCTCGGTCCATACATAGGCATTCATGTTGTACATTGATGATATTTTTCATTTCATGCACCTTCCTCAAAACTTACTCAACTTATTTGGATTGGTTGGATGGCTTATTTAAGGCTAAAACTTCCTAAAACAACTTTCCCACTTTTTTCCTCCTAGCCATTAGAATTCAAAAATTTGAATTTCTAACTTACACATTATTGAATTTTATTATTGAAAAATTATCAAACTTCATCTAATTTAACTCCTAGGATATTTTTCAACTTTATCTAACCTATCTAGATCCTTATTTGACTCTTGGGGCACTACTAACCCATTTTTCATCATTTTTGGTCCTAAGTCTTTTACCAAGACTTCTAAGACTTATTACATTTCCATTAAATTGATCATCACATAGGGCCATTATTGGCTTTAGGATATCCCAATTCATATTTAATGATGACTTTGATGCTTCTTTGCTTGTCTCTTTGATGCTTCTAAGTGTCTTCATGGATTCTCTTGCATCATTTTATCATATGGAGCTCATCAAACCCAAAAGAAAAATAACTTGAAGTTGTGCGAGAGGGATGGATTGGGTTGTTGTTATATATCCAAGATGAAAAGGAGGAGATAGAAAGGATTGAGATAGAGAAGCACAAGAAGATGAAGATTACCCTGAGGAAATAGATTTGTAAAGCTGATGCCAGAAGATGGTGGAGAGGCAATGGTCAAGATAGTGAGGAAAGGAAAAAAAATCAAAGTGGACACCCATGGTGGGACTTCATTCCCAATGAATCGAAGGAATAACTGATGAATAAATCTCTTGGGTGAGTCATTTTGTTTCAAAATTTTGTTTTGTAATGTCGATGTATTGATTTGGTCTATCCAATTTTGCCAGTAAGCGCATGTTAAAGTCAGTTTTTTTTTCATGTAATGGTAGTATGGTTGATTAGTAAGGGCTAGTGTAAATGTCATTTTAAGGTCTGTAGTATGGTAATGGTGTAATGTTTTGTATTTTCCTGTGAGGCACATAATTAGGAAATCTATAGAAGAATGTGGATAGAATATAGGAGGTCAAATTTTAATCCACCAATCCACATGGCACTTTATGTAAAAACTATTTTGGTATTAATAAAATATCATATATCACTGATAAAAAAATTGATATTAATTTTAACATTCATAAATTATTTATTTTATATTTTATATTTTAAATTATAGTAATTATCTAAAGACTAATACTAATGAAATAAATAAAATTAATATTTTATTTTTAAATAAAATAATAATTTTTAATTATGATCTTAGAATAAGTTAATTGACTAAAATATAGATTTAAAAGGAATTTAAAAAAAAAACTTTTTTTAACTTTTTTGTATGGAGATGATTTCATATTCTAATTTCTAAAACTTAAAATTTAGAGCTATCTTCATATCTTTCGAAAATAATGCAATACATTTAGAAACAATAATTGTAAGAGATTCACAAAATCACACACCAGGATGGGAGAACATTTTACTACAAACCCTTCATCCATTTCATTCAAAATTCAGAATCTACTACAAAGCATTTATTTTATTCGTAAAAGGCAACTGAAGTTGTGAAAGTTTCATTAATATGTTTATAAATATTTACATTGAATGCCTGTAGAATTCCCATATAAGATTTGGAAAGTCATAAATTCAAAACCCTCCCCAAGATTAACACATGTGAAAGCCCACAAAATTTTGATTACGCTTGGATGTTGGCATATGCCTAATTTTACTCCAATTACAATAATCACTCCAAAAGCCAAAAGGTGGTGTTCTAACCCACAAAAAACCAAAAGGTTGTATGGAAGTGGTATGTGCACCATGTAGCTTCACTACCACTAGTGATAACTCTATCCCCAAAAATTGCCACTTGCAAAACAAAAAACCCTTCATTTCAAAAAACTAGGGAGTTTCCCATCTCTTCGTTCTTTGTAGAAAAATTTGAAGATGAGAAGCTCTAAAATTCCTCCAGCCATTTGTAGTTTTGCATTTCATCAATTGAAAACCATTTATAGAGTAAATATCTTCTAATCGTCGTCCACTTCCTCTTGCGAGCAAGTTCTTCATCATTAAGCTTCATAATAAATGGTTGGCAGACTGTATTTTGTCCTAGCTAGAAGGGCCTAGGTATATCCATTGGCCATGGGATCCGCACCACCATTTCTACCAAGGTGGAAATATGAATGTGATCCCCTAGAAATACTTTTTTAATCACCTTCTTTAGAAATAGCAATATCTTCACCTTGTCTCATCTAAGGTCCAAAAGAGAGGCCAAAAACTAAAACACAATGTCTATATTTACTTGGCATCTGTCAATCGATACTATAAATTTATTGCCCAACATCATCATCATGGCTTTATTTGTAAACATTCCAACCTCCCTTCAATCTGAATGTAGCCTCTGGCCTGTGATAACACCAAAAAAGGTTGCTTACATCTTTTCAATTATCAACCACATAAGAGTATCCATCTTCAGATTCTTGACCCTACTACCACACTCTATCTACCCAAGGAGAATTGAAGAAGAAAAAGGCCTAAACCATGTATAAATAGCCTAAAAATGTCACCCCATCTATTTGTCACTTGTAAGGAATGAATCATTAATTCCTTATTTAACCCTATTAATTCCTTTGTCCTTTATAAAGGCCAAAGTCATGTGTATTATAGACATAATGAGTTAAAAAATTATATCTTTGATATCTCTATAAATATTTAATATAAATGGAAGAGTGTGGGAATGATGTCATTCTATCAATACCAAAGTGGATTCCTTGTCTGCATCATACATGGGAATGTCTATACATACATGAAAAGGATTCCTAATAAGACATTTATTTAATATCCATCACATGTATCTAGTGATGAAGAATATGTAGCAGTGTGCAACAATGCAACCTTATCAACCATCCATGTGCCTCTATTTCAAAGACTTCTAGTAAAACTTTTTGTCCTTCAAAACTTCAACCCAAAATAGTATTTGTGTCATTAATCTAAAATCATCTAATGGTCGAAAATAATAAATATACAATCATGAAATGATAGTTTCTAGGTATGTGTGCTTGTGACCACAATTATCGATACCACCTTGCAGACAATAAATCAAGACTATATTCTCTCGAGATGTGATGTGATGGCCCATTATTAAGACTCATGGAAAGCTGCTACTAATAGAATGGGGAGACATAAAATAATTTTAATACAAGTATTCATTCACCAAAATTTTCTTCCATTTTTAAGGGATTGAAAAATTTCCAAAAGATATATTTTCCCCATAAGTAATGAAATATTTTCCAATACAATTAAATATTTTATCATATAAAATAAATAAAATTATCATTAGAATTAAATATTTTTTCTTTTAAAATTAAAAAATTCACCAATACACTTAATTTTGTTTCCTTTAAACTTAAAAAAATGGTCAAATTCATTATTATTTCCCCCCATAATAATGATAGATTCACCAAAATTTTCTATAACTTTTCATACGATTTAAAAAAACTCAACCATGGACATTAATATTTTTTTTCCTTTAAATTAAAAAAAATCGCCAATCAAATTAATATTTTCCCCCAAAATAATGAAAAATTCACCAATATTTTACACCTTTACCTAGGGTAGGTTTCTTAAAGATACCCTTGATCAGAGGTACCTGCAAATAGCTAGAGAAGACAAAAATAATAAAGAACATAATTGATTGTTTTAGAAGATGCATGTTGACTATTATAATGAAATTCAAAATAGTGATATTTGATAATCAAAACTGTAATTTCAAAAAGACAATGAGGAGGGACATTTCAAGAAGAAAATAAATTATCAATGTGCATTTTTTATTGTTCAATATGGACCTTCAATGTGTTTAAGGGAAGGTGGAATATATTCATTGTGTATAACCATCATATGTGTCAGACTTTATTTTTTATTTTAATATGTGGGGTTAAAAGTAAGTGGATAGTGCATATCTGATGTCTTTTAATTGATATATTATAATTTAGAATTTGGATATGGCATGTTTGTATATGCACCTTATGTTCTTGGTATGTGTGCATGGTAATGTAGTGTTTATATCTGTGGCCTTTGTGTCCATCAATTTTTGAGCCTTCCTTGACAAGTGATTTGAACATCCTTTGAGTTTGAAGATTAAACCATCCTTCAGTTCTATATGAAAAATTAAATACGATACTTTTAGGCTTAAAACTACCTAAAGTTTTGTGTAAAGAATTGGTTAGAATGTGTACATACTCCTAGCATCCTTCAAATTTATAAGGAATCTCATTAATGTCTATGTATGTTTTCACCACATCATTTCATTGAAAGGTAAGGGAAAGATAATTTAATTGTGGATATATCTATATATCCATCTTGAATTAGTTCTAGGTTTTGTTGCAAAAGTTCCCATGTGCAGTCGTAGTGTAATGGACATGTGTGCTCCTACCTTCCTAATACGTGTTGTACAATTTTGGGATGGTTTTATAAACTGTTGTTTTTTCTTACCTTGTTACATATCATTGATGTTGGTTCTTTTGGTTTTCAAGGACTTGAAGCCTCACAATTTTCTTGTGGATAAAGATAAGGTTTTTATCAAAGTCGTAGATCTTGGATTGGGAAGGGTGTTCTATATTCCTATAAATAATTAGTACACCCATGAAGTAAAATTTATTCTCATATAAGTATATTAGAATTTATAATCAATTTGTGTTGATATAATTATGTTCTAAATGAAAACTTTGAAGGAAAATATTAGAAATTATATTTGAAGACATAAGTGACCCAAGATAGAAAGTAGGGAAGATGAGATAGATTTGAAAATACACTTGACAATGATTTGATCATTGTCTTATCCTTTATTTCCAATGTCAATATAGTGTATATCGCTGTCTTCAGATTTGAACAGTTACTATTATTATGCAAAGTTCCTTTTCACTATTTTTCTCATCATGACCATTGTTTCTTCTAGGATTTACTATAATAATCATTTGCATATTAACCTTATATATCAATGGTAGAATTCCTCTGTCATTCTTTATCACAACACTATCTCCATTATCTTTAAGATCACTGATTTTACCTTGTAGAGAAGTTCTTAAGATCTATTCACTATCCTTACAACTACATATGATGAAAATATTGCTTGAGCTTTAATGTACTCTATTTTTGCAATATTTCTCATACTGCTCAGAGAAGCTCGTGCTACCAATATTTTGATCATTATAAACCATAGTGTTCTTGATGCTCTTCATAGTAACATTTATTTCATTGTGCATCACTATCTTCATTTTCAACAACTCACTATCATTCCTGCTACATGACTGATCATAAAGACTTACTATTATTGGATGATTCTTATAACATCAAGCATTAGGAACACTAATATTTTTAAGATGAAGATATACTATTCTTCAGTGAGATTGAACTATTTATTTTAAAATTCATTATTTCTGCATCACTATCATGCATTGGGTACTGCACCTTTTCATCAAGTACATATGTTCTTCTCACCACCCTCATGAGAGTCTATGTCATATAGTGAGCACTAATGATTGGAACACATTATCATAACATGCTAATGTAATTTTTCCTTCATCATGATAGTGCCTTACTAATTCTTTTCTCTTCTTGTTTACATTCATGCTCCTTGAGACAAGGATACTTCTATGCTTCATGACTGTGATTTATCTCCATAACCTTTCTTTTAACATGCATGCCATTCATAACAACAATTATTATCTTTGATTTACCATGCCTTTTATTTTCATATATTCTTTATTTGTCAAAGCAATATTTTTAAACACTATTATTGTCTTCATCATCTTAATGGCACATGATTTACATCTATGTCATTTCTCTTTAATATTTGATCTTGATATTCATTTGTTTACCACCATCCCTAGAAATTCATGTAGTCATTTTACTCATTGCTCTTATTTCATACCTTTGATCCCCATAACAATGATATGCTCCTTTCATCATCATGTTATCACCTTGAATATCAGTTGAACACTACTTGTGTCTTTTCACTATGCTTAACCTTATGTCACTACATCCTTTTATGTTGAATCATTTGTTATCATTATTCTTTCTTTGGCACCTTCTTATTATCACTATTATTTATCAATGATATTCATGGTGTGTCACAGTTTCTTCAATGCAATGGTACTATTTTATCATTATTGATTTTTATGATCATTGTGCTTTAATTTATCACTATTTTTAAGCCTTTTGAAATTATTTTCTCTATATTGGTTCATACTATCTCCCATGGTAAATGAATTTCTTCTTAACAAAAAAACTATTTTTTCAATTATTGTTAGATCTTTTTGGCATGCTCTCGAGGGTATTTATTCACCATTCTCTATTTTGATCTCAAAGACCTTGTAGTAATAGTCTTTAATACATTATATCATTGTTTTCACCTTTTCCTTTTTATTGAGAGGTAGTAGTGTTATACCATTTCACTGTATCTAAAATAATATATAAAACTCACTAATGCTATTATTTATCATCATGGATCATAACCACATTAAATGAATGGATATAGTGGAGGCCAAATCCTCATGTTTATCAACCAGAGAATAGGATGCAACATTTTTTGCTAGTAACCCAGGGGAAAACTAATTTGTTAATAGATTTCAAACTTGTCCTATTTAAAATCTTGCAACCATCCACTTGAGATCTTGGAAGAGATTGTGGAGCTTTATTTGACATCATTTATGATAAATGAGATGACTTACATCTATAGTTTCTATTTATTCTTTACAAAAATAAAATAATGTGGCCTTTTATATCAATATCAGTGCTAACATATATACATATGCCATGCATATCAAAATTGGACCAGTGAATATCTAAATACAATTTAAAAAGTACTCTAGATAGATGATAGATATAACACAACATGTATCTAAGTTGATCATGAGCTCGAAATAGGAGCACAAAATTTCAAGGTTATGTAATATTATCTTGGTTATAATTTTATGTAAAGGAAATCTATATTATAACCCGAGGGAAATTTTTGCATATTATCTACTACTTTGGCATGTATACCATTGTATTGGTTGTCTTTGTAGCATCAAAAATCAATATTTGTTAACAATGTAACTTTCCATTATCTAACAATGAAAATCACTTTTTTAATCTATTAAAATCACTAGTTTTCATGACGCCTTGTTTTTTTTGTTCTTGATTACTATCAATGACATCTAGTGATTTTTTTTTACTTTATTGCTTCCATGAGTGCCTTTATTTCTTCTCAATATCATTGTTGAATATTGAATTTCATCACCCGGTGTCATCCTCATAATAGTGACCTTGCTTCATGTATGTACTTTTTGTGTTTGATCTATGCCCCCTACCATAGTGCTTTTGATACAAATTCTCATTTGAAATTGTTGCCCATGCATAGATCTATTGTTCATTTCTTTTTTGTTTCTATTTTATTCATTTTGTTCTTGACTGATGATGAAAAAATTACAGAGAATTTAAGCTAAAAATCTACCCCACTGGACCTACTAATTTCTTTGAATTAAATGATGTTGTAATTTAATGTTTTCATATAAAACTTCTTTATATTTTTTCCCCCATATGGCTGATGTTTTAACTAATCTTTGATGCCCTTGGGTGCTTAATCTAATCTATGTGACTTGCAGAAAAACTTGCCGATCTAAGACTGTATGTTCATTGTCACCCTAATAACCCTTTCATTGTGTTGCAAGTGTTTTATTTTAGCCATTGTGTTTAATTTTACTTTAATGGATAAATATCATGTGATGTAAAAATTGAATTCTAGATCAATGGTAGGAAATGTGGGGTTAATGTAGATCTATTACTTCTTTTTAGAGTCCATAGTGTAGTTTTTGGGAAGAAAAATAATAATGTATGTGAAAAGGAAAATAAATAATTGAGATTTTGGGGGCTCACTGTCGTAGATTTAAACACAAAAATAGAATTCGTAGTAAGGTACTCATATAGATGGTGCCTATCAAGTCAAATTCTTTAACAAAAGAATCCTAGCATTAATTATTTGATTTAGGTTGTATCTAATTTCCACAATTGGGTGCATATATTGTTCATTTAGTTTGTTGTGACATGTTGCACCCAGAATTGAATGTAGAGTTCACACAAGATTTACGCCTTCTATCATATGTTTTAGATAGGTTGCATCCACAATTGGATGTGATTTTTTGTGGCATATTGCACCTATAAATGGATGCAAATTTAACACAATATTTATGTCTAGAATCACTTGTTATGTAGGTTGCACCTACAATTAGATGCAATGTGTCCCTTAATTTAGCTTTGTTGTGTCTTATTGCACCCAAAAGAAAATGCAGATATTTCATAGGATTTAAACCTGGTATCATTTATTTTAGGTATTTTGAATTCAAAATTTGATGTCGTATTGCTAAACATTACTATGGTGTGGCATGTACAACCTATTTTTTGACCCAGAGTGTATCTTGCGAGCCAAAAAGTGTGGTCACTTCTATAAACCCTTATATCCAAGAGATCCAATGAATTTGGATTCTTAGAAGGTGGATGATAGCTTCTTATCCACAATGTGCAAGAATCATGTAGATAAAGATGGTGGCTCTCAAATGAACCCAATAAGCAATATCCTTGCAAGGTGCACTATAGAATGGAAGATTCAAGTAGATATCAAGAAATGAGAGTGCAAGTATCCAAGATCTCTATGATGAATGCAAATTCAAAGTAATATAATTTGATGAGATGCAAGAGATGTAAGATTAAGCTAAGATGAAATGCAAGAGTGCAAGGAAAGTAAATCTAAGCTAACAAGATGAAATATTACTATCCATGCAAAAAATTAAATAGAAAAACTAAGCTAAATGATAATGCAAGATCTCAACTAGTGCTCAAGAAATTAAATGACAAAGTAACAACATCACCTTAGCACAAATCAGGATGGTCTATCACACATGCAAGATGCAAGATGAGATCTCCTATATGAAAGATTCCAAGATGCAAGATTCCAAGATACAAGATAAGCTAAGATATTAGGATGAACCAAGATGAAAGAAGATGAGATAAGATGCAAGAAAATGAGAGAATGAGGAGAGAGCCTCCTTTTAAAGAAATTTGGAAATGAGCAAGCGGTTAAGATTAAGAGGCAAAATAATGAGAAAGGCTGGAGATTAAGTCTTGGTTGATCTATGTGCTCATGTCTTTAAGAGAAAGGCTAAGATTAAGAGGCAAAACAATGAGTAGTTGAGATAAAGAGGCAAGAGCCTTCTTCAAAAGTCAAAAGATTCCATCTCATTGGAAAGTGCACTTTAAGTGGAGGGATTTTATTTTTATTTTTTTTTAAATTTTAGAAAAAATGATTTTCATGTGCACTTAGGATAAAGGGGTCTTTTATTATTTAATTAAAAGGGAGCATGTTCTTTTAATTAAATAAACATAGAATAAAGTAGTCGAACGTTAGGATATAATCAAATAAATGATTATGTGATGATTTGATCAAAGATAAATGATTAATTATGTAGAACTGATTTAATGCATAGCAATGGTCTAGTATTTTAGTATAATTTTTCAAAAAGGGGGCTTATAGTTTACTAGACCAAACTTGGGTGATTACATTTTCCCCTCTTTGAGCCAGTGTGCGAGAGAGAACATTGAGTGAAAGAATATGATGATGATAAATAGTTAATATGAAGTGATGAACTATCCTAAGATATACTCACTCTAAATCTGATTGAACAAAGCACATTGAGATGATTACTAACTCCAAACTTGATCAAACGAAGGTTAGCAAGGTAGAAATAGTTTCAATGCATAGTTTGATGTGAAGTGATGAAACTGAACATTGTGACTAAAGTTGATAGATAAGACAATACCATAATTGATATAATGTGATGAGAGCTAATATGTCCAAGATCAAATCAATCACTTGCCCTAAGATATTTTATGTGATGTGATGAAATCACTCATGCAACAAGTTTTGAAGAATATCAACTTGATGTGACGTTTTGAAGCTAAGATGCCCCTAGCGATGATAGCATAGTCAATTTATAGTTTTGAAAGATTGATGATAGATTATTCTTGCCCCCTCGGGATCCAAATCAAAATGATGTTGAGGAGATGTAGAAATGAGATAAGTTTGATCAAATCAAGATTAGATAGGGTCTAAGATGATTGATGATCTATTCAAAGAGATTAGAAAAGCATTTGGACCAAATCTGACCACTAAGCAATGAGAATTTTCCCCATTTTGAATAAGTTTGACCAGAAAGGTATATCATTAGAATTAGTTCAAAGAAAGTGATTGTGAAGAGATATGATCAATTTATGCCTCAAATGATGAAAAGGTAAGAATCAAAAGAGAAGTCAAATGCATTGAAGAAAAAGAATTTAAATTTAAAATTTGACTAGTAAGATGAATCCGGATTTTGATTTTGATCCCCAAAATGAATCGAGGATATTGAAATTAGGTAAGGGTACAATTTTCACAGAAATATGAGATAGTTGAAAATGATTTGAAAGCTTAGAATTTGGATAGATTAGATATGATGGTAATATTAATCCATTTGATGATAGGATAGAATAAAATGATGACAAGCGATGATAAAGATTGATAAATGATAAAGGGATGATTGGGAAATAAATAAATGAAGATGAAGATCAACACAGTTGACCAAAAAAGGATGATGGCCAAAGTTGTCTGATAATGATGAGACAAAGAATCTCTCCTCACTCAATGCAAGATGTAAAGACTAGGATGCAACCTAGGATGAAAATGCAAGTGCAAAGTGCAGGGATCCTACTCAGTCCTTATTTTCATCATCAAGCCTTACTAAGGGACATCGCAAGATCATACAACCATCACTAGGGCAAGAAAAACTATGAAGATATGAATATGATCTATATAAGATAGAATGTAGGAAACTAACATATGCATCAAAGACATAAACAAAAATATGACTTAGGTTAATTTTTTCGTTAATGTTGCAAGATTACACCAACATCAAAGCATAAGCACCAAGATAACCATGAGTACAGTCTTTTATAAAATAAACATAATGTAGATAGTCAAGGATATAGTTCAGACTCACCTAAGTGTTCAAATGAATCAAGTCAAGGTATATGAGGTGTTCCAATCATGATAGAGGTACTTATCATAGACACCTGATGCATCAAACATATAGGATCATCGAAACCACACCCACAAGCAAAAGAAAAAGAAAATATGCCCCATGCTCCCACTCCTCTAGTCAAGTGACATCCTAGAGAGAATAAGGAGGGAAAATTAGTGAAAATTATCAATAAAAAAAAACATACAAAGAAAATATCATTAAGCATAGCTCAATCATTTCATTTTAAGCGTAGTGTAAAGATTTTCACTGATATTTCTAAGACTTATGCCTGCAAGTGAGTTAGAAATATATGACTTGGACTGCTAACAAGGTATTGGTTCAAGATAATCTATCTGAAAAGTGTTGAGAAACACTCTATGTCTAGATAAGGTAGTGTTGAGAAACACTAGTGTGTCCTAGAGATAGCAATGGCACCGAATTGCCCCTAGTGAGGTTTAAACAGAGATCAGTTCCAGACCATAGAGACAAGTATTGTGAAAGTCAATTGGTTCATGGACAAAGCCACAAGCTGATAGATGGAGCAAAAAGGTACAAGTAGTGCCTATTTCTAGGTTTTCACCACTTGGAAGGACTATTTTTGCTACCATGATGCCTATTTCTAGGTTTTCGCCAAGATACTTTTTTCTTATTTTTTTATTATTGTTTTCGCTCTTTTTCATTTTTTTAATTTTTTGTTTGAAGATACATCAAAGCACCTATTTTATATATTTTCACTAAGATGATCATTTTTCCAAGACTTTTTATGATTTTTTCAGGACCATATATCAATTTTTTTGGGTTTTTTTTCAAGATCATATGTTATGTACATGAACTCTCGATGTAGAGAATGTCATTTGTAGAATTTCTTCAAATGGAGACTATTGATAGGCTTAGGGATTTGTTCTCCCTCTGGTGTTAAGATATGATAAGCACCAGATCCAAAGTGATCTATAACTATATAAGGACCTAGCTAGTTAGGTTCAAACTTTCCTTTCTATTCGCAATTTTGTTGATTCTTAGGATTCTCTCTTAAAACCAGATCACCAACCTCAAAATCTATATGGTGTAGTTTATTGTTTTGTCAAGTGGCCTGATGATTATTGCATAGAGGTTGTCATTTATGGAAACACTACTCATTGACATTATTTCTTGGAGTTCAATTTAGTTGTGGATGTTCGCATTGGAAAAATGACTAAGTTTAGGAAGCAGTTGATAAGGTACAGTTGCACAATTTCTCCTGGAGAGCATGATATTTGAAGAATGAAGTCATGTGAACTTAGAGGAATGTATTATGGGATGTAGTAGACATTTATTTAAGGTCTCTTATATTTTTGAGTTGACTAGAGAGAGTTACACCTCGATATGGTTATGCGAAGACATTATAGTAGTATAACAAGGCAGAAAAGAGGTTGTGATGTTTAAGTGAGTAACATGGGGATTCCAAGAGTGCTACTTTGGATTTGGTTTGGGTCCTATGCTATCTTTATCAAGATATTATTGTTGACTATGTATTTTCTATTTGAATGTGTTGGACACATTTTGTGGTGTATTTGTGAGTTGAATGGAAAGATTATGAGATCGAGTATATATGCTTTGAGATGCAAAGTTGTGAGTGTGTGTCTACATGTATTGGGATGTTATAATAATGCATAGGATGTTGTGAGCTATTACTGGAACTTCTTTGGCATAAAAAATGTTGTTTTAGTTCATTTTTTTGTTACATGATACTTTTGTAATACTGGATAGAGAGTCATTTATGAGAGTAGTGAGCTCCATTTTGTATTCACCCCTAACAAGGTTATAGAATCCTTGCAAGGTCTTTCCTCTTACAAGGACTTGTACTAATGTAATATTCTTCTCCTAACAGGGCAAGGTTTGCTAACAGGGACACAATACTTTTAGTGCATCATTTGTGGGTACCATCCCCAACGAGGTTTTTCCTTAGCCAGGGTTTCCTTGAGAATAAATCATGGTGTTATGAGTTATTTAATTTATGTATGTGTTATTATTATTTTAGTTATTTCTTGGTTAAGTTTAAATTGGTATAAAAGGAACAAAAGTGTTGCAATACTAATTCACTCCTCCCTCTCAATATTGCTTGATCCTAAAAATTGGTATTAGAGTGCAAGGCCCTTGAAAATAAAGCCTAACAATTTAAGGGAGATCTGGATGGATTCCAGTAGTTTGGAAGAAAACTTTGAGGCAATACTAGAAGACATGGATAAGGCTAATATTGAAAATGATGAATTAAAGCATAAGCTAAAGAAAGCTAAAGACTATATCAAAAGACTCAGAGCATATTGACATTTTAAACAACAAAAGGAAACAAGTTATTGGGAAGATGAGGGAACCTAAGAATGATTCATCTGAATTGATAAAAAAAAATCAAATAGCAAAATGATACAATAAAGTATGAGTGTGAGATTATCACTATGAAAATGACTAAAGAAATTCAACAAGAGAAAGACGAAAATAGAAAACTTGAAGAATCCTTGAAGAGTGCAAATATACAAATGGGAAGAATGCATCTTGAAATTAATGGTGTCAAAAATAATTATGAAGAAACCAAGAAGTACAATATCATCATTAAAGAAGAGCTTGTGGAGGCAAATAATCATATATAAAACTTCATGTGAATACTAACAAGTTAGAAGTTGACTTCAATAAAGCCGAATGTTCCAAATCTCAAGAGAAGAGATCTGAAGGTAGTCCATACATGAGACACCCAATCAACAAGAAGAACATAATCAAAGGGAGAAGATAAAACCTTTCAAAGGGAGATGCTTTGGACACAACAATTTTGGTTACATGAATAATGATTATAAAGGTAAGAATGTTTTGAAACCTTTCTCTGGTTATTGCTTTAATTTTTGGGCATATGGACATAGAAGAAATGAGTGTAGAAAAGCAGATGAAAGATGAAAGAGTTGAGATTATGTTAGAAAACCTATTGCATCCAATAAGATAAGTTTTCACAAATGCAATAACCTTGGACACATTACAAGGAATTGTAAATTGTAAGTTAGAAACGATAGGATTCAACCTAGAAGACCACATGTTACTTGTTTCAAGTGAAACAATAAGGGACATATAGCCAAGTACTACATATATAATGGACCAGTTAGAAATAGAAGACCACCTATATATAAAAAAAAAAACATTGATATTGGGAAGAGATTAGCAGAGTATAAGGCTGATTTTGATCTTATTTTTAGAAAAGAAGGAAGCAAAGATAATAGAAGAGTATGGAAGGAAAAGATCTAGAGTGAGTCAAATGGTCATGGTGAGATAGTGGATACCATTGGATCTTCGCTTGATGCTAATGTCTCTATTTCAACATAAATAGACAAGCATGGCCTTAGGGGGACAATTGGAGGAATTCACCAATTAATTAGCCAGCCCCTAAATGTAGATTCACAATATATGAAGTTGTGTGTAGTTGCATAAGTGTATGTTGGTAATATATCTAAAATCACAAGGTTTGAAAGTTATTATAGAGTGATTTCCCATTTTTCTATGGGTAATTGGATGATCTCCCTAAAATTCTTAGCGAAGTTATTTAAGTGAAATGTCTTAGTCATTTTGATCACCGTTCAATCTGAACTAAATAAGACCAGAGGAGCAACCAAGCGCTAGAACATTTATGTGATTGTTGAGTGTGCATATCTTGATTCACTAGGTAAAAGGTATTTTGATCTTCTACAAGATTTTTTTTCTATGGATAGTCCATTGATCTTTGATATTAGTAAGAGGTTGAGGTACAAGTTTAAGAAACACCCTTACAAATCCATAGAGGATAATCCTAAAGATGTATTTTTGCAAACCCCTCATGGTGTGCTTCATGTGGAAGATATTAGGACATACATACATTACAAGTATGAGACTTTGGGGGACTTTTAAATCTTCAGGGAAATGAAAGACATGTTAAAAGATGATGGAACTTGGAAGGATGAGTTCACTCATTTGCAAAATATTAGCATCATATGAATGACGAAACTCTACGAGTTCGATGAGGAAGACTGGATCAAGATCATCCTTAGCAGATTCCATGATCAATTTATGTGGATAGGAGAGAATCCTATTAATATTACCAATGAATTGGTTCATGATATGACTGGGTTGGATAATACTGGTATTATCCCTATAATACCTTAAAAATGGGCTATAGGTTCATTAACCTCCTACATCCTCAAATCAAATGAAATTGACATCAAAGTCCTAACCTAAGGCACATCTGCACATCATCGAATCCTAATTAATTTTATCTTAATTCTGCATCGGGAAATATTCCTTGAATATTCCTAATTTATCATAATTATCTTTAATTGAATAACTATTTGGCGATAAATCTTATTTATCCTAAAGTTGATTAATTGAATATGATGAATATTTAATTAATTAATTTAATTCTACCACTTAACTATTTAATTATATTTAATTATATTTATTCCTAATTAATATTGTTTTTATTTTGACAATAAATCAAAATTCCCACAAACAATCAATTGAATATTTATTTAATTGATTTAAAATCAAAGTTGTCAAATTTAATGATTTAATTGGAATGAAGTTTGATTTAATAATTGATTAACCCATAAATCAATTGTTTTAATTTAAAATCAATTAAGTTGAGAATAAATCACTTTATTTTTTAAATTAATTCATATTAAATCATGCACAATCAGAAAAACAGTTAACTTTAAATCAATTTTCAATTTCAATTTGTTAACTTTCTAAACTCAACATTTGATGATGAGTTGAAAAAGAGAACTAAAGCTCTATTTTGAGATAAAAATTGCTTTTGTATGATTTTATGAGTTTATTATTCTTAATTTCTTGTTAACTCAAAAATCAACCTAAGTTTATCAAGAGTGATTTATGGTTTTTCTTATGCATCCTCAAACCCTGGATTTCTATAAAAACAAGGCTCAGCTCTTCACAATTCATCTTACATCCCTCAAGCTTTCAATCTCTCAATCTCTTGAATTTGCACAATTACTCTGGCTAATTTGCAACTGAAGAACAAAGCTTTTTGCGATAGGCAATTTTGTGAAATCATTTCATAGCTTTTGCATACTTTTGCATTCATCTTCATAGCATTGTTAGATTAATTTGCATATCATTTCAATTTCATTCTAGATTAATTTCATACAGTTTTTCATTCTTTTGCATTCAAATCCTTCATTTAGGTGTTGCATTTTCATTGATCTCGATTCCAATATGAGAACATCATACTCACACCTACTAGAAGGTAGTAAATCGCTTGGTTAGCTTAGTTTCAATTATTTGCAGATTTCGATTTCACTAACCTCTAATGTTTTACTGGAGTGTTGTGTCCACAACTAGGTACAATTTTCACACACACATTTATGGTACCCACCATGGGGCCATAAAATGGGTTTCCAGTCTATTCTATCAAATTTCTATCATTTTTCTCGAACCCACGACCACAAGGTTAATTTTTATGAGTTTTGTGATAAATTTCTGGGCTATTTTTCCAGAAATCTGACTGATGTTTTTATTGGTACATAAACATATTACATGATATAGATCCAAAATTTATATTTCTAGAAAGGTATTTGAGTTAGCTTTCATTTTCCATTAGTTTGGATTAATTTTGTTTTGATTTGAAAAAGTTATGATCATTTTAGTGAAGACTGGTCAGAACCTGATTTTATGAAATCCGACTGATGTGTTTATTGGTATATGCACATATGACATGATACCAATCTGAAATTTATATTTTTGGAAAGGTATTTGAGTTAGCTTTCATTTTACATTGGTTTGGATTTTTTTTTATTTTATTTGCAAAAGATATGATCATTTTAGTGAAGACTGGTTAGAACCTGATTTTATGAAATCCGACTGATGTTTTTATTGGTACATGCACACATGATATGATACAGGTCCAAAATTTATATTTTTGGAAAGGTATTTGAGTTAAATTTTATTTTCCATTGGTTTGAATTAATTTCATCTTGATTTTCATAAGTTATAATTGATTTAGTGAAGACTGGTTAGAATCTGATTTTTTTATGACAACAGGTTTTTTGATTATCAAATGACACATTATCTTTGACTAACCTGATTTTCTACCACGTGGGGTTGACAAGTTGTGTTTCTTTTTTTGATGGATTTTTATAACATTGGGTTACATGTACAAGAATAGGTAAGTTTTTCATAACAGTGGTTTGCAGGTGCAGGTGCAGGTACATCCTGTGGGTACAAAAGATAGAAGACAAATGCTCAAAAATTGCTAAAATAGGTAAAATCTACTAAGCATGTTGTGAGGAACTCAGGTATTCTATTGCATTTGAGAACACTTCATTTTTGGATATAAAATAAACTCTCTCATGTCAATCTTGTGTGACTTTTCCTGCTTTCATATCACAGACTTTAGTTTTTGGGCTATAAAACAAACATAGATTTGCTTTCTGCATATCTGTTACACATAGTAAATAGGCCCTATGAACACTATTTGTGGATGATCTTGAGAGAGTGGGCTTAATTCACTTGTTTATTCATGTGAAGCTCTTCTTAATGAAGGATCCCCTTGTAGGTATGGAGGATACTAAGATTGTCTTGCGTTCTATTGGGTTTGCATCCTTGACTTTTGATCGATACATTCTCTCTCTAGACGGATTGATAGACCATAAGTTGTTGACATCACAAATCTTGGTGTGATAATTTCAGTCTTAGTGTGTCAGATTAATCTATCTACTTTGTTTTTGTGAAGTGAAGAGGCTAGGGGATTATGCTCTACTTCCTTTTTGGATAGTACCATAAATCTAGATCCTTGAATCTGATCTAGTCCCCCTGTGGTATCTTTTGTGAGTCACCTTTAGAGAGGGTTAACCATAGTGGACATTCCCTTAATTGGGTCAACCACATGGATGGAACCTCAAGCAGTAATAGCCATTTTCACCGTGGTAGCAACAACCGCTATATAAATGTCCTTGTGGAGGATATATTCATAGGTGTGGTCTCTTGTTGGGCTGTCAGATCTCCCTAGCAGCTCCTGATTGATTAAATTCTTAGACTATGTCAAAACCTCAGTGTGCCTAGATTAGAGTTCACCTTCTTGAGATCACAAAAGTTGTAGAGTCAAACCATTACTACAAACCCTAGTGAGGCCAAAATTTTCATTTTCTAGGAATATGTGCGTTATTGAAAAACTTTTTAGAACATACACAAGTAGCATTTCTAGGGAATAGCACAATAAGTCACTATTGCTTGTTCATGCGCAAGGTTGCTTTTGCCCTTGTTCGTTATTTTTAGATGATTGATTGCTTCCCTTTGCTTGTTGTTCTGCGTGTTTGCTATCTATTTGGTCTTTGAGAACGAATGATCCCAAACTATTACACAAATTTGCAAACCTGAACAGAGAAAATCTTGCAAACAAACTGGTTCTGAAAATTGAAAAATTGCAAATCTGAAGCAAAAATCCTTTCTGGTGTCAAAAGTCATCCTGAAATTTCAAAACTCATATCAAAGCTAAAGTCAAAGTTGTAAAAAAACTCCAAAATTTGTCAGAAATCTAGTTTTTACAACCTACTTCCAGATTTTGTCAAATAAATCATTGTGTCAGGAATAGAGTAGAACTAGAACAAATCCATTCATTTTACTTAAGTCGTCTCTTGAGTTTGATTTAGCCTTCTGATTTATCAATTTGAGTCTTTTTCATCTTGTGTCAAAACCTTGTCAAAATTATCTTCAAATTCAGTCTTCATACAAAAATGGCTAAGTGTTGTGAGATCATATCCACCATCTTTTGGGTGTCTACCCATACTACTAGGGCACAATATCCTTCATTTACATCCAATCTAATCTTCAAATTCTGTCTTCATACAAAAATGACTAAGTGTTGTGAGCTCATGTCCGCCATCTTTTGGGTGTCTACCCATACTACTAGGGAACAATATCCTTCATTTACGTCCAATCTAATCTTTAATCAATCCAATCTTGACAAGGTTACATCATTCGATCTTCTTGAATCAAGTCATTCTTTAGTTGTCTTCATCTTTCTCTCTTGCTTCACCCAAGGTTAATGGTGGAAACTAGAGCCTCCTCACACAAGAAATCTAGAGAAGCACCCAATACCTTACCTTTGAATTCTCATGTGGGTCCAACCTTTGAGAAACTCTACAATTCAGGTCTTTACGAAGATGAAGGTCTTGATAATCTTCGATTAAAATATGGTTACATACCCCCCCTCCATCAACCCACAGAGGTGATCAATAAACTCCACATCAATCTATCCCAGGAAGTCCTAAAACTCCTAACATGTCTCAAGGAGGGACAAATCATAGATCTCAAGGACATCACTCTCAACATGGTGCAGATCAAGAACCCACACCTTCTGAAATTGCTAGATATTAAAACAATGATGACTTCAAGAAAATGATGAGGCATTTCTTGAAGGAAGACAAAGAAACATACTTCCTAGAGTTAGCTCATCAAGGGGCTAAACTTCCTCCCAACTTTAATGTTGAAGATATTATTACGCATGAGGAAGAAACTCCAATCACAACTATGATGAAACATATGCATGCCATACAAGTCAAACTTAACAAACTTAAAAAATACATGGAACCTAAAGAGTTCTCCACGGAGGCTCTATGCCCTTTTCCATTTGATAAAGACTTGTACATGCCGCCATTCCCTAAAAGAGTGGAAATGTCTAAATATGATAAGTATGATGGAAACTCTGATCCTCAAGATCATGTCAGAGATTTTTTTACTCAATAAATGGAGTTCATGCATGAACCAACTTACCTAATGCATCTTTTCCCTCGATCTCTGGGAGGGTCAGCTATTCATTGGTTCTCAAAAATGCCTCCTACTATCAAAAATTTTGAGGAGTTAATCAAACTATTCTATCAACAATACTCCTGCAGCATTCAACATCCGGTCACTATGATCGACATTTGCAATCTGAAACATAACTCAGGAGAACCATTCCCAACTTTTCTCAAAAGATGAAGGAAGAAGTTTTCTCTATATGCTAGACCCATTCCAAAAACTAAGAAGCTAGAAATCTTCATCAACAATCTTGTTCTAGAACTCAACTACCATTTGCAAATGAAAAATCATACATCCTTTGATAATATGGTATAAAATGCAATCAAAATTGAGAAAGTACTTGTGCAAAAAGGTGACATATCACTTCAAAAAGAAAAGTATGAATCTGGATCTAGTTCTAAAGATAAAGGCAAAAATTGGAACAAGAATAAAGGCATTGTCACAGATGACGTTGTTGATAATATATGTGCCCCATCTAAGGCACCCACTTTCAATCTCACTGTTGGTACCCAAGCCATCAAAGCCTCAAAGGCAAAAGCCAATGAATCAAACAAGAAGTCATCTGACTATAGACCTTGGGCTACATATCCTAAACGTAAGTTTACTCCTCTTGGAGAGTCCTTGGAATCTACCATGAAAACTCTATTGGCCAACATCATCTTCTTGCTTGAGATCTGACCATTTGATCCTGAACCTAAACCAAAATGGTCGAAAGAGACTGATTTCTGTGACTTCCATCGTAATAAGGGTCATAAAACCAATAACTGCGTACGCTTGAAACACATCATATAAGACAAAATTGATAATGGAGAAATCACAATTGATAATCATAAGAGCAATAATGATCATACAACATTCACAGAACCATTTCTGAAACATAATAAAAAGGATTCATCTTCTCAGCCTAATGTGGGTAATAAAGTCAATTATTCTTACTTTGGAAATAATGTTGTCATCAATATGGTTGAACCATGCCTATCTGAGTGTTGCAATGTCATTACAATTGTAAGAAAAGATAGAGATAATTAATCAGCAAATGCAGTTACTCGATCACAAGCTTAGGTGCATCTGCAAGGACAAAATTCAGATTCATCAAATGTCCCTAAGATGCCTTTCAATCTTTCTTCTACTTCTAAACAAAAGGCTACATCTAAATCTTCAAATCCTAAAGACATGAGGCCTACTTCCTATAGTATTGTCCAACAACTCTAGCATACCAATGCAAAAATCTCCATGTTTGAGTTGCTTTGGATATCTCCAGCTCATAGAGCCATTCTAGACAAAGCTCTGCTCGGATCCAATGTTCCTCATAATCTTGATTTAGACAGGTTCCAAACTATGGTTGGTCATCTTACGTCTCCACAGTATATCTCCTTTTTAGAGGAAGATGATAACTCCTTGAATCATCCGCATAACCAAACCTTACATATTGAAGTCTTAATCCAAAACCATCGAGTCAAACATGTGTTGATAGATGGAGGTGCTGGTCTCAACATTTGTTCTTACAACTTGATTACACAATTGGGATTATTTGAAGCTTCCATTGATCCTAAAAAGAAAATAACTATCAAGGCATATGATGAAGAAGAAAGATCTTCGAAAGGAACAATTATCTTACCTATCAAAACATGTCCAGTTATTAGAGATATCACGTCAAGTTCTTGATCTACCTTTGGCTTACAACATCCTTCTAGGGAGACCTTGGATACATGAAATGTGAGCTATTCCTTCCACATACCATCAATGTGTGAAATTTCCTTATGAAGGAGTAGAGGTGACGATTCCATCTAACCTATCTACAACTTGAAATGCATTAAAAGAAAGTGTTGATAAAATTGTTCCTAATAACAGAGAATCTTCCACTAAGCAAACATACATGGTATCTACATCCAAACTGGAAGACATTGCTAAAGAAGTCAAAATAAAGGATAATGGCATGGGAGAATACATAATGGAACCTATTTTATCTCTCACATCTCTCCCATTTTCCCCAAAATCTTATGGACAACCATTTGACAAAGTGAAACCTACAGCTAAAGAATCCCAAGTCATATTCAATGGAAGTTTTGTCACAGAACAAGTATCTTATAAAAAAGAGTTTGAGGAAGATGAAGCCATGCTTGCATGGTTGTTTAAAGATGAATCTCAATCTTAGTTAGTCTACAAATGTGACTCCACTTCAAGCAAAATTCCTCAGAAGTCATATGGACCAGGAGACAAATTGATCACAAAAATGGGATATACAGGAAAAGGACCTTTAGGACTACAAGGTAAAGGTCTTTTATGACCTCTTGACCATCGTGGCAAAAAAAAAAAGAATACAACAGGTCTAGGATATAAGAAGAAGCCTTTCTATCTTAGCAAGAACTCCCCACATGTCTTAGAACATATTGAACCAAAGGAAGAAATAGAACAATCTGATAGTGATGATTCAAACACCACTGAGGAGCTCATTTCTTATGAGCATGTTCCTAAAGAAATAAAAGAACTCCTTGAAGTAGAAGATGATCCAATCAAAATAATTAATGTGGTAGACATACAAGAACCTACTATAGAACAAGAGATAGTTGCACCACAAGAACTAGCTAATCTCAAAGAAAATCAAACAGACAAGGAGGAAGGTGGTAGCTATTCTGAGATAGATTCTCATGAGTATGAATTCAAATTAGAATCTAAGGGTAACCCTTCTTGGGGTATCCATCTTGACTTTACACACGTTCTCATATTTCCTAGAGGCATAGATGAGGAATCAAATGACTATGAATGGGGATTCATTCTAAAGGAAGATGAGCTTATCACAGAAAAAAATATTGATGTTATTCACCAATATGTACCTAAGCCCAATGTAAGTCTAGAGAAAAATGACAAACTTAATGAGTCTGATCCATCGATGGCTGAAGTGCACTCCCACAATGACATTGAGCCTATTCATGAATTGAAAATTTTGAGTTGTAATATCACCTTCAAACTTGAGAGTCAGGTTAGGACCAATGATGACAGATCCATATCCGTAAACACTATTTCCCAATCTTTCACCACTTTGACTATCCAACATCCCGAACTTCTTGACCACACCTCGACGAATCTGAGCCACGGTATCTATACCTTTCCAAATGACTATGCCCTTTCTTACTACCTCAATATAGTTGATCCTATGATGACTTCCATCAGTGAACCAAGCATTAGCATGATGGAGTCAGACATCAAGTATCTTAGTCAAAAGAATAAGAGTAAAAATAAAAATAAAAAGAGTTTTGAGGGTGAAAACCACTTTGTGGCAGTCTCAGAACCTACAAAAGTAAAAATAAAAGATGTATCTGAAGGTGAAAACCTCTCTGAGGTGCCTAAGGATGAGATATTTGATGTCCTTATAAGTCATTTATAGGATAGATCTCCAGTTTTAATTGAGCCCACTCAATCTATCAACTTGGGAACAATAGAAGAACCACAGTTGATCCATGTAGCACAATCCTTATCAGAAGAAGAAAAGAAAAAATTTACTACATTCCTAACAGAAAAGAAGATCAAATTTGCATGGAAATATTTAGATATACCAGGGTTGGATCCTGATATTATAATGCACCATTTATCTATAGCTCCAGGAGTCAAACTTGTTAAGCAAAAATTAAGAAAGATGCATCCGCATGTTGCACTCTTGGTCAAAACTGAATTAGAGAAACTACTAAAAGATGGATTCATCCGTGTTATTGATTATGTTGAATGGATCTCAAATATTGTACCTGTATCAAAACCAAACAAATCTATAAGAGTATGCACAAATTTTAGAGATGTGAACAAAGCATGCCTTAAGGATGATTTTCCACTACCTAACATTGATATGATAGTGGACATGACTACGGGCTTCAAGATGTATTCTTTAATGGATGGATTTTCTAAATATAATCAAATTAAAATTGCTCCAGAGGATCAAGAGAAAACTGCTTTCACATGTGCATGGGGAACCTTCTATTGGAATGTCATGCCATTTAAGCTTAAGAATGTAGGCACTACATATCAAGGGGCTATGACATCTATTTTTCATGACATGATGCATCACACTATGGAGGATTATGTTGATGATACTTGAGAAACATCTATGATAAGATCTGAACATCTAAATGACTTGAGCAAAATACTAGACCGCATGGAGAAGTTTAGTCTTAGATTAAACCCTAAGAAGTGTGCTTTTGGCATCACTTCTGGAAAGCTCCTAGGGTACATCATCTCAAAGAAAGGTATTGAAGTTGATCCAGCTAAAGTTAAAGCCATCATGGAGATGCAACCTCCCAAGAACATTAGTCAAATGAGAACATTGCAAGGGAGAGTTCAATCTATCAGACGCTTCATATCATAGCTTGCAGATATATCACAACCTTTTACAAAAACATTACATAAAGGTGTGACTTTTGCATGGAACGAAGAATGTGAAAAGAACTTTAACCATATCAAGAAATATCTATCAAATCCTCCTATTTTGATGCCTCCTATTCAAGGGAATCCATTGATCTTATATGTCTCCACAATAGATACATCACTAGGGGCATTGCTAGCACATCATGATGAGAATAAAAAGGAAAGAGCTATATATTATATCAGTAGAACTTTGGTTGCGTATGAGAAGAACTATTCAATGATTGAGAAAGATTGTCTAGTTGTGATCTTTGCATCAAAGAAACTAAGACATTATATGTTAGCTCATACCACACATTTGGTAGCTAAGATTGATCCACTAAAGTACCTACTAAGAAAATCTACCCTCACGGGTAGATTAGCCAAATGGGTCATGCTCTTAAGTGAATTTGACATTGAATATTTTGAAAGAAAAGCTATTAAAGGACAAGTAATTTTTGATCAATTGGATGAAGCACCATTGTTTGATGATACACCAATGTAAATGGAATTTCTAGATTCCTCTATCATGAACCCATCTTCTAGATCATGGAAGTTATTCTTTGATGGCTCCTATACACAAAATGGATCAGGAGTGGGCATATTGTTCATCACTCCTCAAGGATACTCAATTCCTAAGGCATTCAAAATCAAGTTTCCTTGTACAAACAATATTGATGAATATGAATCCCTTCTTAATGGTATGAAGATAGCAATTGAGTGGAGGGTAACAAAATTACACATTCACAGAGACTCACAACTTGTAATACACCAAGTCAATGATGTGTATCAAATGAAAGATGGAAAGTTGATCCCATACAAGAGAATGGTAGATGATCTAAAGAAATATTTCATATATATCACCTTTGCACAAATACCTAGAACAAAGAATAAGGCTGTTAATGCTATGGAAATGCTCTCTACTTTATTACAACAGCTTGAACATGAGCTACGCTACGAGTTCCTGGTGGAAGCACTATCTTATCCCGCATATGATTCCCACAAAACCCACATGATCTACACTATTGTTAGTCATGATTCATCCCAATACAAAAACCTTTTCTCCTATCTCCAAGACCAAATCATTCCCGATACCTTTAACCACCATGAGAAAAGATACCTTATCCGCAATGCATCCCTGTATGTCATCATTGATCACAATCTGTACAAATGAGGTCTAGATGGTACACTACTTGGATGTTTAGAATGGGAAGAGTCTCAACGTGCATTAGAGGAGGTCCATGATAGTATTTGTGGGTCACACTCAAACGGTTTAACACTAGCTCAAAAAATTATTAGGGCTGGGTACTATTGGCCTGAAATGGAGAAAGAAGCTATCAAGTTTGCTAAAAATTGTCAAAAGTGCCAAGTACATGGTAACTTAATTCATGCTCCAGGGAGAGATCTAATTCCATTTACTACACAATGGCCTTTTCACCAATGGGCATTTGATCTTATAGGATCCATACATCCTCATTCTTCTAATGGACATACCCATATTATTACAGCTACAAATTATTTCAAAAAATGGGTAGAAGCAGTCCCTTTGACTCACGCAACCAAAAAGAAAATTTCTATGTTCATTTTGAACTACATCATATGTCGGTACGGTATTCCACATTCTATAGTCATAGATAATGGTGGGAAATTCAAAAATAGAGACTTAGATGATTTATGTGCTAAATTCAAGATTACACAACATTGGTCATCAATCTACTATCCTCAAGGGAATGGACAAGCAGAGGCTTCAAATAAGAATCTATTGAAAATCTTGCACCGTAAAGTTAATAAAATAGGAAGAGATTGACATCTCATGATCAATCTAGCTCTCTGGGCCTATAGAACAAGTATCAGAATGCCCACTAGGGCTATACCTTTCGCTTTAGTTTATGGGTCTGAAGCAATACTGACTATTGAGGTTGAAATCCCATCACTAAGAATCATAATGCATGGTCTAGTAACTGATGATAACTATAAAGTATCTAGGTTGCAAGAACTTGAACTAATAGATGAGCATAGACAAGTAGCATATGATCATATCAGAGTATATCAAAAGAGAATGTCTAGAGGTTACAACAAGAAAGTCAGACATAGAGAATTTTAGGTTGGCGATCTAGTCTTGAGAGAGAATCCTAAAAATTAATCACATAGAGAGCACAAGGGGAAGTTTGAACCCAACTAGATGGGTCCTTTTGTAATCATTGCTACTTTTGGCTCTGGATCCTATCAACTCTCAAAAACTGAAGGAGAAAAGCTCCGAGAACCAATCAACGTTCTCCATCTAAAGAAATTCTATGTCTAAGGCATTCAGCATTCAAAAATGTCCCGAAAACATCATAAAAATATTAAAAAGTCCTGAAAAAATGATCATCCTGGTGAAAACCTAGCAAATAGGCACCCTTATGATTCACAAAAAAATCAAAAAATATCAAAAGTACAAAAAAATTGAAAAAATGAAAAATACAAAAAAATGAGAAAAAGAAAAAGTGCCTTGGTGAAAACCTGGAACAGGCACCTTGGTAGCAAAAATAGAATCTCTGCCAAGATGGTGAAAACTCGGCAAACGGGCACCACTTGTTTCAAAATGCTCCATCTATCAGCGTAATCTTGGTCTCTCCCAGCTTTCAGTCTTTCTTTAGTTTGTACATACCTCCCGGTTTGTTTCCACATTCTTGTTTTCAATAAAGTTGGTCTATACACCAATTGGCAAAAGCGTCTATCTCCTATCAATGTTCGAAGTTGGGGGCAATCAATGTCATATCCTATGGTCTCCAGTATACCTCAGATGTGTCATATCTAGTCAAGGTCCTTTGAAGCTTCATCTGAGTCAGTTAGTCAGTCTCCTCTCCAGAAAGGATTTTGTAATCAAACACAAATGAACTACAAAAACACACAAACTGAAAACAATCTTTGCTTCACATGCTTTTATCTCCTTGTATGCTAACTGACTCACATTGAGATTTTTGCATATTATGTCATTTCGAGCTCTTTGATGATATCCTTTACAGGATTTAGAGAGTGATGACTGGGGGTATGATCTTTTCTTTGTCTTCTGCTTGTATTTGAAAATCTAACAACTTTGGAAATTTTGGATTGAAATGGTGTCTGTCTGTAAGAGCCTTCATCTCGTATTGGATGGCCATGAGTACCTCAACCATTGATACCCAAAAAATTCAAGGAAGTTTTATCTAACTATTGTCTTTTTGAGTGATTTCTTACTCCTACAGTAAAACATGATCTTACCTACGGATGTGAACGATAAAGGGTCACTACAGGTAATTCACATTGGATTTAGAATGATCTCTTGACTATTTGATGTGTTTGTTTTGCAAGGCGTATTCAGGTCATCACAATGTCTATGTTTTGATACTTATACAAATTTCTATATCAAAATGGACATGATATTTAGGTCATCCTGGTGTTTATGCCTTGGTGCTTATATCTAATCTGACATTCCGAAAAATAAATCAATATTCATATGTCCATGGTTGTCTAACCAGTAGGCGTTGTATTGATTCTTGATGCAAAAATCAATATTCATATGTCTATAGTTTCCTAGGTAGTGGATGTTGTATTGATTTATCCATTTACCTAAAAATTCAATGATGAAAATGACCGACACATGAATATTGACTAGGTCTTAGGTCTTAGGTTTGTATTTAATTTTGCATGTCACTTTACATTTTGCATGTTTGCATGGTCTCACAAATTGCTTGAACACTTAAACGATTCTTCAAAAACAAAAATGCTAAACATGACACAAGGACTGAGCATTGTATGAAGGTCCCTCCAACAAAATAGCAAGTAGAACTTATTTTCGGGATCAAAATCAAAATCTAAGATCATTTATATTGTCAACTACTTGCATAATCAACCTTCTAAACATCAAAGAAATCCATTTTTCAACTTAACTGATTATCTCACATCAAACTACCAAAATTTCAACTTGGTCAACCATGGTCAACTCATGGTCAAACCTAGTCAAATTTGGTCTTCTAGACCTCCAAACAATACATAACATGTTCTCGAACGTGTATAACCAATTCTTAAATCAATTAATGTGCTTCTAAACCATTTAATGCTGACTTTTCTTGTTAGATTTCAATTTTTATCCCGAAGGGGGCATAGTATTGCACATCATTCAAAGTCTATAAATCTTATTCTATAAATCAAATCTTTCCTCAATAATCAAGACAACAACCATGTCTAGTTGCTAATTCATCTAAAGACTTCGTCACTTGGGGCACATTGCTTGGGGCATATCAGATTCATCGAGATCCATATCAATCTGGTATCCTAATCTATCTTGTAAATTGTATCAGCTTTTTGTAACCATCGGTTCATTAGTGTCATTTCTTGGTTCTTCGTAACTGACGGGTTTAGATGTGATATCAATATTGATTCCTTTGGACAATCAGGTCTGGAATTAGGTCACTCACTTCTTCATAATCATAAGGTTTAGAATTAGGTGTTTTGACACTTTTTCGTAATCACCGGTTTAGTGTTGCTATAGTTAACATTTTCTTTGGTCAATCAGGACCTAACATCTTTAAATATTTCAATCGGTTTCTATCTCGGAATCAGTTCATCTTTCAAATCAATTTCAACATCTTTATCAAAAACATAGACTATCTTTGAACCATTGCGCTTCACACAGTAATTCAAAGAGGGGCAAAATGTAATACCCCAAAAATGGGCTATAGGTTCATTAACCTCCTACATCCTCAAATCAAATGAAATTAACATCAAAGTCCTAACCTAAGGCACATCTGCACATCATCGAATCCTAATTGATTTTATCTTAATTCTGCATCGGGAAATATTCCTTGAATATTCTTAATTTATCACAATTATCTTTAATTGAATAACTATTTGGCGATAAATCTTATTCATCCTAAAGTTGATTAATTGAATATGATGAATATTTATTTAATTAATTAATTTTGCCACTTTACTATTTAATTATATTTAATTATATTTATTCCTAATTAATATTGTTTTTATTTTGACAATAAATCAAAATTCCTACAAACAATCAATTGAATATTTATTTAATTGATTTAAAATCAAAGTTGTCAAATTTAATGATTTAATTGGAATAAAGTTTGATTTAATAATTGATTAACCCATAAATCAATTGTTTTAATTTAAAATCAGTTAAGTTGAGAATAAATCACTTTATTTATTAAATTAATTCATATTAAATCATGCACAATTAGAAAAGCAGTTAACTTTAAATCAATTTTCAATTTCAATTTGTTAACTTTCTAAACTCAACATCTGATGATGAGTTGAAAAAGAGAACTAAAGCTCTATTTTGAGATAAAAATTTCTTTTGTATGATTTTATGAGTTTATTTATTGTTAATTTCTTGTTAACTCAAAAATCAACCTGAGTTTATCAAGAGTGATTTATGGTTTTTCTTATGCATCCTCAAAACCTAGATTTCTATAAAAACAAGGCTCAGCTCTTCACAATTCATGTTACATCCCTCAAGCTTTCAATCTCTCAATCTCTTGAATTTGCACAATTACTCTGGCTAATTTACAACTGAAGAACAAAGTTTTTTGCGACAGGCAATTTTGTGAGATCATTTCATAGCTTTTCATAGCTTTTGCATACTTTTGCATTCATCTTCATAGCATTGTTAGATTAATTTGTGTTAGAGTAAAGTATTAATTATGTTAATTAATTTTTACTCTCTTCTTTAGATGTCAACACTTTTTCTTTAGTTGTTTATATTTAAACACACATGCACTAGTTGTTTTAAACTCGTGCACTAGTTGTTTTAAATATAAACTTGCATGCATTAGTCTTGTAATAATTCAACTAATTATTACATGCACTAGGGTTTTCCTTTCAAGGCTTTCGATCTCCTTTATAAGGATGATCCATTGTATATTTATTCATTCATTAATTGAGGATATTTTCTTCTTCATATTTTTGAGTCAAACCTTTGCCCTCTTCTTCTCTCTACTTCCTTGTAACAGGTTTTTGTATGCAGGTGATCTTTGGGTTTTGTAGATTTGTATTGCTCAAATCCTATATGGTATCAGAGCTTAATCTGCTACAACTTGTTCACATTTGAAGGATTTAGAGATTATAAATTCATTTGTTTCAGATTAGGGCTTTTTTTGCTTTTTATTGAAATTAGGGGGTCCCTAAATTTTGGTGCACTTGAAGCTCAAATAGACCTCACCGTTGAGCTTGCAGCACCCAAAAACCCTTATTTTAATATAAAAGACATCAAATTTGGACAAATTTGAATTTTGGGGCATTTTTTTGTACTAGACAGCTTAGCACACTTCTCAAGGTAGAATTTGTACTAAGTGGCACACTTCTCTAGGTAGAATTATCTATTTTGACATGTAAATCAAGACAAAAATTTTGCTGCCTGACATGTAAATTAAGTCAAAAAAATTGGCACAAAAATTGAAGCAAAAAACTGAAAGGCTTGGCACGGATCTCGAGGCACACATGCGATTTTGTCAAAAAATATTTTTTTTTGCCAACGACAACCATTTGGCGTCAAATTTAAGTTAGGCGAATGCAGTTTTAGCCCCTGGTCATATGGCAACCAGGGGCCATAATTTTAGCCCCAAGGGGCTTGTATGCTGCAACGGTCATTTGGCCGTCAATTTTAAGCCCGTGAAGTGCTGATGTCAGCACATCTAGACACTATTTTGGGCCCTCCGGAGCACTCGGTGGTTTTTTGCTCATAACTTGAGCATACGGTGTCGAAATCGGGCAAACAAGATATTGTCGGAAAGTTGATTCCAAGATTTATCCAAATATGGAGGTTTGAATTTTTTATTTTTCTTTTTTGATGATGTTTTTTATTGTCAAATGCAGATGTTCAGTTTTGAACTCTGAAAGCTCTATCTAGCGCATCCGGACTCCATTTTGGGAAAGCAAGATATTGTTGGAAAGCTTGTTATGAGAGCTTTCTATTTTTGTGAGTCATTTTTTTAGATTCTGCTCCAAGTACATTTTAATCAATTTTTTTCATTTTTGCACTCTGTGGATATCTTAGATGTTACAGGTCCTGGGATCTCTTCCCTTTAGGGGATGGCTCTTCTTAGGCTGTTCTTTTGTTTCAAAAACCTTTTCTCTTCTTTGAGCAGTGTATACTTCACTTTTGTAGTATTCTTTTATGCATATGCACTGAGATAAATTGCCATTCTATTGCATGCTTGGAATCTTGAACATGTTTGTGCTATTTGTACTTGCACTCCATTATAAAGTGCCATGGGGGGTTTGATGTTTGCCCTTGTTTTCCATCTACCTTTGTCAAGTGAGTGTTCCTTCCATGACATTAGCCTCAGGGTATCTTTATTTGTGTTTGTACTTTCACTGCACCTTTGATGTTCCTGGTTCTTCATGATGTAGTTCTTATTGGCACTATTTTTAGTGTACATGTCACCTCTCCCTTATCAGCATTATGGGGGGGTTTCTACTGATCATTCTTCTACTTCTTTGGTTCGATAGTGTGAGCTATGTATTCAGTATTTGTTCATATGTACTGGGTAGATGCAGTGGCTGGGTACCTATGCATTTTAGTGAGATGGATCATTTTCCATATAGACACTCTTTATTTCCTATTTTTAGAGGCACTCTTCCATCTTTGATTGATCAGCTCTTCAAGCTTTGGTGTTTTATACCATCTATATCTTCGAGTTTAGTTGTTTGTCTTTGTTTGCCTCTTGATTCGAGTAGTTTCATTTGAGGGCACTCATATAGATTACAGTCTTCTCTACCTGGTCATGCTCTATTTTAGTGGAGGATCTTCATATCAGCAGTTACTTCTTGACAGAGTTTGCATCTTCTTGCTTCAGTGATGTTCTACATGGTCATTCTCGTTCCTATTTTCTGGAACATTCTTGGTTTTGGAGGCTTCTTCAGTCCTTCAGATTAGTCTTTGTCTCTTTTTGGAGTAGAGTTTTTCCCATGTGGTTTTCTCTATTTCTATGCTTTATAGAGACACTCTTTTGTGTTGGGTACCTCATCAAGCCATGTTGTCGGGACCTATTTTTTCCTTTCAGCACTGTAGTTTCCTTTTCTTTCTTCTTGCATTGTTTGTAGCTGCATTGTTGCTCATCTTAAGGGGGAGTGTTAGCGTAAAGTATTAATTATGTTAATTAATTTTTACTTCCTTCTTAAGATGTCAACTCTTTTGCTTTAGTTGTTTATATTTAAACACACATGCACTAGTTGTTTTAAATATAAACTTGCATGCATTAGTCTTGTAATAATTTAACTAATTATTACATGCACTAGGGTTTTCCTTTCAAGGATTTTGATCTCCTTTATAAGGATGATCCATTGTATATTTATTCATTCATTAATTGAGGATATTTTCTTCTTCATATTTTTGAGTCAAACCCTTGCCCTCTTCTTGTCTCTACTTCCTTGTAACAAGTTTTTGTATGCAGGTGATCTTTGAGTTTTGTGGATTTATATTGATCAAATCCTAAAATTTTCATATCATTTCAATTTCACTCTAGATTAATTTCATACAGTTTTTCATTCTTTTGCATTCAAATCCTTCGTTTAGGTGTTGCATTGTCACTGATCTTGATTCCAATATGAGAACATCATACTCGCACCTACTAGAAGGCAGTAAATCACCTGGTTAGCTTAGTTTCAATTATTTGTAGATTTCAATTTTGCTAACCTTTAATGTTTTATTGAAGTGTTGTGTCAACAACTAGGTACAATTTTCACACACATAATCCCTACTACGGAAAATAACACAAAGAAATAGGTAGAAATCCTAACTCACTCTAAGTGGGATAAGAGGGCAATGACAATTATCGACATCTTTAAGTATGATGTGAGATTGATTTCAATAATTTTGAGATACAAAATTGACTACAACAGCTGACCTAAATCTATCTCCATGGGTATAATCGAGATGGCATATAAAATAACAAAAGAAAATGTTCAATACAACTAATGCAAAGTTTTGAGACAATAGTTCTTAGAGAATATAAAATAGATCAAGTGAGACAAATCAAAAACATTTAGGTTTGGATCACTCCTTATACATATCTACATTCATGTGGTACACAAGTTTCCTAGAATGCATCATAGGGCATGGAAAGATAATGTACCCACAGGTATCCAAGTAAGTAGCAGTTATAAAAGACAAAATAGTAAATGGGTAGATGGAGAACTCGTTGGCATGTTTAAAATTATTCAAAGGGGAATGAAGGAAAGAAAGGGAATTCCCAATGAAATGGTTGAGAAGAAAAAAGATACAATCTATTTCATGGATGAAACTGATTATGTGTGTTTCAAAGCAGTCAAACCAAGGAAGAAATGAAGTTACCCTATGGGTTATGAGGTAAGTACAAAAGTTCTTACTATGCAAGTAGAACATGTTTTATCCTTTCAGATTCATTCTAGTGAAGAAAGATGGGGCACTTATGAGGACAAATCTGCCAAAATTAATGATGAACAAGCCATTATAGTAAGGAAAAGAAAAATTTAGAAAATAGTTGAGAACCTTTTAGAGAAGGTAGGTATAATCCTAGAATAGATGAAAGAAGATAGAAAAAGGAGCTTCTGGGTTAGTGAGCACTGTTCTTACTACCCTTCCACCTCCTAAATTTTAAAAGGTTGTTGATTCACCTCCTACTATGGTTTCCATACTTATTACTACCCCTTCACCACCTAAAAGGTCATCGTAAAGAACTAGCACAATTGAACCTATGAAGGAAACAAAGATTCATGCAAGAAGAACAAGATAATACAAATAGAACTCACCTCCAAAGAAGAAGAGGACAAGTGTGGAAAAGAAAGAAGAAAAGAAGGTTGATGAGGAGAATATAGAAAAGGAAACCAAAGTGGTAGCACAAGAAGATGAGAGACAAATTTGGAAATCTGATCTAAAAATGTTGGCAAAGAGGATAGTTGAAAAAGGAAAGCTAAATCAATTACCTAAATGCTATGAGAGGTATGATCAAAATGATAAAATTCTAATTGAAGATATTATCATTAATCACATGTTAGCATTTAAAAAGAATTCACTGGAACTCGAAGGTAGAATTTTTAAGGATCTGTATGACAACCTGGAAGTAAGGAAGTAATTAGCAGTCATAGAAGATGAACAGACAATGGTAAAGCCCATAGAATACATGCTACATATTATTTTATTCGATGAGCATGAAAGAATAATGAAATTTATTAAACCCCTGCTGAGAGTAAAAACTAGATTGATAAATATTATGGGGAAAAATTATGATGAAGTAATAGAGGAAACAAACAAGGCTATTGATAAGGAATTGATGGAAGTTGAACCAGATAAGATCTAACCTCCTAAGACCAAGGCTACTAAGCCCAAAACCATTCTAAAAGGAGAGTCCTCTAAAACTGCACAAATACACATTGACTCACCTAAGGATGAAGGTGTTAATAATCATTTCTACAGTATAGTTAAACAACCAGACTTCTTTGTTGCGGGTGTGTTTGTGTCTTTGGACACCTCATAAGATATTGGTGACCCTTTTCAAATAAATATTGACATTGTTACTGAGGTAAATGGGATCATTAAATAGAGTACAGTCAATACAGATCTTGACATACCAGTTGGGGGTGAAATGAGAATAGCTACTGAGGAAGTGTAAGGAAACTCAGGTGCAGAAACAACTTCCTACGCTAATCTCTATAGGAGAGTATTGTGCAAATTCTTATAAATCCTTACAATTTCAGATTCGTTAACTACTTTAACAAAGATATTGCAACCACATACCATGCATACAGAAAAATAGAGAATGACAAAATGATATACCCTGGGGAAACCTTTCGGTAAAAACCCCAGCACTCCAAAACCTGCACAATGTATTGATCAAAACTATTACAGCTTACAATACACTTGCAATGCAAGTTCTTTCAGAAGATTTCCAAAACCTTGAAGATAAATCATGGCAGCATAAAAATGTTCCAACCATACACTCGCATCACTCCTCTTCACAACCCTAAAAAAGCTTATATCATGCGCTTCACTTTTTAGGGCTACTCCCAAAGATAACTGTATTAGGGTTTTACCATTCTCCGAGAAAATAGGAACCCCAAAAAAATTTTCAAGGTGATGCCCCAAGCCCCACGATTGGGGAAGAGTGTACAATACTCAAATTTATTAGTTTCCACATGTCTTCACCTGTCATTGAATCTTCCTGACATAGCTCTTATGTGTCAGAGGAATCCGTCATAACCATTTTAGCCATGATCTCCTTACACACAATTCAAGATGCCGACCCATCAACATTATTTGCAAGAAATACATTTTACAAAACAAATAATAAGAATAGGAATTATCCAAGGTTGAGACACCTTATTCCTAATAGGAAGAAGATCAAAGCACTAAGGAAGAACTCAAAGAAATCACAAATAAGAAAAAGAAGGAAGTTGAAGCTGGGAAAGAAATGAATATATCTATTCCTGTCCCTTAACTCTATTTTTGGAAAGTGATTGTAAAACCCTGAATACTAATGTTGATGGCATGGATAAAAATGAATTGTTAAAGGTTTAATTAATATCCTTTTCTAAGGCTAAGGAGAGATCAGACTAGAGGACAGAGAAAAATACAAAGGTATTAGAAAGGGTTGTAGATAGAATCAACAATATCTTACCCATCCCTTTTACCTTTTAGGTAAATGATAGAGTAGATAACCTGAACAAAGTCCTTAACAATCTTGATGATCACTTTTCTTCATTGGAGAAAGTTGCAGCTATAAAAATTGAGAGAGAATACATAGATAATAAGCCAGATGAACTATGTTAGTCATTAAAATGGGATGTCAGCATATTGGACACCACTATCTCTGGTATTGGGTCTTGTATTGAGCATGGAAAAAAGATATGCAACTATTGCATAAACCCTTCTAGGCATGTAAATAATGTGGTGGATATAATACACAATGATGAGAATACATTGGATGACTTGGCAAAGAATTGTGGGTCCTCCTCAAAATTTTTTACATATATGGACAAGGAAGTATCCAAGTTATTGGATAAAATCAATGTGTTAGAGATACAGAAGACAAGAGTGTTGGGAAGATTTTCTATGTTGAGGAGTATTCTTACTGATAACCTACAACTGATTGAATATCTTGATGGAAAGAATGGACAAGTGAAATACAGTGAGTGATGGTCACGAACTACTAAAGTATGTGTAAGATAATTAAATTAGTCAATGTATTGTCATTGATGTCAACTAGTTCTGACTATACTTATCATGATGGTTACAAACATCTAAAGAAGGAACATGGTAAAGGAATGAAATATCTACATGAAGATGAGATGGATATGAAAGATATGGCTATGGTATACATTGGGTAATTTATTGATGAGTCTATGACATCATGTTAATGACTTTATTGTATTACATGATTTTTTTATATATTGAAGATCAGAACTGAACAAATTTTTGTGGTCGGTAAATGAAGATTTTTTGTATATACCGAGCTAGTGTAGTGTATACCGAGTATAGTATTAACTAAGTAGGTAATCACCAACACATTTTGGTATTGACTGAGCGAAAGAAATAAATAATTAAAGATTATAACAATCGACTGAAATGATGAGCTGGATAGATGCTTATGATTTTGAGGTAGAATATAATGTTTGTTATAATGATCCAATGACTGACAAAATTGAAGATTGATCGAATGAGGGAAAATGAAATGTGTTAATGACACAATTGCTGAGGAAGGTTAAAGTGACAAAAATGAACAATGGAGATTAAGAGGAAAAATCTATGGATGAAAAGAAAATGGTTTATGATGTATATATAAGGAGACATGGGATTCATTATTGAGTTTGGGATTTTTGATACTACAAGATAATTTGTGTGAAAGGATTATTTTCATGCACCACTAATCAAACTAGTTGAAGACAAAATTTAGTTGAACTGAAGACATTATCGAGCATCAAAGAAGCATACATTGAGTGAAATAAATTTGGAGGATATGAAGGATTGAATTGATTATTGATTAGAGGAGGTATTTTTCAGCTTAGCATAGATCTAAAAATCTGCAAATCATAGTTGTATTTGAATCACATCATTAATGTATTAGTTTAACCATTGTTACAGATAAATCTCTTAACCGAGTGAGACTTAACAATCTTTAGTATTTCAATATGACATTCAATGAATGTTGATTTTTTTCTTGTTGACCCCATAGTGAATGCTGGTTAAGGGAGAACTGTTAGTGATAAATCCTCTAACCAGGTCACACTTCACATTGTGTTTTGTAACCTTTAACAGGCTTGGCTCCTAATTCAGCTCACTTCAGAAGAGTGAATTATTTTGGGTTATCGGTTCTAGGTGGTTTTTTCCCTAATAGTTTTTCTATGTCAAAATCTATGTATTATGTGTGAACGATGTGTTGAATTGTTATTTTGCTTTGCACATTTCATAACTGGATAGATCAGTAAACACAATATTTAATTTATTGGCAATCGGTAGATGAAGAGAAGACACGATTGATAACTTACCAAGTTGATTATTTGATTGAAAAGTTTTTGTATATACATCTGGGAGATTTGGGATTGTAGGATAACCAAACTTAATTGATTCACCCCCCTCTCAGTTATCTAACAATTGGTATCAGAGCATAGAGTGCTTGGAAGGAAAATTTTGAAGGACTTAAGCTAAAGATCACAATATGTATAAGAGAGAGGTGCCAAAGATGAACAAAGATAACTTCTTGACATGGAAAAGAAGAATGAGATTGCATATATATGGAATTGGAGAGTCTACTATATACTACTTGGATAATGAATTCATCCAACTGACTAGACCTTTGACTATTGATCAAATGAGAGATAGACATGAACGTAATGTCACAATGATAGAGATTGTTTCTACCTTATCAGATGCTAAATTTGAATATGTCAAGACATGCACTTTTGCTAAATGAATGTGGGACAAACTTGCACTAGTTCATGGAGGATATGTAAATGTGATGAGGGAAAAAGCTGAGAGTCTTAGAGGAAATTTTGATGACATGAAAATGAAAGAAGGAGAAGACATTTCACAATACAACAACCGAATTAAGGAGATTGTCAATGCTATCCAAGGAGCAGGAGGTATTATTGAAGAAGAAATTGTTGTAAGTAAAATTATTAGAACCTTGCTGCCTACTTAAGCTATTAGAGTCTCTACAATCCATGAAATGAGATCAGCTTTGGGTAATCATATTACACTTGATAGTCTAATCGATAAATTGACTGCTTTTGAGTTTAGCAACTTTGACAACAATATTGTTCCTAATGTTGAGTCTGCATTTATGTCATCCTTGAAAATTGGTAAATCTAATAGTAAATACATGATAAGAAATGAGAGTGACAGTAATAGTGATGAGGATGAACTTGATGAACTTAAAGCATTAATGGCTAGAATACTGTAGAAAGGTAAAGGAAGATATACAGGGAAATTACCTTTGGTATGTTTTAACTGTAAAGACATTGGCCATATTGCAGCTAGATGTCCTAATAGGAAAGGATATGACAAAGATAATGAATGATTCGATGAAAGAAAATTTGACAAGAGAGATAACCGAGAACATAGAGGCAATTGATAGTATGACGGAAGAAGCAACCAAGACTACAAAGACAAAGGCAAGAAGACATGTTACCTTGTTGAAGATGATGATGACACTAACACCGACACTAATATTGATGAAGATATTGAGGTGGTATTTGTAGCTTTGAAAGAAGATTTAGAAGAAGAAGAAAGGTATGTTGAAACAACACTTATTTCTAAAGTTAGCAAGAATGATACTTGGATTATTGATAGTGGCTATACACATCATATGACTGGTGATGAAAACAAGTTTGAATAACTTGAACATTATAATGGTGGATCTGTTAAAATGGGAAATGATACACCTTATCTAGTAAAAGGAAAAGGATCTATCTTATTGAACAATAAGATCAGATGTGAGAATGCATATTGGGTGAAGGGACTTAACTATAATTTGTTGAGTGTAGCACAACTGAATAAAATAGGTCACCAAGTTTCATTTGAAAACAAAAAGGTGAAAATCTATGATGAGACTGGAAAGTTGGTCAGTACTGGTGAACAATTGAAAGGTAATCTATTTTATCTTGACAATGCTAAAACTTCTTATTTATTGTCTAGAACTGAAGATGTGTGGTTATCGAACAAAAGACTATGTCATGTGAATTTTGACAACATGGTTAAAATCAACAAGAAAAGGAGAGTTAGAGGCTTATCGAGCCTATCTAAACCTGACCATGTCACACGTAAACAATGTCAAATGGGAAAAATGTCAAAATCTAGTTTCAAGAGAAAAAAAATATTCATCTAATGCTATTTTGGAATTGGTTCATACCGACTTGTGTGGTCCTTTAAGAAATCAAAGTTATTACGGAGATATATATTTTATCTTATTTGTTGATGACTACTCTAGGATGATGACTGTCATGTTTTTGAAAGAAAAATTTGAAGCCTTTAAGACTTTTAAATGGTATAAAGCTAAAGTAGAAAGAGAAAGTGGACAAGAATTAAAATGCTTGAGATCAAATAAAGGTGGTGAGTTTATTTCTGATGAGTTCACTAACTTTTGTAATGAGCATGGAATTAAAAGATAGGTTTCTGCACCAAGGACACCACAACATAATGGAATTGCTGAAAGGAGGAATACATCTATTGTTGATTGTGCTAGAACATTAATGATTGAAAAAGATGTTGCACAAACATACTGGAGAGAAGCTATTAGTACTATTGTATACACATTGAACTGAGTAAAATTGAAGAAAGATTCAAGAAAAACACCCTATGAGTTATGGTATGGTTACACAACAAATGTAAGTTATTTCAGAATATTTGGGAGTAGATGTTACATTCTGAAAGATGATAGACATGGGAAATTTGATTCAAAAGGTGATGAAGGAATATTCTTAGGATATTCTACTAAAAGCAAAGCTTACAAATGTTTGAATAAGGTTACTAACAAAATGATTGAAAGTGAAAATGTGAGGGTTGCTGAGTTTGCTGAGAAAAATGATGAAGAAAGAAAAAATGAACCAAAAGATTATGGTAAATTTACACACATTGAGAAACCTAGCACTCTACCCAAGCAACAACCTAGTGTTATCAAGCAACAGAATAATGATATCGAGCATCAATCTATAGAGACCAAGAATGAGGAAATAATTACCGAGGAAGATCTTGATCCTAAACTGAATGAAGAACAAAGAAGAGAGAAAGTACTTGCAAAATTTGTGAGGAGACACCATCCATAGAATCAGATCATTGGAGACAAGAAAGCTAGCATGATGACACGAAGTAAGTTGAGAAACAACACATGTTTAGTTTGTGAATTTGAACCTAAAAATGTTAGAGATGCACTTGAAAATGATGAATGGATTAAATCCATGAATGAAGAAATAGATCAGATATTGAAAAAGAAAACATGGACATTGGTACTGAGACCAAATGATAAGAATGTAATTGGAACCAAATGGATATTCAAAAAAAAGTTGAATGAAAATGGTGAATTCACTAGGAATAAGGTAAAGGATATGCACAAGAAGAAGGTATTGATTATGGTGAGACTTTTGCACTAGTTGCTAGACTTGAAGGAGTTAGAATATTTCTTTCATATGATGTCTACAAAGGATTAAAAGTATATCAAATGGATGTCAAATCTGCATTTTTGAATGGAATACTTGAGGAAGAGGTATACATTGAACAACCTGAAGATTTTTTTGATCCAAATCAGAAAAACATGGTATGTGAGTTGCACAAAGCACTATATGGACTAAAACAAGCACCGAGAGCATGGTATGAAAGACAACATTCATATCTTATCAATATTAGATTTGTTAGAACAAGTGACAACAACAATTTATACTTGAAATATGAAACTGACGAAAAGATTCTTATTGTTGAATTTTTTTTTGATGATATCATATTTGGAGGACATGATAATCTATTCAAATAATTTACTAAATAAATGAGAAAAGAATTTGAAATGTCAATGTTTGGAGAGATTAAATTCTTTCTTGGTTTGCAAATTTTACAACAAAGTGAAGGTATTTTCATTACACAATCAAAGTACATAAAATAAGTGTTGAAGACCTTTGGTATGGAAGATTCAACACTGGTCGGTACACCTATGATCAAAAAATGCAAATTAACAAAGGATGATCATTCAACTAAAGTAAATCAAGCACTATACAAATCAATGATTGGTAAATTGATGTATGTTGTGCATAGTAGACCAGACAGTGCACATGTAGTTGGAATTGTAGCAAGATTTTTTGCTAATCCTAAATAATCACATATGACTGTTGTTAAAAGGATCTTAAGATATTTGAAGAACACATAAAATTATGGTTTATGGTACAAGAAAGAAGACAATTTTGAACTACAAGTTTACACAGATGCAGATTGGGCTGGAAACATTGATGACTGAAGAGAACTATTGGTGGAGCATTCTTTCTAGGAGAAAGATTAGTTACTTGGATAAACAAGAAACAAGGATGCATTTCTCACTCCACTGTCAAAGTAGAATATGTTTCTTTTGATGCTAAGTGTTAAAACATTGCATGGATAAGACAACTCTTGAAAGATATGAATGAGGAGATCATTGACCTAGTGATAATATATTGTGATAACACTAGTGCTATAAACATTTCTAATAATTTGGTGATGCATGCAAAGAGAAAGCATATATCTATAAAGTATCACTACTTGAGGTAACAAGTACAAGACAAGCATATAAAATTGGATTTTATGAAATCAAAAGAACAACTTGTAGATATATTTACTAAACCCTTACCTAAGGATACATTTGAGTATTTAAGGACTAGACTAGGGGTCCATCCCCTGTTTGTCAATCACTAAGGTGATCATGAGATTGCATCAAATTCTACTTTATCAAAATATCAAATGATGTTGATGCATATTGCTCACACTTTAGGTTTCCTAAAGTTGTGAAAGCTAAAAGATGGAGAACAAACTAACACTGCATATCGGTACATGAAAGATACTTGATCTAAACCGAATACCAGAGATGATATTTTGGCTACTGCAGAGCTATTTATTCTTTTGGCATTGTTGTCAAAGGGAGAGAGAATCAATGAAATATTATAAGGGAGAGAATCAAATCAATGAGAAATGAAGAAGATCTAATCTGCAGGGACAGTCTACATGGAATGTTAATGTTGTGTAGTGATTAAACATATTAAATGAACAAACTAGGGAGAGCTTATCGAGCTACAACATTTGTTTATATAGTTGTAGAACATATGTTTGGTATTCTAAGACATTTTCATATTGTGTTGCCATCAATGCCAATGAGAGAGATTGATAACCTACAACTGATTGAATATCTTGATGGAAAGAATGGACAAGTGAAAGACAATGATTGATGGTCACCGAACTACTAAAGTATGTGTAAGACAATTAAATCAGTCAATGTATTGTTATTGATGTCAACTAGTTATGACTATACTTATCATGATGGTTACAAACATCTAAAGAAGGAACATGTTAAAGGAATGAAATATCTACATGAAGATGAGATGGCTATGAAAGATATGGCTATGGTATACATTGGATAACTTATTGATGAGTCTATGACATCATGTTGATGACTTGATTGTATTACATGATTTTTGTTATATATTGAAGATCAGAACTAAACAAGTTTTTATGGTTGGTAAATGAAGATTTTTGTATACATCGAGCTAGTGTAGTGTATACTGAGTGTAGTATTAACCGAGTAGGTAATCACCGACACATTTTGGTATTGACCGAGTGAAAAAAAGAGAGATTATAATAGCCAATTGAAATGATGAGTTGGATAGATGCTTATGATTTCGAGGTAGAAGATAATATTTGTTACGATGATCCAATGACTGTCAAAATTCAAGATTGATCAAATGAGGGAAAATGAAACGTGTTAATGACACAACTGCCAAGGAAGGTTAAAGGGGCAAAAATGAACAATGGAGATTACGAGGCAAAATCTATGGATGAAAAGAAAATGGTTTATGATGTATATATAAGGAGACATGGGATTCATTATTAATTCTGGGATTTTTGATACTGTAGGAGAATTCACGTGAAAGGATTATTTTCATGCACCATTGATCAAACTAGTTGAAGATAGAATCGAGTTGAACTGCAAACATTACCAAGCATCAAAGAAGCATACACCGAGTGGAATAAAGTTGGAGGATATGAAGGATTGAATTTATTATTGATTAGAGGAGGTATTTTTGAGCTTAGCATAGATCTAAAAATCTGCAAATCATAGTTATATTTGAATCAGATCATTACTGTATCAATTTAACCATTGTTAAAGATAAATCTCTTAACCAAGTGAGACTTAACAGTCTTTTATATTTTGATATGACATTCAATGAATGTTGATTATTTTCTTGTTGACCCCATAGTGAATGTTTGTCAAGGGAGAACTGTTAGTGATAAATCCTCTAACCATGTCACACCTCACAGTGTATTTTGTAACCTTTAATAGGGTTGGCTCCTAACTGATCTCACTTTAGAAGAGTGAATTATTTTGGGTTACCAATCCCAGGTGGTTTTCCCCTAACAGGGTTGCCATGTTAAAATCTATGTGTTATGTGTGAATGATGTGTTGAATTGTTATTTTTATTTACACATTTCATAACTAGATAGATTGGTAAGCATAATATTTAATTTACTAGCAATCAGTAGATGAAGAGAAGACACAGTTGATAACTTACCGAGTTGATTATTTGATTGAAATTTTTTTATATATACATCTAGGGGATTTGGGACTATGGGATAGCTGGACTTAATTGATTCACCCCCCCCCTCTCAGTTATCTAACAACTTACTTCTAAACTATCAATTTTAGAGAAGCATCTAGAGGAGATGGATACCACAAAGAAGTCTCATGATGGAGCTCTTCCTATAGTACTAAAGGATTCTAATATCTCATCTTTTTCTTTTAATGGACTTATACTTGTTGGTCAGAACATATAGAAGACATGGGCAATAGATGTAAAGATTTTGGAAACCTCTTTCTTAGATATACTTCATATGGTATGAATTCTTTTGGTAAGCAGCTCTATATTTTTATATAGCCACATTTTGCATACACCTTTTCCATTAATGTCAAAGGGGGATTAATAAGTATGAAAAATGTATAGATAAATGTATAAGAGATATATAGTCAATAGTTTGGCATTTGACACTTAGTCATTTTTCACTAAGTGTTGCCATCAATGCCAAAGGGGAAGATTGTTGGAAAGTGGCCTGATGATTATACCATAGAGGTTGTCATTTATGGAAACACTACTCATTGGAATGATTTCTTGGATTTTAGTTTAGTTTTGGATGTTCACATTGGAAAAATGACTAAGTTTAGGAAGCAATTGAGGGTACAATTGCACAGTTTTTCTTGGCGATAACGATATCAAAAGAATTAAATCATGTGAACTTAGAGGAATTTAATATGGGATTTAGTAGATCTTCAGTTAAGGTCACTTTTATTTTGGAGTTTACTAGAGAGATTTATAGCTCAATATGGTTACGCGAAGATAATATAGAAGTATAATGAGGCAGACAAGAGGTCATGATGTTTAAGGGAGTAACATGGGGATTCCAGGAGTGCTACTTTGGATTTGGTTTAGGTCCCACCCTATCTTTGTTGAGATATGATTGAAAACTATGTATTTTCTATTTGAATATGTGTTGGACATATTTTTTGATGTATTTGTGATCTAACTAGAAAGATTATGAGATTGAGTATATATGCTTTGAGATGTGAAGTTGTGAGTGTGTGTTTGCATGCATTGGGATTTTATAATAATGTAGAGGTTCTTGTGAGATATTAATGGAACTTCTTTGTCATAACAGATGTTGTTTTAATTCATTTTTTTTGTTACAGGATACTTGTGTAATATTGGACAAAGAGTCCTTTGTAAGAGCAGTGAGCTCCATTTTGTATTCACCCCTAACAAGGTTATGGACTCTTAACAGGGTTTGTCCTCTAACAAGGACTTATACTAATGTAATATTCTTCTCCTAACAGGGAAAGGTCTACTAATAGGGACACAAAACTTTTAGTGCATCATTTGTGGGTACCATCCCCACCGGGATTTTCCCTTAGCCAAGGTTTCCTCGAGAAAAAATTATGGTTTTATGAGTTATTTACTTTATGTATGTGTTCTTATTTTAGTTATTGCTTGGTTAAGTTTAAATTGCTCTAAAAGGAACAAAAGTGTTGCAATATTGATTCACCCCCCCTCTCAGTATTACTTGATCCTAACATCTTCTTGTAGCTTTTTGACATTCTTTTTTGATATATTCTCATGTGAACGAACATGGATTGTCTAAATTCATCCAGTAGTTATAGTTCTTGGATGCATGATATGCGACAGTCTTCATCTATTACAAGCTCTTTTAAGGAGATTCTAAGTGAATATATTTCTACCTCGATAGGAAAGATAGCTTCAGCCCCATAAACAAGGGAAAACATAGTAGCTCTTGTTGGTGTGTGTATGATTGTTCTATAAGCCCATAAAGAAGGATTGATTTGAAGATGCCAATCCCTACCAAACTTGCTAATAGATTTGTGCAATATTTTCAGAATAGTCTTATTTGATGCTTCATCTTGTCCATTTCCATGAGGATAATAGATGGATGACTGATGTTGTTTGATCTTAAATCTCTTACACAATTGTTTAAGGTCTTCATTCTTGAATTTTCCTCCATTATCAGTAACTATAGAGGATGGCACATCATAGCAACAAATTATGTAGTTTAGGATAAACATGGACACCTATTTTCCTATAGTGGTAGAAAGTGGTACAACTTCAACACATTTAGTGAAATACTCAATAGCAGTGATGATGAATTTGTGTCCTCCTGATGAGTTCAGATGTATCTGAACTACTAAGTCAAAGGCCCACTACTGAAAAGACCAATGTGTGATAGATGAAATAAGCTTATTTCCTAGAGAATGTATCAAATTGCCATACTTTTGACAATTCTTATAGGATTTAGCATATCTGACATCATTAGTTTGCATAGTAGACCATTAGTAACTAGCCCTAAGTAGCTTCTGAGCTAGCGCAAGGCCATTAGAGTGATAGCCACACACACCCTCATGGACTTCATCTAACACACATTTGGATTTGTCTCTCTCTAGACATCTAAGAAGCATTCTATCTAGAACCCTCCTAAATAAGTCACCAAAAATGATGGTATAGCGGGAGGCATTACAAATAAGTTGGCATTTTTCATTATGAGTAAAGTTATCGAGTATAATTTGATCACATATGAAAGAATAGATTTTAGTATAATAGGAAGAGTTATGACCAACAATGGTACAAATGACACGGTTATCAAAAGAGTCATATGTGGAGAATAATAGCTCTTCCACCAGGAACTCATATCTAGATTCATGTTCTTTCAACTGTAGAATCGAAGCAAGTGTAGCCATAGCATAAACAACTTTGTTCTCTGTTCTAGGAATCAGTTGAAAGGTTACAAAGACAAAGTAGTTCTTAAGATCATCAACCATTTTCTTATAGGGCATTATTTTTTCATCCTTGGTTTGATATTCATTATTTTTCTAATTGATGATAAGCGAAGAATCTCCAAAGATATGTAATTCAATAATCATCCACTCAATAGCCAATTTAATCCCATTTGTCAAGGCCTCATATTCAAAATATTATTTGTGCAAGGGAACAACAACTTGTATGATTTAGTGGTGTATCCTTGATGTGTGACAAAGAGAACTCCAACACTTGAACCATTTTTTGTGTAGGATCCATCAAAGAACATTTTCCAGGTGCGCTCAGTCACGTACATGATAGATGAATCAGAAAAATCAATCCACATAGGTGCATTATCCTGTAAAGGGAAGTCAACCAACTGATTAGAAATTTATTTTCCTTTTATGGCCTTACGATCAATGTACTCAATGTCAAATTCAAAAAGATTCATCATCCATTTAGATAGTTGACCAATAAGGGTAGCTTTACTTAGTAGGTATTTCAATAGACCAATTTTTACTACAAGTTGTGTAGTATGTGCCAACATATAATGTATGAGTTTTTGGGATGCAAACACCATTGCAAGGCAATATTTTTTAATGTTGTTGTAATTAATTTTATAAGCAACTAATGTTCTATTGATGTAATATATAGCTCTTTCTTTTCCTATCTCCTCTTGTTATCCTAATAATACCTCAAAGGATGTGCTATAGCCAAAATATACAGAATAAAAGGCTTTCCAAGAATAGGATGCATCAAGATAGGAAGATTAGCCAAATAATCCTTAATTTGATTCAAGATTTTCTCACATTATTCATTCCACACACTTAACTCCTTTATGCAAGTTCTTGTTAAATGGTTGTACTCTATCAACAAGTTGAGATATGAACCTCCTAATAGATTGTAGGAATCCTTGTAGACTTCTCATTTGACTAATGTTTCTAATAGATGACATATCCATGATAGCTTGAACTTTTTTAGGGTCAACCTCAATTTCTTTCACTGATATGATATAACCAAGTAGTTTCTCAAAGGTAACCCCAAATGCAAACTTTTTAGGATTTAGTCTTAGCTTGAACTATTCCATACAATCTAGGATTAAACCCAAATATTTAAGATGTGTGTTTCTCTTCTTAGACTTAGCCAGGGTGTCATCCACATAATCTTCCATAGTTTTATGCATCACATCATGAAATATTATGGTCATAGCTTGTTCATATGTAGCTCCAAAAATTTTAACTCCAAATGGCATAACATTCCAATAGAAGGTTCCCCATGCACAAGTGAAAGTTGTTTTCTCTTGATCTTCAGGAGCAATTTTGATTTGGTTATATCCCGAGAATCCATCCATTAAATAATACATCTCATTGCTTGTCGCCATGTCCACAATCATGTCAATATTAGGGAGTGGAAAATTATCCTTAGGGCATGATTTGTTTAGATCTCAGACATCAGTGCAAAATCAAATGGGTTTGTCATGTTTAGACACAAGTGTAAGATATAAAATATGCGGTGGGGTCTAATACAATTGTTTGCACATAAAAGAGACCCTGAAACCAATATTTTACACATACATGAAATTATAATGATATGGAAATTAAATATAGAAGACTAATATTGAAATTAAGAAATAAAGGTACTTACCTCTGAAAAAGAATTGGCTGAAAACCATGTCAAATGGTCTCAAAAACTATTGATTTTGATTTCCTTGAACTAAAGCTGTGAGATCTACAAAACCTAGAAATCTTTTTCTTTTTTGAGAAAGGTCGACCTTGACCTAGGTACACAAAGTTGACCTTGACCCCAAAATTTTGACCTTGACCTGCACTGATCTGATGAAAATTTAGTTCACGGATCCTGAAAGTTTGGCAAAAAGGGTATCCAGATCTACACTAATACTCACTGCTCCACACCTGTACCTACAAGAAAAATGGTTTTTTTTTGTATTTTTTTTTTGTGGGGGGGGGGGGGGGGGGGGGGTTTCCTTAGTCAAACCACAATTTAGGAATTAACCTTGAAATTGCAGAGATAAACAAAGTAAATAGAACCATTCACCTTTCTTATGTTGAAAACCCTTGTGGAGGATTCAAATCCTTGAATCGACAAGTATGGATGCTCCAAATGAATGTAGAATTGAATGTAGGATGTCTCAAATCAATTGTCCTTAGATCTTCAACACCAATCTTGAATGGATCTTGGAATAGGAAGAGGCTTGGATGGATGCGGAGAAATCTTCAACAAGAGGGCTCCATAGAGCTTGAATCCTTCAATGGCTACTAATGGATCTCCTTGATGAATTGGATCTTGAATGCTTGAATGCTTGAAGATGGATGAATGCTTGAATGATTTCTTTCACATGCATACTTGATTCTTGATTTGTGATGGAGAAAATGAGAGGAGAAGGCTTCCTTTTATAGTGATCTATGACACAAACTTCTAGAGAGGCCATATAGAAAGCAATAATTAAGGGTCCATGGCACAAAAATCTAGAGAGGTGCACATGGAGAGGAAATTAAATTAAAGTCTTGACACAAAACTATAGAAGGGGTCCACCCTTAAGATATAAATAAAAATAATTATTTAAGAGCCTTGTCACAAAATTTGAGCTAAGGCCAACCCCAAAGTGAATTTGAGCATTAGGCACAAAACTTGAGAAAGGCTAATCTCAAATAATAAATTAGGAATCCTATACAAATCTTGAGAAAGGTTGACCTCAAATATTAATTTGAGAATTTGACACTTAACTCAAGAAATAGTGGCCCCGAAGAGGGGAAAGACAAAATTTTGACGAAACCCCAAAACTGGAACTTAACTCCAAGGACCTCAAAACCTAGGGTCAAGGTCAAGGTTGAATTTGACCTAGGTCAAGGTCAAGGTTGACTTTGACCTAGGTCAGTGTTGAGGTCAACCTTGACCCTGAGGTCAAGAATCTTAGGTTCTCAATTCAGGATGCCAAAATTATGTCGGGAAGAAGTGGAAAATGGGGCAAAATAGGGGAAAAATCTAGATCCAAGTCAAAGACCCATTCAAGGCATTCGACATGACCCAAAACCACTTAATCAGAGGGATAAACCAGTCCAAAATGGAAGTGCTTCTATTTTACGATGATACATTTATCCCCCACTTTAGAAAGAGTATGGACTCGATGCAAACTCTTGGTAAAGGTGATCACAAAGAAAAAGACAATCTTATTGAAACCAAAGGGACAAAGGAATCCTCAAGCCCCCAAGGACTCAAGTCTTTTTCAATTCCAAGATTAAAATAAGAGAGACATCACTAGAAAAAAGAGAGAAAAGAGGAGAGAGGAGTGGCTAGCTCGCCTAGTAAGATGTGTGTATCTCATTGTGAACCACAAAAAGGATAGGATGGCCCACCAAGCAAACACTTTATAGTCACCCCATAAAATTTTGCACCTTTTGGCAGCTTTGTGCATGTATGTAGTGCGTCTTCTGATGACTTTTATGAAGTACCCATGAATCCATATTCTTATATCACCATAGAATACATTTGTAAAATGTGTATCTCTTCAGGATTTAGCAACTTATGTGCGTTACCTTCCAAGGATTTAGCATATTTGAAATTAAAAATGCATGTCTCTTCAGGATTTAGCAACTTATGTGTGTTACCTTCTGAGGATTTAGCATATTTGAAATTGGAAATACGTGTCTCTTCAAGATTTAGCAACCTATGTGTGTTACCTTTCGAGGATTTAGCATGCTTCAAAACAAAAGGTTAGAACAAAAATGCATAATATAGAAAGAGGGAGGCCGTATATATGCCCCCCTCCTTAAGATGGAAAAAAACATACTATTTTGACATGTTAAAGAAAGAAAAGAACAAGGATAAATCCTTCTTCAACATCAAGACAATATCCATAGACAACACCCAGTCCAAGCCAAGAAGGTCACAACTCCTATGAGGCCATGGAAGGGATGAATGCAAAGAGATATCATGCAAGAAGGGAAAAAGTAACCCTTGTGAGGGATACACACTATTCAACTTCCAAGGTGAAAGATTTATCAACCATGGAAACCCAATATCAAACAATGAAATAGGTTATGATCAAGGACAAAGATCCTTAATGCAAACCAAAATTTTCATGTATGATTGGATATCACATAATAGATAGATACTACTTAACCAAGGGAAAATTGGATCCTTGAAAGATAGAAAAGAAGGAGATGGCATCCTTGCCCCCCAAGCATATGAACAAGGATGGAAGGGGACCTATTATATTTCTCACAACACTATACAAGACAATGAGCCCCCAAGAATTAGGCTCACATTGTTTACATAATGTGGAGCTCCATAATAGGAACATAAATGTTATTTAGAGAAAACATGATTGAAATACAACTCATTGCCACATGATATATAAATAACCTTAATATCAATGAGCTGCCTAATCTTATAATGTAAAGCTTGACATTCATTAGTAGAGTGATCATGAAATCTATGATACAAACAAAAAGGAAGATTCTTCAAGTGTGGACTACATTTCTTTTTGTGTTGAGGTCTAGTAATCATCTTAGCACAAAGGAGTTTAGGTAGAAGAACTTCTTGGTCAAATTCCTTCATAGGTTCATCATGTTTTGAAGTGTTATTTGAGATGTTGTTAACATTGATTTGTTGTTGAGGATTAAATCCCAATCCATAAGAATGCTCATGCCCCCCATTCTATAAGGGTGTTTGAATTCCCCATTTATGCTTACCACATTCTTGACCATGGAATCCTTGTTTAACTAGGAAATGATAACAAGGACCATAATGAGAAGCCATATCAAAAGAAGACAATGGAACTTCAGTAGTCACAATGTCATAATTAGTAGGTTTGATAGAGTCATTATGGGTAGAAGCAATGACAAAGTTATTATGAAGGGTATTAGAAGTAGGAGCAAAAACTCATTGTTCAAGCTCTCTTTGTTGCTTCATAAAATCAAGATCAGAAAATTTATACTATCCAATAAAGGTAGGATTAAAATCCAAGGTTCCCCAATCATCGTCAGGAAGAGCATTAGAGGAAGAAGGATTATGATTAGGAGTAGGATTAGTGTAGGTTTGAATATTCAAACAAGGATTTGGTGCATCATCTACATGAAGTGTATACATCATGTTGTTATGTATAAACTTGACTTTACGATGAAGGGTGGAAGGAATAGCATGCATCTCATGCAACCAAGGTCTACCCAAAAGAAGCTTATAATTGAGAGGTCCAGGCATAACATGAATAGGTGTATTCAGGATGACCAGACGTACTTTGATAGGTAAGGTAATGATGCCTAAAGTGTTCTTAGCAATGTTATCAAAGCCACGTATAGGAACATTGTCAAGTTGAATAGTTGAAAGATCAGCTTTAATCACTTTGAGAATGTCTATGCTACAATCATTAAGCCCATATCCATTATCAATCAAGGTCCTATGAATGATACTCTTATTGATAGTAAAAGCAACCATAAGAGCATCATATTGATTTTGAACTTCTTTAGAAGGTAAATCCTTTTGAGTAAATACAATGTCAGGAGGACCCGGGGTAGCATGCATTCATTGTAAGAAATTATTGATGTTCTCTTGATTAGGAGGTGGAGTGGGAAGAGTTGCTAGAGATTTTTTCAAGGCTTCATAGTAGGTAGGTGAATTTTTAAGAAGCTCCCATAAATAAATCTTGGCAGGGGCATTTTGCAATTGGTTTATCAAATCATACTCCTTGCTAGGAAGATGGGGTGGAGGAGTAAGAATGGGTTTAGAAGGTGGAAAAGAAGTAGAAACCACCGGATTAGGTTGAAGGTTACTCCTTGTATGATATGTGTGAGCTATAGAATCTTGGTCACTAAAAGACTCTAAAGACTCCATAGGTTTACCTTTGATAGTAATGTGAGGACAACCTTTGATAGGCAACAAGGGTTTTGGATAAACCATGTTAGTTGTCTCAACACTACAAATAGATTCACAAGAAGGAAGCAAAGAAGAAACCCTAGGAGGAGATGAGGTAGGATCTTGATTCTCCATAAGATCATCACTAAGAGGGAGAGCATTAAGGGAATTCATATCATTCTTTGCTAATGCCTCATCACTAGAAGGAATCCCAAATGGAGGTAAGACATCTATAATGTCATCTTCCATGTTTGCGTAAGGGGAGTGTGTTTTAGAAAAAGAGTCACCATCATGTATAAATATGTCATCCATTAATAAATCACCCTCTTGTATCAAAGCTTCTTCATGAGGAGGGGATAAATCAATGTCTTTATCCAAGGGATCATTCACAATGGTTTCATGAAGAAGATAAAAATCAACATCCCCATCCAAAGGTTCAATAAAGCACTTGAAAAACACTTAAGATAACTTGTGCAACATGATAACCAATAAAGAAATGCATAGAAAATAGATCTAGATATATTCAAATGCATAAGCATGAAAAGGAAATTGAACACCACAAACACAATAGGGTATCTAATTCCACAAAAGATAAGGGGTAAGCCTGTAAATATTTTTGTATTTTTAAAGAAATTTTGCAAATTTTTTGTATTTTTGAAATATAAATGCAAGAGCATAAAAGAAATCTACTTTTGTAAGCATGTAAAATCTAACACAAAATGTAATTCTAACACTAAAAAGAAAGAGTTGTCATAAACGGGTTCACCAAAATGTATGATGAAGGTGAACACACAAGACAATACAAAGGGAAATCTAACACAATAGGGCATCTAATTCCATAAAAGATAGGGGGTAAGCTCATCGAGTTCACCAAAATATAAGATATAAAATATGCAGAGGGGTCTAGGACAATGGTTTGCACATAAAAGAGACCCCAAAACCAATATTTTACACATACATGAAATTATAATGATATGGAAAGTAAACATAGAAGACTAATATTGAAATTAAGAAATAAAGGTACTTACCTCCAAAAAAGAATTGGCTGAAAACCATGTTAAATGGTCTCATAAACTGTTGATTCTCATGATCCTAAACCGAAACTGCAAGATCTACAAAACCCAAAAATATTTTTCTTTTCTGAGAAAGGTCGACCTTGACCTAGGTAGACAAAGTCCACCTTGACCCCAAAATGTTGACCTTGACCTACACTACTTTGACGGAAATTCTATTCACGGATCCTGAAATTTTGTCGAAAAGGGTATCCAAATCTGCACTGATATTCATTGTTCCACACATGTACCTAAAAGAAAAATAGTTTTTTTTTTTTTTGAGGGGAGGTTTTTTCCTTAGTCAAACCCCAATTTAGTAATTAACCTTGAAATTGCAGAGATAAACAAAGTAAATAGAACCATTCACCTTGCTTATGTTGAAAACCCTTGTGGAGGATTCGAATCCTTGAATCCACAAGTATGGATGCTCCAAATAAATGTAGAATTAAATGTAGGATTTCTCAAATAAATTTTACATAGATCTTCAACACCAATCTTGAATGGATCTTGGAATAGGAAGAGGCTTGAATGGATGTGGAGAAATCTTCAACAAGAGGGCTCCATAGAGCTTGAATCCTTCAATGGATACTAATGGATCACCTTGATGAATTGGATCTTGAATGTTTGAATGCTTGAAATATTGAATGCTTTATTTCTCATGCATACTTGATTCTTAATTTGTGATGGAGAAAATGAGAGGAGAAGGCTTCCTTTTATAGTGATCTACAGCACAAACTTCTAGAGAGGCCACATAGAAAATAATAATTAAGGGTCCATAGCACAAAACTCTAGAGAGGTGCACATGGAGAGGAAATTAAATTAAAGTCTTGATACAAAACTTTAGAAGGGGTCCACTCTTAAGATAGAAATAAAAATAATTATTTAAGAGCCTTGTCACAAAATTTGAGGTAAGGCCAACCCCAAAGTTAATTTGAGCATTAGGCACAAAACTCAAGAAAGGCTAATCTCAAATAATAAATTAGGAATCCTATAGAAAGCTTGAGAAAGGTCGAACTCAAATATTAATTTGAGAATTCGACACTTAACTCAAGAAATAGTGGCCCCGAAGAGGGAAAAGACAAAATTTTGATGAAACCCCAAAACCGAAACCTAACCCCAAGGACCCTGGACCCTAGGGTCAAGGTCAAGGTCGACTTTGACCTAGGTTAGAGTCGAGGTTGACCTTGACCCTGAGGTCAAGAATCTAAAAATCTCAATTCAGGATGCTAGAACTATGCCGAGAAGAAGTGGAAAATGGGGCAGAACAGGGGAAAAAGATAGATCCAAGTCAAAGACCCATTCAAGGCATTCGCCATGACCCCAAACCACTTACTTGGAGGGCTAAACCAGTCCAAAATGGAAGTGCTTCCATTTTCTAACGATACAACTGTAATCACCTAAAATTGGGCTAATAGAACCTAAGGCTCTATTTGCCCTTAATTCGACATATAACCTTAATTATGTTAATTTGATATTTGATTATTAGCATAAATCCCCTAAAAATTCAATAAACTCCATCAAATCCTAAATCAAGCATTAATTACTAAGGTTTCAAGCAAAATAAAAGCTATTAACTCTAGGCCTATTTAATTAATCCAATCACATCAAATGCAGAGGTTAGAGTTATTAATTAAAAGAAATGCATAAATACCTCCTAAATCAAACAAACACAACAAACACACTTTCATGATTAGGAGACTTGCACATGGATCAATGAAGCCAAGATGCATCTCAACCACTCCTCATAGATGCATCTCAACCGTTGAATCCCTTCAATCTTCTATAAAATAGAATTTTCAAAGACTTCTTTCTTCTTCCTAATGCTTAGACTTTTTACATACTTTCTTATGAATTTGAAGCTTCATAATCCATGATTATTTAACTCTCATGCTTGGAGGATTTTCCCACTAATGCTTAATTTGATAGTTGTTTCCATGTTTTCAAGCTTTGATTAATTAGCAAACACTTCAAATTGGGTTAAAATGGAAAAAATTAGGATTTCATATTTCATTTTAGTTGCATACATGTACTCTTGAATCTCTCATTTTAGTGTAGATTGTCATAATTTTAAGAGTCAACTCTGAGAGAAAACTAACCCTTATTTCATACTCACATTAATTAGAGAGCAATAGGATGCTTTTGCTTGTTAGCTTTTTTAATTAAATCCTTATTTTTCTCTAACAAGTGATGTTATTATCCTATTGAAGTGTTGTTTTGTAGGCCACAAACTCACACACACATTTTTGGTGCCCACCGTGGGGCTGAGCCCCGAATTTTTCATTTTACAAGCTTTTCTAACTAACTATTGTTGTACAATTTTTTGTAAGAGGATCGCATCCAGGAAGATCAGTTGCATACAGTATTTCTTGGATCGCATCCTAGATTTGTGGATTGTATTTGGTAACAAGGTCGCATCTATTTAAAATTTAGGATCACATCTTGTGATCCGGGTCGTATGTGGGAAATTGGGTCGCATGTGGGAAATTGAATCATTTCTGGAAATTGGGGGGAAAATATAGGATCAAATTTGGAGATCTTTATTGCATAATTGGGTTTTCTGACACCTAACAAATTTCATTGTTAATATCTCTGGTTTTTGGCAGCCTAACTATGGTTTTGCAGGTTGAAAAGATAGAAAATTCAAATACTAACTTGTGTTTTTAATTTTCTTTAAGGATAAAATGAACATTATGCTTTTTTTTTAGCACTTAATGGAAATTTGATTTTACTTTGTAAACCAGTTAGAGGATTATGGTATTTTCTCCTTGAGAGAAAATCAAAAACTCAAAAATTGGCTTATATTTTGGGGTTAAATTGGGAAATGAAAGCTAACGATTTTCATAATTAATTTTCTTTGAAGCATGATTTTTGGATTTTGGATTTTCTAACCAACTAACAAGCTAATGGGTGAACTTGGTGTTTTTGATTGATTTTGAAAGCCTAACGGTTGTTTGTAGGATGTTTGCCCAAGACCAAAAAAAAACAAAAGACTACTAATGCTTGTCATGCAGGTTGCCTCTAAAGCAAAATCGACAAAAGAACTTCATGCTTGTTTTTTTTAGGAATCTTAAACAATATGAGATCAAATTGCAAATCAACTAGAGGATTATGCTCTTTTCCCCTTGAGGGAAAACCAGAAACTCAAATGTTGGCTTGCTGTTTGGCTTCAAATTGGAGTAATTGAACTCTTAATATGCATGATGTATTTGGGATTTGTGGTATAAGTTAGGATATTATGCTCTTCTCCTTCATGGAGAACAAAAAATCCAGAGCTTACCATCACTTATATATTTACTTTATTGTATACCTTTAGAGGGCCTGCCGGTTGAGGAAAAAATCTCTTAGGAATGACCCAAATGGGGACAAGTCTTACGCTGACTCTTCCACCCCACTATAAAATTTGATGCTTCCTTGAAGCTAAAGCCTTGGAAGACATGATTTATCTTGTCTTGGGAGATTGATGATCAATCCCAATGACTGACTTGGATTTCATGTAGAGCAGAGCCGCTTTAATCTCGCTTCTCGAGACTACATACTTTCAGGTTCCTATAGGGTTAACAACCTCAATCCTGCTTGCGGGACTATGGGAGATAATTGTGAATGGATGCCTTCATTAAAAACTCTATGTTAGATGCCACCCAGATCACCCCTGAAGGGTTGTTATCACTTGTGAGAAGCAAATAGTAATTGCCCCAAGAAATTCACCATATCGAGCCCCCATTAACGTTACCACTTGAAAAATATGGCCTCCAATATCCATTGCATGTTATTGGACTGTGATATTCTGAGGAGTCTTTGGGTGTGTTCCTAAGTCATTGAACAAGTGGTTTCAATCTCTACCTAGTATAAGGAAGGTTAGGTGTGTTTGATCTAAAAATGATTTCTTGGTGTGTCTTAAATACAAACTCAGTTAATTTCCCCCAAATGAACAAGCACACAACATTTTCAAGCATTTACAAACACCTGACAGTCATTGGAATCTGATAGACATGGCACATTTTTAGAGAAACACTGAAATTGCAAATTTCTTGCCATCATAAGATCACATCTGGTATTCCAGAGTCGTACCCCGCATCTCGGATCGCATCTACTCAAACTTGAGTTGCATATGGTAGTCACACCATTTCTTGAGTTGCATCCGGTGCACATTCCATTTCTTGAGTCGCATACTATATTTCTTGGGTTGCATCCGGGGTTCCAATTTGCTCACCAGTCACTATTTAGGATCACATCTAGGACAAAGAGAATTTTCATACATCCTAGAAACAAAATTTTCACATTTCCAGATACCCATTTGGCCAATTAGTAGGTTCTTGTTGCCAAAACACAGTCATCTGATACCCAGAAAAAGTCATTTTTAAAAATGTCTTGTCACCTTGCATAGTTTAAATCTGCATTGCCCCATTGTGAATTCAGTTTACCCAATAAGTTACAAACAAGTTCTTAGCTCATAAATAGGGCACCTTTGACACCCTTTGACGCTAAAACTTTCACTTTCAAACCCACTTGCACTTTGGTTCCCAACTCATAAGCAGGGCGTTCTAACTCCATTTGACATTGGATCCATAAAGACATTTCAAACCCACTCTTGCATCCTTGGATTCATAATCAAACATTGCAAACTATCAGACCCACTCTTAAACACAAGAAACTCATTGGTTTCTCAATCTGAATTTAATGGTTGTTACCAGGCACAAAACTTACAATTTTGAAACAAACCCATTCTCGGAAGGAGAACCCATATTCACATTGGAAATGGGAGAAACTTCAAGACTCAATCCCTTGTATGGTGCTACACCTAGTACTACTTATACAGCAACACCCGAACCAATAAACATGAATGATCAAGATGAATATCGATGGGATGAAAGATTCCATGCACAAAATGAACAAGAAGAATGTGAGAGACAAAAACAAAAGGCCCAATATGATGATGATGAGGATGATATTGATGATGATGTAGATCCTACTGAACAAGAATACAATAGAGCTTTAAGTAGCAAATGATTTCACAAAATTCTTGAAAGAGCCTTGGAAGAAAACAAAGAAAAATACTTCTTAGAACTTGCTTCCTGAGGTGTGAAATTACCCAAGGACTATGATGTGAATCAACTCAAGAAAAAAGTGGTTCTTAGTCCTATGTCAATTTTGAATAGACAATTCCTTGCCATGAAAGCAGAAATTCAATAACTCAAGGAATCAAAGGATAAACCAAAACAACAATATTCTTTGGAGCATATGCGTCCTTTCCCTTTTGACAAGGGACTCACAATGATTACATTTCCTAAAAATGTTACAATACCAAAGTATGAAAAATACATGGGAGATTCCAACCCTCAAGATCATGTGAGGGAGTTTTTTACAACTAGTATGGAGTTCATGCATGAACAAACATACCTCATGAGGCTATTTCGGTGAAGCCTAGGTCGACAATCTATAGAGTGGTTTTCCAAATTACCTATTGGAATCAAAACATTTGATGAATTAGTGAAAAAATTCATACAACACTACTCCTACAACATCCAACACACAATCACAATGTTGGATTTATGCAATACCAAACAGAAGACGGGAGAATCATTCTTGAGTTTCCTACAAAGATGGAGAAAAATATTTGCACGATATGCTAGAGAAATACCTGAAAATGAAAAGATGGATATCTTCATTAACAACTTGGTTCCATAAATGAATTTCCCAATTCAATTACAAGGACCACCAAGCTTTGACAAAATGATTGATAATGCTCTCAAGATAGAGGAAGTTCTAATCAAGAAAGGTGGCATTGCCATTAACAGGGAACATAAGGACAAGTCCTATCCCACTAAGGACAAGTACAAATATGCAAACAAGAAAAAACATGTGGTTAATGATGGAGTGGTTGATACTCCTAATCCAAAACCCAAACCAAATATTTTCAATCTAACAAAAAGTCTTCAAACGAACAAGAGTCTGAATCCTCCTATGACTCTAGCAACAAACAATACTTTCAACAAGCCTCGAAGAGAAGCTTGGGCACCTCAGCCTAAGAGAGCATTTACACCATTGGGAGACACCTTGGAAGTGGTTTTAAAATCACTTTTGGAAAACAAAATCATTACAATTCCTGAACCTGACAAGCCTTGGAATCTAGAAGATAAACCCAAGTGGTGGAATGATAATGACTATTGCGATTACCATCATAATAAAGGACACACCATTAATAATTGCTTGAAACTAAGACATGTTATTCATGATATTATTGAACAAGCTAAAGTCAAGGTAGATGGACACCACATGAACAATGATCATAAAGCATTTCAAACTCCACTACCTAACTATGAAAAAGGAGAAAATTCTAAAAACAATAAGATTAATTACACGTACACTGATGGTGACAATGTAATCAATGTGATGAAGCCATGTGAATATTTCATCAACATGATCACTCTCAAAGGAGTGAAAAAAAAATCTAAATCTTCAAATGCTATAACACGAAGCCAAGCAAAACTTACTCTTAAAGGAGTCTCAACATCTAACACACCACCTACAACAACAACAATATCTAAACAAGTGGTGCCATCTCCAAAGTTCAATCTTGTGGAACAATTGCAAAAGACACCCACACAGATATCTATTCTAGAGTTGTTGAAAATCTCCCCTAGTCATAGGGAGGTTCTTGATCATGCCCTATTGAGCACCAATGTACCAAAAGACTTAGATGTTGATAGATTCCAGGCCATGGTTGGTCACATGAGTTCCCCACATTACATATATATTTTAGAAGAGGATGATAAATCATCAAACCAACCACATAATCAGCCCCTTCATTTAGAGGTTCTTATTCATAAATATCAAGTCAATTTTGTCTTGATAGATGGAGGCACTGGTTTGAACATTTGTACTTATAATTTGATAAAACAACTAGGTTTCTCAGAGCACGCAATTGATCCTAGGAGAAAGATAACAATCAAGGCATATGATGAGGAAGAGAGATCCTCTAAAGGATTGGTTGTCTTACCCATTAGAGTAGGGCCTATAGAGAAAGATGTCCTTTTTCAAGTTCTTGATTTACTTCTTGCTTACAACATTCTTCTTGGGAGACCATGGATACATTCAATGCAAGCAGTGCCTTCCATGTATCATCAATGCCTAAAGTTTACTCATAATGGAGTGGAGGTGACTATTCTAGCAGATACCACATATACCTATAATAACCTCAAAAAAACTGAAAGCATGGTTCCTCATAACAAAAAAGGGTCCACCAAGGCAGAGTCATCTAAAAAAATGGTCTTGAGGAGCTTTTCTAAGAAGATCATTATCCAAGAAACAAACATGGGGGAGTACAAAATAGATCCTGCAGCATCTTTGACAGATCTTCCTATATCTCCTAGGACACAAGGAATTCCCTCATCTACATTTACACCTTCTAATGGAATTGCTTTGACTATACATGAAGGAACCAGAATGGTGAAAGCAAAGGTATCCCTAGAAGAAGAGAATGAGGAAAAAATTGTTTTGCAATGGCTTTATAAAGAACCCAAAGAAGACGGGAATGTTAAACATGTTGAAATTTCCTCAAGAAAATATGGGAAAGGATATGATCTTATGAAATAAATGGGGTACAAAGGAAAAGGACCATTGGGACAAAACAACAAAGGACTAGTGGAACCCTTACACATGGATTTTAGAAATCCTAAGGATAAGACTGGACTAGACTTCAAAGAGGCTAGATTTCATCCCGTAGCAAAAAAAAAGGTCTTGTATTTGATAGATTAGAAGATTCTAATGATGAAGAAGAAGTGGAAGGACAACCCATTCCTTATGAAAGATTGTTACTCTTACAAGGGGACCCAAATATTACATTCCTTGGCACAAGTCTTGAATAAGAATCAGAAAGAGAACAAGCAGATGAACCTGATGAAGAACAAGAACAAGAACAAGAACCTCTTATCTTTGATACATCACATTTTGATGAAGAGCCTGAAGCAATGAATCCACAAGAACCATTTCAAGAAGAAGAGAACCATGCTAATGAAGAAAATGAGGTGCCTATGACTATTGCCCACTTTTTGGGAGTCTCAGATTATAGTCAGGTGGATTCACATGAGTACAAATGGGATGTCCTTTTTGATGCAATCATGGACATAGAAATAGATGTGAGACACAAGTTTTCTCCTAGGGTCTTGATTGAAGAAGGAGAAAGTTCTAATATTAGATCGCTAGAGTTAGATCCACATAACATTAACACGAACTCTAATAATAATGAATCTGACTCTAATAATCCTAACACTTATCTAGAAGAAAACTTAATAGATGATGTTTTGCAAGTTATGAACGGTGATAAAAATGTGGTGCTATCTCTTGAACCTATTGAATCTTTTCCCTTGAAACACCCTGACTTGATAGACTGGGATGAACCTACAAACACAAGCTTTCTATCCTTTGAAAATGACTATTCCATAGCCTATTATCTTAATGCCTGTGAACCATTCCATTCTTCCACCAACATAATGAGTGAAATCATGACTGAAGAGGATATCAAGTTTCTCATTCTTAAAAAGAAAAACAAAAAGAACAAGAGGTCTGATGGTGAAAACCACTTAGTGGCAGTATCAAACCCTAAAAGAGAAAAAGAAAAGGATGTATCCAATGGTGAAAACCTCCTTGAGGCACCAAAGGATGGGATGTTTGATATCCTCCCAGATCATTTCAAAGAAATGTCCTCAGTTTTGATTGAACCAACACAACCCATTAATTTGGGAATGGTAGAAGCTCCTCGGTTAGTCCACATAGCTCAATCATTGATAGAAGATGAGAAAATCCAATTCACTAATTTATTCAAAGCAAAGAAGATCAAATTCACTTGGTCTTACTTAGATATGCCCGGATTGGATACATATTTGATTATGCATAATTTGTCTATTTCACCAGATGTAAAACCCGTTAAGCAAAAACTTAGAAAAATGAATCCACATGTGGCATTGCTAGTGAAAGCAGAACTAGAAAAACTATTGAAAGCTGGATTCATTAGAGCTATTGATTATGCAGAGTTGATCTCCAATATAGTTCATATTTCTAAGGTAGACAAATCAATAAGAGTGTGCATATATTTTAGGGATCTCAACAAGGCTTGTCCAAAAGATGATTTTCCACTTCCAAACATAGACATGATTGTGGACTTAACAACAAGTTATGAGATGTATTCCCTAATGGATGGATTTTCAGGATATAACCAAATCAAAATCACTCCTGAAGACCAAGAGAAAACAACATTCACTTGTGCATGGGGAACCTACTATTGGAATGTGATGCCATTTGGTCTCAAAAAAGTAGGTGCCATATCAAAGGGAAATGACCACAATCTTCCACGACATGATGCACAAGAATATGGAAGACTATGTTGATGACACTTTGGTGAAATCAATAATAAGGACTACATACATAGTGGATCTGAGGAGAATATTTGACATAATGGAACAATTCCAATTAAGGTTTAATCCTAAGAAGTGCGCATTTGGCATGTCATCTGGAAAACTCGTAGGATTCATAGTTTCAGCTAAGGGAATTGAGGTGGATCCGAAAAAGGTGAAGGCAATTCTAGAAATGAAACCACCAAAGAACATTAGTCAAATGTGAACCTTACAAGGAAAGCTACAATTTATAAGAAGATTCATATCTCAGTTAGCTGATAAGGCACAACCTTTCACAAAGTTGATGAGGAAAGGAACCACATTTACTTGGGATGCACAGTGTGAGGAGAATTTTACCCAAGTCAAGAATTATCTGATGAATCCTCTAATCCTAATGGCACCAATTTATGGAAAACCCTTGTTACTCTACATATCAACAACAAATACATCACTAGGAGTATTGCTTGCACAAGAGGATGAGGCCAAGAAAGAAAGAGCCATATATTACATCAATAGAACCATGGTCACATATGAATTGAACTATTCAATGATTGAGAAAGCATGCTTAGCAATGGTGCTTGCATCCCAGAAGCTGAGACACTATATGTTAGCACACAAGGTGAAACTAATGGCTAAAATTTATTTGCTTAAGTACTTATTGAACAAAGCAATGCTGACAAGAAGACTCGCTAAGTGGGTCTTGATCCTAAGTGAATTTGACATTGAGTATGTGTATAGGAAATCCATTAAGGGGAAAGTGATTTCTGATCAACTTGCAAAGATGTCATTAACTGACAATAAGCCATTACTTGTGGAATTTACAGATGAATCTATCATGCACCTAATAGAACATCCCTGGAAAATGTACTTTGATGGTTCCTTCACACAACAAGGATCATGAGCTAGATGCTTATTCATTACATCGCAAGGATATAAGATCACAAAAGCTTATAAGATGATCTTTCCATGTACCAACAATATGGCAGAATACAAAGCTCTTGTGAATGGGCTCAAGCTTGCAATAGAGTGGAAAATCATTGAACTACACATCTATGAGGATTCACAACTCATTATCAATCAAGTGAATGGTGATTATCAGACTAAGGACAAAAATCTAATGCCCTATAAAATAATGGTGGATGACTTGAAAAAGTACTTTTTCTTCATTACCTTTCAGCAAATTCTGAGGTCAAAAAATAGAGTAGCTGATGCAATGGCTACTTTGGCATCTATGTTACAATTGGAAGAACACCAATTTTGCTATGACTTCCTGGTGGAAGAACTCCATTTCCCAGCTTATGACTCTCCTGAATGCTAAATTGTTTGTGTCCTTGAAACTCAAGTGTTATCCAAATATGCCCACATCTACTCCTATCTTAAAGACCAAACAATTCCTGAAGGCTATTCTAGAAATGAAAAGAGATCCCTCCTAAGAGCAGCATCGCGTTACATAATCATCACTAATGATTTGTTTAGATGTAGTCTAGATGGCACACTTCTTAGGTGTTTAGAACATGAAGATTCTAATCATGTATTAAAAGAAGTTCATGAAGGTGTGTGTGGATCACACTCGAATGGTTTTTCATTAGCCAAGAAACTCCTAAGGGTTGGATACTATTGGCCCACTATGGAGAAAGATGCTATCCACTATGTAAAAACTTGTAAGAAATGCCAGATCCATGGAAACCTCATACATGCACCAGCTAGAGAGTTGATTCCTTTCATAACACATTGGCCATTTTAGTAATGGGCCTTTGATTTGGTTGGATAGATTTACCCCAATTCATCAAACGGACATAAATATATCATCACCGTAACTAAATATTTCACAAAATGGGTGGAGGATATCCCACTGTCCAATGCAACAGGAAAACAAGTTTCAATGTTCATCTTGAATTACATCATTTGTCATTATGGCGTACCCTCATCAATTGTGACTGACAATGGGGGACAATTCAAGAACAAAGACATAGATGAGATGTGTTTGCAATTTAAAATCACTCAGCACTATTCCTCAATCTATTACCCTCAAGGTAATGGACATGCTGAGGCATCAAACAAAAATATTCTGAAATCTTGCATAGGACAATAAACAAATCAGGAAGGGATTGGCACTTGAAAATCAATCTAGCATTGTGGGCTTACAGAAAAAGCATAAGAAATCCAACTAGTGCAACTCCTTTTGCACTAGTCTATGGATCAAAAGTAGTCTTACCAGTTGAGGTAGAGATTCCATCACTGAGAGTATCACTAAAACATCTAGTCACTGATGAGGACTATAGAATCTCTAGACTGCAAGAACTTGAATTGCTAGATGAGTGCAGACAATAGGCATTTGACCATCTCAAGGCTTATCATAAAATAATGTCAAGAGGATACAACAAGAAAGTAAAACCCAGAAGTTTTCAGATAGGAGATCTAGTTCTCAGAGAAAACCCTAAAAACCAACAACATCGAGAACAAAAGGGAAAATTTGAACCCAACTGGCTGGGTCCCTTTGTCATTACAGTAGCATTTGGATCAGGAGCCTATCAATTGGCTATGTCTAAAGGAGATGTTTTGCTATATCCAATTAATACTCTACATCTGAAAAGGTTTTATGCCTGACATTCTTGAGGAAGCTCGTGTACAGTGAAAAGAGTCCTAAAAAAAGTTCAAAAACAACAAATATGGATCTTGAAAAAAAATCAAAAACATTGGAAAATGTCTTGAAAAATGACTATCTTGGTCAAAACCTAGCAATAGGCACCTTGATGTGTCAACAAAAAAAATAAAAAAAAGTGAAAAATACAAAAAAAAATAAAAAAGAACAAAAAAGAACAAAAAAATTGGAAAAGAAAAAAAGTGTCCTTGTGAAAACCTGGTAAACAGGCGCTATGATAGCAAAAATGGAATAAAACTGTGGCCAAGTGGTGAACACCTGGTAAATAGGTGCTACTTGTAATCAATGCTCTATCTATCAAGCCAACGCTTGTGCCTTTGGCCTATGTAAATATCAATTTGTATATATCCTTCAGTCGCTTTCATGACACGCAAAATCCTAAAAGAACTATCAGAAAATTGTGCCTTCCTAAGACTGGAATCTATCCACATTAGGGTCCTAGGTAAACTATTTTTCCCTAGGGGGCATTGATCAAATTACATTGGTTGATAGGATGTTACATCCGCAATTGACAATAAACTACAAACAACGGTATTTTTCAATACCACCCTTGTCCGCAATTGACTATAAACTATGAAAAATGGTGTTTTTAAACACCAATCAACAGGATCTAAAAATGCATTTCTCAACACAATGCCATGAAGAAAATAGTATTTCTAAACACTAAAATAGGTGAGACACTTATGGATGAAGGAATGAATCTTTGATTGATGATAGTTCTTAAAACATGTGTTTGCAAGATTAATCAAGAGTGTTTTTAAACACTATAACCACAACTGTCTATTTATATTTTGTAAATACAATGAACATGTTAAAGGACAATGAAATTTTCTTATTATCAATTTTTTATCATTATGTTTCCATGAGTAACTCGATGATGTCTACGGACTAGAGAAACAAAGACTGGGGGCATGACATTTTCTTTGTCTTCTGTTTGTGGTAATTAATCCAATGATCTCAGGTGATCATGGGGAATGGGTGTCTACTATAAGAGCCTCCAACATGATTGGAACACCATGTATACCTTGACCTATTTCCTATGAAAACCTTAGTGAGGTTGGATCTGTTTCCTTGCCTGTTTAAAAACTAACAAAGATAAACTATTTCCTAATAAGGTGCATAGTAAATCGGATTATACCCTAGGATATGAATACAAAATGAAAGGTCATTACGGGTATACATTTATACATTATGCACTGGAAAGGAAATGGTTTATATCAAACGGGAAGTAACTGACAACATTTATAGCTGGGTGCTTTAATGTTTAGGTTGTCTTCCAACATGGCGAATAAAAAAAGATGTATTCATATTTTCAGGATTGCTAAATCTATTTGTGAAAATTGTACTATCCTAATGAGGTCCCACTAATAGAGGCTCTATGATGAAAAACAACCTGCTTTGAATGAACAATGATTGTCCTAGGTGTCTTAGGTGCATTTCATTGGTTAATTACATTAAGGTTCATTTTAGTTGCATATCATATTAATTTGCATTAGGTTCATTTAGATGCATCTCATTATCTTTAGTTGCATTGAAATTCATTTTAAATTTTATTCATTTTAATATAGTTGCATTCATTTAGTCTTGCATAAGCATGAAAAATGTGGATTCAACTATCTGAGACATTAAAATGAACTGAGAAGCTATCTAAAACATTTTGACATAAGATGAAAATTCTAAAGCATTAAGCATTAACCATTTGACATATGTGACCAAGTACATCATGGAATCATAAATAACTGAAACTAAAATGATCGAGTATAAATCACTGATGTCCATTTGCATTCATAAACCATTTCATTCCATAAAGCCACTTGCATTTTGCATCCATAAGTCATCCATACATAAATAAAAGTGAGATGTCCATACATCACATCACAATACATCTCATACATCCATACATTCATGAAAACTTTGAAAATAAAAAAAACATGAGCATATATCAGTGAAATATATCATGACCTCATTTTATCATCACTTCATCTAATCTTGACCAAGTATGACAATCATATCAATATCCCAAGCATAAAACAAACATCAGATATCACATGTGCAAAAAGTAAAATAATCAGAGATCAGATATCAGAGATAGCAAATGAGATGAATCAGAATTAGCATCAGCATCAATATACCATTAATAATGTCCATAAATAGAAGTATCAGGAATGTCTATCAGCATATTAAATCACCAACAGAGTCAAAGTATCAGTATATCAGAGCATAAATGAAACAATGAGATAATGTATCAACAAAAGTCTGGGGTCCAAAGGACATAAAAGGTACATCGATAAAAAATGGTACAGATACAAGATATGAAATAAGGTACAATGAGTCCAGAGATACAAAATATCAATATGCACCAAGAGGGTCTACACCTCACTGGCCCCCTCGTCCTCAGCTAGAGGATCAGGAGGGGGTGCATCTGATCTACCAGGTGGTGGTGGTGGCATGGCACCCTCAGACTGCTGAGCAATAACTAAATATAGTGGAGCCCTCTAAGTAGCAGGAACCGTAGCACAATATAAAGTAAAATAATATGTCACCCTCTATCCCTGGTGGGTGGCAGTATGCACATATCGGTCCCTCTCAGCTCTCAACTATGCAAGCTATGCATCCCTATGTACTCTCAACTGTACTAACTAAGCATCTCTATCTGCTCTCAACTAGGCAACCTGAGTGTCACTCTCTACTCTGACCTATGCCAGTTGTGAATCCCTCTCTGATAGCTTCCCTATGAGGGTGGCCACCTGTAATCTCAAAGAAGCTCTCTCCTGCTCACATTATGACAACCTATCTCCATCACCACCTACAGGAGGATCCTATCATACCTGCTGTTGCTGCTGATCTCCATTACCTCTTGCAAGTCTCTGAGCATGTGCATCCTAATGTAAAAGTGGCCCTATATCTCTCTGAGGAGGAGTGACCCATACTCTATGCTACCTATGACTAGCATCTCCTCCAAAGGTCTATCATCTGCTACCACCCACTGCACCACGACCACCACCCCTATCATCTCCATTGTCATCTCCATCACCTCCATCTCCTTGACCTCCACGGGCCCCATCTCCATCTCTCCCTCCACCTCTATGGGCTCCATCTTGGACTCTCCCTCTATCACCTCCTCTAGCAGATCAGGCTTGCCCCCAACATCATCATCTGGATCATAGTCCAATGCATCCTTGATATGTGAAATGGCATCATCGGGAGCAGTGAATCTAGGATATGGATGCCACAGATAATGATCATGATACTTGTCAGTGACACCTGCATCATGAATATCTACCTGGTAATCCCAGTCAATGCATTGCATATGGGAGATCTCATAGACTGTTGTCTCAAAAATCAATCAAGCTCCCCACTAAGCCTCCTCACTCCTGATTTATGCATAAGACATGTCTCCTGGGACATGCCATGTATCCTCTCATACTGTTGACATACTCTAGTGATCAGAAACCACTCAATGATATAGCAAGTCCTACCAACAAGATACCTCATTTGAAGGAAGTATGACATCTGTCTGGCATATGAGGGCCAAGCCTCACAATCTAAATATAGCCGCCACTCTACATCCATCACGTCATCAAGGAGATGCCGCCAATACTCTAACTTGCCTAGGTGGGGCTGCTAAATGAAACTAGAATACATATAAATGTAAGGAAAACTAGCGTCATGGTGCCTATCAATAATGGGACGGGTCACAGGGATATGCTCCCATGCCCAGATCTGTCAAACAACATTCCCCACAATCATAGATCTAGAGTGCTGATAAACAATCTCATGCAACTCACAGTACATATGAGCTAGGATGCAGCTACCCCAAGCATATCTTCCAAGAGACTACATCATCTGTCCTATAACTCAAGACCAGCCACACATGAAATTGTGCTGGCCCCTATTAGGCATCATAATGCCACCTATCAGACCAGCTAAGTACACAGGCAAAGGGGCATAGTTGGTGACCATGTGGTCCCAACTCAAATAACGACCCCTAATCATGTCATCCTAAAAAAATCTCCTCGCATCGGCAATAGCTATAGGTCTAGAGGGCACGTACTCTATTCAAGTACCCATCACAAACATGCAAAATCCTCCATATGTCCTTCGGCGTCACTTTCATCTTGTCGATCGTTAAATGAAAGATTTTATGCTCTGAATGCCACCTCTCTACCAGTGTTGTAAGAAGACCGCAATTTACCTAAATGTGAGGTAAATCAACAAGACTCCAGAGACCACAATGACGAACTACCTGTTGATCCTCTATACTCAGTTGATTGTGAAGAGCCAAGACCTGGGATGGCCTCAGGGATCTAAATGATATGACAGGAAAATCATCCTACACAGCAGAAAATAAGGGCACTATGTCAGCATTAGACAAAAGAAATTGGCCAAGAAATTGCTCAAAATTTAGAAGAAAAAAAAGTGTACTTGGCTCAAAAATCAAGAAAACCAAATGCGACTTTAAATCCTGAATGCGAATCAAGAAATTCAGGATGCCATCCAAAAACTAGGTGTGATTCTAGAAATCCTGTATGCGACATAGGAAATCCGAGATGCGATCTGGTATACCGGATGCGACTATGTTATTAAAACTGCCCTAAAAAGCTTCAAGAAATTCAAATTTACCTAATGGAACCCATTGGGGTGCGATCCATGAAATCTTGGATGTGATCTAAAATCTGGGAGGTGACATAGGATTTACCTAATGTGATCCCGTATATGGGATGTGACTCAACAAAATTGCTTATAAAATGCATAGAAATGCGTGAAAATTAAATTTTTCAAATTGACAAGGTTCATTGTCAGATACTCACAAGTGGTGTGTAATGCCTTGGTTGGTCATGTTGCCTTGCCATCTCAAATTGGTGCTTCTCCATTGGGAACACCATGGTCACTCAGAGCTTAGTAAATTCTTAAAGGGTAAAAGTGAAAATGAATGGTTAAAAGTCACTTTTTAACCTATTTAAGCCTCCCGGGGGCCCTGGTTTCCTAAGGGACATTCATTCATAAGACATCACAAAGGCTTAATATCAGGACTAAAATTGAAACAAGTGATGTATAATGCCATGAAAATAGAGTTACAAGACAAAATTACCTTCCAAAATGCATAATTCAAATATGGTCAAATTGCAGTCAAATAAGGGCAAATGGTGCAGAAAAGATGTCGTGGGCAAGAGAAATTAATACAGAAGTTGATTTTCAATCAAAATGATGGTCAACACTAGTCAAAGTTCAATCCAAGTTTAGTCAAAGTTTGGTCAAACATGTTAACATCGGGCTAAAAGAGAGCACAATTCATGCACAATAGGCTGGTCAAAGGCGATAGAAAGTGATTTTCTTATTAACAAATCAAATTTTATGCTGGGATATTATTTCAACACAATTCAAAATTGGTCAACTCTCTCAAATTCTTGGTCAAACTTGGTCAAACAGTGCTTCTGAGGCACTTTAATCGACTAAACGGCTTGAAAATTCTTTCCAATCGATCTATGCTTGATTCCAAATCAATTCAATCACTACAAACCCTTCTAAATGCTTGAAACTAATGATTTTATTTGAATTTGTTCCAATTTCGGTCCCGAGGAGGCATAATCATACTAAAATCCAATACTTTGAATCAAATTCTTCAACACCAGGGGCACAACAGTTCTCTTCAATCAAGCTGAGATTGTTAATTTCAACTAAAAATTCTTTTCAAAAATCTCATATCGACCTTTGTTCAATCAAGCTCAGAGTCAGTATTGTCAATTCCTGTCCAATCAAGTTTAGAATTGATAGTTTTCAAATTAAGTAGAATTTCATTCAATCAAGCTCGAGATTCTTTTATCGGTCTTCGTTCAATCAAGCTTGGAACCAGTAATGTCAATTTGCGTTCAATTAAGTTCAGAATTGATGGCTTTTAAATCAAGTAGGATTTCATTCAATCAAGCTCAGAATTCTCAAAATTCCAGAGTAGTTTTCGCTGCTCTATAAATCTCCTAAATTATGCTTTGAATCAGATTTTCTTTGAATCCCTGTGCTGTTTGCAAAGCAATTCAAAGAGGGGCAAATGTAATCACCTAAAATTGGGCTAATAGAACCTAAGGCCCTATTTGCCCTTAATTTAGCATATAACCTTAATTATGTTAATTTGATCTTTGATTATTAGCATAAATCCCCTAAAAATTCAATAAACTCCATCAAATCCTAAATCAAGCATTAATTACTAAGATTTCAAGTAAAATCAAAGCTATTAAATCTAGGCCTATTTAATTAATCCAATCCCATCAAATGAAAAGGCTAGAGTTATTAATTAAAAGAAATGCATAAATACCTCCTAAATCAAACAAACACAACAAACACACTTTAATGATTAAGATACTTGCACATGGATCAAGGATCAAGCCAAGATGCATCTCAACCACTCCTCACAGATGCATCTCAACCATTGAATCCCTTCAATCTTCTATAAAATAGAATTTTCAAAGACTTATTTCTTCTTCCTAATGCTTAGACTTTTTGCATACTTGCTTATGAATTTGAGGCTTCATAATCCATGATTATTGAACTCTCATGCTTGGAGGATTTGCCCACTAATGCTTAATTTGATAGTTGTTTCCATGTTTTCAAGCTTTGATTAATTAACAAACACTTCAAATTGGGTTAAAATGGAAAGAATTAGGATTTCATATTTCATTTTAGTTGCATACATGTACTCTTGAATCTCTCATTTTAGTGTAGATTATCACTATTTTAAGGGTCAACTCTGAGAGAAAACTAACCCTTATTTCATACTCACATTAATTAGAGAACAATAGGATGCTTTTGCTTGTTAGATTTTTTAATTAAATCCTTATTTTTCTCTAACAAGTGATGTTATTATCCTATTGAAGTGTTGTGTTGCAGGCCACAAACTCACACACACAACAACAAGTACAATTTTGGATATCCATTCACCATAATCAATAGCCGTTATAAATCCATCTTAAAGGAGATTTTCTAGTTCAGCTTTGACAAGGAGAGATACATGTGGATGCATTTTTCATAGGTTTAACACTTGGACCTATGGATAAGTGATGCATGATGAGATTAGTGTCAAGCCTTGGCATGTCTAAATAAGTACAAGGAAAATTTATCTTCTTTTCTCAGAAGAAATATGTGAATTTCTTCCTCTTCTCTTCCTGTGACAAAGACTAAGCTAAGTGTATGATGTGAGATACTTCATGTATCCCAATTTTGATTGGATGATTAGGTTCTATCAAAACTTATGATCTCTCTTGAAAGTATCTGGGTAGACTACCAAGTATCTCATTTGTAGGCACCTCAAAGAGGTTTTCACCCTTGGATACATCTTTTCTTTTTACTATTTTTGGCTCTGACGCCGCCACAAAGTGGTTTTCACCATTAGAGGGCCTATTATTTTTCATTTTCTTTTTATTTTGTGTCTAAGATACTTGTTGTCTGACTTATTCATATGTGTTGTTGGTTCTCTAGTGGAAGAGACTATGAGCTCAATATCATTTAGGTAGCAGGCAATCTCATAGTCATTTTGGAAAGTCAATAGCTCAGGCTATTGGTTTTGTCATGACCAACCAATAAGGTTGGGATGCATAAGAGAAAGGGATGTGGAAGGTTCCAAAGTATTGATGTGATGGGAGTCATCTCCAATGATAAGTAATTTAGATTCTATAAGGTCCCCTTCAGAGATATCTAAATCGATAGGACTCCTAGCATTGTCAACTTGGTCAAAAAGAGTGATATGTGAATCTGGCTCGTTAAACCCTATGGGTGACTCATCTTCTACCTTAGGTTGATTAGCATAGTGATGAATGACATAAACTCCTACATCTATAGATGAAACTGAGAGATAGTCCTACTCATATTCCCTAGAGGCGTTGTTTTCATCTCTATGTACCAATATAGTAACAGTAGCATGTATGTGCTCTACCTTATGATATTCATCATCTGAAGCACAATTCTAGTGAGAAGTAGAAGCTTCAGTGATGTGATCAATATTTTGTTCAACTTCTCCTGAAAGAAGAGAAGTGGAAAGGACAAAATCTTCTTCCTCTTGAGAAATAGTGTTAATGGGTTCAATTTCCTTTCTAGACTCTTATGTTGCATTTGATTCTTCATCTAGAGAGGATCCATTATTAGTAGTAGAAAATCCCAAACTGGTCTTTTCTCTAGATTTACATCCCTTGATAGCACTTAATGGTTCAAAAAAAGCATGTTTCTGATTACTCAAAGGACCATGACCCAAATATCCCATTTTATCTAGAAACTCATATCCCTTGCCATGTTTCTCAAGGATAATTTTGGTAGTAGATGTAGAAATATTAGTAGCCATTTCTTCATTTTTATCTTCCATAGGAACTAAGGATTGAACAAAAGTGCCATAGATAGTCATAGAGAAGGAAGATGGTTTCATATCCTCAAAAGGTTTACCATAAGAATGCAGAGAAATGGGAAGTGATGCAATAGAGTCCAATCAATATTCTCTTATCCCAATATTTAGTAGTTTAATTTTCCTTTCACATTTAGCTAGGGTGTTTTTAGTTTCTTCAACTTCTCTATTTATGTGGTATAAAGGTTTCAACAGTGAGAGCATTGACTGACATAGTGTTATCCCCAGGAATAGAAACCTTAGTGTCATTATAAGGAAACTTGATACATTGGTGATATGTAGATGATACTTCTTGCATGTCAAGTATACAAGGTCTTACTAGAAAGATTTTGTATGAAAGAGGTAAATCTAGAACTTGGAAGACAACATCTTTCTCAACTAGACCTAATCAAATAGGAAGTACAACAAGGCCCTTGGAAGATCTTTCTTCTTCATCATAATATTTAATTGTGATCTTTCTTCTAGGATCAATAGCGTGTTCAAAGAAACCCAATTGTTGCACAAAATTGTATGTACAAATATTTAACCCTGCACCTCCATCTATCAATACGCGCTTGACATGGGTCTTATGGATTTTAACCTCAATGTGTAAAGCTAGATTGTGTGGATGGTTAAGTAAATTGTCATTATCCTCATAAAAGGAGAGGTAATGAGGTTCAATGAGATGATTAACCATGGTTTGGAATTGATTAGCATCAATGTCCTTAGGAACATTTTTTGTGAGTAATGCCTTCTCTAGGATCTCCCTATAAATGAGGGAAAGTTATAACAACTCAAATATAGATATATGAGAAAGAGTACATTGAAATTGATCCAATAGACTATAGTTTGACTTGGTTGATGTGGATGTGTGATTATAAGATGAAGTCCTTGACTATCTAGGTGCTGACTAATCAGAAAATTTAGGACCTTTAAGCATGATTTTTGGTTGACCATGAGTCACAACATTCAAATTCTCAGTATATGTATGCACTGGGGACTCGAATCTCTTGAGGATAATCATAGGTTGTTTTGTTTGTGTGCTCTCATTTTCAGAGTCATAAGATCATGATCATGTGTAGGAAGAACCAATACCCTTAAGGATAATCTTAGGTGATTCATTAATATCCAAATCATAGTCTTCCTTCTTACCCTTGAACCTAATCATGTTTATGCTCTCATAAGATGGTTCAAGCATGTGTGTGACATTTTCACCATCCGTGCAAGTGTAGTTGATCTTAGCTTCCCCATTCTTCATTTTAGATCCTTCTTGTTCATACTTAGGTAGGGGTTCAGTATAGACCTTGTGATCAACATTAGTCATGTTTCCATCCACCACAACTTCCTTATTATCAACAAGGTCTTGAATGAGGTGTTTAAGTCTCATACAATTGTTAGTTTTATGATCCTTGTTCTAGTGATAGTTGCAATAATGGCCATTGTTCCAATACTTAGGCTTAACTTTGGGTTCATAAAATTTTCAATTGTCTGGAAATGTGATGATCTTGTTTGATACTAAATTCTTCAACACCACTTCAAGTGAGTCTCCTAGAGGTGTAAAAGTGCACTTAGGTTTGGACACCCATGGTAGTTTACCCTTGCTAAAATCATTGGACTTGTTTAAATCATAAGGTTTGGATGCCTCTTTTTGTTTAGTAGCTTGGATGCCACTAGTCAAATTGAAGATAGGTTCCTTAGATTTTTTTGTAGGTGTGTCAACTATACCATCATTCACTACATGCTTGTTCTTGTTCCATGATATTGATTTACCCTTGTCTTTTCCATTGTTATTGTTCTGATTGTAGTTGTTGTTGTTGTTATATGTTTCCTTGTTCAAAATAAGTTCACCCTTCTTCACTAGAACATCCTCAATTCATAGGGAACTTTCTATCATCATGTAAAATGTGGAAAATATTTTCTTTCTAAGCTCATAGTGTAATTCAGGAATAAGGTTATTGACAAAAATATCAATCTTCTCAGTTTCAGAACTTTGTCTAGGGTAATGTGAATAAATCTTCCTCCATCGCTAAAGGAAAGAAATAAAGGATTCCCCTTGAAGTTGTTTGATGTTATATAGATCCAACATAGTGACCACATGTTGAATTTTGTAGGAGTATTGTTGAATGAATATTTTCACCAGTTGGTCAAATGGCTTAAGTGGAGGAGATAGTTAGTGAACCACTCCATAACTTGACCACTAAGACTCTTAGGAAAAAGTCTCATGAGGTAAGTGGGTTCATGAAATAATTCCATACCTAGTGTGCAAAAATCCCTAACATGGTCATGAGGATATCCACTACCATCATACTTGTCATATTTTGGAAATTCAACCTTACCAAGAAAAGGAGGCATGTATAAATATTTGTCAAAATGAAATGAACATATAGACTAAAGTGAAGAAGATGTCCTTAGTTGTTATTTCTCCTTTCTCAAGTGTAACATTTATTTCCTCATCTCTTCCATTTGTTTGATGAAAATCTCTAAGGGTTATGGTTCCTCCTTTTGGATCAAGTTCTAAACATTGAAATTGTGTGGAAATTTTGCTCCTTGAGAAGCCAAGTGCATGAAGTATTTGTCTTTGTCTTGATTCAAGGTCAATTTCATGAGTTTTTACAAATGTTTGTCTTGTTGGAATTGTAGTATGTCTTCCTCAGTTATCTCAACATCTAAATCATCACTTTGTGAACCATGTGAAACATGTCTATTATGTTGTGAGGCATGTTGTGAACAATGTTGTGAACCATGTCTAGAAGTGTGATGATTAAAATCTTGGTCCAAATTCCCTTGATTCCCTTGTCCAAAGTGTTTGTCTCCTAATCATTTAAAAAATTCATCAATATTTCTATTTCACTTTGCCATGGTTAAAGTGTAAGAAACACCATTTTATGACCTAGGTGAGGAAAGTATAGACTCACTAAAGGTATTAGCAAAGAGATTAAAACCCCAAGGTTCTGACTCTCTTCTAGGTGACTTGTCAAATTTTCCTCAGGTTTCTTTTCTTGGCGAATTTGATATCTAGTTGTAACTGGCATGAAAGTAGATGCAAGAAGCTAATAGGAAAAATTGAATAAACTTGATTTTCAAACTAGGTAAGAAAAAGGTACACTTGTCCAAAGCGATGATGATGAAAAAGAAATGATAACTTGCTATGAGATGTACAAGATGAGGGCCTGAATGCCCAAGGCATGACACTCGCAAACAAGCAAAGATAACTTTCCACAAGGTGTCCAAGATGAGGGCTTGAATACCCAATGTACAACACTTGTGAACAAGAAAAGATAAGATAACAAGAGATGATAAAGAGAGTAGCCAAATAATACAATATACTAACCAAGACTGATAGTCAAGTAACTCAAGTTTACTTTTTAGCAAAAGACAGTCCTAACTTGCTAAGACATAACAAAGGACAAAAAGAGCTAAGGATGATAGTGAGAAAGCTATGTTGACAATGTTTAAGCTAAATTTGGAAAGTTTGACCCCAAAGGATCATTCGACTTGTTGTTGTGATGGTTGATTGATTTAGACATTTTGTCTTGGCGGAAAATGTTTTTCTTTTATTTTGAACCTTTTTTTTTATAGTTTTTTTTTGTGCTTTTTTTTAAACATCCAAGCACATCAAACACACCAAAAACCTATTCAAATTTCAATAAGGATGTATAATTTCAACTAAGGGATGTCCTCGATATACACAAGGTACATGAGGCCCAAATCCGTAGATGAAAGAGAATACTACCAAACAGTTGAGAGGAAATGACAACTCAATATCCACCTTCACTTCACAAAGGTATAAAGTTATTTGTGGATTATCCAAGATTGACAATATTTCTACTTCCAAGGCGCTTGTCTTTAGATTCAAGACCCTTTATTTATACTTTGTCGAAACATGGGAGTTGAGGTCATCCCCTAGAGTGATCACTTCTCTAGGTAGGCCCCCTAAAAATAAAAAAGGCAAGATCCCTTATTTATGTTCCCCTCAAAAACCTTAACAAGGATGCAAGAAGAAAACATAAATAATAAAATCTTGGGGATTAAAAGACAAGGGAGTTCATTTTAAGCCCAAATCCAAATGTGAATGATTAATTTTAAGCCCTTTTTTTCAATATTGGGAAGACACACCAAATAAGTTGACAAAAATAAATAAATGATTTGATGATGAAAAAGAAGACAATGATTAGTGTTTACAATGAAAATACAAGGGTTTGGAATTTGTGCACCTTGATTTCACACTTTCTATTTTTTTCATTTTTTTTGCTCCTTTGACCCACTATGATGAGCTCCAAGTTGCCTTCACAAACTCTAATCAAGTGTGTGAAATCATGAAGAAGTATGATGATTCAAAGAAAATATATTGAATTAGTTGATTCCACATGAAACAAAAAATCATAATTGACTAATGTTATCATGCATTGAGCTATGTGCAAATAAAATGCAAGCTAATCACAAAATGCTCTTTTTTTCATTTTTTTTGCTCTTGACCTAGTCAACAAGATGGGATTTTTTTTATATGATTTTGGCCCAAAAAATAAAAATGCAAAGAACAGACCTCTACTAAAAATAAGAGATCTTTCCAAAAATGCAAAAATATCTAAAATATCCATTAATTTGTGCCCTAGAGACCTATTTTACCAAAATAGACAAGTTTTCAAAAATTGACTATTTGAGCCATGTTCTTGCATCTAAATTAAAAACACAAAGAAGTAACCCCCTGTAGAATTCTCAAAAATTTCCAAAACTGTAATTTTTTCTAAAAACTTCTCTGATTTGTGACCAGAAATGAATTTTCATGAAAAATTCATAAAAAACTATAACTCATAGAAAAATGATCAGAAAAAACTAATTTTTGGATTGAGACACCTATGATCCATCCTCAACTTGCAAAAAAAAATTCAGATGAAAAGATCAATCCATTTCGAAGATATGACCAAATCTTTCAAAAACCTAAGGTTTTTTCTTTCAACTCAACTGCACAAGGGTTAGCCTTAAAAACCAAAGTGAGTATCCAAAATTTGTGGGTTATCCCCACGGTGGGCACAAAAAATGTGAGCCAAAAAGTGTGGTTAGTTCTATAACCCTTATATCCAAGAGATCTAATAAATTTGGATTCTTAGAAGGTGGCTTATAGCTTCCTATCCATAGTGTGCAAGAATCATGTAGATAAAGATGGCGACTCTCAAATGAACCCAATAAGAAAGATCCCTGAAAGGCGCACTATAGAATGGAAGATTCAAGTAGATATAAAGCAATGAGAGTGAAAGTATCCAAGATCTCCATGATGAATGCAAATTCAAAGTAATCTAATATGAGATGCAAGATATGTAATATTAAGTTAAGATGAAATGCAAGAGTGCAAGGATAGTAAATATTACTATCCATGCAAGAAAATAAATAGCAAAGCTAAGATAAATGATAATGCAAGATCTCAACTAGTGCTCAAGATATCAAATGACAAAGTAACAACATCACCTTAGCACAAATCAGGATGGTCTATCGCAGATGCAAGATGCAAGATGAGAGCTCCTCTATGAAAGATTCCAAGATACAAGATAAGCTAAGATGTTAGGATGAGCCAAGATGCAAGAAGATGAGAGAATGATGATAGAGCCTCCTTTTAAATTTTTTAGGAAATGAGCGAATGGTCAAGATTAAGAGGCAAAATAATGAGCAAGGGTGGAGATTAAGTCTCGATTGATCCATGCGCTCATGTTTGTAATAGGAAAAATAAAAGGCTAAGATTAAGAGGCAAAACAATGAGTGGTTGAGATAAAGAGGCAAGAACCTTCTTCAAAAGTCAAAAGATTCCATCTCATTGGAAAGTGCACTTTTCTTTTTCTTTTTCTTTTTATTATTATTAATATTATTATTTTATTTTAGAAAAGTGATTTTCATGTGCACTAAGGATAAAGGGGTCTTTTATTATTTAATTAAAAGGGGGCATGTTCTTTTAATTGAAATAAACATAGAATAAAGTGGTCAAACTTTAGGATATAATCAAATAAATGATTATGTGATTATTTGATCACATATAAATGATTAATTATGCATAATTGATTTAATGCATAGCAATGGTTTAGTATTTTAATTTAATTTTTCAAAAAGGGGGCTTATAGTTTACTAGACCAAAATTGGGTGATTACACATCTCAATTTAAATTTTTATTCTTTTGTATAATACAACACAAAATTGGAAAAGGAATATTTTATGCAGGTTGTGCCCTTGGATGTAGCATTTTATCCTTAGAATTATATGTCTATTATTATTCATTTTTACTCTCTCTTTTGTACCACACAAAAGACCTACTAATTTACCATTTGAGTTTGTCCAATTGACTTTTCGTAGTTTTTTGTTTGATATGGATGAATTTGTCTTATTTTATATTTGGTGTTGAAATACAGTCATAGTTAATACTAGGTTGAGGCTTGTATACATGAAGACTAGGCCAAACCTTGATTACAAATGGTAAGCCTTGAAACTTAGTCTTGTCGAAAAGAAAAGAATTATTCATCAACCTAGTTTCAAGCCATCTGAATATTTTTTCTAGATTGATGTTAGGTAATATTTGCAAATATTAGTTTATGTGATTTATTTTGCACATTGGGATAGAAATATTGATGACTTTTGGTGAGTAATGCTAATGCTTAGATATGGAGAAACGTTAGGTTGTATTATTTTGCATATCCCTCAAAAGAATTTTCCATTTTTATACAGTCAAGGACAGAGAAACCTCAAGATCAATCCACACCTTGCACCCAATAAAACACAATGGAAGCAATAAGACAAAATAGAAGTAAAATGAATATTTAAACTTTTATTATCATCAGGAAACTATTTACAACAAATCTACAATATGCAGTCTTACACGCCAAGCATACTTGCCTTATTACACTCAAAACCCTTACAATCCTATCCAAGATAAGCCAAATAATCTATGAGATCATCCCCCACCTCCTTGTGTGTGCCTAGGAATAAGTCCATAGCTTATATAGCAATTTACATTATCAGTCAACCCAGAAAAGATTACATTTCCCAATAATTGAGAAAATGTATTACAAAAAATAGGTTAGGACCTAAATCCTTAGGAACAACCTCCAATGAAAGGATTAAAAGATATGATCACACGATAATGTTTCCCTCCAACACAAAAAAATATCTAGCATGATCGCACATAGAAAAGCCAACTAGTAGATCATAAATAATCAGAAACCATAATGACCAATCGGGAAATGAATAACATAACAGTCCTACAAAGAATTTGTCATAAGTCACATGCAATAAATCCAAATGAGGTGAGATCATAGGATAAGCTCCAAGATGATGCGAAGAACACAGTGTAGTGATCACAACCCAAAAGAACAAGCATAGATCAATTGTTGACCAAAACACTAGGTTGATCAAAGAAGAAAATAGGAAAACAAACTCTCTTTGTTTTTTGATGCAAGATTTCCAAGATCCTAAGATGCTCTGGCATCACATTTGAAATTTGAGGATTTGTCTATTTTTCACTTGATAAATCTTGAGAGAGGTTATGGGCTACTGTTATACTATTAACAACATGTGAGTGAATATTAGGCTACATTCCTTGCATTGATAAACATGGGTCATGGTTGAATATACTTAATAATTGTTAGGAAATAATCTAAACATTAATCTAAAAAAATTTGGGGGGTTAACTCGTCAAGCATTTTTTAGTTGAGACGTCAAACATTTCCCTAGGTTGACTCCTCAAGATTTTCCCTAGGTTGTCTCGTCAATTATTTTAGGGTTAACTTGTTAATCGACATAAGTCTTGTTATAATGGCTTAGGATTGTATGCACCCAAAAATGGTCGCCTAGACTTTGGGCCCCATTTATTCAATTTATCAATCCTGAATCATTTTTATCAATAATCAATATTTTCAACATTATCAATTTCTTGATCAAATCTTAATTTCGATCATATATTGGATTTTTATCCTATGGGCTAACCATTTATCCTAAGTCTTTATTTATTTAAAAATAATATGTCCTCCTCTTTTAATAAATAAAAAGCCCCCACCTTTCCTCTTATCCTAAGTTGCACAAATAAAGCATTATTCCTATTTTATAAAAAGGAGAAAAAGCACTTTTGTCTCACATGAGGCTCAAAAGTCAACACTTCACTCTCATTGGAGGATACTTGTGCACATGGATTGCTCCTCTTTCAAGCTCCACCACTGATTAAGACTTTTTGCCTCTTAATCTCAATGGTCCATTTCTTGGCATTTCTTATAAAAGGAGAGCTCTCTCCTTCATTTGCATATATCCATGTTTTATGCTAATGTTATGCTGCAGGTTTTAGGTGCATTTGGAGTTTGAAGACATTGAAGACTTGTTGCATTTCATTGTAGTTGCATATTTGTTTTCTTAGTTGCATGATAATGGCATTCTTAGTGTAGATTTCTTTTTATGCAATAGATTTAACTCACATAGCTTAATAGGAGGGATTTGTAACACTTGTTCTTTCCTTTCATAGCATAGTTTGTACTTTCCTTTCATAGCTTAGATTGCATTCTCATTGTAGTTGCATTGCATTGCATCTTCATATTTGATTCTTGGATATATTGGCATTGTTGCCCTTGTCTTCATTGTGAATCTCTCATTGTGTGGTTGACTAGCAAGGTCACAAGCTTGTAGCTCTAGCTGAGAGCAATTTTCAATCTTGCAACTCCATACATAAAGAGCTATGAGTCGATTTATGAGGGCTCATTCTTGAGTTTTCTTGCATGTAAGGATTCATAGAAGTGCACCATTTTCGTGTGTACATTTCTGGCGCCCACCGTGGGGCAGAGTAGATAGGCTTTGTCCTTTATTTTTGCATTTTCATCATTTTTCGGATTATTTTTCGAAAATTTTTCAGTCTCTGGTTTTCTGTCTCAGAGTATCGCGCGATACTTTTCAGAAATATCACGTGATATATCTCTGTATAGCGGTGCGACACTTCGCGCGGAGGAAGAATCGCCTGCCAGTACTGAGAATTATCGCCTGTTATCGGGTGAAGTATCGCCCGCCCATAGTGAGAAGTATCGCGCAACTAAGAAATATCGCGCGACTGAGAAATATCGCCCGACTATAAGAAACTGTATCGCACGATACTGGTGAAGTCTGAGAAATATCGCCTGGTCTGGCAGAGACTTGCGTTTCCAGTTTTCTTGTCCGAATTTGATTATTTTAGCTTGCTATTTTGTTTTGCTGTGTTTAGATAGGTCTAACCTGCATCTTTTAGCTTAAATCTAGCAGTTTATTGCATGTTTACATTTGGATTTGGATTTTGCTAACTTTGTGGGTCTAACAAGTTGTGTTTTTAGGTGCTCTCATTTGCTTGAAAATTGCTAAAAACGCATGTCAAAGAGGGCTACTAACAGTTTTTGCAGGGCTGCCCAAGCATAAAAACAAAAAAAATAAAATTATTTCTTGCTTGTTATTTACTTTCCTTTCAAGTGTGGCATTCACTAATTGTATTAGGAATCTTAATACCTTGTGAAAGGGATCTTGAGGTGGTAGGAGAAGTATGCTCTTCACCTTTAGGTGAATCAGAAAATCTTGACCCATCTTAAGGTTTTGGAAGCAAGGGAGTAATTGAATCTCTTTGCTTGGTGTGTTTGGGAGTGATTTTTGAGATAGGGGAGTATGCTCTTCACCCTTGTGGTGAATCAAAAACCTTGAACCTCAAGATTTGATCCATTTTGTTTAGTTTAGGAATCCTTTAGTGGGCCTGCTCTTGAGCAATCAAGAGGAATGACTCAAGTGGGGACAACCTTGTCATCATTTTCCTTGGTGGCAAGTGATTCCAACTCACTATAATCTCAAGGCTATCAAGGACACCAAAAACCTTGATAGACATAACACTTGTCTTCGTTTGATGTGAGTAGCTCATGGGATTGCGACCATGGGGAAAATATTGAACAAGAATGCTTAAGGTACTCTTGAGGCCGCGAGGTCCTAGTCCTTTATGAGGAGCAAGAGGGGTGTTGTGAACGGAAATCCTTATTAAGAACCATTAGATAGAAGCCACCTTCTTTTAGCCGCTTATCTTCTTAGTGCAAGGATTGATCCAAGTGGTTTACCCGGATCACCTTAAGATACTCACCATATGTGTCCCTTTGGTTGTGTCATTTGACATTTCCATGACAAAGCCAACATCTCTTGTGGGTAACCACTTGGTGTGAGGCAAGGGGGCATCAAGTTGTGGGCTAAGTTGGTAAGTATTGAGCCTTGACTTTCTAGGATAGATTTGCTTGAAGTGTTTTCGATTGTGTGATACCAGTGCAAACGTTCTTACATACAAACAATCAGTAGCATTCATAGGGTGTTGTTTCAATTCTGATATCACAAGTGTTTGTCTTGACAAGGTTGCTTTTGCCCTTGTTTCAAGTGTTTGAGACCATGTTTTGATCCCTTACTGTTTGCAAACCTGCCGAAATTCTGCTGATATTGTGACTGAAATCGAAAACATCAACCCTCAAACTAGAAATTTTGACCAAACAGACCCAAAAATGCAAATTTCACACAATTCTGGTCAAGAGTTAAATAATTTTGCAACAGTATCGCGCCCTGTAAAGCGAAGTATCGCGCGATACTTCGCGCTTGCTAGAAATATCGCCCCCTTTGAAGAGAAATATTGCGCGATAGTTCACCCCTGACGGACTATCGCCCGGCCTGCCTGGAGTATATCACCCGCCTGTATTAAGAAGTATCGCCTGGCTTCGGGTGAAGTATCGCGCGGGTATAGGTTTATCACCCCAGTAGCCTGGAGTATATCACCTGGTTTATTTTTGTCGTGCTTAAATTTTGGTCAGTTTCAGTTGCCGTCAATCAGGCTAGGTCTTAGAGCAGGCTTTTCACCCTGACGTCTGAGAATTGTCTTGACTCCAAATTTCTAGTTTTTAGTCCTCTGGGATAGCATCATTTGATTAACGAAATCACTTTGGAATAATTGTCAAGTTAGAAAGCCATTCTTGGTGCCAAGGTTCATCTTTAAAATTGTTAGCTATATTCTGGGAAAATTTTAGTTCTCTTATTGTCCAAATCGCTTTCATTTGCATCTCAATTTCAATTATCTTTTGGCCTAGTCCAACCTCCTGATTCAAAAGTGCAAGGGTAGTCACCCTTTGATTTGAAGCACCTCTTTGACAGTGTTGGTAAAGCCCCTTTTTTTTTTTTTTCTTTTTGGACAATAGAGGACTTCGATTATCCTAGTTTGGTGTTGACACTTTGAAAGGTCACCTTATCATTGAGAGTATCTCTCTTTCATGTCAGTTACGACAAGGTACCAAGTTAATCAAGGGAAGCGACCCCCTATTGCCTTTAGCCAGTTACCACCCGTCAAGACTCGTCGACAACCTAAGGGAAAAGGACCTCTTTTTGACCAATCTCCTAAGAGTGAATCTGAGATTTGTTTTAATCCGGGAGCTAATCCTAGTGAAGTGAGCACCTCTTTTGTACCACTTTCATCAAGTATGGACATGAGTTACACTTTCACCCGACAACAAAGAGAAGCCATGAATCAAACTCTTGAGGATATCTTCCAACGACACAGGAGAGAGTATGGTGGTTCTTCTCATGCTAGTCCACCCGGGTCACGTCCTAACAACGTGAGGTATTTTGATGCTCATCAACAAGCCGAAAGATAGCATAAGCAAGCTCACTCAGATTTAAGGTCACAACATGAAGACCAGAACAACGAATCTAGTGATCACCACATCAACGCAGCTAATGCAATGAGGCATTCGAGACAAACCTCCCCACTTAAAGACACCTCTCGATATGCAAATACACGATTGAGAAGCATTGAGAGAGAGAAGCAAGCCTACTTAGATGAACAGGCTGCTAAAAAAGAAAAATTCAGACAACTAGAGGAAGAGGAACGTGCATTGTTGGATATACAGAAAAGAGTCACCCAAGAAGAAGAAGATAGACTCTATGCGCAACAACTCCAAAGCCGATTTAATGGAAGGGGAGCCAATAGCGGGACCAACTCACCCCCATCTACCCCTTCCCCTCACCCTCGAAGAAGATCAAAGACACCCTCACGATCCCCAAGTCCTAGAGGAAGAAGGACTTCAAGATATGACCATCATAGGAGACAGTCGTCTCATAGACATTCAAGGAAACCCTCCCAAAGAGCACATCATGGCTCACAACATGGAGGCAGTTATGCTAAATTTGATCATATGGACTTCATGACTATGCAACAAGAACCATCCTTTCAAGCCTATGTGGAGCAATATGTGGAACAAAACAAAGACCAATTCTTGGAAAGTCTTATCAACAAAGGCGCTAAACTTCCATATAATTTTGATGCTCACCAAAAGATCAAGAAACAGTATCCTTCAACTAATGAGGTGATCTTACAAATGCAAAAGGATATAGACAGGATGAAGGCTCCCAAGAGCACATTTCATTTGGACTCCATATGTCCTAACCCCATTGACAAAAGTGTGGTGATGGTGGAATTCCCTAAGAAAGTTGAATTCCCAACATACGACAAATATGATGGCACTGGTGACCCTCACGACCATGTTTGACAGTTCTACATAATGAGATTTTCCTTTCACCATGAAGACTCCTACTTGATGAGATTATTCCCAAGGAGTTTAAAAAGGTCAAGCCATGGAATGGTTCACCAACCTTTCCCCCCCAGTAAAGACATTTAAAGAGCTTGTCCAAAGATTTGTTTAGCATTTTGCTTACAACTTATCCAGGTCAGTCACAATGCTTGATTTGTGTAAACTTAAACAAAATTAAGGGGAATCTTTTGTCACATTTTTACAACGATGGAGGCGATTGTGTTCGAAATACCCAAGGACAATCCCTGAAGAGGAGAGAATTGATATCATTGTGAACAATCTAATACCAGAACTCAGATATGAAGTCAAGAAAATCCTATTTAATTCCTTTGATACTATGGTAGAGGTGGCATGTCACATTGAGGATGTCCTAAAAGAACAAGGAATTTTGGTTAAACCAACAAATAACAACAATAGCCAAAATAACAATACTAATGGTAACAAGGACAAAAAGAACTCCTATTGGAACAAAAACAAGCAAGTGGTCAACGACGGAGTTGTTGACTCATCCCAAGTCAAAAATGAAGGAGTTCTTAACCTCTCTCATGCAGTTCAAGCTATGAAGCTACAAACGTCTTCAACACAACAAGATAAACCTAAGTATCAAAAGAGATCTAAAATGGAGAAAAGGCAATTTACCAAATTGGGAGAATCTTATGCAGATGTTTTTAAGACATTAGTTGCTCATAATTTGGCACACCCACAGGATCCTACAAAATATCACATACCAGATCCTTTACCTCATTGGTGGGATGCTAAGGCATTTTGCGTTTTCCATAATGGGATTGGACACGACATAGAAAATTGTTTTAAACTCAAGCATCTTGTCCAAGACCTTATTGAGAAAGGACAATTACAAGTGGATGGGTTAACCACTAATGCAGACCATAAGGCCTTTAAAGAGCCCTTGCCTAAATATGAAAAAGGAGAGAATTCTAGCAATAAGAATGGCAAGGCGGCTATTAACTATACATACACACATGCTGACAATGTGATTAACATGCTTGAAGTGGCTGACGATAACATCAACATGGTGAGAAAGAAAGATCCTTATGGACATAATGTGGACTCAACTCCTATGACTAATGAAAGACCCTCTATGGTGACAAGAGGTCCTCACTCACAAGGAATGCCCCAGTCCCTCAATGCTGTCACTAGGGGTCAGGCCCAAGCGCCCATTATCATTAAAGGTCCTAGCACTAGCAAGTCTAAACAGCCCGTGTCCAAAGGTGCTCCTCTCAAATCGGCCGTTGGTCTTGATTCCAATTATAATCTTATTGACCAGCTACAACGTACACCCGCTCAAATATCCATTTTTCAGCTTTTAGAATTATCTCCTAAGCACAAGCACGTCCTCGAGGATGCTTTGCGAGCAGCCAATGTCCCCAATAACTTAGATATTGACCAATTCCAAAACATGGTCAACCATTTGGCTAGCCCTCATTACCTCACCTTCTCAGAAGAAGATGACAAATCCATTAGTCACCCACATAATTTGGCCTTACACATCGAAGTCATGATTCATAAAACCCGTGTTAGGTGTGTACTGATAGATGGGGGTGCGGGGCTCAATATTTGTACCCTGAGTTTGCTGTTGGCTCTAGGATATTCTGAGAACGTCATTGACATAAAGAAAAGGATCACAATCAAAGCATATGACGAAGCAGAAAGAAGTTCCAAGGGATTGGTTGTTTTGCCTATTCGCATTGGTCCCGTAGAAAAAGATATATTATTCCAAATTGTTGATGTTGGACCTCTAGCCTACAACATTTTGCTAGGTAGGCCATGGATTCATGAAATGCAGGCAGTCCCATCAACATATCACCAGTGTGTTAAGTTTCCCCATAACGGTGTAGAAATTTGCATCCCTGGAGATAGTGCTCTATCAGTTAATAACATTTTTGTGGGATCACATGTACCTTTGAATAGGGAAGCTGACAATCCTAGTAGTTCACTTGAACAATGCAAGCAGAAATTCAAGACCATGGATCTTGGGATGGGAGATTATAAGATTGATTCTTTTACAAAAATGCCAATCTCTCCTAGGTCTTATGGGAGACCATCCCCAAATGTGAAGCCTTCATCATCAGCAATGACATTATTTGGGAAATTTGTTGAGTCTTCGGTCCCCATTCAAGAAGAGAAAGAGGAAGTTGCTGTAAGGGACTGGATATATCACGAGGAGAAATACAAACATAATGAGAATTTTTCTCCTTCACCTGAAACTTATGGGAAAGGGTATACACTGGTTAAAAATATGGGATATCTGGGATTTGGTCCCCTTAGTCATAGGCTAGATGCTAAAGCTGAGCCTCTTGATCATGCTCTTTTTGGATGAAAGAACAAGTCCACGATTGGCTTAGGTTTTGAGAATAAGAAGAAGAAAGGTGTCCCTGTCCCAGCTGCGACGGACAGTGACAGTGATGCAGATTATACGCCTGATCTTTCCAACCAACAAGATGTGTCTGATGATTGGGTGCCCTCAACGAATCTCCTTTGGGGAGATTCCACAGATTTGATGCTTGATAGTCCTACTATCCCAGCTGCGATGGATAGTGACTGTGGGACTGCTAGATTGACAAAGGAAAGTGTTACTGTCCTAGCTGCAACGGATAGTACCAATACTAGCACTAGAGAGGGGGAAACCCTTCCTAACCTTGAGGCTTCTACATCACAAGGCCTAAATGATGACTCAGAGACAGACTCCCATGAATATGAATGGGATTCGCTTTCAGATGCAACAATTGATCTGGACGTGGATATTATCCATGCCTATAGTACCCAACCTGATGCGACTAACGATCCTAGTGTCGGACTAGAGGATTGCCCTCCTCAAATTGCCTTAGTGGACGATGCTTTGTTTGATAGGATGAGCCCTAATTCAGGTATCTTAGGAGAAGACTTGATGAACTCTGATTATATGGTCACCAGAGATGACACCTTTTGCATAAACAACATCAAACCCGCCATTGACTTACCCCTTGTTCATTTTGACCTAATTGACTGGTCTCAGCGCCATCAAGAGCCCACATTCCTCACATTTCACAACGATTACAAAATTGCTTGCTATCTGAATGCTCTTGAACCCGTGGCTTCTTCCACCAGTGAACCAACAACCAGCATGACAGAGCCTGATATTAAGTACCTCAGTCTCAAAACAAAAGAGAAAAAGAAAAATAGGTCTGATGGTGAAAACCACTTTGTGGCGGTGTCAGAACCAAAAATAGTAAAAAGAAATGACGCATCCGAAGGTGAAAACCTCTTTGAGGCACCTAAGGATGGGGTACTTAATAACTTGCCAAGTTATTTCCAGGATAGATCATCAATATTGATTGAACCAACAAAGCCAGTCAACTTAAACACAGAAGAAAATCCTCAAATAGTCCATCTTGCTCAGTCTTTATCAGAGGAAGAGACCAAGGCATATGTACAGTTTTTACAGAAAAAGAAAATTAATTTTGCATGGACCTACTCAGACATGCCAGGGCTTGACATGAATCTCATAATGCATCACTTATCCATAGCTCCAGGAGTCAAGCCAGTAAAACAGAGATTAAGAAAAATGCATCCATATGTAGCTCTACTTGTCAAAGGAGAATTAGAAAAACTTTTGAGAGCAGGATTTATTAGAGCCATCGATTATGCAGAATGGATCTCAAACATAGTACCGGTCTCCAAACATGATGGGTCCATTTGTGTCTGCATAGATTTTAGAGATTTAAACAAAGCATGCCCAAAGGACGATTTTCCACTTCCAAACATTGACATGATAGTGGACATGACGGCGGGCTATGACATATACTCTCTAATGGATGGTTTCTCAAGGTATAATCAAATCAAAATAGCTCCTGAAGACCAAGAAAAAATAGCATTCACATGTGCATGGGGAACCTATTGCTAGAACGTCATGCCATTCTGGTTAAAGAATGTAGGAGCAACCTACCAAAGAGCTATGACGACTATCTTTCATGATATGATGCACAAAAATATGGAAGATTATGTGGATGATACCCTGGCAAAATCAAGAAAAAGGGACACACACCTAAATGATCTGGAAGTAATTCTAGATCGTGTGGAACAATTTCAACTCAGATTGAATCCAAAGAAGTGCACATTTGGCGTCACCTCAGGCAAACTTTTAGGATTCATAATATCAGCAAAAGGTATCGAGGTTGACCCCGAAAAAGTCCAAGCAATCCTAGATATGCCACCTCCTTGAAATATCAGCCAAATGAGAAGTCTTCAGGGACGTCTTCAATCAATTAGGAGGTTTATTTTTCAGCTTGCAGATAGAGCGCAACCCTTCAACAAGACATTGCATAAGGGTGCTTCTTGTGTTTGGAACGAGGATTGTCAAAAGAGCCTAGATCAGATCAAACAATACTTGGCCAATCCTCTGATCCTAATGCCTCCTATTCCAAGGAAACCATTGATCCTATATATTTCAGCTACAGACACTTCCTTGGGGGCATTATTGGCTCAATCAGATGATACTGGAAAAGAACGGGCCATCTACTATATCATCCGTACTCTGGTCTCTTATGAGATCAATTACAATAATATTGAGAAGTCTTGTCTCGCGGTGGTGTTTTCCTCTCAAAAGTTGCGCCACTACATGCTTGCTCATACCATACATTTGGTTGCCAAAATTGATCCCCTTAAATACTTGCTTAGTAAGGCTGCCCTGACGGGAATACTTGCTAAATGGATGATGGTCCTAACTGAATTTGACATAGAGTATGTTGAAAGGAAGGCAATAAAAGGACAAGCTATTGCCGACCAATTAGTCAATTTTCCAATCCAGGATAGCATGCCAGTCCAAGTGGAATTCCTAGATGAACACATCTTATATACAACTACTCGCACTTGGACAATGTTCTTTGATGGCTCCCGCATGCAAAATGGATCAGGTGCTGGAGTGTTATTTGTTTCTCCACATGGGTACAACATTCCGAAGTCTTACAAACTATTATTCCCATGTACCAATAATATTGCAGAATATGAAGCTTTAACTAATGGCTTGAGAATGGCTATAGAATGGAACATCACAGAGTTACATGTCTTTGGGGATTCCCAGTTAATCATCAACCAAGTCAATGAAGAGTATCAAACCAAGGATGAAAAATTGATACCCTATAAAAAGATGGTTGATTCTTTGAGACGCTATTTCACCTTTGTGATGTTTCAATAGATCCCTAGGACAGAGAACAAAGCTACAGATGCCATGGCCACATTAGCTTCACTTCTTCAGTTGGAGACACATGAATCTAGATTTGAGTTCCTGGTGGAAGAACTACACCATCCCATCTTTGACTCGTCTGAAAGCCATGTCATTTGTGCCATTATCACACACGAGTCTTCCTGATATGGTGCTATCTATTCATATCTTCGTGATGGCATCATCCCTGACACATTCAACTACTCCAAACGCTGAAGCCTCATCCGTAATGCCTCTCGCCACACCCTCATCTCTGGTGATTTATATAGGAGGGGTTTAGATGGGACGCTCCTTAGGTGCTTGGAAAAGGAGGAATCCAACCAAGTGTTAGCTGACATCCATGAGGGCATTTGTGGTGGACATTCTAATGGTCTTGCCATGGCCCAAAGGTTGCTTAGGGTGGGATATTATTGGCCCACAATGCAGATAGACGCAGTCACCTTTGCTAAGTCATGTGAAAAATGTCAGAAACATGGAAACCTGATTCATGCTCCAGGTAGGGAGCTGATTCCTTCTGTTTCTCATTGGCCATTTCAGCGCTGGGCCTTTGATCTGGTTGGGCAGATTCATCCCAACTCATTAGGTGGACACAAGTTTATTATTATTGCCACTGACTACTTCACAAAATGGGTGGAAGCTGTGCCACTTTCTGTTGCTTCAGGAAGGACCATTTCTTTGTTCATCTTGAATCATATCATTTGTCGATTTGGAGTGCCTTCTGAGATCATTACTGACAATGGAGGTCAATTTAAGAATAAGGACCTAAAACACCTATGCAAAAAGTTTAAAATCAAGCAACATTGGTCCTCCATATATTTTCCACAGGGAAACGGACAGGCAGAAGCTTCTAACAAAACCATTTTTAAGATTCTTCATAGAACAGTGCACAAGAATGGTAGGGATTGGCACTTACAAATCAATCCAGCACTATGGGCTTACAGAACAAGCATTCACACACCTACAAGAGCCACTCCTTTCTCTCTCACCTATGGCGCTGAAGCAATATTGCCTCTAGAAGTCGAGATACCATCACTTAGAGTCTCACTCAAAGGTTTGATTACAGATGAGGATTACCGCGCCATGAGGTTACAGGAACTAGAACTTCTAGATGAGAAGCGTAAGGCTTCCTTTGATCATATGAGAGTGTATCAGAAGCATATGTCCAAGGCATTCAACAAGAAGGTTCACCCTAGAGAATTTCAAATAGGTGATCTTGTTTTACGAGAGAACCCTAAGAACCAATAAAACAGAGAGCAAAAGGGCAAGTTTGAACCTAACTGGCTTGGACCATATGTCATCACAGCTACTTTTGGTACTGGTGCGTATTTACTGTCAGATCCTGATGGAGAACAACTTCCTGATCCCATCAACATTGTGCACCTCAAGAAGTTCTATCCTTGATGCCCATTCTGTCTGGGGGCATCATTTGTACATATTTATTGAACCTGAAAAAATACCAAAAAAATTCATATATGATGCTGAAAAAAATTCTAAAAAGCATAAAAAAAGTCCTGAAAAAATACAAAAAAATCAAAATATTCAAAAAAAAAAAAAAAAAAAAAGTGCCTTGGTGAAAACCTAGCAATAGGTGCCTTGGTAGCAAAAATACAAAAAAAAAAAGAAAAAAATGAAAAAATGAAAAAAGAATCCAAGTGGTGAAAACCTGGCAACAGGCGCTACTTGAGGCCTTTGTACCCCTATTTGTTAGCATGCGTCCTCGACACTTAGCCACTTTCCATCATGCCTTGACCTTATTTGGCCTAGTCTGGAATTGGTCTTTGTCTTTGTCTAGGGGGCATAATTGTTCGCATAGGTCCTTTTGGTGCGTTTGTCTCTTGGGGGCATTTCACAACAGGTGTTTTTCAACATCACCCCAAATAGTGTTTTTCAACACTACCCTTGCGTCGAGTGTTTCTTAACACTTATCAGGTGTCTTGCCCAAACAGTCTCGTATGACGCGATATTTCTCATTTGCAGATATGATACTCAGAATTTGACTCTATGACCAACACACACGCACTTAAAACAATCAACTTGATAATGATATGATGACTTTATTTTTCTTTGTGTGCTGTCTATGAGGATTTCTTTGCTGAGTGGTCTCTCCCTGAGAAGTTTTCGATGATGCATAGCTAGAAGACTGAGGGAATGAGAACATGTTTTCTTTCTTTATCTGCTCGTGGGTATATTTTGTTGATCCTAACTATCATGAGAATTTATGCTGGTCTTACTTGACACTATGGATTGACAAGGTATTATCCTTGACTGTTTTGCGAGTGCATGCTTTTAGCTATCCTGACTTTCATGTGTCTTGATACAAGCATAATCTCGCTATAACAAACTTAGGTGATCTCACTGCACTAGTCATCTTGACCTATAAATCTCTTGATGCCTAGGTGGGATTCCCACATTTCTATCTGATAAAGATCATATTCATATCCACATAGTTACGCTAGTGTGCATTGTATGATCTTACGACGCTACCAATAAATGCTCGATGATGATAATTAGATGTCTATAAGCGTTGTGACCTTGCAAGTCAACCACTTTCATAGTAGTTTGCATTTTAAGTTCATGTTAGTCTAGTGTTGCATTTTGCATATGGAGAGAGCTCTCCTTTTCATCCTCCATGGACCTGTCAGTCGACTGCGTTCACCTTTTCTTCTTCTCGATCATGTCTTTCTCTCCTTGTCTTTTTCATCTTGAACCTATTCCTGTTCATCACAAGGGGTTAATCACATCATCATATCTATATCAAAACTGTCATTTTTAAGAAACATAAGTCTATATCATACACATGAGAATTAACCATACATCTATGAGAGAGAACATACATAAGCATATACATAAGCACATACATAAGCATTTTGAGCAAAATGACAAGACAATATACATAAACTGATACATCTATCACAAATGAGACAAATACACATGATACATCGAACATCCAGTAATCTAATATACAATTTCATGATATACAATACAATATGAGATCCCAAAATCTGGACCAAAAGTCTCAAAATATGTCCAAAACATCTAAACCTAGGACTCGCTACCACCCTCGTGAGGAGCTCGTGGCGGCGGAGGAGGCATAGCTCTCCTATCGAGTACCACGTCTGATACCCCTGCCCGTTGAGAATATGATGGTGCTCTCTCACCCTCTGGGACAGCCTGCAGATATAACCCGTGATAATAGGTAGCTCTCACTGACTCTCGTCGGAGCTCTAGTGCCTCGGCCTGTGCCATCGCCTCACGGCGTGCTATCTCTACCCTAAGCTCATATATCTGCTGATCCCACTCTGCCCTCAGATCCAGTAGCTACTGATCTCTCACGGCTATAGTAGTCTGGAGCTGCTGCATCTCTGCCTCCTGAGCCTGTATCTGGGCTCTCAGATCCTCTCCCCCCGCAGGCTGCTCCTGCTGTGCCTCCACTTGCCGGCGAACTGATCTCGCCTCCTCCTCAGGTGTCGCTGACCGCTGTCCCCGTGACCATTTTTGGCCACCTGATCTTGACCCCTCTCCTCTCTCCATCCTCCTCCCTCTCCCCCTCCTGCCATCTCCTCCATCCCCTCCATCCCCGCCTCCCTCTCCTCCGTCCCCTCCATCTCCTCCCTCTCCCCCGTCATCCCCTTCGTCTCCTCCCTGCACTGGTGCCTGTGCATCAGGTACTATAAACCGAGGGAATGGCACCCTCTGCCGCTCTGCTCTGTAGGCTCCATCAGCCCCTGCATCTGCCATATCTAGGAAATACTCCCAGGGCTCGCTCCTGATACCTGATGTCTCTGTGACAGCCTGCTGATAATCTAACATGGGTAGCCACCCATGTCCCTCCTCGTTTCTGGCTCTAGCATAAGTGGTAGTCTCTGTCGAGACTCGCTGCTGCCTCCCAAACTGTCGCCACACCTGAGTGATACAGAATCTCTCTACGATCTCTGCATATCGACCTACCAGTGGCTGACTGCACAGCATGTAACTCAGCTCGTCAGCTGCATCTCCCCAGACCTCAACCTCCTTGTATGGCCTCCATGTGAATGAGGCTATCTCATCCAAAATCCATCTGTAGTACGTCACATCCCCACTATGGGCATGTGATATGAACCCAAGGTACCTATAGATGTAGGGGTACCTCCTCTCCCTCGGCTGAACCCTGGGGCGCACCACAGTGATGTGCTCCCACGCCCATACCTGTGCCAGGATGGCACCGCATGCCCATGTCTGACCGTCTTTGTAGACGATCTCGTGTAGCTCATGGTACATCTCTGCCAGTATAGCAGGACCCCATGCCATCCGTCGTGGCCTGCCGATCAGGTCCACCAAAAGTTGAGCCCATCCAAGTGGAAAACCCTTCTGACTGCGATCAGTCATCAGGATCTATGAAATGATGGAAGCCACTATACATGGCATTGGGTAATCTCTGCCAAAATCATCTATCAGCCTCTCCCAGCTGATATGTCTATCTAGAATCGTGACATCCTGGAACATCTCCTGAACCAGGCGGTGCCCCTCAGTGGCATCCTGATCATAGTATACCTGTGACAACACATAAATCATGTTAGTTTTCATCTTTTGGAAACATTACATTTTACATGACTATCTCAAAAACATGATTATACTTACAGGCTCTCCATGGCATGGAACTCGAAGGATCCTATAGACATCCTCCAGTGTGATGGATGCCTCGCCTGTAGGAAGGTGGAAGGTGTTGTGCTCGCTGTGCCATCTCTCGGCCAAAGCAGTCAACAACCCATGGTTTGCTCGGATATAGGGGTATCTCAGCAGATACCGAAATCCCATCGCTCTGAGATCGGCATTGCCCGGATCGTCTAGATCCCGGACACACCGCAATCCTGTCACCTTCGACGCTCTGATAATGAGCGCCGAAAAAACCTCCTGCAAGCCAAAACCATGCCCGTTGTTAGCACATATCATGATGGATGTCCAAAAACTCAGTATAAAACATCCTAAAAATGTAACATTGTCTAGACCCATGTCATTTTTGCTCAAAAATGCATTAAAAATCAAAATTTTATGCTGGGCGATATTCTTTTTCTGGAGAAGCATCGCGCGATACTTCTCCCTATAGTGGGGCGATAAACCTTATATCGCGCGATACTTCGCCCAGTATCATGCGATCTTTCACCCAGTATCGTGCGATACTGGTGCCTAAGGTCGCGCGATACTTTGGGGACACGCGAAGTATCGCGCGATACTTCTCCCCAAAGCGCACGATACTTCTAAACTATCGCGTGATATTTCGCCTAAAAAAAAAATTTGAAATTTAAAATTTGAAAAAACGTGCTAAAATAAGCTATTAAATGCTAAAAATGACCAACAAGCTCGAGTTTTTCGAAAACATACCAGGGCAGGATAGTGTGGTGGCCGGTTGTGCAACCGGGCACGCTCGAATCGATGCCTGTGGATGGGAACTCCTGCTTGCTGGGCCATTTTCTCTCTCTAAAGCTCTGAAATTCTCAAATCGCTAAAAGACGAATGATTTTTGAAAATGACATTTTGACCCCTTTTATAGTCTTTTGACTTTTTGACCTCATTTTCAAAACACCTCAGAATTGCGCGAAAATTGCACCCCTAGCTAATTTCGACGTCCTGGATCCATTTTCAAACTCGAAATTGAAATCTGAGGTCATTTTGATAGTCAAAATCACGTTTCAAAATCTTCCCCCCTTCTGCGCAGTTGGCTGATCTTTTGAGGCCTAATCTTTTGATATTTGTTGGGGCATCGTCATTTCTTCATTTCCATGTCTTCCAACCTTCTAATCTTTCATTCATATTCATTCCATTCCCTCATTTCTCATGTTTGACTGCATCTTTTCAGTCAGGCTGGGGCATATTTTATTGCCTAATGGTTAACCTATTTGACCCTTACATTCGATTGTGGTTTCATTCTGATTTGATCAAATTCTTATCAATTCGTTGTTCTCCTCTCTACCTGATTTTGATTTCGATTCCGAGGGGGTAGTACTTATGGGATTCTCATCCCCAACTACTTGATTTTTATGATTTAGACATCTTTTGTGAGCTTTTTCTCAAATTTGAGATTCTTATCTCTTACTTTGAATGTGATCCCGAATCGACCTCATGTTCAAAGGCCTTTGTTTATGATTTGTCTGGATATGATCCCGAATTGACCTCATATCTGAATTGTTTTGTGATCCCAAATCGATCTCACATTGCAACTTCATTCTTTGACTACATGTGTTCCCAAATCGATCACACATTAGTCAAAGAGGGGCAAATGTATGCACCCAAAAATGGTCGCCTAGACTTTGGGCCCCATTTATTCAATTTATCAATCCTGAATCATTTTTATCAATAATCAATATTTTTAACATTATCAATTTCTTGATCAAATCTTAATTTCGATCATATATTGGATTTTTATCCTACGGGCTAACCATTTATCCTAAGTCTTTATTTATTTAAAAGGAATATGTCCTCCTCTTTTAATAAATAAAAAGCCCCCACCTTTCCTCTTATCCTAAGTTGCACAAATAAAGCATTATTCCTATTTTATAAAAAAGAGAAAAAGCACTTTTGTCTCACATGAGGCTCAAAAGTCAACACTTCACTCTCATTGGAGGATACTTGTGCACATGGATTGCTCCTCTTTCAAGCTCCACCGCTGATTAAGACTTTTTGCCTCTTAATCTCAATGGTCCATTTCTTGGCATTTCTTATAAAAGGAGAGCTCTCTCCTTCATTTGCATATATCCATGTTTTATGCTAATGTTATGCTACAGGTTTTAGGTGCATTTGGAGTTTGAAGACATTGAAGACTTGTTGCATTTCATTGTAGTTGCATATTTGCTTTCTTAGTTGCATGATAATGGCATTCTTAGTGTAGATTTCTTTTTATGCAATAGATTTAACTCACATAGCTTAATAGGAGGGATTTGTAACACTTGTTCTTTCCTTTCATAGCATAGTTTGTACTTTCCTTTCATAGCTTAGATTGCATTCTCATTGTAGTTGCATTGCATTGCATCTTCATATTTGATTCTTGGAGATATTAGCATTGTTTCCCTTGTCTTCATTGTGAATCTCTCATTGTGTGGTTGACTAGCAAGGTCACAAGCTTGTAGCTCTAGCTGAGAGCAATTTTCAATCTTGCAACTCCATACATAGAGAGCTATGAGTTGATTTGTGAGGGCTCATTCTTGAGTTTCCTTGCATGTAAGGATTCATAGAACTGCACCATTTTAGTGTGTACAAGGATTAGGTTTTTCTCAATATGAGAATCCCATAGCTTCTTGCAGTGGTATTGAGTTGCAAGTAATTTTAGATTGTAATAGGCTAAGATTACTAGATAATAAGATTGGACTCTCTATTTGGTGGAGGTAGCCCAGGATTGGGTGAACCATGCTAAATATTTTTATCTTCTTGTTCTACTTATGTGTGATTTATTCCTTCTCATTATTGAATATATTTGCATGTAAATATTAATTTTATGTCTGCTAATCCAAACATGACCAACCGGGAAATGAAGAACATAACAGTCCAGTAAATAATTTGTCATAACTCATGTGTGATGAATTTAAATGAGGTGTGATCATAGGATAAGATCCAAGACAACTCCAAGAACACGTTGTAGTGATTGCAACCCAAAAGAACAAGCATATATCGACCACTGACCAAAACACCAAGCTGATCAAACAAGAAAATAGGAAAACAAACATTTTTTTTTAATGCAAGATTGCCAAGATCCTAAGATTCTCTTGCATTAGACACCCTAGGTAAAATAAAATATTCTATAACAGAAACTTATGAACATTTAACAGGGTATGGAACATAAATCCCATGCTTGTTTTTTATCCAAACATCCTCTTATTTTGCAACTCTTTGCCTCTGCACCTCTGCACTCTCCCCTATCATATCCATCAATTTACTCTCTTCAATACTCACTCTATCAAATCTCTTATCAAAATTAGGGCTCATATTACTACCTCTTCCCTTTTGTACAATTGTTCTAACTTTGTTACAAACCTTCACCTATTCAACTACCAAGGTCCTCTACTACTTCACTTTACCCTTCATGTAATCAGATACAAACTTTCCTTAATCAGATCTACCTTCAAGATCCTTCTTCTAATCCATACTAGCCTTTATAGTCTACTTTTCTGAACAATACCTCTTGACCATACTCAAATTCCTTTCATTTCTCCCTTCTGCTTCCTTCAAAGGAACTAGAGTAAACTTTTTTCCATCCTTCTCTATTATGACCAAGTTTCTTCTACAATCATGAATAGCTCCTCTATCATATTGCCAAGGTCTTCCCAATAGAACATGACAAGCACTCATAGGCACTAGATCACATAACACTTCATCTCTATAAGGCCCAATGATGAAGTTAACCAAACACTTCTCTTTCACCTCCACCATGTGTTCATCTAAAAACCATCTTATCCCATAAGGACAAGGATGTTTAAGCCTCTCTTATAATACCAAATTATCAGTACTACCACTATCCATAACAACCTTACAACATTTACCTTGATGATTTGAAAACATTCCTAAACAAACTCTACCTTTATATAGGTTCAGCTTCCTTCTTACTTAACATGACTCTCCTAAGAATAAGAGACTCTCCTATCTCAGGTTTTTCTTCATTAACCACAAATTAACCAATAGTTTATTCCTCATGTGCCACAAGATTATGTTTTCTCGTGTTCTTACTAGATCTTTCAGAACATTGAAAATCCCTATTTCTTATTCCACCACATTTGAAACAAGTACCTTTGAATTCCTTGCTACCATTCCCTCTTCTAGGTATCCTATGATCAAATTCAATTTCAATGGTTTTCTTCTCCTTTCCATTTCTACTAACTTGCTTCTCTCTTCCTCTAGGGTTACTTCTTCTCTTCAAATTATTTATTTCCCTCAATACATACTGATAAGAATCCTCAATAGTACTAATCCTTAACATACTCAACTCATCATGAATATTAAATCTCAAACCATTAACATACCTAGCCACCTTCTCCTTAGATACTTCCTTGTGACCAGATCTAATAGTCATCTTATATAATTCTTTGGTATATTCTTCCACACTCATGTCTTTCTACCTCAAGTTATGCAATTTCTTGAAAAAATATAACTCATAATCTTTATGGATGAATTTAGCTTTTAACCTAGAAACATCACCCTCCATCTAGTGATTTTTGTCTCACCATGATCCTCTCTATCTTTCTATACTTCCTTCTACCATAAGGCAGCATGACCATTCAACTTAGTATGTGCTAACCTAACCCTCTATGGATCTCTAACATCTTCAAGTTCAAAGTAATCTTCTAATTCTCTAACCTAGTCTATCAAATCCTTAGGATCCAATGAAATGGTTAAAGTAGAAACATCCATCCTATGAATCTTACCTACTTGTGCTATATCTCTCAACAATCTATACTCATCTACAGGGATCTCAACATCTACACTCTAAAGATCTTCATCAACCTCCTCATATTCTTCTTCAGTTTCAAGATTCCTTCTCAATCCATTCAACACATTTCTGATCTCAATCCTCATCTCAACTCTAAAATCTTCCATCATTTTCTCTAGCCTTCTAGGTAGAATTTTTCCAATCCTCAAGTGCAACTACCTCTCCCATCAGAGATCTATTACAAGATACTCCTCCAACCAGTGATCGGTAGACACACGAGCAACCTACCCCAAATCGCTATGCCTTCAACTCTTCAACAACTAGAAGAAAATCCTTCCTCACCACCTTGTGCAAGTCTTATGTGATTTCAAGTCAAATCTTCACTCTGCTACCTCACAATCGATAGGTCCATGTCTTTATAGGTCAAGAACTTAGATCTACCAACTCAAGAATATCTACCTCATTGGACCTCAACCTTGTTCAACCTTTCACTTTGATACCACCTAATGCATTCAAGAATGAAGAAAACTCAAGGAGATCAGTGTAAACCTTGTATACAATACAACACAACAAAAGCAACAAGATAAAATAGAAGTAGAACAATAGATTGAACCTTTTATTATCAGTGGGAAACTATTTACAATAGGGCTACAACATGAAGTCTTACATGCCAAGCATACATGATTGATTACACTCAAAACCCTTACAATCCTATCCAAGATAAGACAAATAATCTATGAGATCATCCCCCCACCTCCATGTGTGTTCGTAGGAACAATTCCATAGCTTATATAGAAATTAACATTATCGATCAGCCCAAAAAAGATTACATTTCCCAATAATTGAGAAAGCATGTTAGAACAAATAGGTCAAGACCCAAATACTTAGGAACAACCTCCAATGAAAGGATTAAAATATGTGATCATAGGCTAATGTTTCCATCCAATACAAAAAAATATCTGGTACAATCACACATAGAAAAACCAACCAGTAGATCAGAAAAATGATCAGAATCCATAATGACCAACTGAGAAATGAAGAACAGAATAGTCCCGCAAAGAATCTGGCATAACTCACGCATGATGAATCCAAATGAAGTGTGATCATAGGATAATCTCTAGGATGATGCCAAGAACACGGTGTAGCAATCACAACCCAAAAGAACAAGCACAGATCAACTATTGACCAAAATACCAAGTTGATCAAACAAGAAAATAGGAAAACAAACTCTCTTTGTTTTTTTATTCAAGATTGCCAATATCCTAAGATGCTCCTGCATCAGATTTGAAATTTGAGGATTTGTCTATTTTTCACTTGATAAATCTTGAGAGAGGTTATGGGCTAATGTTATACTATTAACAACATGTGGGTGAATATTAGGCTACATTCCTTGCATTGATAAACATGGATCATGGTTGAATGTACTTAATAATTGTTAGGAAATAATCTAAACAATCATCTGATAGAGTTGTTGGCTGGTATGTTGTGGTAGGTAGTTGAATACGAATTATGCTTTTACAAGTGTCTGGTAATACCATTACATTAAAATCACTTGATAATTTTTAACGATTTGAATGCATATAAATATATTTTTTAAGTGCATCCTAATTTAGTGGTTAATTTTTTGAATGATAATCTTTTTTTGTTTAGTTTGATAATGATTTTATTGAAGAGATTTGCTAGTAGCTTACAAGGTTTGTTATTTTTAAAATTCCACTTAAGGATGATTTTCTAGGTTCTATAAACATGTGCTTAAGTTTTTTCCTAAATTAGTGGGTATGTTGCTTGATGGAAGTCATGTATAGTTTGGTTTGATAATTCTAATATTGAAGAGACTTGTCATCAACTTAATAGGTGTGTTATTTTTATCTTTTTGAAAATTCAATCAATTTTTTTTAGGAGAGTGACTAACACAGAAAGAGGACTATTCACACAGAGTTTAAAAACAAACTGTAGAGGCTTCTAAGCCCATTGACTTAGAGGTGAAGAAGGATCCCTCTCCTAGCTCCTTTATAGCTATAATTAGAGAAGATACTCCCATGTCTGAAGGTATTTTTTTATCTGATCTCAACACTACCTTGTGATTGTAGAAGCTACTAGATCACTTTAGTAGATTTTTAGAATCTGATAAATATTGTTTGGACATTTTGAAAGTTGCAATCTAGGAATGTATGTAAATTACAGGATATGAAGTATTATGTATTTGTGTTACACTGCTAACTGAAATAGTATGTAGGAAAGCTGAAAATTCTATAGAAATTGTACCAATGTGTGTTGTCAATATGATGCAACCAAACAAATGAAGTGCACAATTTGGAAGGTTTGGGTGTATATTTACTTTTGTAATGTTTATCCATCTATATGTTTCAAACTAGGTTCAAAATGTCTTAGTAGAAAAATCATAGATTTAAATTACATAGGTATTTATAGTTATAATGATTGCTCTTTAATATGATTGAAATCAAGATCAATATGTACTTACAATTTTATAGTTATAGCCCATGTCATTAAGAATGATTTTATGGATATTCATTGTCATAAGTATAATCGCACCCATATAATGATGTTTCCACAATACTTCTAAAGTACCATATTTGTTGTTATTAATCCAACACCTTCACTGAGATACCTCAACCTAGCTCACTTGAAATGTTGGGTTAAAAACAATAAAGACTTTCAAATACAAGTATTGTGAAAATGTCTTTCCAAGGAAACCTTTAATCCAAAATATATAGATATTCACATTCATAATGATTGTCTTCCTATGTGTTGAAACTATGTGCAAAATCTATTGGTTGTTAGAATCTTGCATCGATTCTAATAGACCAAAGAAGAATTGAATCATTATGATTAGCCTCATCTTCAATAGTTTTTTTTGTCATTCATGTGCATATTTTGTTCTTCACTCTTAACCATATTCCCTATGAGAATCCTTAAATAGGCTAGTGCTCAATTATGCTCCACAAGTAGCTCTTCAAATCCAAATAAATGAAAAGTAATTAAACATAGTGCAAATAAGCTACACAACATTCTCTTATGACATTATTCCATCTAGAATCAGGAGTAGACAATTGTTGTACATATGGTTCGGTCTTGTTTTACCTTACTTAAAAATAGGCACCTAGATTCAACATTATCTTACTAAAGAATCAAATTTTAGCAAATTCAAACATGATGTAGATTACACCTATCTTTGGCAAAACAAGTAGCATAACCCTAAACGCTAACATTGAAAACTTGTTAATAGTCAGTCATAGCCCTTTTCCAAGCATTTTAAAAATGGAAAAAATGTTCACACTCTATGCTCTAGTTGTAGAAATGTCAATTATTTTGGTGTCGTCAAGAAAATATATTCCTAGTACTTTCCAAATTAATGGTTTTAGGTGGGATGCTAAATAGATTGTATTGAAAATTATTTTTATCCCCATGTCAAGTAATAGCCATCAAATGACCTCGATATGTCATTGTATCATGTAGAATAGCCAAATTCCTATAGTTTGCATATGATCCATCAAAAGATATCACAACTCAAAGCTTATTCAAAACAGATTTTCTCATAGTCTCTATTCCAAGAACTGAACAATAACCTCAATCAAGTGATTACTTGTTTCCCTTGTATCATCCACATCTTCATGGTACATGGCTGCTAATATTTTGGAACCTTCTATATCTAGCATCCATTTTGTATCAAATAGCAAGAAGTTAATTTTATTTATTTTATTTTTTAATATGCTAGGTGAATGGTTCTAGGTTTCTTATCGTCATTTTCTAGTTTCTTATAAATATTTATTGAAAGTTTATTTGTGTGCTATTGAATATTTTATATCTCAATATAATGTGTTTTTTTTTTTTTGCAAAAATGTATTAATAAACTCCAAGAATGGGATAAAGTTGAGGTGTTGGATCCATTGATGGTGTTATTGTGGGCATTGGGTGGATTCACTCACTATCTATTGTGCATGGATTCAAATTGAAAGGAATAGGAGATGCAAATGTAAATATTTCAAAGGTCACAAGAAACATACCCCTTGCTTATGAAGACAAAATAGAGGGAGTTGATTGTCTAAACCTTCACACGATGGCCACTAAAATATTTGCGAAAAAGGCATAGTTGATGTTTATCTTGTACTAGCTATTAGACAATGGGACCCACTTTTTATGCAGTAGTTTGAATGTTTTGTTCGGGTATCTTTATCATGTTGTGTGTGTGTGTGTGTGTGTGTGTGTATATATATATATATGGGTAAAAGCACAATAAGTTGTCACCTTTTAGGCTAACTTGAAAGACATGACCCAATTTGACTCGACCGAGCTATACATAGCCGAGTCCAACACGGTCGAGTACACGTAGGTGCCATGTAGTGCCGAATGACACCTACGTGGCCTCGTTGACTGGGCCGAGTAGGACTTGGTCAAGTCTAATTGTTATTTTAAATTTAGCAAAAAGAGCCCCAAGCCCTTCATTTTCACATTAAGGGGCTATGGGTACTTGACCTAGTAGGACTCGGCTGAGTCTGCCTAGGTGGCATGCCATGTTGGCAGCCAAACCTCCAAAAACACAAAAAAAATAGAAGTTTGCACTTCTGTTGTTCCTTTCTCTAATCAAAATAGAAAATGTCAAAAAACTAAAACTTGTACCCTTTTCTAAATCTCGGAACTATGATTCTAGACATATAAATTTTATATTGTTTCAACTACAAAATGTTAAACAAATTTGCTAAAAACTACATGTAGGTATATTAAACTTTGAGAAGATGTTGATTTGGAAAATATAGAAAAATGCTAAATCAATTAAAAAAAAATTAAAATCATATACAACACTAGAGAAGAGAGTCTTCTTCAAGAATATGTAATTTATTTTGTTTTTGGTATAGTTTTGATAGGGAAAAAGTGGCGGGAGACAAAAACTGTTGATTTCAAGTAAGTTTGACTTTGAATACTTATAACGGACAAATTATAGATCAAAAACACGTCTTATCTTTTTTCCTGCACTAGATATACATGTCATTTAAAATATATTTTGAAATTGGATGAAAAATAATGTTTTACTTAAACAGATTGTATTGAAAATTATTTTTATCCCCATGTCAAGTAATAGCCATCAAATGACCTCGATATGTCACTGTATCACGTAGAATAGCCAAATTCCTATAGTTTGCATATGACCCATCAAAAGATATCACAACTCAAAGCTTATTCAAAACAGATTTTTGCATGGTCTCTATTCCAAGAACTGAACAATAACCTCAATCAAGTGATTACTTGTTGCCCTTGTATCATTCACATCTTGTGGTACATGGCTGCTAATATTTTGGAACCTTCTGTATCTAGCATCCATTTTGTATCAAATAGCAAGAAGTTAATTTTTTTTTATTTTTTTTTAATATGCTAGGTGAATGGTTCTAGGTTTCTTATCGTCATTTTCTAGTTTCTTATAAATATTTATTGAAAGTTTATTTGTGTGCTATCAAATATTTTATATCTCAATATAATGTGTGTGTTTTTGTTTTTTGTTTTTGCAAAAATGTATTAATAAACTCCAAGAATGGGATAAAGTTAGGGTGTTGGATCCATTGATGGTGTTATTGTGGGTATTGGGTGGATTCACTTACTATCTATTGTGCATGGATTCAAATTGAAAGGAATAGGAGATGCAAATGTAAATATTTCAAAGGTCACAAGGAACATACCCCTTGCTCATGAAGACAAAATAGAGGGAGTTGTTTGTCTAAACCTTCACATGATGGCCACTAAAATATTTGTGAAAAAGACATAGTTGATGTTTATCTTGTACTAGCTATTAGACAATGGGACCCACTTTTTATGTAGTAGTTTGAACATTTTGTTCAAGTATCTTTATGATGTTGTATTTGTAAGAGTTATATATATAGCTCGGTCGAGTCAAACTGGGTCATGTCTTTCAAGTTAGCCTAAAAGGCGACAACTTATTGTGCTTTTACCCATATATATATATATATATGGGTAAAAGCACAATAAGTTGTCACCTTTTAGGCTAACTTGAAAGACATGACCCAGTTTGACTCGACCGAGCTATACATAGCTGAGTCCAACACGGTCGAGTACACGTAGGCACCACGCGGTGCTGAATGGCACCTACGTGGCCTCGTTGACTGGGTCGAGTAGGACTTGGTCGAGTCTAAGTGCTATTTTAAATAGAAAAAAGAGCCCCAAGCCCCTCATTTTCACATTGAGGGGCTATGGGTACTCGGCCTAGTAGGACTTGGCTGAGTCTGCCTAGGTGGCATGCCATGTTGGCAGCCAAACTTCTAAAAATATAAACCAAAAAAAAAAAAAATTCACTTATGTTGTTCCTTTCTCTAATCAAAATAGAAAATGTCAAAAAACTAAAACTTGTACCCTTTTCTAGATCTCAGAACTATGATTCTAGACATATATATTTTATATTGTTTCAACTACAAAATGTTAAACAAATTTGCTAAAAACTACATGTAGGTATATTAAACTTTGAGAAGATATTGATTTGGAAAATATAGAAAAATGCTAAATCAATTCAAAAAAAAATTAAAATCATATACAACACTAGAGAAGAGAGTCTTCAAGAATATGTAATTTATTTTCTTTTTGGTATATTTTTGATAGGGGAAAAGTGGCGGGAGACAAAAACTGTTGATTTCAAGTAAGTTTGACTTTGAATACTTATAACGGACAAATTATAGATCGAAAACACATCTTATCTTTTTTCCTGCACTAGATATACATGTCATTTAAAACATATTTTGAAATTGGATGAAAAAATAATGTTTTACTTATAATGATTTGACAGGAAGTAAACTCCCTAATTTGTAGTATATTTTAGGATATGAAAAATAGACCTAAAAAATTAAAAAAATATATTAATTTTTGTTTAAATTATTTTTTACAAATTATAGGCATAAAATTTATCCTATTTCACACATTTCATCAGTTTACATCGTCTTCAAATTCTCAAGAGAAATGTGACTTTTATGCCCTTGAAGTTTTTCAGTTTTGGTGATGTTAGCCTTATCCTTTGTAAAAGGGTGACAGCTTATTTTGCTTTTACCCATATATATATATATATATATATATATATATATATATATATATATATATATATATATATATATATATATATATATATATATATATATATATATATAATACCTTTTTTATCATGATGTTGGATCAATCTTTTAACTTCTAGCATGTAGCTTGTTCATATATGTAATATTTTTATTTTCTTTTATGCTTCAATTCAATTTTAATAATATGTTTATTTTTGCATTATATAATTTAAGGTATTTATTAAATTATTCATAACATATAAATAAAAATTTACTCCTAAACTAATAGTAAATATAATGATTATGCAATTAATAAACAATGCATCAATATACTGCCAGTTGATAGAAATCAGTGAACAAAAACAATTAAATAAACTACCTAATGACAATAATTAAAAATTAAAATGACTAAATTTATTACCAATTAATGGAAATCATTCGATAAAAATGACTAAATATACTACTAATTGACATCAATTAATAATTAAATTGACTAAATATAGTATAATTGACAGAAATTAGTGAATAAATATGACTAAATATATGACCAGTTGATGACAAAATAATGATTAAAATGACTAAATATACTACCAATGGACATAAATCAATTAATACAAATGACTAAATACACTCCCAATGGATGAAAATCAATGAATAAAAATGACTAAATATACTACCAATTAATGATAATTAATAATTACAGTGACTAATTAATAATCAATGACTAAATATACTACCAAATTGATCAATCAAAGCAACCAATAAATGACTAAAAATGGTTTAGTCATAAATTTGGTTGCATGTTATAAATGACTAACAATAAACTACTAATGGTCACGCGAAGAGGAGAAAGAGGACTGAATAGAAATAGACATAATTGCAGCACTGTCTCGGCAGTATTATCATTCAGGAAACAAAACTACTTCTTCTATGGTTTCTCTCAGAGTAGTATGGTGAATCCACTCCAAAATTATCTACTTACAATTATATCATTTTCTCCACTAGATAGAAATTCCAAATTATCTACATGTGGTTGCATTCTAAAATATATAGATATTCACATTCATAACGATTATCTTCCTATCTGTTGAAACTATGTGCAAAATCTATTGGTTGTTAGAATCTTGCATTGATTCTAATAGACCAAAGAATAATTGAATCATTATGATTGGCCTCATCTTCAACATTTTTTTTGTCATTCTTGTGCATATTTTGTTCTTCACTCTTAACCATGTGCCCTATGAGAATCCTTAAATACCAGTGCTCAATTATGCTCTACAAGTAGCTCTTCAAATACAAATAAATGAAAAGTAATTAAACATAGTGCAAATAAGCTACACAACAATCTCTTATGACATTCTTTTATCTACATTCAGGAGTAGACAATTGTTGTACATGTGGTTCGGTCTTGTTTTACCTTAAAAATAGGCACCTGAATTCAACATTATCTTAGTAAAGAATCAAATTTTAGCAAATTCAAACATGATGTAGATTCCACCTATCTTTGGCAAAACAGCAACATAACCCTAAATGCTAACATTGAAAACTTGTTAATAGTCAGTCGTAGCCCTTTTCCAAGCATTTTAAAAATGGAAAAAATATTCACACGCTATGCTCTAGTTGTAGAAATGTCAATTTTTTTGGTGTCATCAAGAAAATATATTCCTAGTACTTTCCAAATTAATGGTTTTAGGTGGGATGCTAAACAAATTGTATTGAAAATTATTTTTATCCCCATGTCAAGTAATAGCCATCAAATGACCTCGATATGTCATTGCATCACATAGAATAACCAAATTCCTATAGTTTGCATATGACCCATCAAAATATATCACAACTCAAAGCTTATTCAAAAGAGATTTTCTCATAGTCTCTATTCCAAGAACTGAACAATAACCTCAATCAAGTGATTACTTGTTGCCCTTGTATCATCCATATCTTCATGGTACATGGATGTTAATATTTTGGATCCTTCTGTATCTAACATCCATTTTGTATCAAATAGCAAGAAGTTATTTTTATTTTTATTTTTTTTTAATATGCTAGGTGAATGGTTCCAGGTTTCTTATCATCATTTTCTAGTTTCTTTTAAATATTTATTGAAAGTTTATTTGTGTGCTATCAAATATTTTATATCTCAATATAATGTGTGTTTTTTTGTTTTGTTTTTTCGCAAAAATGTATTAATAAACTCCAAGAATGGGATAAAGTTGGGGTGCTGGATCCATTGATGGTGTTGTTGTGGGCATTGGGTGGATTCACTCACTATCTATTGTGCATTGATTCAAATTGAAAGGAATAGGAGATGCAAATGTAAAGATTTTAAAGGTCACAAGGAACATACCCCTTGCTTATGAAGACAAAATAGAGGGAGTTGTTTGTCTAAACCTTCACACGATGGCCACTAAAATATTTGCAAAAAAGACATAGTCGATGTTTATCTTGTACTAGCTATTAGACAATGGGACCCACTTTTTTATGTAGTAGTTTGAATATTTTGTTCAGGTATCTTTATCATGTTGTATTTGCAAGAGTTGGAAACTCTTAAACTTTGACATTATATATATATATATATTGATGCAGGAGCATCCTGGGTGTAAGAGCAATCTTGCATCACCCAAAAATATTTCTATTTTTGTATTCAATAAGGGCTATCTTGTGCAGAGTTGCTATTTATGGAAACTTGCTATTTTTAGTAATTTGGTCTTATGATCTTGAAATGTTCTAATTTTACATGTGGAGGTTCATCTCAGTCATATCAGCCTGCCAGCAAAGTTTCATGGCTAGATCAGGTCTAGTTTTGAAGATATTGAAGATTTTCGGTATTGGCAGCAGGGTACAAAAACTTTGAACTCAGTTTTGAAGGCTTTAGAGGCCCCGGATGAGGTTGAAAATTTGGGTGACAAGTGTTTTATGTGGGTCAAGCCTATAGAGCGCTTCGTGGCATTTCCAGAATGGGGTTATAATAGCCAATCGGGTCAACGGGTGATGACTTATGGTCTTCGGAAGTTGGGTCACCTGAAATGGCGGAAAATAATTTTTCTTCAAAATTTTTGTTTGGGTTTCAAAACTCATTTTGACCCGGCTTTGATGTAATAAATTGTAAAATAAAATAATTCTAAGTTTGGTCAGCCCTAAGGGCTAAATTTCTAGAACCTTCTCGGGCGGTGGAAATTGCCTATATAAAGAAGGCTCGTAGTGTTGTCTAGGGTAGTTCTGGGTAGTAGATCTGGGTATTGACTCGAGGCTTTGTCCTACAGAATATTGTAAGGGAATGCCTATGTGGCTTTGCATATTGTAATTCTGAAAGTTTGTAATTCCACATTTGTGGAGATAATAAGAAGCCAATTTTTTGTTCTTGCATATTATTGTTGTTGTTTCTCTATTTATGTTAAGTGTTTGTGGTATCAAGGGGAGCACCCTTCATCAAGTGGTATCAGAGTAGGAGTTCTTGAGTGTGTAAATAGATCACCGACTGTGAGGCAGTTTGCACCAGGACCGTGGTTAGGGTTTCAACGCGCATCGCGAAAATGCCTCCACGAAAAGAACGTGGCGGAAGAGCTGGTGCTGTGACACCTGAGGTTAGAGAGCTGCAGAGACAAGTGCAAGCATTGCAAGAAGAGATTCGTAGAGGAATGAATCTTAATGTCAGAGACAAAAGCGAGGATGAAGCCAAAGAAGAATATCAAGAAGGAGAAGCTGAAATTGTGAACTAGGAGGAAGAAAGACTTTTTCAGGCAATTTCCAAGATTGGGAAAAGACCTAAGATTGAGGTTCCTACATTTTCTAGAAATCTTAACCTAGAGTAATTGATCGACTGGATCAATGAATGTGAGGAATATTTTGAGTACGAAGATGTTGAGGATCCTGATAGGGTCAAATTTGTGAAGGCCAGATTGAAAGGTCATGCGACGATCTGGTGGCAAGAAATTCAGTTGGAGCGAAATAGAAGAGGAAAAGATAAAATCACAAGATGAGATCGGATGGTGGATAAATTGAAGCGATAGTTCATTCTTGTTGATTATGAGCTTGACCTACTAAAGAAAATGCAAAGTTTGAAGCAAGCAGGAAGATCTGTTCAGGAGTATACAGAGGAGTTCTATCGACTCCTCATCAGAACAGGCCATGCAGAAGCTGATAAGGAGAAAGTTGCCCAATACCTTAATGGGTTAAGGCCAAGCATTTAGGAGTTGAATCTAGTTTGAATGAATAGTATTGAGGAGGCATACCAGTTTTCCCTAAAAGTAGAGGAAAAGCTGAACAAGAAGTTTGAGAGCAGACAAAATGGAAGAGGTCATGGTGGAAGATCTGGCAGACGGTCATATGGTGGCTGAAATGAAGATCTGAAAAAGAAGGATGAGGCCAGTAGCACTCAGAATTAGAGAGGAAATAATTCCAATCATTTCCAGGATCAGAGTAATAGAGATCAGAGAGGAAGAGGAAGAGGAAAAGGATCTGGAAGAGGAGGCTTCCGTGGAACATGTTTTCACTGTGGAGAAGAAGGTCATAGGACATTTGAATGTCCTCAATGCCAAGGCAGAATAGACAGGAGAAATGAAGGCCAGGCCAGAGTTGCACATGTAGATGAAGATGCTAGATCATCAAATTCTAAAGATGCTGAAAGAGGAGAAACACTAATTAACAGAAGAGTCTTGTTGAGTGGTGAGAACGAACCTGAATAAAGGAGAAGCCTATTTCGCACTCGATGCAAGTGTGAGGGTAAATGCTATGATGTGATTATCGATAGTGGAAGCACTGACAATTTGGTGTCAGAAGAGATGGTGACAAAGTTGAAGCTCAAGAGATAGAAACACCCACATCCATATCGGATTGCCTGGGTGCAGGATGACCACAAGGTCATGGTCAGTGAACAGTGCCTGATAAAGTTCAAGATCGGCGGGTACCAAGATGAGGTACTATGTGATATCATCTCTATGGATGCATGTCATATGTTATTGGGTAGACCGTGGCAGTTTGACAGATGTGTTGTACACGATGGTCGTGCGAATACCTATTCCCTAACAAAGGATGGAGTGCGACATAAGCTAAAGCCATTGAAGGAGACCGAAGAAAAGGTATGTGGTAATGCAAGAATAACATTTGTTGATGGAAGAAAATTTCTAGATGGTATGAGGCATGAGCATGTGTGTTTTGCTTTAATTCCAAAAGTTGGTAAAGAAGAAGTAGAGGATGTACCTGTAGAGGTTGCAGATTTGTTGAATGAGTTTCAGGATATTGTATCTGATAATGTACCTGATAGATTACCACTGATAAGGAAGATCAGTCATCAGATGGATTTTATTCTAGGAGCCAGTTTGCCAAACAAGGCAGCACACAGAATGACACCAGCAGAAAGTGAAGAGTTGAATAGACAAGTACACGAGTTATTGCAGAAGGGGTTGATTAGAGAGAGTCTGAGTCCCTATGTTGTACCAGCGATATTAGCACCAAAGAAGAATAGAGAGTGGAGGATGTGTACAGATTCCAGAGCAATAAACAAGATCACAATCAAGTATAGGTTTCCATTGCCATGAATGGATGATATTATGGATTGTTTGAGTGGAGCTGTGTATTTCTCAAAGATAGATCTGAAGAGTGGATATCACCAGATTCGGATCAGAGAAGGAGATGAATGGAAGACTACCTTCAAGACAAAGGAAGGACTGTATGAGTAGTTAGTCATGCCTTTTGGGCTAACCAATGCACCGAGCACTTTCATGCGGCTCATGAACGAGGTTCTGAAAGAATTTCTGGGTAAGTTTGTCATTGTTTACCTAGATGATATTTTGATTTTTAGCAAGACATTAGAGGAACATATGATGCATATTCGTATGGTGTTTGAGAAATTGAGAAATGAGAAATTATTGATTAATTTGAAGAAGTGCAGTTTTGTGAAGAAAGAGTTAGTGTATTTGGGATTTGTAGTTTCAGCAGAAGGTCTAAAAATGGACCCAGAGAAGGTACAGGCTATCCTTGAATGGCCTACTCCAAGGAGTGCTACTGAGGTAAGATCTTTTCATGGTTTGGCTAGCTTTTACAGAAAGTTTATTAGAAATTTTAGCAGTATTTGTGGACCCTTGACTGAAACAATGAGAGGGGATAGAAAAGAGTTTAAGTGGACTAATAGGGCATAAAAGAGTTTTCAATTGTTGAAACAAAAAGTTACAGAACAACCTGTTTTAGCACTTCTAGATTTTAATAAGGTGTTTCAAGTAGATTGTGATGCTAGTGGTACTGCAATAGGAGCTGTTATGAGCCAAGAAGGTAAACCTGTTGCTTATTTCAGTGAGAAGTTAAATGATGCCAAGAGAAAATATTCTGTCTATGATCAAGAATTTTATACTATAGTTCAGGCATTAAAGAAGTGGAGACACTATCTGCTTCCTAAGGAGTTTGTTTTATATACTGATCATCAAGCTTTGCAATATTTGAATAGTCAAGGAAAGTTGAATCAAAGGCATTTGAAATGGGTTGAGTTTTTGCAAAGTTATACATTTGTTTTGAAACACAAAAGTGGAAAGTCTAACAGGGTTGCAGATGCTCTTAGCAGAAGGCAACTATTGCTGACAGAGATGCAGATTGAGGTGGTTGGGTTCAAGGAACTCAAGAATTTGTATCCAGAGGATCCTGATTTTGGTGAAGCTTGGAAAGCTTGTACAGAACCTGTTACTCTAGATAGGATGAAATGGTTAGATTTCATCATCCAGGATGATATGCTATTCAGAGGGAGTCAGTTGTGCATTCCACGAAGTTCTATGAGGGAGAATCTCATCAAGGAGAAGCATAGTGGAGGATTGGCGGGATATTTTGGTCGTGATAAAACCCTTGCTTTGGTTAGTGAAAATTATTATTGGCCACAATTGCAGCAAGATGTGAAGAAGTTTGTACAGAGTTGCAGAGTATGTCAGATGGCGAAAGGAGTGAAGCAGAATACAGAGTTGTATCAGCCATTGCCTATACTAGAGAAGCCTTGGGAGGATATCAGTATGGACTTTGTTCTTGGTTTATTGAGGACACGGCGGGGACATGATTCAATTTTTGTGGTGGTTGACAGATTTTCAAAGATGGCACATTTCATTCCCTGCAAGAAGACTAATGATGTTGTTCATGTAGCAGAATTATTTTTCAGAGAAGTGGTGAGACTACATGGTTTTCCAAAGACCATAGTTTCAGATCGAGATACTAAGTTTGTTGGATATTTTTGGCGGACATTGTGGAAGAAGTTGAAGATAGATTTGAAGTTTAGTTCATCACATCATCCACAGACTGATGGACAGACAGAGGTGGTGAATAGAAGTTTGGGAAATCTACTGAGATGTTTGGTTGGAGATAAGCCAACAAGATGGGATTTGATTTTACCACAGGCAGAATTTGCATACAATAATTCTATCAATAGGAGCACTGGTAAATCACCATTCTAGATTGTATATGAAAGTAGTCCAAGAAATGCATCTAAATTGAGAAAGATAGATAAAGGAGAAATAAGTAGTGCTGAAGCTGAGGATTTTGCAGAACACTTGAAGAACATCCATGAGGAGGTGAGGAAGCATATTACCAAGATGAATGCATAGTATAAGGCTAAGGCAGATGAGAAAAGAAGGCATAAGGAATTTCAGGTTGGCAATGAAGTCATGGTTCATTTGCAGAAGGAGCGATTTTCGGTTGGTACATATAACAAGCTGAAAATGAAGAAGTTTGGACCATGTAAGATATTGAAGAAGCATGATTTGGGAAATGCATATGAAGTAGAATTGCCTAGTGAGCTAAATATTTCACCAGTGTTTAACATTTCAGATTTGATAGAGTATCATGAAGGAGGTGTTGAAGATGAGGTTGCAGCAGCACAGTGGAGTATTCCAGCAACCAGTTCAGATATCAAGGAGATTGAAGACATACTGGACAGTCGTGTTGGCAAAAGCACAAGGAATAGGACATATGAAGAGTATTTGGTCAAATGGAAAAGACGACCTATTGAAGATTCATCATGGCTAACAAAGGAGGAGGTTAACCGTCTTGGTTTTCCTCTGCACACCTGAGTCGTGACAGGGTCACTTCTCAAATTACCCCGGGTGTCTGATGCAGGAGCATCCTGGGTGTAAAAGCAATTTTGCATCACCCAAAAATATTTCTATTTTTGTATTCAATAAGGGCTATCTTGTGCAGAGTTGCTATTTATGGAAACTTGCTATTTTTAGTAAGTTGGTCTTACGATCTCGGAATGTTCTAATTTTACATGTGGAGGTTCATCTCAGTCATATCAGCCTGCAAGCAAAGTTTCATGGCTAGATCAGGTCTAGTTTTGAAGATATTGAAGATTTTTGGTATTAGCAGCAGGGTACAAAAACTTCAAACTCAATTTTGAAGGCTTTAGAGGCCCCGGATGAGGTTGAAAATTTGGGTGACGAGCGCTTTGCGTGGGTCAAGCCTGTAGAGCGCTTCGTGGTGTTTTGAGAATGGGGTTATAATAGCCAATTGGGTCAACGGGTGATGACTTATGGTCTTCGGAAGTTGGGTCACCTGAAATGGCGAAAATTAATTTTTCTTCAAAATTTCTGTTTGGGTTTCAAAACTCATTTTGAGCTAGCTTTGATGTAATAAATTATAAAATAAAATAATTCTAAGTTTGGTCGGCCCTAAGGGCTAAATTTCTAGAACCTTCTCAGGCGGTGGAAATTGCTTATATAAAGAAGGCTCGTAGTGTTGTCTAGGGCAGTTCTGGGTAGTAGATCTGGGTATTGACTCGAGGCTTTGTCCTACAGAATATTGTAAGGGAATGCCCATGTGGCTTTGCATATTGTAATTCTGAAAGTTTGTAATTCCACATTTGTGGAGATAATAAGAAGCCAATTTTCTGTTCTTGCATATTATTGTTGTTGTTTCTCTATTTCTGTTAAGTGTTTGTGGTATTAAGGGGAGCACCCTTCATCATATATATATATATATATATATATATATATATATATATATATATATATATATATATGGTTAAAAGCACAATAAGTTGTCACCTAGTTTTAAGCTAACTTGAAAGACATGACTCATTTTGACTCGACTGAGCCATACACGGTTGAGTCCAACATGGTCGAGTACATGTAGGTGCCACGCGGCGCAGAATGGCACCTATGTGGCCTCGTTGACTGGGTCGAGTGGTACTCGACCGAGTAGGACTCGGTCGAGTCCAAATGCTATTTTAAATAGAAAAAAGAGCCCCAAGCCCCTCATTTTCACATTGAGGGGCTACGAGTACTCGGCGCAGTAGGACTCGGTCGAGTCGGACTCAATCGAGTCTTCCTAGGTGGCATGCCATGTTGGCAACCAAACCTCCAAATACACAAAAAAACTAGAAGTTTGCACTTCTGTTGTTTTTTTCTCTGATCAAAATAGAAAATGTCAAAAAACTAAAAGTACCATTTTCTAGATCTCGGAACTATGATTCTGGACATATAAATTTTATATTGTTTCAACTACAAAAAGTTAAACAAATTTGCTAAAAACTACATGTAGGTATATTAAACTTTGAGAAGATGTTGATTCGGAAAATATAGAAAAATGCTAAATCAATTCAAAAAAAAATTAAAATCATATACAACACTAGAGAAGAGAGTCATCTTCAAGAATATGTAATTTATTTTGTTTTTTGTATAGTTTTGATAGGGGAAAAGTGGCAGGAGACAAAAACTGTTGATTTCAAGTAAGTTTGGCTTTGAATACTTATAACGGATAAATTATAGATCGAAAACACTTCTTTATTTTTTCCTGCAGTGGATATACATGTCAGCTAAAATATATTATGAAATTGGAGGAAAAAATAGTGTTTTACTTATAATGATTTGATGGGAAGTAAACTCCCCGATTTGCAATATTTTTTAGGATATGAAAAATAGACCTAAATTTTTTTTTAAATATATTAATTTTTATTTAAATTAATTTTTAAAAATTACAGGCATAAAATTCATCATATTTCACACATTTCATTAGTTTACATCATCTTCAAATTCTCAAGAGAAATGTGGCTTTTATGCCCTTGAAGTTTTTCAGTTTTGGTGATGTTAGCCTTTTCCTTTGTAAAAGGGTGACAGCTTATTGTGCTTTTAATTTTTATTTATATGTTTTGAATAATTTAATAAATACCTTAAATTATATAATGCAAAAATAAACATATTATTAAAATTGAATTGAAGCATAAAAGAAAATAAAAACATTACATATATGAACAAGCTACATGCTAGAAGTTAAAAGATTCATCATGATATATATATATATATATATATATATATATATATATATATATATATATATATATATATATATATATATATATATATATGTATGTATGTATGTATGTATGTATGTATGTATGTATGTATGTATGTATGTACATTTTTTATCATGATGTTGGATCAATCTTTTAACTTCTAGCATGTAGCTTGTTCATATATGTAATGTTTTTATTTTATTTTATGCTTCAATTCAATTTTAATAATATGTTTATTTTTGCATTATATAATTTAAGGTATATATATACACATACATTTTTTATCATGATGTTGGATCAATCTTTTAACTTCTAGCATGTAGCTTGTTTTATATATATATATATATATATATATATATATATATATATATATATATATATATATATATATATATATATATATATATATATATATATATATATATATATATATATATATCATGATGTTGGATCAATCTTTTAACTTCTAGCATGTAGCTTGTTCATATATGTAATGTTTTTATTTTCTTTTATGCTTCAATTCAATTTTAATAATATGTTTATTTTTGCATTATATAATTTAAGGTATTTTTTAAATTATTCAAAACATATAAATAAAAATTTATTACTAAACTAATAGTAAATATAATGATTATGCAATTAATAAACAATGCATCAATATACTGCCAATTGATAGAAATCAATAAACAAAAACAATTAAATAAACTACCAAATGACAATAATTAAAAATTAAAATGACTAAATTTATTACCAATTAATGGAAATCATTTAGTAAAAATGACTAAATATACTACTAATTGACATCAATTAATAATTAAATTGACTAAATATAGTATAATTGGCAGAAATTAGTGAATAAATATGACTAAATATATGACCAGTTGACAACAAAATAATGATTAAAATGACTAAATATACTACCAATGGACATAAATCAATTAATAAAAATGACTAAATACACTCCCAATAGATGAAAATTAGTGAATAAAAATGACTAAATATGCTACCAATTAATGATAATTAATGATTACAATGACTAAATAATAATCAATGACTAAATTAATGACTAAATATACTACCAAATTGATCAATCAAAGCAACCAATAAATGACTAAAAATGGTTTAGTCATAAATTTGGTCGCATGTTATAAATGACTAACAATAAACTACTAATGGTTACATGAAGAGGAGAAAGAGGACTGAATAGAAATAGACATAATTGCAGCACCATCTCGACAGTATTATCATTTAGGAAACAAAACTACTTCTATGGTTGCTCTCATAGCAGTATGGTGAATCCACTCCAAAATTTTGTGAGAGAGAGAGGGAGAGGGGAAGGGAGAGAGAGGGAGAGGGGAGAGAGGGAGAGAGGGAAGGGAGAGGGGAGAGAGGGATATAAAGCTTTCAAACTATTCAGAGGAGGAGAAAGAGGACTAAACATTTAACTTGACAAAATTACAACATCATCTTAATAGGCTTATCATATCAACAACTATGTGTCTTGTACTCCTTAAAATACACCTCTCTAAGATGGAAAATTTGTATTGGATAAATGAAAGAATAGAAACCCTAGATTGTGAAATATTTGTAGGAAAAAAAGGGTTCCAAGTGGCCTACTCTGTCTGTGATTTTTGGGGCACTATTAATGGCTTTGGGCACTCTTTCAAAGTCAAAAAGGGAGAGGGAGAGAGAGTGAGAGGGGAAGGGAGAGGGAGAGGGAGAGAGGGAAGGGATAAAGGGAGAGGGGAGAGAGGGAGACATAGCTTTCAAATTGTCTAGAACTAGACATAATTGCAACATCATCTCAACGGTCTTATCATTCAAGTAACAAAACTACTCCTATGATTGCTTTTAGAGTAGCATGGTGAATCCACTCTGAAATTTTATGAGAGAAAACTTTCAAACTATCTATCACATGGCTTATGTTGATACCTATAATTACATTGCCTGCCATCCTCAAAACACACCTCCCTAAGATGGAAAATTTGTATGGGGAAAATGAAAGAATGGAAACCCTAATTATGTAAGCTTTGCAAAAATATAGAGTTCCAAGTGGCCTACTCCATCCGTTCTTTTTTAGGCACACTTTCGTAATGTACATATTTTCTTTCCACTGGGTTCACCTAATATTCTCACAATATTCAAAGTTATACAACTCGGTGATTTCCAAGTTCATTGTCTGTGCAACTATATATAGGCTCCATACCACCAAGGAAATCAATTCCATTGCAATTATATATCTTATCACATTATGCAATCACATTGGGACGTCTTTGGTTCATTAGGACGACCCTATTTTCATGAATGTTGCTTGTCAACCTAGAAGAGAAGAAGAGTTGCAAGACCTACATCTTTGCACAATTAGTTCGTGAGAGCTGGTGTGTTTTCTCTTTAATGTCGTGGCATCTTGACTTGGTTGATAGCTTAGCAAAAACATATTTGGGTGTCTTTTGGTTTTTTAGAATGTTTGTTGTTTCTTTAGTGTTAGACACTTTAAAAACATTTATGGTCATAAAACTGCATCGAGTTACAGTTTTTAAAGAATCCTAATCACAATTTTTAATATTATATCTGCACTCACACTTTTATTTAAAAAGTTGCGATCATGGTTTAAATATTAAAAACCGTGTTCACGATTTTATTCAAAACACGGCAATGCATCGAGTCAAATTTTTTGAGCAATAACTCATTCTGGCTATTTGAATTTTCAAATAACTCAATGCATTTATTATTTTTGGGTTTTTTTATGATTGGCCACTTTTAAGTTCACCATCTTGTTGCACATGGCCGAAGGTCAAAATTGATTCTTAAAGATGTACAAATGAAATCAAAGAAATACTAGTTTAGATGTCAATTTTCACACTTAAACATTCCAATTGTACTGTTATCATTATATATAAAATAATCTAATCAAATTAAATAAATTTAAAAAAATACCCACATGCAATTTTCATCATTTTAGAAAGAGAAAGAAAGAAGGTAGAATATGATGAGATAAGTATGCAATTCTCACCATTTTAAGAAGAGGATGAGAGAAGATAGAATGTGATTAGATACACTATACAAGAATTAAAGGAAGTTTGAGACAAGACACTCTAAGAGTGGTGTCTAAAGGCCTAGTGACATGAACTAGAAATTCTTAAACAAATGATCTTAATTTTAATTTAAAATTTGAAAGTGTTGCGACCATTTCTACATGTGCCAAATTCAACAAGTCTAGCTCAAAGTCTAAAGATCTGATCTTAAGAAGAAAATGAATTTACAATGAAGCTCAAAACAAATTCTTAAAGATATTTTGCTTGTACACTTACCATTATATTTAGAATATCATTGGTCTATTGGTGAAGTCGAATGGCTCCAAATGAGCCCAATCGGGATCAAGTCTTGCTGAGTGCAAAACTTCAATGTCATAAGGGATGAGGATGGGATGGTGCCCCGAGCAAATTCGGTAGAATGGATACCCCTTAGTTTTTGGCTCTTAGCCAAAAAGGTTTCAACTTATAGGTTTGTGCTCCTGTATCAGATAGCTAAAATTACTTGGTGAAGGCTCTCGTTGAGCTAGTGTGCTTGTAGGCTCTCTGCCCTCGTTAGCCTAACACACTTACAATGTGAACCTCCATAAAAAATAAAAACATAATATAATGATATAAATATAGAAATTTTGATGAATTTTAAAAGTGAATGAGAGAAAATAAAAATGTGATGAGATAAACAATACAATAATTAAGGAAAGTTTAAGACAAAGCCACCCTATGAGCCTTAAGGCCTAGAAGCATGAACCAAGAAATTCCTACACAAATATTGACTAAAATTTTGTCCTAGTGAGCTCATGAGCTTAAAGCCTGGGCAGCTAGGCCACGAATGACGTCAAGTTAGCGAAGCTTCAGAGATCACATGCCCACATGTCATCACTTGAAAAAGCAGCTTCTTTATGTATGAATGATGGGAAATAAAAGGCCAAAATCTACTATAATTTATTCTCTTAGACTAATAAAGAGTGGGTCTTGGCACGACAATGAATACTGCTGCCTCTGTGAACTTATCCTTAGTGACAACCGTGCAAGATTTTGTAGGGAATTTGGAGCAAAGACATACATACATACTACATACTAAATGTCCATCACATATCTCATCATACAGAGTCAAAGATGCTTGGCTTATCACCTCACTTGTTTGAAATTCCAAATTCCAAATTGCTCGTGAGTCGTGGCCCAATTATGTTGTGTTGTAACTCTTGAGAGTATCATTGATGGTCCCTCTTTCTCATAAACCTCTTTCATTGTCCAGTGTTATCTGGGCAACTTTCTATCATGCAGCCATTGATGGGTCCAATTCAGCTTTTGTCATCATTCTCATCTTGGATCATTCTGCTTTTCTTATCAATGAAGCCATTGATGGGTCTAATTTAACTTGATTCATATTTATGTCAAATCTGATTTACAATCAATTTTGTTGGTTGATAAATGGTTGATATATCATGTGAGTTTATTTTTTCAACATTTCGGATTAAATTATACTACCATCTGAAAGAAGAGAGCAAGACAAGAGAAAAGAATAATGAGATTGTTAACTGATCAGACAAGATAAAAAAAAGAGTGTGAGAGGGTAGGAGAACCAAGATGACAAAAGAGAGGGTGGGTAAAGGTGTCTATTGACAAAATAAATAAATATACTAAAAAATACTGAATTGGAACAATAAAAATTACTGAATTATATTAAAAGGATAGAGTATAAAATTACTATATATAAACGTAATTTGTTATTCAGAATTTTGAATATGTTAAATAAGATTGTGGGTATGAATGTTACAATAGCTTCTGGAATTTGATTGTGTAAAGATTATTTATCATCGACATTTCGGATCACACTATGTGATCCATCATCAGGATGCAAGAGAGCACAAGGAGCAAAAGATTTTTTTATAGTGGGTATGAGTTTTCCACAATGAATGTAGATCAGATAGGATTAAATTAAGATAGTTGATGTGAGCTTTCCACATACTTCTAGATTAGATAAGATTTTAAGATAATTAGTATGATAAGATTTTAAGATAATTAGTATGAGTTTTCTACAGTTCATCTAGATTAGATAAGATTATTTCTGTATTCAACTATTGAATTCAATCACAATCATATGTATACTATTCGTCTACAAGATCATCATAAGATTTTAATATAATTGGTATGATAAGATTTTAAGATAATTGTTATTATAGGATTTTAAGATGGTGTGAATTTTAGATAATTCAGATAGATCAGAAAAAGTTTTAAGATAATTAATATGTGTTTTCCACAGTTCATATAGATTAAATAAGATTTTAAGATAATTAATATGATAAGATTTTAAGATAATTGATAGAAACTTTCTACATAAAAAACAAATAAAATTATATGTATATTCAACTGTTATATTGAAAATCATTTAATCCACACTAAATGAAGATTATATATCATTCGCCTACCTGCCTTCTAAGAATACAATTATATACATCAATTCCTACCCCACTTTGAATTTCAATGCCAATGTTTAGCTGAAATGTTTATTTCTGTTAACCTAATATAAATAAACTAGCTTTTATCTTCACAACCCTGCAATTCACAATATCAGAGAAGGAACAAAAAAGAAGAGGCTCTGAATGATAGAGCATTTTCATGTGGTGACTGTGTGTTTTTTATATATGAATTAATTATTTTGTCAGGATAGCTCCACATATAGAAATGGACAGATGTCTGTGACCCGGGTGTTCATTGGTTTCCACTGTACAAGAAGAGAACATAGATCTATGTAAAGAAAATCTACTTCGCGGAATGGACAGGATATCTTCATAGGGAATACCAAGCTATCCATTCTTGGGCAAGTCTACCATGTCTCAAAGCACAGACTGAAGATGAATATAAAGATAATTCACAATTTATAAAAAAAATTATTATTATCTTTGATTTAAATTGATTTAGATTGTGTATATTTCAGATCATATTCTTATAATTTATCATTCTGTTTATAAAACTTTCTATTCTGTGAGTTATTTCCCATTTTAACAATGGATTACAGAATGCAATCTGCAACATTGATGTAAACAAACACACAATCTAAATCAAAAGCAATACAAAGAAATGATAATATATTTTTACTACCGAAACTACTTGAAGATAAAGATCAATAAATATGATATCTAACTTTGAATAGCTTTTTTTTTTTTTTTTAAATGACTGAATATCAGTATAATATTATTGAAAAATAAATCCTTATAAAATTTATTAATAAGTTTTAATTACAATAAATAGATGGCTCAAATGATACAATACTTCAAGAAACTTAACATATTTAAATTTTATAGAATTCATAAAAAATAATCTTATATCAAAATCAAAAAGTACTTAAAAAATAATCACACCTGAACCATAAGAAAAAAGAACCTAAAAACTTCAATCATCAGTAACTCAATAATAAAACATACCCAAAAAACAATATTACCCACTTTATAAACTTAAATCTTAACTAATCCATAAAAAAACAATATTACCCACTTTATAAACTCCGAATTGGTCTCAGTGCATTGAAAACTAATGTGATATTACCCACCTTATAAACTCCTATAATGTGGTCTCATTGTATTGAAAACTAATGTGTTTCAGGAGTTACCAATGTTCTATCACTGGCATTTTGAATTGAATTAATTAGTATTCTCCAGTTTATAAGAGTGTCCCAAAATGATAGAAACCGAGGCTCATCCTTGGCACAAACTGATGGAAAAGGTTGCAGACACCAGGTGATTATAGAGATGCAACTTTTCTCTTGCATGGCATGAAATCAAATACAATGATAATAAAAGAAATTAGTTTTCTACAGTCTATGAATTTGAATACAAGTTTTTAAGATTAACTCAATGATGATATTATGCAACCGATAGCATATCAGTCAAACCCATTGCTTGCTATGAAAGACCATTTGCCTCACCCCAAAAGAAAGCTGAGTTCTTACTTGATTAACTATGTAAAAGAACTCTATAAGCGCACTGAAACATCATCATAGCTGATGACTGTTAAAAGAGAAAGGGGTCATAAGCAAAGAAAGAATAAAAGGCCACCCAAGCGAACAGCTTTGGGGTAAAGAAAAACTAGAACACTACACAATTTAACCCATTTATACAAGCATTTTCAGAAGTTGCGTGTATCCTTACAAAAGGTAGAGTGCAGTTAGTATGTTGGTCAAAAACCATCTCAACTTATGTTGCATACGGTTGTGGCTTACATAGTACACTTAGCACTAGAAACCTATAGAACTCTTATGACTCTTTATGTCCATGGTCAACAGGAGAGAAGATTTATACATCTGCTCCTTTCAATCACACTCTTCAAGACCACAATATATGTTGAGAACTACACCTTTTCTTGTTATTCAGTAAGTTGAAATGCCACCTTGTGTGAGTCCAAACAACAGACATCCTAATGGAGTTTGTCTTGGTTCAAATCTTCAGTTTTAGGCCAAACATGGAGATCTTTACCTGCTCTTCTGCCACTACCAATATCTTCTCTATAACAGTTCTTTTGCTCCAAATCCATTCCTGTTTGGATTCCAGTGGGATTCATTTTATACCTAAGAAGAGGATGGCATTTGCTGTCCCTGGAGATTTCTGTGTGGGATAGAGAAGTGTTGCCATGTTCTTGCAATCTCAAATCCTCCATCCTCAAATCATTATCCCAAACTGATGAGTCGCCCTCAGAATAGAAAGACCTTGGCCTTTTTTGACTTCCAACATGAAGGTTCTCCTCAAACAGCTTCCCAAGATTGTCATTTGGTGTCAGTGAACTGTCTACAGAACAGTCTGCCAATTGGGTCTGGTGGCGCATATGGCTCTGCACAGGCATATCTGACAGAGAAGGGAAATTGACAGTTGCACAAGGTGGGGGGGACCTGAAACAACCCACCTTGGATGGCAATTCTGCAAACTCTTGCCTTCTGTTATCTGTGCTTGTAGAGGCCTGCTGCGCAGTTTGGCAAGCAAGAGTCTGGCATGCCTTTTCCAGAATGGATTGCATGTATTTTCCTTGGGCCTCAATTCGAAGCTGCAAATGTCTCTGGACCTGGACCAAGCAATCAAATCCATGAGATTACACTTGGCATATTTGGCAAATTTGTTGCTGTTCATCCCATTTTACAGTCATGGATGCATGCCTATTAATCAGAATGAGATTAAAATTCTATAGGCTTCAAGTTTTCACCTCAAGTTGCTCATGAAGTCTTCTCTGCACTTCCATTTGCATTCTCAGTGCCTCTGTTATTTGGTAGCTCCTGCTAATTTCAGAGACAATAAGCTGTCAGTATGGATTTATTTTATGCCACAACTTGATTGCCAAGGCTATGTACACAAACTAGGTCCTCCATGGAATGCATCCAACTTACTCATTCATATCTTGACTCATCATTCTGGAAGATGCAGAAGTACTTGCTGCATGCCCTTCTCCAAGCCTACAACCTGTTGAAACACACACAGTTTGCAAATTTATGCAACTGAACCAACTTCCTGTTCCAACAAGGTTTCACTATAAATACAACTGAAAGAAATCCACTCACCTCTGTCTCCATCCTTGTGATCATTCAACTCTTTATGGGGCTGCTTTCCTAGTCTAAATTTCTGAACAGTTACAAAACCAGTTTGGATTAGTGATCAACAGAATTAACAAAAGCTGGCTACAATACAAAATACAGATTTTTTTTGGTATAATTCTATATGGGTATACCTGAAGGTGACTTTTAAGGTGGTAGAGAGTAAGGCCTTTCACACCCATCACTCTCATAATTGTTTTTGGTGTGGCTTCTGCACCAAAAACCTTCAGTTACAAATCTAAGCTATGGCAAAAACAGAAAAGAAACCCAAAAAAACAAGTTTTATATTAGGAATTAAAGATGAAAGAGCTCTAACTGTCAGGGCCACCCAGCTGAGTGACAGCGTCCACAAATCTGTCATGCAACTCCCCTGTCCATCTTAGCCTGGGCTTAGGATCAGTTGTAAGAACCAAGGCAGCATCTCCACCAGACACCATGTTCATGTTCTTCTTATTAGCTGGGTACATGCTAATTATGAACAAATCCACTCCCTAGAATTTATCCTGCATTTATTCATTTCCAGCACCCACTTTCATCTTCATAGCTCAATAACTATTTGAAGGATTCCACTATAAACTAAAGTAAACTCCACAGTTCAGCCTTCCAGCCTTTTCTGTAGATTCTTTGCTACATTTCATGGTACAACCACCCACTTCCTTTGATTGATTTGATTCCCTATTCCTAATACACAAGATAGCTACTAAATCTACACCAAGGCCTTTTTTGATGGAGAAGGAATCATTCCTTTGTCCCACAAGCTAAGCCATAAAAAAGAAGATTGAAATCAGTTAAAACACTACAGCTAGGAGCCAAACAATTTGGTGGGATTGCACTACAGTGGTACCATTTTAACATGAGGTCCCATTGCAAAGAGGACAATTTGGCTTATAGCTTCTAGCAAGGTCCACCACATGAAACATTGAAGTTGAAGGCTTGATGAAAACACAAATGGGAAACACAAGATTACCACATAAGCTTTCTGCTCAGAGAGATGTCCAAATCTCTTGGGAAAGTTAAAGTGGGTCTAAAGAAAAGAAAACCACAACTCAGAGAAAGGAATCTAAAACTATTCTCTTTAGCGTTTTCAAGAATAATTATGCCCCCACATCATCAAAGCCTGTAATATCTTTTTTATGGGTGTTCACAATGCTCGCATCACTTCCTACAGAAGAGTCTTGTTTTTTTAAAATTTCTTTGCCAATTGGAATCATTGTCATATTGGTTTCATGCACCCTGCTTTATCAAATTCCCCTCTTCAAATCCAATTATATATCCACTTTTACGTCATTCTTTTGACTGGACTAGACATCAAAGAGAAAGTAGTTTGTGTGGGGTGCTTCCTTCGTTCCTAAGCAAACCCTCCATTTGCATGAGATTGCCCTAATAAAGATAATTTGCTCTCTGGGATAGTTTTCTTTCAAATCAGCATGAAAGAATATTTCTCTATCGCTCAATCAAAGAGAAAAAGATGTGATAATTGTAGTTTTGGAATTTGCCATAATCAGTGTAACTGAACAATATTAGTTATTTTCTGTGAATGGAAGTGTGTGCAGGATGATAAGAATAAAATAATATAAAGTGGTGAATATTATCATATTTATTATATTAATCATTTTTAAATTAGTTAGAAATTGTTTTAATTATTTTTAAATTAACTAGTAATTGAGCAAAATTTCTTTGGAGGTCACCTATCATGATAGTATTCTAATATAAGCATGTTTAATCATAGAGTTTTTCTTAAAATAGTTTTTTTTATGTTCAGAAACATCACTTTACCTACCTTAAGTCAAAAACATCACTGTACCTGCTAGTATGCTTCTAGGAATGACTATGTATCAACTTTTTCCCAGAAGCATACTAGCATGATCATGAATTATGGAAACTTACTATCTCTAATCATTTTACATATATGCTAAGAGCCTACCTAGCTCTTTGAACATTATTTCCTTTATTCAGTTCGAGACCACAAATGCTACCTTGACCTACTTTTTCTAATTCAAAAGTATTCTTAGGCCTAACCCAACTCAATTCCAATTAGCCTTTATTTACCAATTCATACACAAATGAGTTCAAATTGTTTGATTAGGACATGTATAAAAGGATATCACATCTAGGTCACTATGGTCATTAGTAATCATTTGGAATCGCCAATTATAATTGTCTATCATGCACTAAGTCACTCAATATTTGTTGTGGTCTAGAAAGGGGGGATGGATGAAAGATAATCCTACCTAGCAACCTCCCATAGATAAAAGAGTACACACCAAGTGAAAGCCAACTAATGCATATTTTTGTTACATTAGAATAAAATTTTCCTTAGGCAAGTCGTGAAAGGTAAATGAGAAGTCTAAATCACTGCACATTTAGACAATGTCCCATGCTCTACTAGCTATGATTTACTCTAACAAATCCAAACACTATAACTTGTTACCCCAAGCCTTATATATAGATGTGATTCAACCATTTATAGCCACTTCCCTAAATATATGCATAGACCATTGCTTGCAAGCCCCTTTAATGTTTGTATTCTAAATTATCTTTCATGGCTTTTAAATCCTTCCTCAACTTGGTGTCTCTTTTTTCCAATTCTCTTTCTAGATGAGAACGTAATCTATTTTTCCTTTTTCCACACTACATATAGTTTGTTTTCTCTCTACTCTCTATTTGTTCTAGACATCTCTATGTAAGAAGATTAATGGTTGTTCTTTCCCTTGGGCTTTCATTTGGGGCCATTGCCAAAACTACTAACCATTTTCCATACTTTCTTGATTGAATACCTTCACTTATGTATCAAGTGATAATTAATCATTTTCTTTGCTAGATAGGAATTCCAAATTATCTACATGTGGTTGCCAACATATAGCTTGAATTTTTAAAAAAAATACTTATTTACAAGTTATTAAGATTCTTGTCACCCCATAGTGATTGAATGATAATAGTTGCAACCCAAACAATGTAAAGATGGCAAAAATAAAATTCACATAGCCAAGAGAAAATTATTTTCTTAGTAAAATAATTATCAATCATTTTACCCAACTATCCAACTTTTGCATATTTCAATTGTTAATTCAAACAACAAGAAAGACCACACAATAATCACAATCCAATATTGATAAGATGTACACATAAAGTAAATCAATCTATAAAAAAGACATGTTAGATGTCCATTGGAGTCAATGTAATCACTTATTATTTCTTTTTTTTAATTGAAGTCGTCCTAATTGCTATGGAAGGTGAGTCCAATTATTGTGGAAGTGAATCACCCTATTACTTAAGTCACACATAAGCTTATTGCCAAAGATAAAAGCATCACAAAATTTATCATAAGTCACTACCAATGATAATATTGTTATACTAGTGATCACAAGATACTACAATGCTACCAATTATAAAATAAAATAATACCAAAGATGTTTATAATTTTTTTTTCTACTAAGGTAAACAACTATATTTTTTAGACTTTTAGAGTCATTTGAGCATGTCTCAAAAAACTCATATAAATCCAAAAATTTCTTACACAACTTTATTATATTTTTATGATGTTAGATTACTTGTGGACCTAGCTACTTTTAAATCAAAATCATCCATATCTCTACCATAAATATGTTTTGTATCCACGAATCTTATTATATCAACAAACATGAAAACCCTAGTTCTTGCATCGGGTCACTTTTTCATCCACTACTAATTGTCCATCATAATCTCTCATTATCGTTATATATTATAAGTTATTTATACATTTGGTGCATACATTTCTTTGTGTGTATTCAAACTTTTATCAAAATCATTAAATCAATTAACAATTTTGACTAAAGTACATGGACCCAAAAGTAAGTTAACTTCCTTGGGTCAGCCTAACAAGCTCAACTAGTGCTCTTCAATCATCACCAAGTATTTTGTATGTAAGTGCAATTAACTGTGAACATTTATTACATGTACAATTATTTTAAAAGCCTCGCAGTCAAGGTCAAATAATTTAGGTAAAAATAATAGAAATGGAGATCAAGGCCATATATGTGTTGTTGATCTAGGTTAGTGCACAATTTGTTCTAGATCATAGAACATAGTCATCTTAATATGCTCATCCTAATTTTAACTCTAGATTCCAAGTATTAGGAATGTCTCCCTCCATCCAATATTTTGACAAGGATGTTTCTTAATAGAGTAGTTAAAGACACATAATTAACACATAAATATATAATGGTTGAGGGAAGGACACATACATATAACACACATAATACACACATCGTGAAGAGCAAGAGAAGTTATAAATTTGTAAGCACACATAAATGGGGCAATATATGATAGCATGCAAGTACAAAGGTCCATAACGAGAAACAAAGTGAGGTAAAGATTATAAATGAAGCATCTCAAGATACATCTCAAAAAGAAAGAAAGAAATAATTTCTCTAAATAACACATGAAAAAGTGCATCAATACATGGCACATTTGTTCATTGAGATGCATTAGTGGATCAAACTTCACTTATCTCATGGGAGGCAACAATTAAGGAGTAATATCTTGTGTTCTTTCAATCTTTTCACTTGATATAGCCACTTATGGAACAAGTTGTTTTCCTTTCTCAAATACAAGTATTAATAATTTTCCTAATTAAAAGATTAAAAGTGAGAATGTCTCATATCTTAAATACACATTGACAATACATAAACAAAAATCTTAATCACACATCTCTCTCTCTCTCTCTCTCTCTCTCTCTCTCTCTCTCTCTCTCTCTCTCTCTCTCTCTCTCTCATTTGTACTAAATTTGTCATATTTATACTTCATCCTAATATAAAAAAAATTCTATTATAAAATTCTATAGTCATCCAACTTTTCTCCATACTCTTTCATAAACACAATTAAAAATAAATAATTACTAATTACATTCTCAAATATATATATAGTTCACACATTAACTCTAATAAATATTACTCCTAAATACTTTATTTCCAATCATACTTATCTTTTTTCTTTAATATACTTCATCATACAATATTCTAAACAAAGTGTGTGTGACCAATGTTCATTAATATTGTCTTTTATTATTCATTAATTTATCTCTTTTTAAAACTTCTATTCTTCCCATGCAAACATTTATTCTAAAATACAAAGCTCTATTTTGGATTTTTATGCACCACTTCCAAGGGCTCACTTTTCTCTAGGGTAAATTTATATTCTTAGAATTCAAGCATGTTTATATACTTATAAATTACATCTCATAAAGGAGACGTCTTCTTCCACAAATATCATTTTCTATTCTCATTAATTATTAAAAATTAGGTTCAATAATTCAAAAGAATTTATTGACAAATCCTTAAAGTGGATGTACAACTAAAGCCATTGATAAACTTTTGGGTTATCCAACGAATGTTGATTTAAGACATAAAGTATCATGTTATTACCCATTATTTTTATCTTATTAATCCTTAATGGTGTTAATTAATTATTAAAAATTAAATCCTTAAAGTAGATGTACAACTAAAGCCATTGATAAACTTTTGGGTTAGCCAACGAATGTTGATTTAAGACATAAAGTATCATGTTATTACCCATTATTTTTATCTTATTAATCTTTAATGGTGTTAATATTTTAATTTTTTTAAGATTAAAATATCATTTAGATGTAACTTTCAATATATGAAAGAGTTTTCATATGAAAAAAGAGCCATTGAGAATTGATTAAGCTTAATTTTTGTCTTAATTATGTCAATAACAATGAAATCTACAAGTTGAGGTAGAATTTTTATAGGATTATAAAGATGTAAGTATGAATCTTTTAGAATACGATAAACACTTAGAATTTAGAGAAAGATTGTATTCATAGAAGAATATTAAGATGTAGTTGTATGAAGTTGGATGTAGATTAAAGTTAAGTAGATTTAAAGTAATTATTTATAGTTGACTAGGTTTATGGAATAAAGTGTATAGAAATATTATTATTGATATTTTGATATCGAAGAATTAATGTAGTAAAGCTTTGTTAATTTTAGTTTGTAATGTGTTTATGTCTTGTGTATGTATGTTATATATATTCTATCGGGTTTTGAGTAATAGTATAGGTATATATGGAGGTAGTAGGAATCTTTTGTGCTTCAAGAGAGTAGCGTTATGACTCGTATGCTAATGTACAAAAGTAATTAAATTCTTAGTCAATAGGTCTTAGTGCATGTATGGGGTTCGAGTCAACATTTTAATTTTGTTGGTAATACTCTCTCATGAACTATGCAGTATTTTTTAGTTTTAGTTTGGTGGATCATGTGCATGGATGTTTACCGATGGTTTGCAAGTAAGGTCGGGGAGTTTGTTTGTAAGAAGGGTCCTACTAATGCACTCATTTGATGCTAGAATGAGATTATGTTGTTTGACCATTGTACAGAATTTTCTAAATGGAGTTATAGCATCTATTTGATTGTTTGTCATTGCAAGGGTGAAAAATCATACATTTTAGTACTAGAGTAAAGTACACACATATAAACTTGCATTGATATAGGAATCAAATGTCATGGGAACACATACCATTGAAACTTTTTTGACAGGTGCAATATGTGGTTATATCTTTAATTTCATGATCTTTAATGTTAAGATTTTCTTAAAAATTGTGCCCCTTATTATTTTAAATGATTTATTTATGACCTTGGGAGTCTTTTTTCGTGTCTTTGTGGATATGCTAAATCTTAGTTTAAACTATCAAGCATCAATTATATTATCCCTTATCACCTTTTCTTAAATATATTTGGTGACTTTTTGTTATTGTTTGGAGGTCCTTTTAAGCTTGTTTATACCCCCTTAATCATTGCTTAACTAGCCCCATTAGAAATTTCCTTTACATAGTAAGTCATCATGACTATAAATAGCCTCACTCATCATTGGTGCACTAATGTCACATTAATATAATTATGTGGATAGACTATGTTGTTTCATTTTACCATTCAAGGATAACACATGTTAATTGGTCCCATCCCTACATCAAAAAGTTTTTTGGGGTAGGTAAAATGTAGCTAGGGGGCTACACCCATTATATTATATAATCAAATATAAATTTTGACATAGCAAGGGTAAAAAGATCATCACATCCCTACATCAATAGTTGATACTCAGGGGAAATTTAGAATTTCTTGGAAGATATTTGTGTACAACTGTAACAACCATCATACCCTAACACAATTACATGATGTGGCATATCCTCCTTGTGGCACAAAGTTCTTCTTGCATTACAAAGAAATATACAAAGTAAACTCTTTATCTATTGATATGTGATAACTTATTGTATAGTCCTAACCACTTGCCAACTTAAACCTATGCACTTACCACTGGTCAACATAGTCATCATTCCCCTATTAAATTTCCACTTTCCCATACCATATTCTAAATTAATTATGAATCCATGCTAATAAAATTAATGCTTGGACATGTGTTGTTAATTCCAAGTGAAGGACCATTGCATGGCAATATGTCATTGCATCACTGATCTCCTTTGTATCTTCAAGTGCATGCATATTCATGGATTCACTCTTGATGTGCAATATGCTACTACTTAAAAAATTTATTGCAAGAACACTTATTATGGTCCCACTTGCTACCATTTATATTTCATGCAAAATTTCAAATGGTCAAGACATCAAATTTCACAAACACAATATTGATACTGCATTACAATATTTCTTGATATTGTAGAGTTCCTAAAGGTTTTTATTTATTTCTCATTGATGCCCCTCCATTATGTGATATGTTGTGGTGTGTCATCTTATATACTGATAGATACCAAAAATCTTACAATTCTATGTGTCTTACTCATATCTTATTGTCTATCGTACATTGTAAATTAATGTTTCTAAAGTTGAACTTCAATTTGACACATATCATTCTCTCAAATTTTATCTACACATTCATCCCCCTCTTCAAACTAAAAATATTCAACTTCATCTCTTGATCTAATTTGCACCTTATATGCTCTGATGTTGTAACTGAAAATATCATCCTCTCTTATCTACATCTAAAAATAATATCATTGTGTGCCTTACTTCCCCTATAATTGAAAATATTTTACTCTATTTGATCTGCATTTTGAAATTTAGAATATTACTCCCTTGCATCCACTCGTAAAGATACATTTTTCATTTCAAGTAATAGTATCATTTGTTTGCAACATACTATCACCTCTTTGTTGAAAATATTTCACATGACACAACTGAGAAATATCATTGTTTACAAAATTTCAATCATAGTGGAAATTTTTCTTTACTACTGTGTGAGAAAAATTTTCCCATTTGTGGAAATGTTTTGTCTTCTTTGAAATATATACCCTATCTTTGAAACCATATTTACTTGAGTGAAATACTTCAATTGCATGTTAGCTTTGGTTGTAAATATATTCACTCCATTTTATATTTTCCCCTAAAATGATATCTCTAAAATTGCATTGCCTTGATTTTATGTGTGTGTACATACACACATACTTGCATACATACATATATATGTGCGTGTATAGATATATTACATGTATGTGTGTGTGTGTATGTGTGTGTGTATGTGTATGTGTGTGTGTGTGTGTATGTGTATGCATATGCGTATGCGTATGTGTATGCGTATGCGTATGCGTATGCATATGCATATGCGTATGTGTATGTGTATGTGTATGTGTATGTGTATGTGTATGTGTATGTGTATGTGTATGTGCATGTGTATGTGTATGTGCATGTGCATGTGCATGTGCATGTGCATGTGCATGTGCATGTGCATGTGCATGTGCATGTGCATGTGCATGTGCATGTGCATGTGCATGTGCATGTGCATGTGTATGTGTATGTGTATGTGTATGTGTATGTGTATGTGTATTCTCATTTATAATATACAAAATAAAATAAAAGCCTAAATCAAAATGTATATTTTTATAAACATGGTGAGCTGCCACAATACTAAAATAAAATAATTTTCAAAAATTATGGTTGGGAGTTTGAAAAGTCGTTGTTAGAATAATGACTACTACCTTTAATGGATTACATTCTACAAATGACCAAAAAGCTCTATATGCTTGCATGCTCTTCATTGACTTTTTATGTATGTTAATGCAAGTTTTATATATTATATGTACTAATATGATGTCTTGTTGGAAGTTTAGTTGTCTCTGCAAATGTATAATCCATACAATGTATTATAATGTCTCATGCTTTTTTAGTGCTATATTGACAAACATTACTAACTTATATATTATTATATAGAGGAAAATGGTGAGCAATGCTAGTATGTAGATCACTGACCAAATTCATGGGCTCATATATATTAGAATACAAACCCATCCTTAAATGAATTTGATTAGAACAACCAAAAGAGGAAGGGTGCTAATGCAAGATCTATATCATTGGGGATTCGGTATTCCTAAAGAGAGATGGTAATATGAAAGGAAATTGATCTATAAAATTAAGTGTAAGAAAAAGGGACAAATGAATGTACCTTGAAGCAAGAAAAGGATATTTGAAATTTGTATCTAAATTTGACTGTCGTGTAATGTCAAAATCAGCTGCAACTCTAAATCTGGGCAATTGAGACCTATAACTATTTTCTCTACAAATTTCATCCAAAAAGTGTAGCAACAAGTCAAGAAGTCAACTTGTACCAAGGACAGTTGAGAAGTTAACTTGTTCCCAATAGTCTCAAATCTTGTGAAACTTCCTAGGATCTTGTGTATATATCTGTACTTCTCAGATCTGAAATTGTGAGCCCGCAACTTATTCCTACACATAGAAAAATGGGGAAGAAGGTTGAAGAAAATGGTTTGCCTTAGTCAAACCCCTGTTTAGGAATCAACCTTGAAATGAAATAAAATAAAGGAAAATTATGTTGTCATGTAGTAGAGATTATATCTAAACAATGAAGTATACCATACCATGTAGATGCAATTGTATCTTTGAATGTAATCAAGTATGTTGATGAAATAGTTTTTCTTAAAGCACAAAAACCAAAAAGGAAATTATGTAAGACAAAACCTCATGAAGTAGATGTTGTAATTTTCCACAATGTTTTATTGAGGAAAGAGAATAATGAAGCTTGATGGATGAATTTGGATCTCCTTGGTAGAAAACTCCTTTGCTTGGCCTCCAATGGGGGAAAGAAGTTGGATCCAAGGAAGCGAACACCTTGATTGCATGAGAAGAATGAAGACTTGAATGCTTGATGGCTTTTGATGGCTTCCTTTCTCTTGAATACTTGTCTTACTTGAATGCTTGGATGCTTGAATGATTGTGTGTGTATAATGGACAATAATGGATGCCAAAATGAGGGCAGAGGATGTCCTTTTATAACTATTTTGGGGCTCAAATTGAATCTAGGTCGATCATACATCTAACCCTCAGAGGAAAACCATGGGATTGGGCCCTAGCCTAGATCTGGGTTCAAAACACTAGGGAAAAGTTGACATGATGATTTGCCCTAGGTAGAACTAGCTCAAAATCCCTGGGGATGTCAGGAAAGCTAAGAAGTAGTGGGGAGAGAAAATGCAAGTTACCATGGGGTTAGGACACATCCTGAAATCCAAAAACAAATGGATGGTTCCTAGGTGAGGAAATGAATTATGGGATTGGATGGAAAAGTGGAAATCATGTCTAGAAGAGAGAGCCAACCTCAATTTAAAGCAATATTGAAGGATGAGGACTCATTTTGAATTAGGTACTCATTTAAGTACAATATGAGATCCTACCACAAGAAACGCACTAAAATAGACATAAAATGGTCCCAAAATGAAAACAAGTCAAGTGCTTACTTTTTAGGACAACACGATTATTAACCTCAATCTTGAAGTTTTCCATATCCATGTCAATGTAGCATGTTTACTATTAAATATCAACAAAGTCCTCAATTATGTCATGGGCTCTTTGCACCTTATTAGGAAGAAACCACCTCCTTGTTAAAAGAATATTATATTGTGATGTTATATATACCATTGTTAGATTCATTTTATATCTTTCTCTGGGCATGAAGCTAATATAAATTCAAGGTCTTTGACAACTCCACTAACAAATAATTTTCCGTATGCCATAGAAAAGAACTTACCAAATAACCTAGTAACTTGGAGGCTTAGCTAATTTATAACCTATGGAAGCTTGACATTTATAGATGCTCTAGAATCTATCATGACATTTTTCATAAGCCTATTATTAAATTAAAAAATGTGATATGAATAGGGTCCACCTAAAATGAACACTTTTTCAATGTAATTCCTCGATAAACCTTAGGTCTTTCCATATACTTTTTCTTAGTGATTTACAGCTCTATACTCTACTCTTCAATGTGCTTTTTACTATTATTAGATTATATTATGGGTGTACCATTATAAAAAGAAATAACCCTTAATCAGGTACTTATTTTAGCCCCATTTTAGTATGTATAGGTTCCCACATTGATTTCATGCTTTCCTAATGCTCATTGGACCTTCAAATTAATATTATAAGGCCTGTATTGATTTAATTTCTCCAAAAATCAAGGTTAGCCTTTATTTATAAGTGTGCTCCTCCATTTTTCCTCCAATAACATAATTCATTTCATCACCTAGGCCCTATATCCCTATTTGTGGCCTTTGTGACTTGTCTCGACCTTAAAATAAGTTGTACTTGAAAATCCTACACCTACACTATTTCCCCAAAACCCTATCCAAAGTTTGGTTCATTCTCCTAGGTACATGACACCATTAGCATTATGTCCTTGGGACAAGGCACCAATGGTGTTCTATCCCCAAGGATTAGGGCCCAAATTTGGCCTGAGGCCTTATGTCAATATATTAGCGAGAGATCTGGTCCTGTGGTTGGTCTACTTGATTTCTAACCCCTAATATGATGGATTGAGTATAAAAACACCCTATCTCTCCTCATCTTGTTATCCATTATCAAGTTCAAGCATTTACTATCAAGTTTTCACGCATTCATGATCAATCAAGAAATCAGAGGTCAAGATCTCCTCTATAAATGAGCACCCAAGTCTTCAATCCTTCAAAGCATTCTTCATTCTTAGTCATCAATCATTTTGTAAACTAGAACATCCATTATCCAAGGCTTATCTTTCATGATTTCCTTTTGGGTCAAGCTTTTGCATTAACATTTGTGATCACATCCAAAGAGGCATTGCATCGTCAAGGTATAAGATGATTTACAATTCAAATCTAGCTTTTATTTCATCTTTCCTTGTGCTATTTTCTATCATTTTTAAGTTTTATTCCTAAACAGGGGTTTGACTAAGGGAAACCCCTTTAGCCAACCTTCTTCCCATTTTTTTGTGTGCAAAAATAGGTTACAAAGTTTTTAAACAAGATCTGGGAAGATTGGGACCAGACGAAGCACCCCTATGAGTTTTAGACCAAAAAACAAGGTACAAAATACCATTAGTGTCATGCCCCTCCCAACATTTAGTGAAATTTTTAGTACAAGAAGATTCAGGTCTCGAGATCTCAATTCTACAATTATAGGTCTTTTCAAGATTCTAATAGTCGGGAATTTAGATCTAAAAAATTATTTCTCATATTTAATTTCCAGGTCCATTCAAACTCCTCTCCATTCCCTTTGACATCTTCTTTTTAGCTGGATTAGATTGGATCTACTCTTATTTAGTTCCTTGCATATCAATATCATTTATCTCTTTCTAAATTTTAAGAAACAAAAGGAATAAAATCCTTCAAGCACGAGTATTAAATTGACATCTTTCTTATCAAGTGGTGTTAATGATATTTGTCTTGAGGTGGTTGTGTCCAATGTGCCATATGAATTGGGGAAATTAGCCCTTTTATGTGATTCCCTTTTCATATTGTACATTTTGGTGACCCCGATTCTCCTTACATACTTTAGATTTGGTGTCTAGATTAGATTTGTACATGCATTACATTGTTGCATTTAGTTTTATCAAATTTAGATCTATTTCATTCTTGCATATTTTAAAATGATAAAAAAATCCAAAATTATTACATTTTATACATGTATTTTTTATTTTACTTTGCATTCAATAATAAAAAAAGACAAAAAAAATTGCATATTGTTCATAGATTCATTATTTCATTTACATGTTAAAAATAATAAAAATTCAAAAATATTTTATTTTCATGCATTGTTATGTGTCTTTTGATTTGATCCTTTTATGCTTTGTTTCATAATATTAGCTTGTTTCGTTACAAAATGTATGACTTCCTTGTTGAAAGCTTTATTTCTTTTGTTGATCCATTTAGTAGTAAATATTTTGATATGATGGATGAAGTTGATGCAAAGGGTCTAGGTGTCCTTCTTGAATCCTTAAGGGTCCACTAGTTAGGGGCTCCCAATTGGCACCATCCAATGGTCCACTTCTCAAACTTTCCCAAGGTTTTCCTTGAACTTTCTCTTGGTCCTCCTCCTTGTGACCAAACTCCTCTGAGAAATTCTATTATTAAGGGAATACAACTCCTCACATCAATCCCTTCCCTCAAAGGCATTCCAAGACACCTATATCCTTAGCATTTCAGGATCTCACCATCAATGTTGCAGAGATCATGTGAGTGTTCCTTAATGTCTAAACACACCTATATCCTTAGCATTTCAGGATCTCACCATCAATGTTGTAGAGATCATGTGTGAGTGTTCCTTAATGTCTAAACACACCTATATATCCATTTTTTCCCCTAGGAGATAGCCTCAAAAACCCACAATGTGGTTTTGCCCAATTAGGCCTATTTGGAGAGCTAATGGCTAGTAGTGAGCTATAAACTAGCTTCTCGGCCCTTAACTCCCAAAATTCCTTAACAAGACCCAAAATAAATCACAATTTCAAAAACCCTTTTGGCTCCTTTGTGAAATATTTCAAAATCAGATATGGGTGCTGAGTTTGATCAGGTCAAGCAACACTGTCCCAACTAGGCCTAATAAGGTTAATTCACAGAGATGTGAATGAAACCCTTCACTAATCAATACCCCCTAAAAAAGGCTTACTATTTTGGGTTTTTATATATTTAAGGTCACCAAAACATCCATAAAATCACATCCACACCTTCATTTGATTTCCCTGCAACACAAATTCCTCTTAATCCCGACTTGCCACATCTAGATGTCAAGCTTAGGGCATCATGAAAAAAATTCAGAGCTTTAGTGTATTGACCCAAATATGCTTGCATCTTATAGTATACAAAGAGACCTAACATTCCCCAAAGAATTGGCTAGATCCAATGGAAAAATGTTAGGTTTGAGCCATTTATTTCCAAGGCCTAAGGTTTATAGGGTTTCCTAGACCAGTCTTTGCAAAATTGAAGGTATCTCCTTAAAGCTTGTACAAAATGACTTAAAACCACTTGCATGAACAAGTTAACACAATAGGCTAAGATTCCATTGTCTTGGGTTAATGCATCAAATTTGTATATGTCCCTATAATAATCAAGAACAACGAATTATTTAAAAAAACTTTTTGTTTCAACACATCAAAAACTCTTTCTTCATCTCCAATCTTCAAGTTGCATTCCCCCCATCCATTAGAGTCATAAATCCTCTCAAAGGACATATCCCAACTGGCAAAACTAATTTTTGATATAGTTGGTTGTTGGTTTTCAAACTAATACAATTGTTGTCAAAGTTGCATAGCAACTTTTTGACAACTTTGACAACTTTAGGCATATTTTTCATTGGACACATTAAAGTGAGCTTAAATCAAGCAAGTCTTGGGTGCACTTGCTTCATGCTCATCTGAAGTTATGGTGGAAGCTTTTTCTTTTGCAATTTTATGAACATGTTAGATTAGAAATGAATATGTTTTTTTATCTCTAACATTTGCATGTTTAAGCTTTCTCCCAACAATTAGGTTTTCATCATATACATTTTGGCACGCCCAGTGGGACCCACATTCTGATTTTTTAACTTTTTCTCTTAGTTTTGTGAAATTTTTTCACAAAAATTATAGATAGATGTATTTTCACGTACAAAGGCATCTCCACCTTCTGACAAACATCTCCGCTACATAGGTGTCTATGTTTGCACACATGCATCTCTGCCTACAAATAGGCGTCTATGCCAAAAAGAGGTTTTTCTTCCCATTTAGCTTGTCTTAATCAAAAAAGTTTGTATTTTTAATCACATTAAGGATAATAATTGATGGATATCATCATTAAAATACTTTATTGTATTTGCAAATGAAGAGAAACACATAAAAATAAGAAAATATTTGTTTTTATTTCCTTCATGTGCAGATAGGTGTCTCTGCCTGTACACATACATCTTTGCCAGAAAGGGATTTCTCTTTCACATTAGACTTTTTAGTTGATTATGTGAATTTTTTTGGCATATTAAGGTTGAAAGTTACTATATTTCATCATAAAAAAACCTTTTTTATGTATTTGCAAGTTAATGGGAGTATAAAATCTTAACAATTTGTAGTTGATATTTCCTTGTTGTACATACAGGCATCTCTTCCTATAGACAAGCATCTCTACACATTTGGATCTGCCTGTACATAAGCATCTCTTCCTACAGACAAGAATCTCTAATAGACATGTGTCTCTACCTATACACAAGCATCTCTACCTATTTTTAACTCTTTTCCATGATATCTTGCATTTTGAGGTTGTTGATCTAGGTTTTTTTGAAAGTTACTGATATTTTTTGTCTTCTAACAGTTATTTGTAGAACTTTTATCCAAGATTTGAATATTTGGAGACTACTTACTTATTTTCTTTGCAGGACATTGTTGGAAGACAAAACACATTGAACTACTCACTAAGATTGTTTTGCAGGTTGCCAAGGAGATTCAACCAAAAATTGTGTTTTCTTAATGATTTCTTAGGCACATAGCATTAAGTAGGAATTTTATTTTTAATAATGATTCACTAGCTAGGGGAGTATGCTCTTTTCTCCAAGTGCAAAAATCAGAAACCTAGAACCTTCTAAATTTTTATCTTAAAGAAACTTGAAATTGATCAATTGTTTGGTATGTTTGGGAGAAAATGTCGTTGGATAGGAGAGTATGCTATTTTCCCCTCGAGGGAAAAATAGAAATCTAGACTCCTTTCGTGGCCAATCCATATGCTCTTTCACTAAACCTTTAGAGATCCTTCCAATTGAGGGAAAATTATCTCAGGAATGACTCAAAGTGGGGACAAGAAGACGCCAGCTCTTCCACCCACTATAAATATACACTTCCTTGAGATTAAAGTCTCGAAAGACATGGTTATTTTTTTTTTTACACTTTGGTGTTCACATATGCTTCATCACATGTAGGGCTGAGTAGCCTAAATATTGCTTGTGGGACTATGTTGGTTGAAGTACTTGTAGGTCTATTGGCCTCAATCTCACAAGTCGGGACTACAAGGGATGATCATGAATAGATGCCTTGAATAAAATTTATAGAGTAGTGGCCACCCAATTCACCTCTAAAAGGTTGCTAATCTGTGTGCAAGGAGAATAGTAATCTCTCCAAGACACTCACTATATCGAGACCCCAAAAATGTTAACACTTTGATAATACAACATCATGATTGGAGCCATTTGGTGCTTGGTGATGACTGTATTCTAAGGAGTTGTTGGGTGTGTTCCTAAGTTAGTGAGCAAAGATTTTCAGTCTCAACCAATCTCCTTTTAAGAATAAAAAGTGTTCTTGTTACTTTTCATTTTAAAAAAAACTCACTCACTTGAATCCTGAAAGGTTGCTTTGTCCCTTGCAGGATTGTTTTCGACAAATGTGCTTGTAATCCAAACATTTGATGCATGCACAAAATTGGTTCTTGCTAAGAACATCCTTTTATCTTTCAAGATATTGTCTTCCTAATTTTTTTCATCACAATCTATATCATGTTTTTTCTTCTTTTTAAGCCATGACTAGTGGTGTGAAACATAAGAAGGTAAAACTTCTAGTTTCCCAAGTCTATAGAGAAAAGAAGATCACTAATAAAAAGGTTGAAGTCCACAAATCCTATTTTAAATCTATCCAAAAGACTCTTGAAGCTAGTGAAAATTTTGATAAAATCAGCTCTAACAATCAGGTTACTAGTTTTGTTGCCAAGAACAAAGTGAACATGGCCTTTTTTGCTTGAAAATCTTATGATTAAGTACCTTTGACCTTCATCTTTCTTCAAATCACACATCATTTCCTCATCTTTAATCAAATCTTCCTTCATCCACATTTCAAAATATTAGGAGCATTAATCAAAACCTTGGACTTCAAATCAAAATCAAATCAATCCCTCTTTCACACCTCAATCAAACAATAGGGTGAAAGAATCAATCCAATAGTGTTATGTAGACCTTTAATAAAATTAAACATTAATCCCTTACTACTTTGAGAACTGAGTCTTTCTCTTGTAGTTTTAATCCAATCCTATTTTGTTTGGTGATCATCAATCTATCACCCAAATAAGAAAATATTTTAATTCAAATCCTATTCTTTGTTTGCACAATCATAAGGTTTTGTTTCACCTAGGTTTGTTCCAAACCTTTAAATCAAATCAATTTTTGAGGATTAGTTCCTCTCTAATCCAATCAATCAAATTACTCCCAAATCAAATCGAATCAATTATTGCATCTTAGTTCCTCTCAAATAAAACCCAATAAATCCTTGAGGCTTAGTCCTCTTAATCCAATATAAATCCTAGTCCAAGTTGCTCCTAATTCATCAATTCCTTTCCTCTTCTTGTCATCTTCCATCAATCTTTCAACATTCTTCAATCTCATCCAAGGTTAATCGTGCATGGTACTTCACCTATCTCAATCCAAGACAAGACAATAATCTCTCACTTTGTATAATGATCAAGAAACCATGTATCAAGAAGACTTCAATGAATACAAAGAACTACATACAGAATCTAACACGGTCATACCTAAAAGTGTCAATTCAAATCCACAAGCCAAAGAGTTCTTCGATGATCCTAATGACATGAGTCTAGTGGAAGATTTAATCCAAGAAAATAGTTCTAATATCTTCCTGAATCTTATTCAAAGGGGAATCATAGTCCCTAATAATTTTAATGAGACCTTTCTTGAAAAAAATATAATTTGAACCAACAAAGGCAAGGCCATTCCTGTTATGCCTTCAACATCTGATAACATGAATCAACCTTCCAATCATATGCTTGAAATAATTTGATAGATCCTAAACATGTTGAACTCGAATGATAATACAAATAATGGAGCTAACAATAATGACTTGAATGGAGGTCATAGACCTAAACATCCACCAAGGTCATCGGTGCGATGCGCTACTTCAATTTTCTCTAAGCCTAGTGGGGTCTTGAAGAATCAAAATTCTTCACATACAAAAAACACCAACCTTCCTCTCTGTGGACATAACATGAATCTTCCATGTCTAGGGGGACATAACACATCATTTGGGGGAGGAACAAATCAAGGCCATACAGTCATAAAAAAAAATCCTCTTGAGTTAGTGAAACAAATCAATGAGGTTAAAAACATGATGACAACTATGCAAAAAGGTGGGAAGAAGGAATTCTCTTTTGCAGAGATATGTCCTTATCCATTTGATAAATCAATCAGTGTTCAACTATTTGCTGCCAATTTTGAGATTCCTAAATTTGATAAATACAAGGGATAATCATGCCTTAATGTACAAAATCTCAAAGAATTTATGTAGCAACTCAAGAAGTTTTGCACAAAGATAATTTCCTTCAAAGACTCTTCACTAGGAGTCTTGGCAGCCTTTCCCTTGAATGGCTATTGAATCTTATTCCCATCTCTGTATTAACATTCCTTGATCTCAATGAGAAGTTTATTTCACAATAATCTTACAACATCAAACACCAAGCATCACTTAGTGACTTATGAAACACAAAGAAAAGAAACAGGGAAATCTTTGCAGCTTTCTTCAAAGATGGCAACATCTTGCAAATCGTATAACTTGGAAAATTCCAAATTCACACCTTGTCGATATTTTCACTAAGAATATGGTTAAAGAAATGTCATTCCAAATTAAAATGCTTTCCCTAGACTCATTTGAGGTACTCATTAAAAAGGGTAAATCTATCGAAGATGGACTTTTGATTAAAGGGGTCATTAAAGATTACCACTCTAATTCATCTAACAACACCAATGATAAAACCAAGTTCTAATCCAAGAACAAGGGTGTTTTTAATGATGGAGTGACAAATGCTAAACATGTCAAAATCTTCAAGCATCCAACAATAACAACCAAGGCAATTGAAATAGCAATAATCAGAACAACCGTAATCATAACAATCACCAAATCAATCAAGGTAATCAAACCAATCAAAACAATTAAAATCAAAATCAAGGATATGGTTATCAAGGTTCCTTATTCTCATGTTACAATGGAAACAACAACAATAGACTGTCATAATGAATGCAATTCACATAGCTAGCGGACCCCCTTGATGTCATCTTTCAATATGTATTCAATCAGGAGATGATGGTATATCCTAACACAAGGCCTTTTGATGATAACCAACCAAAAGACAATTGGTATAAGGATAATTTTTTCTATGATTATCATCACATCAAAGGGCATGAAATCATGAAATGCATGAAATTTCACCATTTTGTCCAAGATTTGATTGATAATGGAAAGATCGAGGTAGAAGGTAAGAATACCTCTACCTCCAATGCTCATTTGAAAATGTATTCTAAGCCTTTTCTAGAATACAATCAAATTAATGTCTCATCATCCAAAGGCTTCCCCTATGATTACACCACCAACAAGATCTCTAGAGATTAATGCACTTACAATAGCCTAAAGGAAAATTATGTATGCGGCTTTGACTCAATGTGTGGCCACATCAAACAATCTTAAGCCCATGTAAACATGTTGACTTTAAAGAGTGTTGATTACAATGTCACCACCCACCGTCCTCAAGTCACTATACAAGCCACTGTAAATTCTCCTGTTGTAGATCCACCCGCTGCACCATCAATGTCTACATGGCCTGTGTCATGTTATGAATTGCTTTCCTAGTTGAAGAAGACTCATGCGCAAATATCCATCCTAGAGATTCTACATACATCCCCTATCCACATTGAGGTCCTTGAAAATTCCCTAACTGAGTCTCGTGTTCCAAAAAATATCAATGCATCCCAATTTCAAATAATAAATGGAAGTTTATCAGCCCAACAACACCTGGTGTTTACTAACAAGGATTTCCAAGGTCTCGATCCTCACCATAATAAAACCTTGCATATCCAAGTCACCATACATAATACCTGAATCAAAAGAGTCCTCATAAATAATGTATTCGGTCTGAATTTGTGCACTTTAAGTATGATCTACAACATCATTCTTTTTGAGGACATTATTGATGTAAATAAGAGAATCACAATAAAATCATATGACGAAAGAAAAAGGGTGAGTAAAGGTCCTATTGCACTCTCCTTACAAGTGGGCCTAGCTCTCATTAAAAAAATATGCCAGGCGCTTGATCTAGATCTACCCTATAATATTATTTTGGGTAGACCATGGATACATGCTATCTTAGGTGTCCCATCCATGTTTCATCAATGTTTAAAGTTCCCACACCATGGGGCCAAAATAAAAATCCCTAGAGATCATGAACCCTTCCAGTATTGTAAAAGACTAGAAGGTAAGCAATCAAATTACTGCCCATTGAATGAGCATGTTCATCCTATTGAACAAGAAACTCTTGATAGCCCACTTCTTTTGAAGATAAGGAAAAGACGTCTAACCAAACTAAAGGAAAGGGAAAAGTTACTTAGGAGAAAAACAATGAGACTAAAAAGAAGGTTTGATTCACAAATAAAGGTATGGGGGGCTATAAATTTGAAAACACCATGTGTATTGGTTAGCTCCCCCTCTCCCCCTAAGTCCTATGGTAAACCTTCACAACTATTCCCTAAGGTAGATAAGGAAATCATGAAATGCAAGAAGACCACATTTGAACATTGGAGTTCCCTTTCAGATGAACACGTGAAACATAATGTCCTATCCAAGCTATTTGATAATGAAGAAGATAAACCTATGGATATCCCTAAGGGGAAATATGTTATGGCCACTCCCATTGTCGAAAGCATGGGATATCATGGTACTAGCCTTGGAGAAAATGAAACTAGCATGAAAAATCTCATCAAAGCAAATGGGCATCCCTACGGAAAAGGATTGGGTTCCTCAGAGACTAAGAGAACCTTTTCCAAGAACTATTGCATGAACAAATCTGGTTTAGACACCGACAAAGAGTTCTTTGAAGTCCCTTTCCAATACATTGAAGATGATCTCAAATTTTGTATCCTCCATATCACCTAATAAGACCTTTCCTCACCTAATCTTCACCTTACCAATCCTAAGTTAATTGATTGGGACCACCAAAATTCACCACTTGCCTTAGATGTATGTGATTCAAATGAGGCAGTTCTAGCACTTTTTTGACTAAAGAATCTCCAAGATGATGAGGATCATATCCACTACAATGACTGAGCCTACTTCGGTAGCCAAGTCAACTCCCTTAGTCACAAAAGTGAAGAAGAAGTTAAAAATCAAAAATATGATCAAACATCTTTGGGTGAAAACCTTTCTAAGGCACCCCTGGATGAAGAAAAAGATAAATAAAGGACATGTCCTCTAGTGAAAACCTTTGTGAGGCACTAGAGGAGGGGGAAGTTGACTTTCCTTTTATGACATTGTCACCAAAAAAATATTCTACTCTCATAGAAGACACTATATAAGTCAATCTTGGTACTGAAGAAGATCGAAAGATCACATACATTGCATCTTCCCTCAATGAGAAAGAAAAATAAGCCATGAATAAATTTTTAAAGAAGGCACAAATCAAATTTGCATGGACTTATAAATATATGTCTAGGCTAGATATTGATCTAGTTGTCAATCTTCTAGTTGTGGATCTAAAAATCAAATATGTTAAGAAAAAATTATGCAAAATGCATCCACAAGTGGCACTCTTAGTCAAAGTTGAACTACAAAAGATGCTCAAAGTAGAATTCATTAGACCCATAGATATCCTGATTGGGTCTTCAACATTGTACCAATAGGCAAACCCTCTAGGGGCATCTAGATCTGTACTGATTTTAGAGACTTTTATCTCGCCTGTCCTAAGGATGATTTTCCACTTCCTAATATTGACATCATAGTGGATTTGACTATTGGGCATGAGATGTTTTCCCTCATGGATGGATTTTATAGATATAATCATATTCATATAGCAATAGAAGACCATCATAAAATTACATTCACCACACCTTGGGGTACGTTATGTTACAAGGTCATGCCCTTTGGTCTCAAAAATGCAAGTGCCACATATTAGAGAGCCATGAGAACTATCTTCCATGATCTCCTTCATGAAATTATGGAAGACTACATGGATGATATTCTAGAAAAATATAATACACAAGAATCACATATTTTTATCCTTACCATAATCTTTGATAGATTGGAGAAGTACAAGGTTTGGCTAAATCCCAAGAAATGTGTCTTTGGTGTACAATCAAGCAAGTTTTTAGGCTACATCATCTCTCGTAGAGGAATAGAAGTGGATCCTAAGAAGGTGAAAGCCATTTTGGAGATACCACCCCCTAAAACTCTAAAACAACTATGGATATTACAAGGAATACTTCAATTACCATCCAAATATTTTTTTCTTAATTGGCAGACAAAGTACATCCTTTCTCCCATATGCTAAGAAAGGATATTAAATTCATTTGGGATTTCTTGTGTCAAAAGGACTTTGAACAACTCAAGAAATGTCTAGCTAATCCACCAGTGTTGGTCTTTCCTATTCTAGTTTGACCTTTAATCCTATGCATTTCAAAAACTACAATAGCATTGGGTGCTCTCCTAGAAAAGCTAGATAAAAAAACAAAAAGGATTGTGCCATCTACTACCTTAGTATAACTTTAGTGGGTTATGAGCTCAAATATACAACTATTGAGAGAGCTTTCCTGACTGTAGTCTTTTGCACATAGAATCTATGTCATTACATGCTCCATCATAAGGTACAGTTGATAGCAAACATTGACCCACTCAAGTATTTGTTATCTAAAGCCACTCTGACAAGCATCACAACAAAGTGGGTCATGATACTTAGTGAGTTTGATATTGTGTACACAAAATGCAAGGCAATCAAATGGGATCAACTTGTAGAAGCTCTCATTATAGGATATCACCCTATTATCATTGATTTTCTAGATGAAACCATCATGACTATCATCCCTAACATTCAGTGGAAGCTCTACTTTGATGGATCTTTCACTCAAAGGATCAGAGGCAAGTATTCTATTTTTTAGACCACAAAGGGATTTGATCTCTAAATCATAAAAATTTACATTTGCATGTTCTAATAACATAGAAAAATATGAGGCCTTGGTCATAGGGCTTCGCCAAGCTGTCAGATAGAAGATCACAAGTTTTCATTTTTTGGTGACTCTGAATTGGTTATCAAGTAAGTAACTCATGAGTTTCACACAAAAGATGATAAGTTGATCCCTTACCATCACATGGTCAAAGATCTCAAGAAACATTTTAAAAGAATCATTTTCTAGAAGATCCCTAGAGAAAATAATAAAGCAGTCGATGACATGGCTACCATCTGTTCTTTAATATCCATGCCTGAGATGAGTAGATGATGTGAATTTCTTGTTGAGAATCTCATGGTCCTTGCCTATGATCAGCTAGATTCTAAGATGGTGTGTGAAATTGTTGGTCCTGAATCACCATGGTACTAATAAATCATTTCCTACCTTCATGATAAGATCATTCCCCTCACCCTTAGGCCTAACCAGCAAAAAACCTTTATTCATTGTACATCTCATTACACAATCCTTGGAGATACCCTATTTCAGAAACACTTTGATGGAACTCTTCTTCGACATCCAAATTCAGAGGAAGCACAAATAGCCTTGGAAGAGGTGTGTCAAGGAATCTATGGAGCCCATTCTAGTGGTCTCACCTTAGCACTAGATACTAGTGGCTGACAATGGAGCGAGATGCTTATCACTATATAAAGAAATGTGTTCCTTGCCAACAACATAATGACTTGATACACGCACTTGTGCAGTCCCTCCAACCCACCATCACACCTTGGCCTTTCTCCCACTGGGGTTTTGACCTTGTGGGATAGATATTCCCTAACTCTACCAGTGGCCACAAGTACATTCTAGCTTCCACAAAATATTTCACTAAGTGGGTTGAAGCAGTCCCCCTTACTTACACTATTGGTAAATAAATTTCCAAGTTCATCCTAAACTATATCATTTGTCACCATGGCATCCCAAAAGACCTCCATACTAATAATGGATCACCCTTCAAGAATAAAGATGTCACACACGTCTATAAGAAATTAGGTATTAGCTAGCATTGCTCATCCAAATACTTCTCGTAGCAAAATGGTCAAGTTGAGGCTACAAAGAAGACCATATTGAAAATTCTCAAGAAAATGTTCAATGACGCTGGCCATGATTGGCACCTGCAACTCAACCCTTCCCTATGGGCCTACTGCACCTGCATTTGTACTCTCATTGGCACCATTCCATTCACCCTTGTCTATGGTTTTGAGGCTATCCTTACCATCAAAATTGAGTTCCCTTCCCTCGGGATTTCTCTCAAGAACCTATTGTCTAAAGAAGAATATCAAGTTGTCCACTTGCAAGAGTTGTAACTACTCAATGAGAGATGCCTTAATATCCTCAACCACCTCCTTGTGTATCAAAATCACATGCACTTATAGTTCAACAAGAAGATCAAACCTCATGAGTTTGAGGTTGGAAATTTGGTCCTACAACACAACATGAAGAATCTCCAGAATCGAGAAAAGAAAGGAAAGTTCAAACCCAATTGGTTGGGTCCATTTGTTGTTACTACCAAGTTTAGTTTTGGGGAATATCAGATAGCAACACCTAAGGGAGATCTTCTCCTTGATTGTGTAAATATTCTTCATCTAAGCACTTTTATGCATAGTTCAACATTCAGTTCTGGTACAATGTTTATTTAGCAAAAAATCTTAAAAATTAGAAAAGTCCTAAAAAATCCTAAAATTTAGAAAAAGTCCTAAGAAAATCCTAAAAACATCAGAAAGTTATAAAATTCTTAAAACAATACATATGATCCTGAAAAAAGCCTAAAAATTAAAAAAAGTCTTGAAAAATCCTAAACAGCAAAAAAGGTTCCAGAAAAAATCATTGTCTTGGTGAAAACCTAGTACACAAGCACCTTGCAAAAAAAAGGGGGGAGAAATAAATTCGTCTAGTAATGAAAACTTGGCAAACAAGCACTCTAGGAAAGTACCATGGAGAAAACCTTTTTCAGACACTATGGTATTAGATTTGGATCCATTATCTTCTCCCACCCTCTATACATATCCATCCTCATCCTAGTCCTAGTCCAATTTATGGTCCTTGTTCCCCACATCGCAATAAAGATCCAAGCAAAATCCCAGCAAGTTGACCTTAACCCCATCACACTGAGCTTTTCCTAAACATAGTGACCGCAAAATTGCTTATCAAAATCAACATCAAGATTGAATCTCTGAGTTATTCCTTTCACATCTATTGCCAGCGAAAATCCATCTTTATCCATCAATCAATCTTTGCCCTAGAGGATGCATCCTTCCTCAGTTGGCTCAAATCAAATCCATCAATCCTATCACGCTCATGGAAATAATTGTGGACCAAATGAATACTTGGTAATGAGGCCTTTTTTTATTTTATCTTTTTGTGTCAATGGATCCTACCCATGATTTCCTTGATCTTTCATACCTTGGTATATTGTGAATGGTGAAACTTGATAAATATGTCATTTGCAATATGATCTATTTGTTAATAGTTTAAGAGCATTCTTATTCTTTTCTCAGTTATGATTATACATATCTTACTGGGGACAATGGGTTAGCACACTTTCATCCCTTAAAAGACTTGGGTGTGCCCATACCTCTCCAATATGATGTTATTGGTTCCATCATAATTAGGAAATCTACATTTACGTTCCTAAAGCCATCTAGTGCATCTGAGAGTCTAGTCCACGCAAAGTAACAATTTCATCTATGCTTTTATAACACATGATGCATACCTCCTTTTGCAAAATCAAACTATGGTGTGCTCTCCAACATAAACACAACTGATCCTACTAAATCATTTAGTCAGGTTGTATTATAGTTTAGTTGCATATTAGATAGTTTCTTTTCTACATTTTTGTTTGAGACAAGGGTACTATTTATTCACCTTCCCCTCCCCCTTCCTTAGTGGTTAGTTGATCCTCTTGGTTATGTTGGATACACAAAAACAAAACAAAAAACAAAAATGGTTTCATTTTGTTGCACACCACCTCCTATAACTAAGTTCATTTTTTTCGTGACATTTAGTTCCTAAATTCATTTAGTTCATTAATAACATTCATTTGCATTAAGATTCTTCCATTACCTAGTTACTATTGTATCACCCACCATTAACCAATAACTATTAATTGCATGTCAAATATATCTAATTAGCCATTACTCATTAAATATGCATTGTATTTATTATTAATCATTAAGTATGCATTAATCACCATCAATCATTACTCATTAAACATTCATTACATATATCCATATAACTATCCATAAACATCATATATGCACAATAATTCATTAATTCATCACATCATACATACATAGGACCTACATCATAATCATATTAGAAAATCATGTAGTATATCTTTCACATAATCGCCCACATCCTGCATCACACATATCAGCAAACATAATCTAGAACTATGCACATAATAAAACCTCATAATCCATCATATAAACCCATAAAATGTCTCCGCAAAAAAAATACATCTCATATAATGGCTTCATAGTACATCAATAAAATGATACATCAAGTGCCTAAGTGATGTTGTACATATGCATCTCATACAAAACATCCAAAAAATATGTATCCTATATAATCCACTGGATCAAATGCCCCTAGGAAGATGTCCCTACTATCTTGTCCTCCCCCTATGCACCTCATGTAGTCCCCCTGCTCCTCTGGCACTATCACCTCTTATATCCCTATATCTCGGTGGCTTCATAGTTACTGACCCTGATGACCCACCCTGGGTCCTCTCTAATATCCCTCATTCTGAATAAGGTATTTATCTCTGCTTTGGAGGTACTCCCTAGTGATAGAGGGGCATATAGTAGGTCACCCCTCTCCCTTCCCTTTCTGTATCTCTTTGTTCATCCATGATGGCTGTTAGTAATTGCCCTGCACCTTCTATAGTCAATTTTTGTCTTGCTATCTCCCACTCCCCTCAGTGTGTCTCTACCAATCTCTACCATGTATCCCTGTCCTCTGTCAACTATTGGGTGAGATGGTCTTTCTATCTCTGCATCTCCTCTATTTGTCCCTATCATCAAACTATCTCCCCCTATGCCCTCTCTCACCCTATGCCAATCTTGTTCATGATGAACTCTCTTGTGTCCACTTGTCCTTGCAATATGGCTATCTCTCATTGCATGCTCTCTGCCTAGGCCTTAGCTTTTTCTTATCTATCCCTCTTTGTTGCCACCATTGCCTCTAATCATGTCACCTCAGTGTAAAGAATTATTATCTACTCATGGTCACACTATCTCTCATCTCCTCTCGGTCTTCCTCGCCCCATATCCTCATCCTTTGGTAGTGGCCCCTAGACCACCTCATCTCTATCTATATGCACTTCTCTCAAGGCATGAGGAAGTCCCCCTAATGTTGGTCTCTACACTATCCCTCTCATTCGCTTTGTAGCCCACCTCTATGTCAACCACCTAAATCCTTACACTGGTACTGGTCTATCCTTTCCCTCATCCTTATCATCCTCATCATCTCCCTCCTCACCATACTGCTCATCCTCATCCTCTAACTTTGTCTGCTATTTTGCCTTTGCCGCTCCTAGCTCTATCAGCCTCGTTGGCATGCGTCGATCCCACCACGTTGCATACTCAGCCATCACCCCTGCATCTTCCACCTATCCATGTGTTTTTGTCCATGGTACTGACTACATGCCTCTCCAACTTCTCCTAGCATTACATAGATATACTCTGATCCCCCACACTAACCCAATCTCTCTGGAGATGATTGGATGTGGATAGCTATCTGGAACAATACCCTACCTAAGGCCAAACTATCTATAAACTCATGATGGCATGTACCTAGCTATCTAAAACATCATTCTCCCAATTAGCCAGCAGTCTATGTGTGCATATCCTAGGTACTCTGCATCTAGGGCACCATCATTTCTACCTACCTGCTCATCCTAGTAACCCCATGCCTCACAACCTTTGTACGACATCCACTCAAACCATAAAAGCTCATCCAAAATCCTCCACCAAGTCTCTACTAATATCACATCTACATATGCTAATGGTGGTTTGTAACGACATGTGAATATCACATATCAATGTCATCTACCCTCTTCTCGCAATGGTCATACCACTGTAATGTGATCCCAAGCCTAGATGTGTAGCAGTGTCACTCTTGGTCCCATCGTATGCTAGGTGTGATATGCACACATATGAAGATCATAGTATAACTAAACAAAGATCAATTACCAATAGCAGTACTATATCCCCTCCTCCTCCTCCAACATCTGGATCATCTCCCTCACCCATCCAATCAGAAAACATGCCCTAAATGGTTGGGCATAAACCTCCCTCCTATCAATCCGACTAAATATAATGCTAGTCAAGGCAATCCTCCCTCTATCCTCCCTCACCATGACATCCACTAATGATCAATACATAGTCGGTCTACCTGTCGCCTAAAACTCTCCTCCAAAAACTACTCCACGCTCTCTAGTTGATACTCATGCATCTCTCCCCTAATCGATACTCGTAGAATCCTCCACACATTTAGTAGATTCATGATCGCCTCTCCATTTAGTAAGTGGAAACTTGATGTGTTTGAATTCGACCTCTCGATCAGAGTAGTCATGAGCGCATTATGCACTCTCAGGTGCGGCTAGTCATACACATGTTGTAGGTCGCATAGTGTCCCATGTCCCCACTCCACATTGATCAACTCTTCTTGCAATTCCATTGTGTCTAGTCATCGCTCCTTCAACCTAATCCAATAATACAACTCCTACATCTAATCACACCAAATTTATTATCATTCCTAGTCCATGCTAAAATCTCCATCCTAGTGGTACCATTGCTTAACTCCCCCCCCCCATTTTGCTCTTTGACAGACAACATTGCTTGTCTCAACTTTCCCCCTTCCCCTCAGTCGCCTTCTCACATTTGGCCTTGTTTTGCCTTTTGGCGAGTAGGGTGGCTCATGCCTAGGCTTCCCCACCCCTTGGTAGTGGAGTCACCCATCCATAAATGGGTGGCTCAGCTCCGCTCATGGGTGGGTGAAGCAAGTCGCTCGTCTGAGGACGGGTGACTCTATGTCGTCTGTAGCCAAGCGAGGCTGTCCATAGGCGGTTTCACACCATTTGTTGGCAAATACCTCTCACATCTTTACCATTTCCCTTCCCCCTATTATCTAATTCCCCAACCTAATTTTTTTTAAAAAAATACAAAAATCATGTAATAATCAACTGAAATTGAAAATATAGGTGGGTTTTCGAACTCACCGAATCCCCCTTGTCCACTGCCTGTTGGTAGACCCATACCCTCTCGCCCAGCATCTGCCTGTCTCGTAGTCCTACCATTTTTCTTCTCCTCTCCTCTCCTCTTCTCTCTTTCCTTGTGGTAAAAAAAAACTCTTTTCCCCCCCTTTTTCCCTTTTATAAGGGGCATTTTAAAGGGGTTCTTTTTTTACTTCTTTTTACCCCTTATTTGTTCTTCAAAGTCATGCAAAGCCTTTTTCCCTCCTTTTTTCGTGAAAATTGGTCAAAAATTTTATGTTGACCTATTTTTCTGAAGGTGTACATTTTCCTATTAACTTTTCCTCTATGCACCCCTTAGGTCCCGTTTTTCCTCTGGGGCATCTATGTTTTCTTTTCTTTGACACAATGTCATTTTTGGCATCGCATCAAAGAGGGGCAAAATGTAGACACCTAAATTTGTCCACTTAACATTAATTAAATTAAATTTAGTTAATGACCCCAAATAACATTATGGTTCATTTTTAATTAATTATAATTTTCATATTCATATATTTATTTAGTTAAATTTATTTAATTAAATAAATTTAATAACTATAGTATTTAAATTAATGTATTAAATTTAATTTATTACATGTTTCCTCATATTCCCCTTTTAAATAAATTTTTTATTTATTTATTCTTCTACATTTTTTATTACTACTAAACTATGATTAAATTAAATTTAATTTTATTTAATCTTAAACCTAACCTAGATGCTATCCTATACACATCACTTTCTATCTAATAAGCCTATTTATTAATTAAATAAAGTTAATTAATCTATTTCTCATCTTCCTACACAAATTAGTCCTAATTATTTGCTCACACGTGTGAGCAAATAATTTAAAATTCAACTTTTTAAAATTTGCTAAAAAATGCCTAAACAAGGTTTCTTACAATTTTTTATGACACCTCTTACACTTTCTCAAAGTGTCAAAATTTTCTTTCTCTTACACACACTTACACATGTGTACTTGGAGTACACATTGACCCTTCACATTCCAAGCTACTCACACATGCGTGAGCAAGTCTTGGACTTTTCATGGCTTATGTGTCTCCTTGGTGGCACCTATGTGGATTTTACATAGATGCCACCTCACCCCAACCCTCCAAAATCCTATAAATAGGACCTTGCCTCAAGCAAATCATCTATCATTTGCATGTTAGAATTATAATGCTAGTTTATGCTTAGAGTTTTCTTTCTTGCATTTAGAGTTTTTTCTAACTTGTTTGGTAGTTGTTTATATTTATTGCATTCATGGTTCTTAGTTTTAGCATTCAATACTAGAATCTTCCATTTAGTTTTCATCTTTGCATTGAATGCTTGAGACGAGTTCTCCATAACTAGTTCTCGAGTTATTTAATCTCATTTTCATCTAGTTGCATTTAATATCTTTCATTCTTCATTTGATCAAAGTGTGATTTATACTTGTTTTGGGAGAGCACACCCACAACCTCTCTAAGAGCTTAAATCAAGCAAGTCTTGGGTGCACTTGTTTCATGCTCATTTGAGATTATGGTGGAAGCTTTTGGTTTTGCAAGTTTATGAACATGTTATATTAGAAATGAATATGTTTTTTTATCTCTAATGTTTTCATGTTTGAGCTTGATCCCAACAAGTAGGTTTTCATCATATACACTATCTGATTTGAAGAACAAGCTACCCCGTCTAAGACTGCACCGTCTAATTTTGAGTGTTCCTTCCCTTGTCTAAGACAACATGATTTTTTACAAAATGCTTTGTTGTGGAACTGATTGATAGATAAGATAGTTTGACTAGTTTTGAGTATTTTGACTTGGTTCTGTTGAACCTCATACATGTTGTATATCATTTTTCAATGCTTTTTTTTGAAATGCCAAAGAATTGGTTTATGTACAAAGGAGATTTATTGTAGGATTTTTGCTAGTTTTTTTTGTTTTGTTTGGTTGTCTTCGACAATTTTTTGGATATATTGCAAATTTTTTTGGTCCATCATAGGGTTCTTATGTTTGGAGTTGAGGTATGTGCGGCATATCACAAAAAGTTAAGGCTCTTATCACAAACACCCTAAACATGGTCACTTTTAGATGAATGTTTTATGTTTTTCGATGTTTTTAATTTTTTTTAAAGGTTTTGTGCTATGTTTTTAGATTTTTATAGGATAATTTTGTGTTATTTTTGTTGTTTTGAAGGACTCTTTTTTTTTAAAGAAATTTTGCAATATTTTTGGTATTTTTTTGGATGATTTTTATTTTTATGGGTTTTTTTTAGGACATTTTCAATCACTTAATGAGGTTAAAGGCATACGTTAGGATTTATTCTTCAAACATGATTGTATTTATTTTCCCTAGTGTCTAGCAAAGCATGGAATATTATGAATGGATGAATGAGCTAATGGGATGACAATGAATAGGTGAAAAATGGAATTAGAGTTGATTTGGATGCAAGGACTATCTCACACTGGGATAACATATTTACCCAAGCTAAGGGAACAAATATGTGGATATGTAGGAAATGACATTACACATTGAATGACATGGGATCTACGGGGAATGTACATATCAAGAAACTTCTGAAAATATGATCTTCATTTTTTTATGTCCTTAATTTTGATTAAGACCAAGGAAGGGATTTGGGATATGCAATATGAAACATGACAATGGATGATAAAAGTAAGGGATGAATAAGACAAAGGATTATTGTAGGGTATGAATAAAGTGAAGAAAATAAGATGTATGAAGCCTTGTGAAGATCAAAAATAGAAAAAATTGGATATAGATGGATGTAAGACTACGAAGGATGTGATAGGTAGGATTGCCTGAATGAAACTTGCCCCCAAGTGTAGAGGGTAATGGATTACATGTGACACTTGTTTGCCAGGTTTTCATCATGGTACTTTCTCAAGGTGCCACAAGAGTGGTTTTCACCATAGGATGAATTATTTCTCTTTATTTCTATTTTTTTGTTGTCACACAAGACACATGTTTGTCAGGTTTTCTCCAAGGTAACTATTTTTTCTTTTTTTTCTTTTTTTGTTGACATTTTTGAAAGACAATGGACGTAGGAAATGACATGAAGGAAGGGCTCAAGCATCTTTTTCTTTGGGTAGTATTCATGAAGGATGTTTTGTAATGTACCATGGCTATTTTAAATTATACTCAAAGATGTTGATAGGGTGATGGGAAAATGGGATGAAATTGATGATAAAATATAGTAGGGTAAGAGTTTATGAATAGGATTGGATAAGTGGGATGGAAGGATGGAAAATAGGTGTTGGATAATGAATGGGGTATTGGAAGACTTGTGTATGGGTGTATGTAAATGTTGGTAAGATCAACATTGGTACACAAATTGAGAAGTGTTGGAGTGATGGAAAGAAAATTGATTTTGGATTTTGGGATTTAGATGGAGGAGTGGACATGGATTTTGGGACACAGGGAACCAAAATGGATGGAGTAGGTGATGGAGTATATAAGGTAGTGTATTTTGGGACATAGGGACCCAAAATAGATTTGGAAGATGGAATAAATTTATGTGGGGGATTGATGGGAGCCTTTGGAATAGCAAGCTTGGATGCCAATTTTGATTTTTCTTTGGGATATTGTGCTTTGAGAAGCTTCTTAGAAATCCACATGGTTTTTAATTTGTCATTATTTTGTGGGTCCTTGGAATAAATTGCTTACATAACGGATTTAGAAACCCATATAGCATTTGACTTTTCTTTTTTCTTTATTAGCCTTTCTGGCCTTTTGGATATTTTTTTTTTGTTTTGGATCATATTTTGCTTTATTTTTGCATGTCGATTAGATAGGACATGTTGATCCTTGATTGCATTTGGATTTCTTGACTTATGGATTTTATGCTTGGCACCCAAATTTATTGGAAGGGAAGTGGTATTAATGGATGGATAGGCATTGTATGGATACTTTTTGTATGGGTAGATGGTTCTCAAAGATGTGTGCCTTTGCTGACTTGCATGTGGGAAAGGGCAAGTGGATTGTGAATTCATGGATGGAGGAATATATGAACCTAAGATATCCCCTCTAATTATACTTTGATCTTGACATGGAAGAGGATAATTTAATGGAGTATAAGGAACATAATGGTCTTTCTTAGGAAGTGTATTATGAATGGGACTTAGAGGAATGATTTTCTCTTGGGATGGAATGGGATCATGTTGTATAGGGAACAAAGGGATAAGGGGGTCATCATGAGATTCTGGCAATATGGGATCTTGGTAGATTGATTGGAAATTCTTGGTATCTTGATCTTGACCAATTTTAGGATTTGTTTCTTTGTACATTGGATTATCCTCTTGACATGGGAAATCAATTTGGATATCTATGGTAGATTCTTAAAAGGACTTGATGTTCAAGCATGATGTGGAAGCATGTTGATTGGAACTCAATGGAGTATATTTTCTTGGGAGTGGATTATATGGTGGCATTGGATCTAAGACTACTAAATTATAGAAGGGACTTGTACTAGAGGATGGAGTAGCTAGGATTTTTATTGTGGATAGTTGTTATGGGTAGACTAGAAATGTTTCATTATTGGATGTGTTACTAGGTGAATATAATGTGGAGGAAGAAATGGTGGGAGATATGGAGATTTCTTGTGGGACTTTGCTAGACATAGGTATGCAATTTTGATCATGTTTGGAATAGTTTCTTGACATATATCCAACTCCTCATTAGGTGAATTGTTGGGAAATTCTTTATTAGTAACAACACAATCATTGTCTAGACTTTTGATAGTGATGGTATTAATTGTCAAATTGGGGTTTTCTTTCTTATATGAAAGGTTGACCTTATTATCTTGTCTAGTTGTGGAGGCCTTGTCTTTTCCATGATCCATCAATCCTTTTTGGAATATCTTATGGTCTTGGTTGGTGGTGCCAGAATTTGTGACAACTTCTATTTCACCACAGTCAATGAAATATTGGACAATGTGCTTAATTTGCATAGAACCACCTATTTTGTGTCCCTTGGTTCTGTAATAGTTATAGTGACCATTGTAATCCCACCATGATGGTGTACCAAGACCTTTGTAATGTCTTATCTCAGTTAAAGTTACTAAATGGGACTATATCAATTTCTTCAGGATTGTCTTAAGAGGTTCTACAAGAGGTGTAAACTCTCGCCAAGGAGTAGGGTTCCTTCTTTCATAACTTTGTTGGGTAGTATTATATGCTTGTTCTAGATTTTTCCTAGGAGCTATGTTGTTAACATTATGGGTTGTTTGTATTGGTTGGGTATGTTGGATTGGTGTTGGTGCTTATACACATAGCACTAGTTGTACCATTTTAGCATTGACAACCCCATCATTTGTGACATTTTTATTTTTGGACCAGTACTCATTTTTTTCATAAAGTGTTAGAGCATTGGTCTCTTTCTTGATGATTCCCTTTAAGGTGAGGGATCTTTTTTCTTTTATCCCTTGTTCGATTAGTTCTTCAAAGGTCTTAATTCATTGGGAATTAAGTTCATACATTAGGTCTAGCTGACAATTTTCAATGAACATGTGGATCTTTTCTTTAATTGTCACATGGAAGAATGTCTTGGAGGCAACATTTCTCCAAAGTTGTAGGAAAGAGGCAAAGCTCTCTCCATTATTATTTATGGTGGTGCAAAGATTCATCAATGTTTCTTTCATGATAATGTTGTGTGAATAGTGTGGTATGACTTTTTCTGCTAGTTCATTCCATGTCCTTATCCGAAGAGGGAGTCTAGAAAACCAATCCATGGATGTACCACTAAGAATGCATGGACAAAGTCTCATAAGATATGTGTCATCATGAGAAACTTCCATGCAAGATATGGAAAACTCCTTTATGTGATCATGTGGATCAACCTTTTCCTTGTACCTATCAAACTTAGATGTGACAAAATTGGTTGGAAAAGGTGGCATATGTAGTGTCATATCAAAGGGATAAGGACTGTGGTATGCTATGGTGTAAGACCTTTTAGAAACACCTTTTTTAGATTCGTGAACTATTTTTGAAGGGTTTGTAACTATTGAGCAAGCATATCAGTGGTTTTTGGTGTAGCAGACAGTGTGTTAGGGTCACCAAAAGGGGCACCACTATTTTGGGATGTTGTAGATATATATGGTGCCAAAACATGCTGATATGTTGGGGTTTATTAAGGTACTAAGATGTACTGAGATGTTGGATTATATTTAGGTACTGGAATGTACTGGGATGATGGATTATGTTGTGATACCAAATTATGTTGGGGTTTTATATTATGTTGAGGTATTGGGATGTACTAAGATGCTGAATTTTGTTGAGGTATGGGATTATGTTGGGATGTTAGATTTGGAACATACTGAGATGTTGGGTTTTGATGAGGTACTAGTATATACTGGGGTGTTGGATTATTCTAAGGTACTAGTATATGTTGGGGTTTCAAATTATGCTAAGGTACTAGTATATGCTGGGGTGCCAGATTATGTTAAGGTATTGTTGTAAGCTGGGAAGTGTTAGGCCCACTTGCCATCATTTTTTGGATGAAACTAGAAAACATTGTTGAGTAATTTGGATTAGTTGGAGGTGCCCCATGACTAACTTGGGGATGTCCTAAATTGGAAGAGACACCTAGCGGGGTACCACTAGGAGGCTTTGGTTAAGGTGCTCCTAGTAGGGGTAGCCCCTTCTTTGGTTGGGGAGTTGTGTTGGAGGAACTTGGTGTCATCATTTATGAAATACTCGTAGGATGAGTCAAGGACAATATAGATGGTATTATTGTGGTAGAAAGTGTAGAATATGTACATTGAAAACTATCAAATGAGGGATTCGTGTATTGGATCCCTAAGGTACTGGAAGATGTGGTGACTTGTGAAGAATTTTGCATGGAGTTGGTGGATGGTAGGAATAAACCAAGTGGTAGTAGTTTCATTGAGGCTATCCAATATGGTGGTACATGTATGTCTTCCACTATGGTGGATGTGTCTAACCCAATTGGTAATTTAGCACCTTTTTTATGAGCATGCGAAGGTATTTATTTGGGTTAGCCTCTATCATGGATTCTAAGAGTGCTTTCATCTTCTCATCATGTAAATCATCATCAATCTCTTCTTTCTTACATTTAGCTTTTTTTTATGTGGCAGTTAGTTCATGTAGTTGTAAAATATCATCTAGTGTTTTCTCCTGGGATAAAAAAGTCTCAGGATTGTTGTATTATAGTGCAAAGGTTCTTGGTGAAAATTCAATTTCTTGATGGGGAGCATGGTCGGGGATTTTATTGTACTCTATCATGTTCTTACTCTTCTTCAATCATGTGTTTGACATATGAGAGTCTATGATGAATGCAGGACAACTAACGAAAATAAATTATATCCTTTTTAGATATTTTGATATGGGATGATAATGCAAACTAGGATGAATAATCAAATATGATGTCTAAGGTGCAAGTACCTTACCCTGAGAGAGATTCTAGAAACTATGAAGGTAAACCCTCTAAGAAAAGACCCAAATGATAATGAGGACTATCTTGACACCAAAAGGTAGGATAAAAGTGATAAATTCTGGTAATAGTGTATGTCTAAGAAAATTATTAACCAAAATGACAAGGTGCTTGTGCTAAGGCTAGTAGATAAAGATGGTGTTGAAAATGTCAAGAAAAAACACAAGACCACTATAAGAATGTCCTAGGAAAATGGACCATCTATTTTTTTTTAAATGACTCTAGGAAGTGTAGTATTTTAACCCTAAGAAATGTAAGCTATGTTTTTTAGATTTTTTGAATTTTGGAGACTAATATGATGACTATAAAAGAAATGCAAGATTCTAAGATATATTTTTCTAAGTATGTTGATCACAAGGAACCGGGATGAAATGTTTATAGGACCAATTATTTGTAGGATAAATCTTGTAGGACAAATCTTGTAGGATAAATGTTGTAGGACCAATTGTTGTAGGACAAATGTTGTAGGACCAATCTCAAAAACCTCAAAATCTGTGTGTAGTTGCAAGACTGACTCAAACGAAATGATCTATGTATATTCAACAACTTTTTCAAGCTACAAGTTTTCATGAAGTGAACCACAACGAAAGCATTATACATTTATTTAAACTATGGTTAAATTTGGCTTCATCTGAAATATTATAGGCCCATTTCTTGGGTGTCCGTCAGCTCACACGGCATAAGTGCCACACAACTAGAGATAAAAAGCCCTTGAAGGTTCTTGTGCTATCGCCTTTTCCAAGTATTTCTACTATGTTAGCAAAGATCTATTTTGCAAAATAATATCTTGGGGACATATGCGATGGGAATATTGGGGGAGATTCTTTTTCATCCTTCCCTTGCACTATAATAAGACAAATGTTCAGAGGTAAACCAGGTGGCCTCTAATTAATAGGTTGTAGTAAGTTCTTTGGAATCTCCCCAATTGGTTTGTACACGTGTGACTCACTTAGAGCCTAGTTGACCATGTTGGTTGTTTAGGGATACTTCACCTAGTCCAGACTATCATTAACACACCTTGCCCGAGCTTGAGGAGATAAGACCATATTTTTCTTAGAGTCTTATTTATATACTAACCAAAAGGATTTGTCAGTTTGAGGTCATCCTCTATAATGGGTTGAAAGAACCCTCTAGACTGGCCTCTCTAAAAAAAATGGTTGCTAATATAACAGATTGTGCAAGCGCACCAAGAACTTCAAACACCAGGTTAATCGTATTAACCACCAATAGTCAAATGTGAACTGAGCTATCATCCATACAAGCGCATGAGTTCAATTTTAAGGCCAAACCAAATGAGTTTTGTTTTGTCCAATTTTAGATACACCAAAGTCCAAACGTATTTTTCCTTTGATTTTATTTCACCAATCTCAAATGTTCTTTGCCTTGTTCAATTTTTAACCACTATGTGAATTTTAAGCACCAAAACAAGATATGGAATGTGAAGTTTGAGCATGCATTGTTCATTTTAAAGAACCAAAATGAAAGATGAATTGATTTTAGATTAACAAGATTAAAAACTCCTTCCAAGCCACATGCTAAAAGGAAAAGTTAGTTCCCAAAAAAAAACCTAGCAATTAGTTTTGGAATTCTCTGATAGAAATAAGGTTAATGTCGCGATAATTAATTTTTTTAGAAATTCTCCATACCTTGTCCAAATAGGTGTTAATAACTCATTATTATCTTATTAATACCTCCAAAACGTTGATTTGTTGTATCTTAGCTAGTATATTAGTTTGTTTTATCTCTCTTTCTCTTCTTCTCTACTCAACGAGCTCCCAAATTTTGACTTTTTTTTGTGTTTTAATGGTCAAGTGCATTACATTAAGTGTGTCTTTTCAACAATGAAAATGTATCATTTTGCAATAGAGAATAATATTTTTAGATAGAAGAGAAGGAAATCTTATTTTGTAGTTTCAAAATAATGTTTTTTGATAAAATGATTATCACCTGCACCTGCACACAAAAATAACAAAATTCAAAGATCTATATATAAATTTTTTTTTTGAAAATATTTCTCATCAAAATTAAAATCATAGAGAGTAGACCCCCTTTATAATTTTAATACCTTTCAAAAAATGTAACTTTTTCAAAAAGAAATGATGTTTTGTGTCGAGAAATAATTATAAAAAATGAAAAGAAAAAAATTTAAAATATGAAATTTGGACTATAGCTTCCTTATATCAAAAACAACCTACAAAATAAATTTCAAAGCATAATTCTTTATTTTGTGCCCTATGGACACATTTTATAGAACAAACTAGTTTTAATCGATCTTTTTTTCGCAAATATTTTCCAACAAAATTGAAATCATAGAGAATAGACCCCCATTATAATTTCAGGAGATTTCCAAAAATATAATTTTTTCAAAGAAATATCTTGATTTATGCCAAGAATCAATTTTTTTATAAAATATCATCAAAAAAAATTTTAAAATTTTTTTTAAAAATTCAAAATTTTGTACTGTAGTCTCTCAATATCAGCATAAACGTACAAAAAAATTATAAAAAAATTCCAAGTGGTTTGAAAGATATGACCAAATTTCACATCGGGTTCACCATTTGTAATCAGGTAATAATAGGATCAATAGAAACTTGCAATAACATATAAAATCTCAACCATAAAGAAATTGTTAGAGAAATTAGTATTCCCAATATTCAAGAAAGGATGTGAGACAAATAATAGTCACAATCAATCAAACATTACAAAATCAATCCAAAACTTGAATATGCAAACCATAAAATCCTTCATTGGTGTTCTCGTTCTCACAAAATGAAGGCTCTCAGAATTGAGCTCAAGATCATGCCAACATAAGAATTTAAAGAAGTTGTGGTTACCAAAATCAAAGGTTTGGCTCTCTATTTATAATATTTTATGGGTTTCAACCAAGAATGCATGATTGAATGGTTGATTGACTGTGATTGAGGAATTGAACTCAGAGTGAGTGGGAATTCAACTGAGTTGATTATTTGGCTTAACAAGATTGATTGATCTGTCAGAAAATAGATTAGAGAGATGACTTGAATGGACTGGTAAGAGTTCAACTGAGTTGATTGACTAATTGCATAGATGAGACAACTAATTGCATGGATTAGAAGATTGAATTGATGGAAGATTTAACTGATTGCAGTGGGAGGAATTAACAATGTGGATTGAATAGTTAGGAGAGGGAATTGTGGAGTGAAGAGTTGTGATTCAAAAGCTAACTCAAAGTGAGTGTGAGTTAGGATTTAGAAGGATAATTACGATTTAAATAAATAAAAGATTATTTATTTGCACATGTGGAGATATTTTATAAATAAATCATTACTTATTTATTTATGAGAGGAATTTTTAGTTGTAATTAAATAAATATAATTCATTTAATCATGAGAGGGGAATAAATGGTTTAATTAAACAAATATCATTTATTTAATCATGAGATAGAATTTGATTTAATTATTACCGAAATGCAATAATTAGGAGGAGGGAACATTAATTAAATTTGGTTATTTAATTAATTATTATAAGATAGGGTATAATTAAATAACGTTATTTATTTAATTATATTATAGATGAATAGATGATGAAATAATTGTTTAGACATTCAATAATTAAAGTAATTAATTAAAATTACTTAATTATGGAATTGGGGAGAAATGATGATTTTGATCTTAGAATATGGTAGAATGATGCGTATTGTTTAAATAATAAAGATTATTTGTCAATTTAGGAGGAATGTTAGTAATGTCATCGCATTAGAGCAATAGGCTATTTTTAAGTGTCTACAACATCCTCTTCAACAACATCTATCCATGTTCCTTAATCTCTATCAAAGGTCCTTTGAATGGAAATAAATCTAAGACATTAAAGATAGGAGAGATACCTAGGCCAGGTGGTAACTCAATTTCATAGGTATTAGCCCCAAACTTGTGCACAATTCTGCATGGTCCTATCTTCCTCATGAGAAATTTGGTTGGTTGTCCTTTGGGTCACATTTCTTTCTTCAAGTAGGCCATGACCAAGTCACCTACCTTATATTAAACATCTCTCCTCTTGAGATCTTCCTTGTCTTTGTACTTTGCAAGAATCTTCTCTAAAGTGGCCTTCACTTGGTCACTTTACTCCAACACACCTCTAGGCTGGAAACCATAGGAAATCTCAAATGGACTTCTTCTAGTACTCCAATTAAATGAATCATTAAAAGAAAATTTTTCATAACTTATCACCAAATTCAAATTCGTTCCATACTACTTAGTGAGACATCTAAGGAGGTTTCCTCGGGATCTATTAACAACTTCAGTGTTACCATCAATTTGAGGATGGTAGGATGATGAAAAAGACAAATGAGTTATAAGCTTCTTCTACAATGTCCTCCTAAAATGTCCCACAAATTTGGAGTCCCTATCACTCACAATAGTGAGTGGAAACCCATGAATATGAGCAACCTCTTTAAAAAAAAGGCATGCAATATGAGATGCATCATTTGTGCATTTACATGGCACAAAATGAGCCATCTTACAAAATCTATCCACAATGACAAACACACTATCAAAACCCCTTGGATTTTTAGGGAGTCCTAGCACAAAGTCCATGCTAACACTTTCCCAAGGCTTGTTGGGAATGGGTAATGGTTGATACATCTTAGCGTTGGAATATATTCCTTTTGTCCTATGACAAATAGGACAACTTGACACAAAATTTGACATTTGTTTGCACCTTTGGCCAATAATATAACCTTGTTACTTGCGCCAATATTTTTTCAAGCCCAAAATGACCTCCTAAGGTTCCATTGTGGTTCTTGCTTATTATATTTTCCCTCATTGAATATTTAGGGACACATAACAAACTACATTTCAACAGTAGTCCTTCATACAACATATAATTAGAAAAATCAACATGAAAATTATTAGAGAAATCCAAACAAACATCATAGACATCATTGAAATCAGGGTCATCCTTGTAGAGTTCTTTAAGGGAATCAATCCTCATAGTATGCAACTAAACCTCTTGTATTGTGAGCACCATCTTGGTCAAGGAATGAACAACCTTATTAGTAGTCCCCTTCTTATGCTTAATGGTGAAAGTATATGGTTGTAACTACTCCACCCATTTTATATGTCTCTGATTGAGTTTCTCTTGCCCATTTAGGAAACTCAATGCATGATTTTTTGTAAAGACTATACATTCTTTGGGTAGGAGATAATGTCTCCACTTCTTAAGAGCTTGCACCATTGCATAAATCTCTAGGTCATAAGTTGAATACTTTTATTTTTTCTCATTCAGTTTCTCTAAAAAATATGCTACTAGATGACCTTCTTGACTGAATACTACACCAATGGCCTTCTTACTAGCATCGCACTCTACTGTGAAGAGTTTGTGGAAATCAGGGAGCATTAAGGTAGGTAATTCTGCCACCTTTTTCTTGAAATATTGAAATCTTTCTTTTGCCTTTTCTATCCAAGAAAACTTGCATTTTACTCCTCCTTTGATGGTTTTTAGGATTGTGACACTTATTTAATTCAATCCCCTAATAAAATTTCTATAAAAGGTTTCTAGCCCATGCAAACTCCTAACATCTCCAACTGATCTAGGTGTGGGCCAATTAAGGATAGCCTCTACCTTAGAGGGGTCCATTTTTAAACAACCTTTGGAAATAACAAAACCTAAATACACTAATTCAGTTTTCATAAACTCACATTTTTCCAAGTTGATCATCAACTTCTCCTCATGCATCCTTCTCAACACTTGTTCAATATGCTTCAAATGCTCCTCCTTAGTCCTGCTAAAAATAAGGATATCATCAAGATAAACAACCACAAATTTACCAATGAATTCATCCAATACCTCATTCATTAAGCACATAAATGTACTTGGAGAATTGTTATGACCAAATGGTATAAGTAGCCATTCATAGAGACCTTCATTGGTCTTAAAGGAAGTCTTCCTCTCACTACCTTGCCTTATCCTTATTTGGTGATAACCTGATTTTAAATCAATATTTGAAAAGTAGCATGATCCTTGAAGGTAGTCCATGAGATCTTCTATCCTTGGCATTTGGAATATATACCTTATGGTGATCTTATTTATAGCCTTGGAGTCTATACACAATCTCCATTTCCCATCCTTCTTTGGGGAAAGTACAGTTGGGACTGCACATGGACTAAGACTTTTTCCTAATCAGACCCTTTTCTAGGATCTCTTGAAATTTCCTAGATATTTCTTCATTCTAAAAGGGTGTCATCTTATAGGTAGGTTTATTAGAAAGAGTTAGCACCATTTAGGTCTATTTGATGGCTTATGTCCCTTATAGGAGGCAAGGAATTAGGTGTATCTTTAACTACTACACCCTAATATCTATCCAACAATCTTTGCACCTCTTGTGGAACCTCCTTCTTCTCATTAGGCTACAAGTTAGGACCATCATTTGGCTTCACCATCAATGCATACCTCTAACAACTCTCATCTTTTATGAGGCCTATAAACTCTTGACCACTGATTAGCATCACACTTGACCCACCATCTTTCTCACCTAATTATTCTGGTAGAGAATCCATCCTACACTTCTTCACATTCTTGGTTATGAGATAGGTATTATTCTCCCCATCATGTTGTGCCTTTACATCAAATTTCCATGGATGGCCTAGAAAAAGATGGAAATCATCTATAGGTATAATCTCACACAATATCTTATCCATATAATCACCAATTTCAAACTCAACCCAAGCCTTCTCATCTACCCTAAAATTTTGATTCTTATTCAACCAAGAAGTATTATGGGGACTAACATAAGGAAATATATTTAATTTAAGTTTTTCTACCATCTCAATTGAGACAACAATCTCAGCATAACCAGAATCAACAATGATCTTACAAAGTTTACCTTGGACCTTACCTTGTGTCTTGAATAAATACTTCCTTTGCGGTGGCTCTTGCTTCATTGATACTTTCAATAGGGTCCTCTTAATCATCGAGCTCTCTCCTTCAAGATTTGGAGTAGAAATTCCAATTGGTGAGTTGATGATTTGGTATTCATCTTCTTGTATCAATTAATTCCTTCTTTCTCCACTATGTGAACTTGAATCTTTCTCTAAAAACAAGTACTCATGGTGTGTCTCACTTAGTTACAACTATAGCAGCTTCTAGTGAAGACACTAGGACCCCTTCATAGCCCTCCATTTCTACCCCTTCCATGGGTTCTTCTTACACCTCTATAAGAACCTCCTTTGAATCCTAAATCTCCACTAGATTCCTTATGACTTCCCTCACCATTCTTTCTTGCTTGGTTTCTTCCACCAAAGCTTCATCTTCCTCTGTTGTTCATGCCCCCTTTTCCTCTACCATTTTTTTCATTCTTCCTCTTAATTTTTTCATCATCCCTTGATGCTAATTGGAAAAACTTGTCTACTATTTGGGAACCACCATATTGATCCCATCTTGAATGGCATATCTCAGACCATTAAAATATCGAGCATCTTCTCCCTTTCATCTTCATTATGTCTAGCCCTAATGCTTAACCTGTGAAATTCTTCTATATATGCAACTTATACATCCAAATCTCTTTGCTTTAGATTGTGCAAATTTCTAATGATTTGTAGTTCATAGTCTATAGGTATGCATTTTCCTTTGAGCATGGTCACCACCTTACTCCATTTGGTAATCACATTCTTCCCTTGTCTCTATCATTCACTTTGCAAACAATTCCACCATATCAAGGCAGAACCCTTCAACCTTATTTTTGAAAACCTAACTTTCTTGTTATCCACCACTTCTTTATATTCAAAATAATTCTTGATGGATTCTATCCATTCTACCAACTCATCTCCATCCAATTTTCCACTGAATACAGGGACCTCCATCATTAACTTGGTGTTTTCTCTATGTGCATCTTGGATAGCCTTCACAAAAGCTCTTTGGTCCACAAGAAATTCTTGATGAGAAGGCCTTTCTTCACCTTCCTCTTCCATCTCATCCTCTAAGACTTTAACCTCACTCTCTCCATGGTTCTCTCTGAACTTAAATTTCTTCATCATTCTCTTGAGTTTAGCTTCCCACTCTGCATCCATCTATTGTTTCATCTCCTCCAAGTCTTGTTGTTTCACTATTTTGGGAGGCATTGTGCTAGCCTCAAATTGATCCTCTCTTTTTACATGCACTATAAAAAAGCACCAACTATTTTCTATAATACCAATATGATGTAGAGGGTCTAGTTGTCCTTCTTGAATCCTTAAGGGTCCACTAGTTAGGGGCTCTCAATTGAAACCATCCAATGGTCCACTTCCCAAACCTTCCCAAAGTTTTCCTTGAACTTTCTCTTGGTCCTCCTCCTTGTGACCAAACTCCTATGAGTAATTCTATTCTTAAGGGGATATAACTCCTCACATCAAGACCTTCCCTCAAAGGCATTCCAAGACACCTATACCCTTAGCATTTCAGGATCTCACCATAAATGTTGTAGAGATCATGTGTGATTGTTCCTTCATGTCTAAACACACCTATATATCCAATTTTTCCCCTGGGAGGCAGCCTCAAAAAACCATAATGTGGTTTTGCCCAATTAGTCCTATTTGGAGACCTAATGGCTAGTAGCCCTATAAACTGGCTTCTCAAAACTTAACTCCCAAATTTACTTAACAAGGACCAAAATAAATCACAATCATAGACACCCTGTTGTCTCCTTTATGAAATATCTTAAATTTAGATCTAGGTTCTGAGTTTGATTGGGTCAACCAACATTGTCCCAACTAGGCCTAATAGGGTTAATTCATGGAGATGTAAATGAAACTCTTCACTAGTCAACACCCCCTGGAAAAAGGCTTTCTATTTTGATTATGTTTGTGTTTAAGGTCAGTAAAGCATCCATTAGATCACACCCACACCTTCATTTTATTTCTCTGCAACATAAATTCCTCTTAATCCTGACTTGCCACATCTAGATTTCAAGCCTAGGGCATCACGACAAGATTTAGAGCTTTAGCATATTGACGCAAAGCCACTTGCATCTTATATTACACATAGAGACCTAAAATTCACCAAAGAATTGACCAGATCTAAAGACAAAATGTTAGGTTTGAGCCATTTGTTTCCAAAGCCTAAGGTTTATAGGGTTTCATGGACCAGTCTTTGCAAAACTAAAGGTATCTCCTCTAAGCTTGTACAAAATAAATTCAAACCACTTTCAATATGAAGTTAACACACCAACCTAAAAATTCCATGGTTTTTGGTTAATGCATCAAATCTGTATATGTATGTACAACAATTAGGAATTACAAATTATTCAAAGAAACTTGTTGTTTCAACACACCAAAAAATCTTTTTTCATCTCCAATCTTCAAGTTTCATCTCCCTTCATCCATTGGAGTCATAAATACTCTCAAATGACATATCCCAACCAGCCCAACTGATTTTTGAATTAGTTGGTCATTGGTTTTCAAACTAATACAATTGTTGTCAAAGTTGCATAGCAACCTTTTGACAACTTTAGGCATTTTTTGCATTTGACACATTAAAGTGACCATAGACCCTTACAAACCCCATAATAGGACCTTGAAGATCCATAAACACTTATTACAATAATTTGACATATTTTGAAGAGTTTTTGACCATTATTGACCTATCAAGGTCTCTACAAGACTTAATGACCAAAATTGGCCTTAGAGCCTTATTACAAACATGAATGGCCAAATTGAGGCCTTATTACAAGTATTTGATTACAACAACACAAACTTGAAGCATTTAAACATTGATCCCATTGGATCATCCTTGGAGCCCATAGGATCACCCTAGGTGAACCCATTTCTCCTTACAAACTTTAGATTTTGTGTCTAGATTAGATTTATACATGTATTACATTGTTGCATTTAGTTTTATCAAATTCGGATCTATTTCATTCTTGCATATTTTAAAAAAATCCAAAATTGTTACATTTTATGCATGTAGTTTTGATTTTTAGTTTTATTTTTTTGCATTCATTAATAAAAAAAAGACATAAAATTTGCATATTTTTCATAGATTCATTCTTTCATTTACGTATTAAAAATGTTAAAAATTTAGAAATATTTTATTTTCATGCCTTGTTATGTGTCTTTAGATTAGATCCTTTTATGCTTTGTTTCATTATATTAGTTTATTTCATTACAAAATGTCTAACTTCCTTGTCCAAATCTTTACTTCTTTTGATGATCCATTTAGTAGTGAAGATTTTGATATGATGGATGAAGTCCATGATGACTTCATCTCTACTAAGCCTTCATCTACACCTTCTAAGCTCTCCTTTTGCTAAAAGTTAATTAATGTGATAGAAGTATTTAGGGTCTACAAAAATCCCCTTTGTGAACATCTCAATAATTCCTCTTCCAAAGCTTCTTCTCTCTCATGGGGACATATTAATGCAAGAACATACTTTTAAAACTCCTCTCAATGGCCTCCCTCTTTGGGATGAATCACTAGACAATGATGTTGATTATTCTCTTTATGTGAATCTACCCCAAGAGAGTACCCTTGTGCTAGAGGATGTTTTTGTGGTGGAAGAGGCTAATATGAATGACAATTCCCTTAATGACACTTCTCATCCTATCCATTCCACTCATCTTCTCTCAAGAGATGAAGCACTAATGAGTTATGATTTTCCTTCTCCTAAAAGTACCTTATAATAAGAGGATGATATCCTCGATACCCTCTTTTTGTCCAAATGAATCTTTTGAAATAAAAAAATCTAATCAAGTCAATACCATTCAAGATACCCCTAAAAACAAACTAGTGATTGTTTTAAAAGGTGCTATGCAACCCGATTATCATGTAGTACCATACACATATAGAAACAATCCTTAAGAGGATAATATCCTTGATTTCGTCTCTTCTACAAATCCAACCTTAGTACATAAGGATCCCAATTAAGTCAACATTGTTCAATCTCAATTTCCCTCTTAAATTCTTCCTCCAATACAAATAATCAAACCATAAAATCTTCAAGATGATGATTCGGGAACTTTAGACTTCACACCTACTTCCCAAAACAAAGACAAAATCCCTAAATTTGAGAACCAAACACCTTATTCTTACACATGTATGGATATTCATTGGGCCTCTTTAAATTTCAACCCCATTCCACCTAAAGGAGATCCTTATCTATTTAATACATCAAACTTTCTTGGTGGACATGGTATAGGATGTGTGCAACAAAGCATTGAAAATCATGAGAAATCTACATCACATTTTTCAAAAGAAACTCTAGGTTTCAAACTTCCCATTTGTCCAATCAATTTATACATTATTTTCCTAATTTCTCATCACAACAAGAGAATTTTTTTTTTTAGCTTCTTAAAGCCAAATTAATTACTCTTCCTTTGGAAAACAAATGAAAAATGGAAAACATGAAAAAGATAATTCTTCCATTTGTATGTATCATCAATTTTGTGGCCATAAGACTAATGAATTTTATGATTTGAAGTGTAAAATTTAGGAATTCATTGATTGTGGTATGATTCAAATGACACATAACAATGAATGGTACCTTTTTCATGACCATTATTAATAACATCTACATTCATATTATGTTGCTCCTCACTATGTGACATTGTTAACATATCCTTTGAGGGCTCATTGTCATTTGTGGTGGTGCAATTTTAGGTGCAATCATACTTTGTGAGAAAAATAATAGTCCTTATTCCTTTTCTCCTCACTTGGGGGTCAAGGGTATTATTTCACTCTCCTATTTATCCCAAGGACCCATTTTCTCCCTTCGTTGACTCATTTATTTTATAACATGATATCCTTTCTTGCATGGATTTTTTTTTTTTACATAAGGATCTTCTCTTTTTTAGGAGATTTACATCTCGAGTTACAACCTTGTACTTTCTTGAAAGCACATGTCTGTTATAAATAAACTTTCACTTAAGGATCATAGTGTGTTGTCCTTTGTTAAGTATTCCCTTACCTAGTAATAGGGAAGGTGCGTATACTTGATTATCCTTCCTCTTTTTCTCTCTCTTTCCAATAGATCCAATGTCCCTTTTGTACTGGCTTATTTTATAATATGATATCATTTCTTGCATGGATTTGTTATTTCGCACAAGTATCTTCTCTTTTTGAGGAGATTCACATCCCAATTTGCAACCTTATTCTTGATTGAAAGTGCATGTTTGTTATAAAATATATATCACATAGGTATATAATGAGTTATATTTTATCTTTCCTTCACCCTTGGGGGGAAAGGTTTCATTTCTCAATCTCTTATTCCTTTCTAGAAGTACTTACTTTATCTAGGTTATGTGATCTTTTTTTATCACACGATATCACTTCTTGCATGGAGTTATCTATTTACATAAGGATTTTCTCTTTTTCAAGAGATTTACATCCTGAGTGACAATCTTTTCCTTACTTTCAAATACCATTTCTATCCTAAAAAATACACTTACATGGGAGCTTAAGGTGTGTTATCCTTCATCAAAAATCCCTTTTTCACCTAGCAATAAGGGGGATAAAAGGGTGCAATCTTGTTCTCCTCCCCTCTTTGTCTTGAAGATGTTATCTTTGTTCAAGATCTCCTCTTGAAGGTAGATGTATTGTATCAAATATCTCTTCTTTTCAAGTGTCTCTTCCCACTTGTGGATATCCTTTCATGATTATTTTTTCCCTTGGCTAATAAGAATTTTCACTTGTTACTAAGGAAATAAGCATACATTGTTATTTTGAGGATATCTTCTTGTTGATGGAAGTATTTATCCTTGTTCTCTTTTCCTTATGATACCACCATATTCCCATGTCACCATCATAACGAGAGGAGAATACATATGACCTCCTTTCTATATTATGCATATTTTTTGTTTATTGATCCCTAAGGAGACAAATCTTTACTTACGATTGATCACTTTTGGATCCCTAAGAAGATAATGTTTTTCATAGGATTGGTCCCATTTTATTGATCTCTAAGGAGACAATGCTTTCCTTAGAATTGATCACTTTGGGATCCATAAGAAGATAATATTTTTCTTAAGATTTATCTTATTTTATTGATCCCTGAGGAGATAATGCTTTCCTTAGGATTGATCTCTTTTGGATCCCTAATAAGATAATGTTTTTCATAGGACCGATCCCACTTTATCAATTCCTAACGAGATAATGCTTTCCTTAGGACTAATATCTTTTGGATCCCTAAGAAGACAATAATTTTCTTAGGAATGTATTGAGGGGACTTTGTGACAACCCTACCAACAAATAAATAGTTGTCATCAGGTATTGGAGTACCAGCCAACTTCACCTGAAGAGGCTTACCAGAGAGTGAACTCTCCTAGCCTCCAAGGACCTAGTAGTCAGGTCATGACGGTGCAAGGAAGGTTCAATTGGAAAAATGACTATTTTATATTGAGGTTTAGTTGGTTAGTACTCATCAGGTTTTGGAAGTTTAGGAAGAGCAAGGTTTCCTGCAAGTAGTCGTTAGCTTGAAAAAAGAAAACACAAAAGACAAGTCAAGATTAGTGGACAAATCTACTTATAGTCATATTATAAACATCCCAACATCAACAATACTCAAATGAAGAATCAATAACCATACTAAGCATATGTTTGATCATCAACTAAGGCATACATTAGTAACAAAAGCACATCTTTTCAATTAACTACCAAAGCACCTTGAGCAAATGATAAAGAGAAGCATACAACACAAAAGAAATTAACTGAATCTAAAATGAAGAACATTGCGAAGTATAGTACCAAGAGAAATATTTATTTCTTCATCAACTTAAGAGATCAAACATCACTGGTTAATACATTCATGGCTCCCAGGGAGCATTAATTTATTAAGAGCATATACTAGTAACTAAATGTATTGAAAGAAATATCACATATGGGATATTTTTTTTCTCTGCAACCTTTTGCCATGATTGCTGATGGCGTTTGCATCTTGCCTCATCTTGCATGAAATGCGTGTGTCATCCTTTGTGCCTCATGTTTTTTAATTTTTTTCTTTGTTTTCTTTTGATATATCTTGCACGATTTTATTTTCCTTCAGTGTTGTTATGTTGGTTTTGTGCCCTTCTTTGCCTCTGTGTTCTTGGGGTTTTATTTGCCTCCTACTTGGTTCGTGCATGTAATGGGAGAGCCAAACAATAATGGCGGTGATGGAGAAATTATTATGGGTGATGTGGAAGAAAGTGGTATTGATGGGGTTAATAAAACTATAGAAGAGATTAATGTTGATAAACCAAATGAAAAACTTTCCTATAAGCAAGTGGTGTCTAATAGCCCTACAAATTTCTCGTCCAGTGCAGAATTTAATGGAGTTTTCAGCTGAAGTGTTGTGGACTTAGTACAAGGAGAAATGGGAGGAGGAAAGGCCTCATCCAATGGAGGTGGATGAACTAATGGAGGAGATGTTGATTCTGGTTGAGACGGAGGATAACATGATAGGCTTCCTTCTTTGGGTCTAAAGACCCTCTCTCTTTCTCCTAACGAAGACATGGTGAATGCTATTAAATATGAATAGAATAGGCTTAAGAGTATTGCTATTTTCTTTATTTTCTTAGATAAAGAGGCAATGCCTACTCACAATTTTTTTGATGATTGGTTGGCTTCAGTATGGGGTAAAAAACTTGGAATATATGTTACAAACTGCAGAATGATTCAAAAAGGGTTCTTTGTTGTTTTTTTAAAGAATCACAATATGCAGGAGAGAGTGTTGGAAAAGAGATTCTGGAATGTTGGTTGCTCCATGTTTAGGGTTTATCCTTGGTCTCCAAAAGGTAATTTTGAAACATTTGTTGCTAGGTTGACCCCAAACTAGGTAGAAATTAAAAACTTACATGTGGAATTTTGGCCCTTTATTTCCCAAATTTTGAAACCCCTGGGCTCAGTTCTTCAAATTGAACAGTCATGAGTCACTCTTCCTCATCTGAATGCTAGAGTCCTAGTTGCTTTAACACTGGAAGTTGACTTTCCTCACTGTATCTCTCTTGAATTTGATGGTGAACTTTTTTGTTGGGAAGTCTCCCTCTTAGGAAATTTAAATGCTTGCTTCCATTATAGCTGCAATAGTCATACCAAGAAAGAATGCTCGGCCCCTAAAACATTTACAGGAAGAAAAATTCAATGTAGTAAATAATTTTGGAAAAATGGGTAGCAATAATAATGGCGATAAAAACTCTGTTGATGGAAAAGATAAAAATGAAATTCCTAGTAACCCTATTAGGGACTCAGTTATAGACAAATCCTTATCCCCAGAGAAGATTCAATTTTCTGTGAGTATATTAAAAAAAACTTTTGACTTTGTTGATAATAACATGTTTATCACTCTGTAGAATCCTTTATTTGATGAATAATTTGAAGTTGTCCATACTCAGAAGCTAGTGGAGGATGAAAATCCCTCTCCCCTTATTACCCACCCTCCAAGGTTGTTATCTTCATAAACCCCTAATGATAGTACAACCCCCCCCCCATATTGAATGCCCAACAATTAGCCATCATATCTATTCATGAAAAGGATTTTAAATTCAAGCAAGGTTTTAAGGACCAACAATCCCTCTTTGTAGAACCAACTGCCCCCTGGATCAATGCAAATTGTGACTTCTAATGATGAGGGTCAATTCACAAAGTTTGTCAGAAAGAAAAGGAAGATTGGAGACAGAAGCTCCCTATCAAATGGAAGTAGAGGAAAGAAGAACCTCCCAGACTATTTTAATAGACTGTACAAAAGTACAAAAACTCCCCCTAAGTAATTAATGATGATGCACATCCATAGTTGGAATGTTCACAGCCTAAAGATGTCTAATAGGAAATATTCAGTTAGGAGATGGTGTAATCAGTTGGTTTCTAAGGATGTTATTTTCTTACAAGAAATTAAAGTTGTAGGATTTCAATCCCATACTACTCTGAAATTCCTTTGGGATAAAGCAATTGGATTTCACTCAAACCATGAGAGAGGTAAAGGAGGAGTAGTCATTCTCATTCATCCTAGATGGGAGGAGAAAATTGAAAGTCATGGGTGTTCAACATGTCAGAGGGTTATTTGGGTGACATTTAAATGTGGTGTAGAGTTTTTTAGGATTTACAATGTTTGTGCAGCAAACAGTTATAGAGAGAGCAGAGCTTTGGGAGTGGTGTTGTCTTCATCTTCCAAAAATTCCTTGGCTTTTTGTAGGAGATTTCAATATGGTGGAGCATAGGGCAGATAAAATAGGAGGGTTGGCCCATACATGGAAAGGAAATGAGTTGTTCTTTTGGCAGAAGTTCAAAATAAAATTTAACCTTCTTGACCCAATGGAACATATGCATGGAAAGTTCCAAGATATCTGGTTTACTTGGTGCAACAACCAAAAAGGCAAGTAGAGAGTTTACTGTAGACTTGATAGATTCTATGGAGATATATCTACCTTTTAATTCATTCCATAAAGTAATCATGCTCCAGTAATCATCTGCCCAGCATCTATCTCAGATCATTCACCTATTCAAACTTGTATCAAGATTGAAAGTAGTGTTAACATTGATGATGATAAGAAGAGATCTAATTCTTTTAAACTCAATATCTCGCTACTTGAGGACCTCGATAATGTAGATGTTATTGTAATGATAACCAATCTTACAAAGCTTTGTAACCCTCTTACAGATGTTATTATGTTATGGGATTTGATGGTGGAATCTTGGAAGAGTATTTTTCAAGTTATTGGTAAGAAAATGACAATGGATAGAAACAGGGAGGAGTATTTCTAGAAAAATAGGTTGAATAACATAGAGAGAGAACTTCAGAACAAAGGTAATAACTCTATATTGGAGGTCCAATTAGCCAACACCAAGCATAACTTGAGAATCATTTAGAGATACAAGATACAAGGGCAAAAAATCATAGCCAAGATGAACTAGATTAGTGAGGGAGATAAAGGGTCTGCGTACTTCTTAAACATTATCAGAGCCAAACAATGAAAGAAATTGATCAAAGAAATCCAAATTGAGAGCAGGCTGACTAGTGACCCAGAAGACATAAAATGTGTTTTTCACCAGTTCTATAATGATTTGCTCACATCAGATGTCTATACTGACAGTCAAGAAGCCCTGAATAATTGTCTCAAACTCATCCCCATAAAACTCACAGAATATGACCAATCCAATCTTAACAAGTCTCTCTCCCTTGATGAGATCTTTGTAGCCATTGATTTCTTTGACAATGCAAAAACTCCAGGACTGGATGGACTCCCTACTAAATTCTATTAAAGAAACAAAGGGTGGGTAGGGCCTGAACTTTTGAATGTATATGAAGAGGCTTTCACTAAAGGATCTTTAGGATTTTCCATTAACAAAGGGGTTGTTAAACTCCTTCCCAAAGTAGGTGACATAACTCTAGTTAGAAATTGGAGGCCTATTACTTTGTTGAACCTCTCCTACAAAATCTTGACTAAAGTCCTAGCTAGGAGAATTGCCCCTCTATTGAGAAGATTCATATCTTATACTAAAATAGGATTTATTCAAGGTAGGTACATTTTGGAGAATCTAGTTACCATTTGGGAAGCCATGCACTGGGCTAAATCAGATGGACAGGAGGTTGCAATGGTGCTGCTAGATTTTGAAAAAGCATATGACAAGATAGAATGGGAGTTTGTACTTGGAATGCTAAAAGCCTTTGGCTTTCTAGAACTTTATTGTAAATGGATTGGCATTTTATTCAATGATGCATCCACAGTTCTTGATGTCAATGGGTCTATATCCAAACCTATAAGACTCCAGAGATCCATTAGATAAGGGTGTCCAATGGCCCCTTCATTATTTGTTATTGCTCTAGATGCTATGTTCTATATTCTAAGGGCTCAGAGTCTGGGACTGCTTGGCCAAATAATGGTATCAGAAACCCATAGTAATGGACTACCTATTTTAGGATTGGACACCCTAATTGGTTTCTAAATGAATTATTCAGTCTCATTTAATTATCGACCAGGGATGTAAACTTGGAATGACATTCGCAAAGTATATGCTCCAAAATCTCTCAATCTTATCACTATCCTATGGAATTCAATTGCTTATGCTTCAGGAAAACTATGCTAAAACCAGTAAATGAACTTATTCAAACAAAGCATGGAATCACAGGTAGGAATTAATCTAACCACCTATGCTATAGGAACAGTCTACCAATTTTGTTATCAGTAGCTACAGGAATAGCAGAGTTCTATCTTACTTAGAAATAAATAGAAAATGAATTCTACACTAACAGAACAATTCACTCATCAAGTGGGCCCCCTTGAATGAGTGAACAGGAAATACAATCAAGATAAAAGATATAAACTCAAACTAAGCAATCTATTCATCCATAACAAAATTATTACACTTGATTAAAAATAGTATCACAATAGTTCTATTATAAAAACCAATTCATTCGACTAACTCCTAAAGAGTTACAACAGTTGATTATTTGAAGGAAAACCACAACTACCTTCTAAATCTATGATCACTTCATAAATGAGGATCAGTTACAAACTCATAAACAAAAATAGCATTAAACATGAATAAATCTCCAAGAATATAGCATGTTGAGGGAACTAAATCCACGTGTTGTGTGCAACAAAAAAATAGTAATTGATTTACCTTGCTTGTGAAGATCTTGCAATCCACGGTTGGCTTTGGCTATTCCAGCGCCACTATGTCATTTCTTGAATGCTCACGGTAAACACTTGCAAAACAATAAATGCACACACATCCTCCCATATACATATATATCCTTATCATTAATATTAGGAAAAGGTGTAAAGTTCTAATTAACATTCTTGTAAATCCCATGGCTATAGGAGGAAGACTACCCAAAACATAGCTTAGGCAAGGAAACATTCATTAACATGTATAGCTACTGCATTATACCATTTCTATCCATGAATTCAAGCAAATAGCATGTCTTTAAACTATCCACATTTCCATTTTATGTTTTCACATATATATAACATATACATAAAAAACCATAAGTTCATATGCTTGAAAACTATAAATTCATGTCTGTGTGCAATTAACTATCTAAAAAGAGGATAAAAAGTACTAAGAAAGATGGCTATTTACAAGCCCATCATTTCCTCCAAAGAGGACCTCTCTACAAATTCAAAGGATTCTAGGTTAACAATTGGAACAGAAGCCTCAGCATCCCTTTCAAAAAGCCTTGCACTTCTCCTTCTAGAGGGTGTGAAGGAGCACAGAGGACTCTTTCGTTTCCTCCTACTAGTGGTTACTTCCTTCGTAGCTACTTCAGGAGGATTTCTTGGATTTTCTTCCCCATGAGAATGCAAGGTTTCTTCAACATTATCATTATTACTACTAGGTTTTTGCTCTGATATTTCTTCTTTTTTTTCCTTAGTTTTACTCTTGTCTCTCCTAGATCTGGACCTGGTCCTTACAAACAGTGGTGTTTCAGGGATCTTGGCAGTTTCTTTTCTTTTATTTTTCTTCCTCTTAGAAGTGGAAGCACTAACATTGCAAGTTCTTTTCCTAGATGGCCTAGAAATGGAAGGGGAAGCTTTAGGAACATTTTCTATCCTTTGGACAATTTTGCAAACCCTAGTGGATGTTTGTTCTCTCCGCCCAACACCCTGACCTCTAGGGTCGACCATCCTAGGTTCTACCTCATTCATTTGCAAAAATTCTTCCCATGTCCCAACCAATTGTCTATTTAATTCTCTTTATACAATTAGTTTTATCAAACAATGATGTGAAATAGACTGGTCGCTTCCTGATTGGACTAATAAAGCTTGCTTTTTCACAATGTTAAATAGGAAGCTAGGAAGATTTATCGATCTTTTGTCATGCCGAAGATGACTCAGAATTTTGAAATGTAGGCCATGCAAATACTTGTAACGCCCTTCACAAGTGATATACTGGATGATGAATGCAGCTAGTTGAATGAATTCCAAAGGCAAAGATAGTCTAGAAGTACCTTTCTTCTTATCTACATCTAGCTGGGGGTCACCGTGCAAGGTGAACTGAGCCCTAACCATACGCAGGTCGAGGTCTTTCACCCATTGCTTTCCTTCCTGCGGTAAACTGGTTACTTCAGCCACAACATCCTCTATAAATTCAATCTTTAAACCCTTGACCACCACAAATCCATTCTTCAAGGTGGTTAGAAATTGTAGAGTAGCTTCTTCATCAAACCCCTTAAGACTCAAGTAGTAGTCTAGCCATCCCCTCCTCCTGAACATTTCACAACTGAACGCGTCGCCCAACAAAACCCTGCTAATTAGGGATAGGAAAAGGAAAGGTGGGATGAGACATTCTGGGAGGAGGACCTAGTGGTGGTGGCTGATAGATGATAAGAGCAAGTGGGTTGTCTAGGTATTCAGGTTCAGCAAAGAGGTCATTCAAATGCAATGATTCCTCAGAGGATGAAGAGGATATGTGTTCCTAGCATCAGCAAATGGATTTTCAAAAGGTTCTTCTTCTTTGATCTCATTTTGGGGTTCTTCAAGTTTAGGGTTAAAAATGTCAAATGGTTCCTCCTGATAATGATGAGGAAGAAATCTCTCAAGGTGATCTCTCCTTCTATGCATAAAAATGCTTACTTAAGCCTAAGCTCTATATTTTCAGAACTGAAAATGCAACTACAAAGATAAGTTTGAATTAACACCATCCCTAGCAACGGCGCCAAAAATGCTTGGCCAAATAATGGTATCAGAAACCCATAGCAATGGACTACCTATTTTAGGATTGGACACCCTAATTGGTTTCTAAATGAAATATTCAGTCTCATTTAATTATCGATCAGGGACGTAAACTTGGAATGGAATTCGCAAAGTATATGCTCCAAACTCTCTCAATCTTGTCACTATCCTACGGAATTCAATTGCTTATGCTTCAGGAAAACTATGCTAAAACTAGTAAATGAACTTATTCTAACAAAGCATGGAATCACAAGTAGGAATTACTCTAATGGCCTATGTTGTAGGAACAGTCTACCAATTTTGTTATCAGTAGCTACAGGAACAACAGAGTTCTATCTTACTTAGAAATAAATGAAAAATAAATTCTACACTAACAGAATAATTCACTCATCAAGTGGGCCCCCTTGGATGAGTGAATGGGAAATACAATCAAGATAAAAGATATAAACTCGAACTGAGCATTCTATTCATCCATAACAAAATGATTACACTTGATTGAAAATAGTATCACAATAGTTATGTTAATAAAACCAATTCATTCGACTAACTCCTAAAGAGTTACAACAGTTGATTATTTGAAGGAAAACTACAACTACCTCCTAAATCTACGATCACTTCATAAATAAGGATCAGTTACAAACTCATAAAGTTTCAGAACAGAAACAACATTAAACATGAATAAATCTCCTAGAATATAGCATGTTGAGGGAACTAAATCTACACGCTGCATGCAATAGAAAAATAGAAATTGATTTGCCTTGCTTGCTAAGAACTTGCAATCCATTGTTGGCTTTGACTATTCCAGCACCACTATGTTGGTTCTTGAATGCTCACAGTAAACACCTGCAAAACAATCAATGAGCACACATCCTCCCATATACATATATATCCTTATTATTAATATTAGGAAAAGGTGTAACGTTCTAATTAACACTCTTGCAAATCCCATGGCTATAGGAGGAAGACTACCCAAAACATAGCTTAGGCAAGGAACATTCGTTAACATGTATAGCTACTACATTATACCATTTATGTCCATGAATTCAAGAAAATATCATGTCTTTAAATTATCCACATTTCTATTTTATGTTTTCACATATATATAACATATACATAAAAAACCATAAGTTCATATGCTTGAAAACTATAAATTCATATATGTGTGCAATTAACTATCTAAAAAGAGGATAAAAAGTACTAAGAGAGATGGCTATTTAGAAGCCCATCAGGGACCTCCTATAAAAGGCATTTCTCTCCCCAATAACGAAGAACTAATAAATGTACAATTTGCAAATGACACATCATTATTTATAGGTTTATCAGAAAATAGATTTGATAATGCCATGGAGAGGATTAATTTATTTTGCAAAGCATCGGGCTCAAAAATCTCTCCTCACAAATCCACTGTATTAGGTTGGTCAAATGACCCCCCTGCCTGGTTAATTGAAAAAGGGTGGCAATGGGCTGGGCCCAAAAAAAATTTCAAATACCTTGGTATTCCTTTCTCGGTAGAACCCAATCTTGGTAATATGTAGGAATGGGTTTATGATAAGATCAATAAGAAACACATCAAATGGAAGACTCAATCATTGTCTATTATTGGTAGGGTTCAAATAGTTTAGAAAGTTCTCTCTGCTAACCATGTCTATTATGCCTTGACATGGATGTTTTCAAACTCCCAAGTGAATATGTTAGAAAAGATCCTTAGATACTTCCTATGGTTTGATGGGAAAGACAATAGGAAAAGACATTGTGTAAAATGGGAGTGGTGTTGTCAAGAAAAAAGTCAAGGAGGTTTGGGGCTGAAGGACATTAAAATTCATGGTTCTACTCTTGCAGCCAAAAGGGTTCTTAAAGCTTTATGGGGTAATGAGCCTTGGAAGATCTTTATTAGAAATAATATTGAAAGCTCAGTCATCAGAAAAGGGAAACAATGGAAGAATGTCCCAATTTCTGACATAGTTATGGGGGATTACAAAATGAAATTGTATGGCTCTAAAATCTTTCAAGCTTTTTGGAAAGCTTGGGTCCAGGTGAGGTAGTTCATTCTAGAGAGGGGAGCTGTAGGTGGTCCTCCCTATTATGTTGTTGGGGACAGATCCATATGGTGGGGGTTGTGCTATAATGGTAAATCTTTGGCTCTCACCCAAAGTTGCTCTGTAAAACTATGGAATTTTAAGGGATCTTTGTAATACAGGATATCTTGGAAGATAGGCAATTAGGGTCATGGGACTTTATCAGGTCCAAATTCAATATACCTGATACTCAGAAGAAAACATATACTCTCATCAAGAAAGAAGTAAATAGAAACATTAAAGGAGATATAATTGATTCTACAATATTTCTTAATAATTGTAAATGGACTCATGGAAATTTAATTTTAGTTACAACTACTAAGCAACTATACCATAATATGAAGAAGGAATCCTCTTTAATCACACGTGTGTCTTAGTGTTGGGGGCATATCGATCCCTTTTCTAGTTAGTTTTTTTTCTTTGATTATTTTTGGAAAGGCAAATCTGAACCTAAATGTTTTTGTTTCAAGTGGCTTCTTCTGATCAAAAAGCTTGATGTCGGTCATGTCTTGTCTTCTATAGGTCTTGCTCCTATTTTGTGTAGTCTATGTAACTCTGTTGAATCTTTTGAACATCTTTTCTTTGAATGTCTTTATGCACACAAGATCTGGTCTATTTTCCTTGGTTCTCCTTGTCTTTGGAATTGTAAATCTTCTATTTCTTGGAGTGAAATCCTTGTTGGCTATGTTGAAATGTTTGATTCTAAGCTTAATAGTTTGTGGTTTACATTGACAATTGAAGTTCTTTGGACTCTTTAGAAGGATAGGAAAATAAAGGCTTTTCAGATGAAGAAAAGGAAGCTTACTAAGTTTAATCTTAAACTCACCCATTTTAATATTATGACACAGGTTTCTTTGGTGCTCAACATCACAAAGAGTAAATTCATGAAGCTAATACATGAGGGTAGTCTTTTAATAAACAAAGATGAGGTACAGGCCACACATTATGTTGTTTAATATCAAAGCTTTCTTGCCCCTACAGAGGTGGAGGATCTGAACAATCTTCTACATAACTTCCATGTAGATCCCAAGGATCAAATGGATGCTTCTATTGCTCTCAATATACAAGGGGGGCTGATAGGATGGGAATCAACTAATACACATGAACAAGAAAATACTCAAAGGTAAAATTCATGGGTCCCAAGGGACACTGCCATCCAAAATGATGTTTGGGAATAGTCAGCAATTTGAAATCATGCTTTTCTTTTTTGTAAACCTGATAGACATAATGATATTATGCTTAGCTAGTCCTTTAATCTGAATAGTATCGGCCTTATAAGTTGTTAATATCACTCCCCCAATTTTGTAACTGTATATGTTATGGGGGTTGTGAATAGTTCTTTTTCAGACTCTGGACTTAGTTCCTTACTTGTAAATGTTGATTAACTATCTTAATAGAAAAAAGAAAGCAACAATAGCATGGACAACAAAATTATTAATTTTGCCCACCCTTGATTAGGAGTTGGAATTCTTATTTATAGAGATCCTATGATCTACATTAGGATACGTTGTTATCTCTATTTGAGCATTAAAGATTGTCATTAGTATCAAAGACATCGGTTGATTACCTATGCTACTCTAGTCAATAACTACAAGCACTTCAAGCTAGTTGGTTAAGTCTTTACACTGAGCACCAGGGCAGTTCTACCGAGCATCAGTGTTCACTGATGCCGAGCGATAGTAAACACTAAGCATACTGGACACCAAGCACCAGTATAATTACTAAGTAGTATATACAGTGTTTACCGAGGAAGATAGAAAATGACATAGTAATCAGGAATGACACATTTATCTATGCAAATGGTTACAACAGAATGACAAAATGTTTTACCAAGATTGAGGATCATTTATTGTAAGATTTCATCATTAATTATGATGATGATATTTATGTAATTTCTAGATCAAGGTTATTTTTGTACACCGTACATCTTAGGGTTTTCTCTAAGATATTGTAACCTAATTTTGTTAAGCGGCAAAAGTAGTATGCTATATAAATGTAATTTCATGTTATTTTTGTATGTGTGAGAGAGAAGCTTGACAAGGAAGTTGAGAACATAAAAAGAGGTTCTTGAAGCATTAGCCAACTTCAAGAATATCAGTTATCAAATAGAGAAAAATAGAATACAGAGATATTTAGATTAAGCAGAATCAGACAAGGCTACCGAGAAGTTCAGAGCAGAGATATTCACATGAATTGGTGATATCTATTTAGTATTTCATAGATCTGTATCAGACAAGGTTGATTTTTCATTAGCAAATATATTCATGTTATTTTCTAATCATTGTAATAGAGGTTGGTAAAATCTCTTAATAGAGTAGACCTAACAGTCTTTGGTAAATCTCTTAACCTAGTGCACACTCAAGTAGTGTTGTTAAAATCCTATCACTAGGTAGATCTAACCGATCCGACATGTTACTCCTAATAGGGTAAGATCACCAGAAGTGATCACCACTTGTAGCCCTAATAGACAGAATTTTTCTATCTGTAGTAGTAAAGAATTTGTGGGTGCCATCCCCACCATAGTTTTTACCTTCTAACAAGGGTTTCTGCATTACCAAAATACTTGTATTATGTGATGGTTATATTTTTTATTTAATGCTATTTACCTTTGATAGTTAAATGAATGAATGATGCATGCAATGGATTCAAGTTATATTTGAAGGTTACTACTATTTGTTGTTTAAGGTTTATGAGTTAAAAGTTTTTGTGGGCATTGATTCACCCCTCCCCTCTTAGTACCCTATCTCTCCAATCCAACAATTGGTATCAGAGATTTGATCTCTTATTGGATGGTTTAACCACTGAAGAGTAAAGATCTAATCATAGAGAGATATAAGTTGGATAAAACAATAGAGAATCAAAGGATTCAAATGCAGATGTTTGTTGAGTAGTATAAGCAAGCTAAGGATGACTTGAAAAAGTTGTTGGTTGAAAGGAAGAACCTAGCTATTCTACAAAATGAGATTGGTTACCATGAAGAAGAGATTGATGATTTATTTGATCACATTGGATATAGTTCAGGAAGTATTTCTGATGGATCTAAAATTATAAACTCTGATTTGTCTGAAAAGAATCTTCACTTAATCGAACAAGTGAAAGCCCTACAAATTGGTCAAGAATCACATATGGTGAGAATGGTAGATGTAATGAACAATGCAAGACAGGATGAGCAAGAAAGGAACCTAGCTATTGAAGATTGAATATAGATAATGGAACAACTTCAAGAAAAGGAAACTGAGATACAAAGACTCACTAAGCACCATTTCAAAATATCCAATCAGATGATGATTGTGAATCAGGAGTTCAATCGAGTAAATGGTGAATTGTCAAGAAAACTTAAGGATATTGGAATACTCGGGGAAGAAAATGAGAAACTAAGAAATGAAGTAAAGATTCAACAAAAACACAATGAAATGATGAAATTGGCTAAGGACAGTTCTAAAAAGATTGATGATTTTTTGACTAATCAAAGAAGATTTGAAAGTTAAGCTGGATTAGGCTATACCGGAAAAGGAGAATCATCCAAACATGTTGAACAAGTCAAAAACAATCAAAGTCAAAAACCTAAGATGTTTTCATGTTATCACTGTGGAAAACTGGACATACCTCAAATGTCTGTAGAAGCAAAGCACAAGGTAAACCTCCAGTCACTCCTAAGTTTAATGGTTATTGTTATTACTATGGAAAATTTGGACACCAAGCTTATGAGTGTAGAGAAAAACTAAATAAGAATTCTAACAATCGTACCATGGAGAAACTGTGTTATACTTGTAATGAACATGGACACACTGCATGAGAGTGTAAGGAAAAGATGAAGCAAGTATGGATGCCAAAATAGAAGATGAAGCACAAGCCTTATCAACTAAAGAGACAAGGTAACTCTTATGTTTGGGATTACAACACATGGGCTAACTGTATTGCATGTGGTAGATATGGACACATTACAGCAAACTGTATGAGGAAAAGATAGGATGGATAATCATGAAGATGGACAAGCACTGGAATGGCATGCTTACATTATCATAAGGTCGGTCATCTAAGCAAGGACTACGGAGACTAAGCACCAAAAGGACATGTATTTGAGATTGGAAATACTATTGCAGATATCATGAGAATTGAGAACACTATGTAGAAGAAGGCATCAAATGAGAATGGAGAGTCAAGCAATGTTGTCGGTGAAACCTCGTCCAATGGATTAGGTGACATTGGTACCTCTACTTAAGGTGATATAGGTATGTATGGAACTAACATTTCAAAATGACCATATTTTATGTACAGTTCCTTATATATGATGAGCACATACCAAATCTACATGAATAAAGATGCACTATGGTTTATATGTTTTGAGCTAACAAAGTCACACAATTGGTATATGTTAGACTGAACAAAAGGTTACCCATCGGTAATCACTATTCAAGGTTAACCAAGTATCAGTATCAACCGAGTGATAAATCATGTGTTAACCGAGCTGATGGAAGTTTATGGTATTCGCTGAGTTGATAGTTGTCACCGAGATGGTAGTAGGTCGAGCATTAATGACATAAAGTTTTAAGCGGGAAATTGAAAAAGCTATAAATACATGGAAGTCTGAGTTCATTTTTCACAAAATGATTTTGAAGAGTGATTATTTCATAGAGCGAGTTCGAGCAAAGAGTTTTCAAAGATTATCTAAGGTAGTTACAGATCAAACCGAGCATACTCTTCGTATATTTTGAGTAAGTTGAAACCCTTACCGAACACATTCATCATACTTACCGAAAACCTAGTTTGTTATAATGGCATTTACTATGAGCATGTCTAAAGTTGTAGAAGAGGAAGTAAATCTTATTGTATCAGTAAATTATAGTGAACCCAAGTACAAGTTACACTCGGAACTTGCATCAAAAATACATTCAGCGGGCACTTTCTCGAGCATCCCACCTAGGGTTTTATTAGTTGAAGATGTACGATCATACATTCACTACAAGATAGGAGAAATAGAAGATTTTGACATGTATGTTACATACCAGGAACTTTGCAGTGAAGATGGAAAGCTGAATCCCGATCATAAACAAGTTAAAACAATTGGACTCACTAATGCCCTAAATTTTCTAAAGAATTTTAAAACTGAATGGATTAGGGTTGTACTAAGTTGTTATCATGAGGGCACATTTTGGTTGGATAGTCCAATTAAGGTAATGAAGAGAATGATTCAAAGGGTTACAAGTTATCCTACAACTGATAAAGCAAAAGCGTTCTGAAGTTCCTCTCGAGATGAAGTTGAGAAAAATATAGGCGCAGCATGGGATGACCAAGCATTGAAGATAGCTTATATTAAGGATCTGAAAGTTAAGTTTGTAGCACATGTAATAGGTTATAAGTTCTATCAGTCAAGTAGAATGAACAGTGTACCTTGTAGTGTTGTAGATATGGCATTCAAAATGATAAAGAAGGGACACGAGTTGGACCTTGTCGAGCTACTCCTGCGATAGGTTGAAGAAAATATGAAAACAATCAGATCAGCAAAACCCAACACCTGTAAGTTTGGATCACTATTGGTGTGTTTATTTTTCTATCTATATAAATTCTTTCCCTCTATCGGTCACATAGATTGGCCTACCGATAAACCAATTATTTCACAAATTTATGATATAATGACTAGTCTGGGAGATAATTTGAACAATGTTGTAGATGACTACTTTGAGTAGTTTAAGATCAAGATGAATCTTCAAAGTAGGATTCCAACCTCACTGGTCGAGAAGTATGAGATGGATATTTATTTCCTAGTTCACACTGATCACACTTTAGTCAAAGCTATTGAGCCAAGGACTAAATGGCTAGCCCCCATGGGATATGAAATGGATCTTGATTTCAGTTTGAAATCAATCAAGGCATTACTAGCTTTACCGAAGGACAAGAAGGCTGAAAGGTTTGGAACCTATGAAGAGGCAAAAACAAGAATCAAAATAGGTCTTGTCATCAGTAAAATAACTAGAAAAGCAAAGAAAATGAGGAAAACTTTAACTAAGAAGTTTGGAGATGAATTTGACTCATCTGATGAGTCACTGATTCAACCTACAATTGAAGGTTAGTTACTATTGACTGATAAAGCACATGATAGTGAGGAAACTGAGTCTGATAAGGAACAAGATTCAATATCAGTTTCTCCCACCCCAACTCCAAAGAAGAAGTAGTTGCTAGTGCAATCTGGAGCATGAACAAGGTCAACAACTTGAGCTTCACCACCTTATAAAAAGGGAATTGGAAAGGTAACAAAAGAAAAAGAAGCTACATCGACCAAGACTTATGCAAAAAGAGGAACCAAGTTTGTAGCTAAGGCACCAAAGAAAAGGAGACGATTGATTAGAGGAAGAGAAGACCTTGAGGATGAAGAAGATGACAAAAATCAATTTAAGGTTGTCAGTAATAAGAACAGGACAATAGATGACATTGTTGTAGATATAATTGAAAATGGAGCACTCACAGATCCCGAACTCAATCGGTTTGACAACAAGTCTACCAAGGATCAGAATAAAATTGAGGAGGCTGTCATCCAGATGATGATAAGATTTAAACAAGTTCCATTGGAGTTTGGACAACCACTACCCAAGGCATTAGAAGAAAGAATAAATTAGAAGTGGTCGTATGTCTTGGACACCGAGAAGAAAATGAGGGAACAATCCCTAGTTGAGGCAGCACCCAATTTAACTCTTGATGAAATTAAGGATTTGATGGATACATATGGTAGGAGATTCAAAGTAAAAGGCTTAGTAATACAAGAATTAGATGAAAATATGGCAAATATTGATGAGTCTGGTCAACTCATCTGGACATCAATTTTTGCAGCTAGAGAGCAAGGTGAGAAAAATGCATTTCTTAATCTGTCTAAAAAGAGACAAAGGTCAAAAGGGAAAGGCATATATATAGATTATGGTGATGTAGCAAAGAAGATAAAAGAGTTAGGTGTATCATTTACTGAGGTGATTGATACAACTCTTGTAAATAAAGTTATAAGTATTTCACAGGATTCACCAGATTAAGTAGAGATCCAAGTTAAGGAGAAAAATGATGATGATGTACTCATTGAGGACATTAAAAATGGGGATCCTGATGATAGAGATGAAGATAAATATGTGAACATTGCACTAGGTAATACACAAGATGAAGGACAAGTTACCAAGTCTGCATTCACATCGTTACTAGGCGAGCTTCCTATTCTTGTGGAAGCAGTTGAAATTCTATCACAGGAACAACCCGATGGCTCAAACCCCAAGCAACCAAAGGATACAATAGGGGAACAAGGGGCATAGATACCAACTGAAACAAACAAGCCTAAAGAGAAAGAGGCACCAAAGGTAGAAACAAAGGATCAAGAGAATCCTAATGTAATCGAGGCCACTCCACCGGACACTACATCAGAGGCTCCAACACAGTCAACCGACACAAAGGTCACCAAGGAGCAACAAAAGGAAGACACGGTATCACCCGGGTAGGTTACACAAAGTTCTAAGGTAAAGGACATTGTACCTTTCATAAAGAGTTCACCTCAAGAACTGAAGAAGAAGAAGAAAAAGAAAGGAAAAGGGCCGGTCACCTTAGAAGAAGTCATTGTTATACCAAATTGTGACCTGAGGACCCTAAGCCCTGAGGAATTGAGAAAATATGGGGAGTTGTATACAAGGAAGGCAGGACAATAAAAATTAAGACAAGAAAGCAAGAGCAAGGAAATACTTGAAAATTTAAGAGATATCTTACAACAGGTTGTACCCGAGGTACATATAGATGAAGATACTTTGATAATGGACCAACTTGCTACACTTTATGGAGAAATAAATGCCCTAGATATAGAAGCAGATGAGAGAATAGAAGAAAGGGCAGAATCCAAAATTCAGGACAGATTGGCAGAAAAGATCAGCCAAGAAGTGGCAATCAACAAGGTAAACTTAACTGAGGTAATAAATGAGATAAAATCTATCACTTAGTTAATTAGTCAAATTTTGATAAAGCTATGCACTGTGGAAACCTTCACTACCGAGATTAGTGAAAAGATCAAACAGCTTGATAATGAAATCAATGTCAGTGCACAAGCAGCTTTAACTGAGCCACAAGCTTTTGCGAAGTATATCTTGAGAGTTTAAGAACTCAGGCGGTTAAGAGAAGATATCAGGAAACAGGAAGAAAGAGTTAGTGATCAAGTCATAGAACTGCAAATTGAGTTGCTTCCTTACCTAAAAAATTTTGAGAAACACATTGTCAAAGTGGAAATAGTTGTTGCAACACCAGAAATTTATGTGTTGGAAAATATCTTTGACATGCATGCACAAGTCGGTCTTGAGCACATTGCTCTCACCAACTTGAAGGAGGAATGGGCAAACCTCTTAGAGTCCTTGAAGAAAACCCATCAGCACATTTTTGACAAGTTGTAAGTATATATATATTTTTGTATTTGGCATTAATATCAAAAAGGGGGATAACAATGTATATGCCAAATATGTAAATATATGCTAAGTATACTACACATTACCAAGAGCATGCATCGAGGGGGAGTATATAATTTTTTTTTTATAAGCATTTATGTATATAAGGCAGAGACAGAAAATATTTTGAGACATAAGGTCTATATACATTTAAGTTTTTGATACTAATGCCAAAGGGGGAGATTTTTATCTCTATTTGAGCATTAAAGATTGTCATTAGTATCAAAGTCATCGGTCGGTTACCTATGCTACTCTAGTTGGTAACTACAAGCACTTTAAGCTATTCGGTTAAGTCTTTACACTGAGTACCAGGGTAGTTCTACAGAGCATCAGTGTTCACCGATACTGAGCGATAGTAAACACTAAGAATACTAGACATCGAGCACCAGTAAATTACTGAGAAGTATATATAGTATTTACCGAGGAAGATAGAAAATGACATAGTAATCAGGAATCGCATATTTATCTATGCAAACAATTACAATATAATCACAAAATGTTTTACCAAGATCGAGGATCATGTATTGTAAGATTCCATCATTAATTGTGATGATGATCTTTATGTAATTGCTAGATCTAGGTTATTTTTGTACACCGTAGATCTTAGGGTTTTCTCTAAGATATTGTAACCTAATTTTGTTAAGCGGAAAGAGTAGTATGCTATATAAATGTAATTTCATGTTATTTTTGTATGTGTGAGAGAGAAGCTTGACAAGGAAGTTGAGAACATAAAAAGAGGTTCTTGAAGCATTAGCCAACTTCAAGAATATCAGTTATCAGATAGAGCAGAATAGAATACAGAGATATTCAGATTAAGCAGAATCAGACAAGGCTACCGAGCAATTCAGAGCAGAGATCTTCACATGAAAAGATGATATCTATTTAGTATTTCATATATCTATATCAAATAAGGTTGATTTTTCATTAGTAGATATATTCCTATTATTTTCTAATCATTGTAACAGAGTTTGGTAAAATCTCTCAATAGAGTAGACCTAATAGTCTTTTGTAAATCTCTTAAATGAGTGCACACTCAAGTAGTGTTGTTAAAATCCTATCACTAGGTAGATCTAACCAATCTGACATGTTACTCCTAATAGGGTAAGATCACTAGAAGTGATCACCACTTGTAGCCCTAACAGGAAAACCTTTTCTATCTGCAGTAGTAAAGAATTTGTGGGTGTCATCCCCACCGCAATTTTTACCTTCTAACAAGGGTTTCTGCATTACCAAAATACTTGTGTTATGTGATACTTATATTGTTGATTTCATGCTATTTACCTTTGATAGTTAAATGAATGAATGATACATGCAATGGATTCAAGTTATATTTGAAGGTTACTACTGTTTGTTGTTTAAGGTTTATGAGTTAAAAGTTTTTGTGGGCATTGATTCACCCCTCCCCTCTTAGTACCCTATCTCTCCAATCCAACATATGAAACCCCTTTATTTTCATAAAATAGAATATTTATAGCTGGTACTACCTGTACAGTCAAAAATATCTCATCATGGTACAATATTTGAAGGGCAAATAAGAAGAAACAAGGGGAAAAGAAGAATAAAAGAATAGGGAAAATGATCCTCGGGAAGCACCACCAAGCATTTGGATGAAACTTATTTTGGCCCAGGCATATTAGGCAATGCACTCCATAAATGTAGCAACAACACCATGTCTTCATGTATACACTTGTTCATTTAGTTATAAATGCAAGAGAGGTGTGCTGGGAACTAAGGTGATGAGCACAACTTTGTATAATCCACCTATCACTCTCGACCATGATGTACCTTCCCAACTTTTAACAATTTTTCTGACAATGAATTTTTTACAACGGTTGGTCAGCTCGAGAGAAATCATCAACCCAAACCACTAGGAAGAATACAAAACTACAGAAGTCTAGAATTCTGGACTCTGGGAGCTTTCTCTCAAAGAATAATGAAGAAAAGAATATGGATTTGCGGGAGAAGGAGTCCCAAGACCTAGAGAACTCAATGTTCCTTGGATTTCTAGAAGGCCTCCAACACTTCCATCACACCTTTTTCATTTACCTCTTTCAGGAAATCCATTCGGTCTATGGCTTCCTCAAAATAATCCTTAGCCTCTTCAATTTTATTTTGTAGTTCGAAACCTACCCTGGTAGAATCGTGGGCCATAAGCATCAACTAGGAAAGTTCACCTAGGACTAAGCTATTTAAATCTCTTGAGGGCCATAATTTTACATCATCCAGCTCATTAAAACTTCTTAATACAACATCCCTGACTGGATTTATTGATGTTATATGCAAAATGAATGAAAGGAACTGGTCCATCAGACTCTGAACTTTGACTTTGTGATCCTCCAAGACCTTAACCAATTGCTTGCCTATCTTTATTTTAAATGCAAGTTTGGTGTAATTATTCTTTATGAATTGGCATGATTTATTCCCCAAAATGCCCATTTTGGCCAACCTATCCTCTTCCAAATTCAAAATCTCTCTGAGGTGCTCTTTCCATCCATCATAACCTTCTCCCTAGGTTTTCCATGCCAAAATGACTTTGTCTAATTTATCATTGATGTCATGTGCCCTTTATAATTCTGAGAGGAACTTGGTTAGAAATTTTTTGACATCCTCTAGTTGTTCATCTATCCATTTATCCACTGCCAACACTTTCTTCTTCATTACTCAAAGTGCTTCCATGTTGCCCTATGGGAGTGGTGTTCTGAAGGTGGAGGCCTCTGGTGTTATAGAAGAGAGTAGGGATGCTAACTTCATCAAGAGATTCTAGATATTTGACTTAGATGCTTGAAGCTCTTTCTTTTTTAGTTACTCCTTTTTGTACCTATCATGAATAATTGGGCTTGCATCAAGGAGGTCTATTTCTCCTCTTTGGTCTCATTGGCCCATGGGAATCTCTTTCACGATGTAATCTTTGACAAACACTTCTGATTCCTCTTTTTCTTCTAATGGGACCCCTGTGGATGCCACAACATTTCCATCTGGACTCTGCCGAGTGGTATAGAGGATGTGTGCCTTCTTTGACCTCTTGGGTGCCTGTTGTTTTGTTAGCATATCTTCCAGTGAAAGAGGGGTGGATTTTTCTATGGTTCTTTTCCTCCTCTAAGATTCAGGTAACCACTAGGGTGGGCCTTGTTTACCATCTACTATCATTTCTAGGTCGATAGGATTTCCTATGACTATTTTCTCTAGCTCCTCTATAGGAACATCTTCGACATTACTATCAGAATTATTTTTTGTATCTTTATCTACTTAGGCATTAACTTTGGGGGTATCTTCCATAGGTAGAGTGGCCAGAGGACATTGTTCAATGGGAACGTCCTCATCTTGGAATTCTGATGTAACCTCCAGTTCACTTGTATTAATAGGAAATGTGCCTTGAATGTTGACTTGAGATAGAGGGGTGACCACTGAGGATATGGGTATTCTCAGAGGTTCATTTTCCTCAGAGGCCAAGGATCGTTCCCCCATATCTATGTTTTCTTCTTTTTCTTGTTCTTTCTATATTCTTCTTTATTCCCTTGTGGTGTAGGAGCACCCCCTCCACTCTTCAAAACATCTACACTTCTATGGTCTTCAAAGGATTCACCCAAGGGTATTCATGCCTAAGGGACTTTTTTGAATTTCCAGATTTTGTTTAGCAAGCCAACTTGTAAGACCTAGTCACCCTCGGTGTGGTTATAAACCATGGGTTTTTTACTATGGTCCAAAGGCACTTTTAGGTGTTTTGTTTATTTTAATGTTTTTGTAATGTTTGGGATCATTAGGATCCATTGCTTAGGCCTATAGACTCTTTAGGAGCAAGAATGCAACACTTTGCAAAAGTTACAAAATACAAGAAATGTTGCTTGGCAACATCTTTGAAAAGTTGCTACCGAATTATAAAACCACCTCCCAACGGTCACAATGTTTGAAAAATGGTTGGATCCATTGGGGAAGGTCTTCAAATAGCCCTTACAGGTGGGTGGAAGATTATGATGGTGGAAGGTGATGAAACTTATGTAATTTTGCATTCAATCAATAAAAATCCCTATTTTTCTCTACGTTTTGGATTGTAAAACAATACATGTACGGATTGGTACAGATGTGCGAAGAAGGAAATTGTTAAATCCACCATCTAACATGTATTAGGACTCCAATGCTTTTTATTTGAGTTAGTCTAAAGATTGGAGTAGAGAGTTAAAAGATTTTGTGTTCTGGGTTTTTCAGGAAACCCTCCTGAACCAAGGTTTCAAACAAACAATGTCTTAAATTGCCTTTCCTTTGTGGGCTTCCCATGAAAAGTGGGGAAATGCAAGTAGGTTCAATTTATATTATATCCCTAGGAGCGTAGGAGAAAGGGGTTTGTCGTGAGAAGTATGTTTGCAAACTCTAGACCAAGCATCTCTATGTGCTTGGTGCAAGAAATGGAAGAGTGAAGTGACAAAAGAGCTCCAGGGGTGGATAAATGCAATCTGATAGTGGATTGTTGTCTCTTGGGATTTACTAGTATCAGTAAAACAAGTGGTTTTCTTTGGAAAATCAACTGGTGAACTTTTCCTTAAGTTACCGAGTCAATTAGCCCTATTAAGACTAGTGGGTCAGGAGTTGTTTGACACTCTCCGAGTTGTTTGAGATCTTATGATCTGGAGGCTAGAATCAACTCGAAAAAAGGTATCCAAATATACAATTTATGTTGTAGTCTCTTTGTAAGAATTTTGAATTAAGTCTGTAGAACCTTGTTCAAAAGGCTACAAGCCGGTAGGCTTGAACCAAGCATTGATTATCCCAAAACTTGTAAGTTGTGGAAATCGTTCCCATAGGAGGCATATAGGAAGCATGGAACCTTTCCATCCCCTTTCAAATATAAAGGTTCCCATTTCAAATTTGAATTAGTCAGGACACTTCACAGTAGGATTACCGGGCATCAGTAATCTACTCAGTGAAGTTACTGAGCTACTCGGTTATCAAATAAATCGAGCACTTACCAAGCCCAGTCGATTAAGGACTCAACCAAGCATTAGTCAAGCTTCAGGGGAGTAGGACTAGTTAAAAACACTGAATCCTCTAGTGAGGATAGTGGCTTTGTGATTGTTATAGGATCTTCTAAAGGTGTGGAGAACTCTCCTAAGCCCACTTTGGGTTCAGAGTAACACCAAAGGTCTCACCATTTACCGAGCTAGAGCACTACGTCAAGTGGTATCAAAGCATCTAAGATCCTTAGGGTAAAGATATACTAGCACCATGGAAGGATAAGATGAAGGAAGACTATCATCAAGGATGACCAATGCAGAGATAGTAAGATACCTAAGAGAGCAAAGGACACAATGTGATGATGGAAGAGACGTTGAGATGCAGCAGATGAGGCAAGAAATGGACAAACTTAGGGAAGAGCTTCAGAAGAGAAGTAGTGGAAACTTTGATGATGTTGAAGAAGGGAGTGATGAAGAACCCCTTGAGCAGGAGGAAGAAAAATGTCCTGTAGACCATAGGCTACTTATGAAGACTCGAAAATATATGGAGAGGAGAACCATGGATGCCAAGCTTGAGTTACCCACATACAATGGGAAGATGGACTCGAATGTTGCAATGGATTGGGTGGATGCCCTAAATATTTTCTCTGATTGTGAAGACATCCCTGAGAATCAGAGGGTGAATATTGCTAAGTAAAAGCTCAAAGGCTCTACACTCACATGGTGGAATTTCACTCAAGATGATAGGGTGAAGAATGGAAAGAATCTAGTCGCCACTTGGAAGAAGATGTTGGCCCTGCTTAGGGAAACTTATGTCCCTAAAAACTATGAAGTTAAACTTCATAAAAGAAGAATGAGTCTAAGACAGAAAGAGATGGAAATCTCTAGCTATACTAAAGAATTTCAGAGATTGGTGATGAAATCCAAGCTTGTTGAACCAGAATGTGTAAAGCTTTCTCAGTATATGCAAGGCCTAAGGGTCTCAATTCTAGATGAACTCAGTTTGACAAGCCCTACCACCGTGAACCAATGCTATCAATTGGCATTGAAAGTTGAAGAAAAGTTTAGAATGAGGAATGAATAAAGTGGTAGAGGAAAAGCCAAGAATGAAAGAGGTAGAGGAAACTTTGGAGGAAGAAGATAGAATAATAGACCACAAGGAGAATCTGATTAGGAGAACACCCAAGGAGAAGGAATTTCAAGAGGTAGATACAAAGGTAGAAGAGGAAACAACAAGGGTGGAAATGGAGGATGAAACAATGGACAAATCAGACGTTATAACTGCAATCGGATAGGGCACTAAACATAATAGAGATGTAAATTGATAAAGTTGATCAAATCAAACTAAACATAAGGTTCTTGACATAAGATGAAAGATATAAGAATCACAAAACTAAGGTAGCTTACCAAGAAATATTATGCCCCAAGGTTGAATTAGAAGAAAAGAAGTGGGGTGAAAGCGAATGGAAGATAGAAGTTTGGAAGAAATGGAAAGAAATGGAGAGAAGAAAGAGAATTTGCCTCTAGAAAGAAGATGCCCAAAAATCAATCAACTGTTTAAGATAGGGAATTTTGATTGAGATCATGAAAGAAGGTAAGGAAATGAAGATCAAAACATGACCACAGATGACTAAAAGTCCACAAGAAAGATGAAGGAAACCCTCTCAAACTCATAATGCAGCCTAAAAGTGCAAATTTAACATGAAGTCTAAATAATGCAAGCTACATGAAAATGCAAAGGTGTACTTGCAATAGGGTAACATAGGATTTTTGTGTTCATCATTCATTAGAGAATGTAAAAGAACTTATTTTCATCATAGGGCCATTATTACCAGACATCGGACAATCACACAACCAACACTAGTCACAAATGCAACTATGAAGATATGAATGTGATTTATATCGGATTGGAATGTGGAAAGATTCTAACATGAGCATCAAAGACATAAAGGTCAAGATGACTGCAATGTTAGCTTACCCAATTTAATGTAGCAAAACCACTCTCGCATCAAGGCATAAATGCTAGGATGACCATGAGAATGGTTGTGCAAAAAAAATAGTCAAGGATGATGCCTTAAATCTCCTAAGTGTGTCAAGGAGACAACAAGAGACATTGAAGAGGTTCAAGACAACACCCACAAGAAAAAAGCAAATAAAAACATGCCCCATGCCCCAAGTCTTCTAGCTATGCATCACGAAGAGACTTATTAGATAGGGACACTCAACAAAAATCAATAACAGTCAGCACACAAAGAAAAGATCATGACATATCTCAAGCATTAAGTGTTGCATTTAAAAATTTAAGTGTGTAAACTGATACTGAGTTCTGAGGATAAGGATCGAATGCTTGCTAGCAGGTAAGATCACATGACCAAACTGGATAAGACCAAACTGATAAGTGTTGAAAAACACTCGATGTCGGGGGTTGTGTTGAAAAACACAGTTGGGTTGGTGTTGAAAAACACTGTTTGTGAGGTGTCCTAAAGACAAGCATATCCAAGAGACCAAAGCTAACACAGTGATGCCCCCTAGACAAAGACAAAGACCAATTCCAAACCAAGGCAACAAGGACAAGGCATGATGGAGAAAGGCTAAGTGTCGAGGATGCATGCTAAGAAATAGGGGGGCGAAGGCCTCAAGTAGCACCCGTTTCCCAATTTTCACCACTTGGAAGAATTTTTTCATGACTTTTTATAAAAAATTTTGTATTTTTGCTACCAAGGCGCCTGTTTCCAGGTTTTCACCAAGGCACTTTTTCTAATTTTTTTGAATTTTTGAATTTTTGAATTTTTTGGTATTTTTGGAATATATAATTTTTTTGAGATACATCAAAGTGCCTATTGCCAGGTTTTCACTAAGATGATCATTTTTTTAGGACATTTTCTAATTTTTAGAATTTTTTCAGCATCATATATGAATTTTTTTGGTATTTTTTGAGAATATATCAATTTTTTTTTGGATTTTTTTTAGGATCAATAATTATATACAAAGGATGCTCCCAGACAGAATGAGCATCAAACTCCCAAGCAAGATCACATCGTGTAGTCCCAATGTCTAGCGAGGTGGAGAATAAGAGGGATTAGCAAGTTGGTCGGAGAGATGGAAGACAACAGAATGAAGGAGAATGAATGGAAGAAATCCTCAAAGGAAAACTCCTCAAGAGTACCCAAGCTAAGGAAAAATTATCATGTAAAGTACATTTGAACGAGCGATGGAAGGTTAGCATAGGATAAGTCAGAAAGGCGTAATGTAAAAGAAGGAAAAAGATGCAATCCAAAGGAGTAGACATGTCAAGAGGCTTCATAGCATCGTGTTTCTCTTTTTTAGATATTAGATTAGTTCAAGACCAAAGGTGAAAAGGATAGCGAAAGACTAGAATGAATGGAGGAGAATAGATATGAAGGCTAGACATGAAAGAAATGAAAGTAGGATCATCGTAAGACCGCTCCCGAGATAGCCAAATGTACGTGTATAGATCAACCTTGTCAAGATCAAAGAGAGAAGATGGAATGGATGAGATATGTAGAAGAACTATGCATGATGCCTGATTGCCAGGTTTTCATCATGGTACTTATCCAAGGTGCCACAAGGGAGTGGTTTTCACCATAGGATGAATTTATTTCTCTTTACTTTTGCTACCAAGGCACCTGTTTCCAGGTTTTCACCAAGGCACATTTTCAATTTTATTTTATTTTTTTCTCTTTTTTCTTTTTTTTTTGAATTTTATAATTTTTGGAAGAAGGCAAGCTTTTAGATAATGCTCCTTGAAAGGATAAACCATGATATGCCAAGGATTCAAAATTATATGCTCAAAGATGCTGATAGGGAAAGGAAGATGGAAGAGAAAATGGAGGATAAGGTTTTATGTAAAGCGAGTGAGGCTAGAAGATAGTAGGAATAGGAAAATGAGGAAGAAGGATAGCAAGTAGAAGGATAATGAATGGAAGGATTGTGAAAGCGCAGCTGGAGAGGAAGGCAAGATCAACATCAATGCACACCTTGGAGGGTGGCGAGAGGATGGAGGAAACTTGAATGAAAGAATATGTGAAGGAATATGGTGAATGTTTAGTAGAGGTTGTGGTTCAGGTGCATGGAATGGAAGAATGTTTTTGGAAGAATATGAGGTGGAAGTCTTTGAAAGCTTGAATGTCAACTTCACTTTTTGTTCAACATGAGACTATCTTACGAGAGACTTTGGAATCCATATAGCCTTAGGCTTTTTATTTCCTTTTGATGACTTAGAGAGAATATCTTGAATGATAGATTTTGGAACCCATACTTGTCTTGTAGTTTTCTTCTTAGATATCTCTTTTGACTTTATGCCCCCATGTCGATTAGAGGAGACATGGTGATCTTCTTTCTTTGATGGATTTTTGTATTGTTTCTTTTTCTTATATTGAACATTCAAGTTACTTCCAAAAAACTTGGGATGTGTGGAAGAAGAAGGATAATATGACTGGTGTAGATGGGTGGATGGATGAAAAGGATTCAAAGGTATGCATCTATGTTGATCTTGAGGAAAGATAGGAGATGGAGGGACATAAGGACCCAAGATAGATGATGAATTAGGAGAGTTAGGAGGGGAAAATGAAGGGACATAAGGACCCAATATGGAAGGAAGACGTGAAGTCCTTAGTAGTGGTGGAAGAGGTCCAAGGATGGAAGTGGAAGATGCAAAAGGATAATCAATAAGTTCATCAGCATCTATATGACAACCAAGGATATCAGCATCTTCAGAGTGAGCATTAGAATTTTCAATAGGATCCTGGACATCATGAATAAGAGCATTTTATTTGCTAAGATCATTCAAAGCTTGCGAAGACTTAGGAAGAGTAGAAAGCGGAAGTGAACATGGAATGGTAGAACAAGAAGATGGAAGACTTTGATCTTGACAAGGATCTTTGGATAGCACAAGTGTAGAAATTGTCTCTTGAATAGGCTTAACATCGGAAGTAACAACACCATTTTTAATAACCTTAATGGAAGTATCATCTTTGGAAAGTGTAAGCGTGGTAAGGTTATTTTCATTATCAATAAGCTCAACGATGTGGGTAGTAGCTTGATCTTGCTTCGGAGAAGACTTAAGACATGGTGGAATAAATGAGGAAGGGTGTAAAGGATCAAAAAAATCATGACGCGGATAGAGAACATCATGAAAAGGAGTGGATGACATGGAGGGTTCTTGATCTTGATCTTTCTTTATATTCTTTTCCATATCATTTTTAGAGTCCTCTTGACATGGAGCTACTTCTAAGGACAAGGAAGCATGTTGGAATTGCATGGAAGATTTTGGAATAGATGGTGAAGGACTAGCTGAAGTAGGCATTATAGTGCATAAAGGCTTAGGCTCTTTAGGTTTAGCATTATTGAAAGTATTTGCAGCTAAGTGAAGGTTAGCTTGAGTTTCTTTAAGAGATAGCCCTTGAGGATAACTATAGGGAACTGCATGAAAAGTATTAGGATCTTTGTTGGATGAAGGATTTGTGGAAGGTTTGAAAGACTCAGAAGCTTTAGAAAATGTATGGGTATTGGAGGAATTAGGGGATGGAAGGGAACCATCACAAGACAAAGGTCCATCATTAACATAATCTTGCTTGAGAGTGTCATCTTTATTTTTAGCATGAGAATTCTTAGAGGAGAAACGCTCATAGTATCTACGTTTATAATTAGCACGAAAAAACTTCTCTTCTTCAATAGTAGCAGATGTATCATATTGGTCACAACAAATATCATAATCCCTTTCAAAATCAGAATCATATGGATCACCATCCCGATCTATCCAATGGGATAACCCATTTCCAGTAAGCACAAGCACACACCTAGGAGGACTGCTAAGAATAGAAGTTTTATAAGTATGACTATAGGGTTCATCATCATAGCCATCATAGTCATCAAAGATGGGTGTGTCACTCTTCATAGAAGAGGTATCACAAGGATTATCCTGTTGCTCATTATGGTATGAAGTAAGACTCTTGGTAGAAGTAGAAGAAAAATGAGATCGTGAAGAAGAGGAAGGTGAAGACCTAGTGGAAGAAGAAGACTTAGATAATGATGAATTCAAATAATGTTTAGAAGAGTCATGATAAGATTTGGAAGATGGAGAATGTGAATAGTGTTTGGAAGAATCGTGATACGACTTAGAAGCTTTAGGAGATGAAGAATGTGAATAGTGTTTAGAAGAATCGTGATAAGATTTAGAAGATGAAGAATGATGAGAAGACTTAGAAGATGAAAGACTTTTGGAAGAAGGAGGTTGTGACAGGATCATACGTATAATCCTAGAAAAAGCGGGTGACTCCTTTAATCTTTTTTCTATTTTTATCTTAAGTTTATCACCTTTGCCATATTTAGAAGGACTGTTAGAGGAACAAAACTCTTCGAATTGAGAAATGAGTTCAAGATCATCCATGTTCAAAAGAGGTTCCATATCAAGATATTTGTAATTCATGGTTCTGGAAGAAGAAGAATCAAGCATGGAAGCGATAGAAGAGATGAAATAGAAGAAAATAGATTAGATAGTAAGAGGAAAAGAATTAGGAAGATGAGAAGAATATCCCATGTGAAGAGAAGACTTTAGAAGAAAAACATGGGAAGGGAAGAAGAAAGAAGAAGACCAAGAGTCATCTTGTGTAATTGATACCATTAATATTTGTTTGGATGTTGAGCAACATGACAGCACCTAGGATCTAACCTAGACTGACCAAGGAAGACTGAGAATTAAAGATGCTTGGTGATAAGATGGCCTCACAAAATGTCAACACCAAACTAGGATAATCAAAGTTCTCTAATGTCCAAAGGGAGATGGTAAGATAGAAATTGCAAAAGGAGTTACCAACACTGTCAAAGAGGTGCCTCAAATCAAAGGGTGACTACCCTTGCACTTTTGAATCAGGAGGTTGGACTAGGCCAAAATATAATTGAATTTTAATTTGATGGAAATGGTTTGGACAAAAAGATTACTAAAATTCTCCAAGAATGTGGCTAACAATTCTAGAGATAAAATTTCTCACCAAGAATAGTCCTTTAACTTGACAATTATTTCCAAGGTGACTTTGTAAACCAAATGATGCTATCCCTAGAGGGCTAAAATAGGTCTTTAATGACAGGATAGAAAATCAAGCAAGCTGTAAAAAGGTTGGTGCTTCAACTCGGGAACTTAGTTTTTGTATTCATTTTAAAAGATCAAGTACATCAATAGATTTTTATCATTGATCAAGCACATAAGATAGCAATCAAGGAGTTCAAGAAAGAAATTATCTTCAAATAATGAACAAGGGGCAAAGCAACCTTGCACACAAACAATCAAGTGACTTAGTATGCTACTCCTTAAAGATTCTACTTGTGTATGTTCTTAAAAAAGTTTTAGCAGGCACGTAGAACACAACAACATCTTAGCAAGTTGTCTACAAGGATATACATGGCTTTTCTAAAGGGCATCCTTGATATACGCAAGGTACGTGAGGCACAAATCCATAGATGAGAAGAATCAGAAATCACACAGTCGGAGGGAGATGGTAACCCAAATCTCCTCCTTCACTTCTCAAAGGTATAAAGTTCTTTGAGGCTTAGCCAAGAGTGATATCAAACTCAATTCCCAAGAGAGGTGTCTTTTGATTCATCTCCCAATATTTCTACTCCGCCAGAACATAGGAGTTAAGGTCATCCCTTGAGGTGATGAAATCCCCAAGCAGGCCTTCTGAAAAAATGAAAAGTAAGTAATTCTCTATCAAAAAGTATTGGAAAGCACTAAAGGTGGAACACTTAATGGTTAAAGAAAATATGAGGTGAGTCCACAAGGTGGAACACTTAACACCTCACACAAGCTACAAATGAGTCCAAAACCTAGAAAACAAGTGAGTTCCAAAAAGCACAAAAGGGTTGCCTAGTGGAACAATTAACGCTTATTTCCTGTAGACCCCTCCCCTTTAATGTGGTGCTGAGATTGCAACCACGGGGTGGAATGAGGGGCTGGTGGATGGGTGAGTCCAATAACCCAAGATAACAATCTAGATCAATCACAAGTAATCTAAGATTGCTAATCAATACTACTCATAAGTGCAAGAGGGTTTGAATCATGGAATATTTAACTTTCCAAGTAAACATGAAGTGAGTCCACAAAGTGGTGCATATAACTCTTCATGTAAACTAGGAATGAATCCATGCCCTAGATTACTCAATGAGATGTTTTGATATTTGAGACCAAGAATTACTTAGAGTTAAAAGACAAGCATGCACTTAAACACAAACTTGTATAAAAGCAAATCTTTGTTCATTCATTTCCCATTAAGAGCATAAAAAATGTGTTCTATGAAAGCGTGTAACACTCAAGCCAAACACATGAGAGATTAATTTTGTGCCCAAACCAAGTGCTATAGAGATTTTAAGAACTCACCTTAGGTTCAAAGATATGCACTCCAACATTTAGCACACATCTGAAAAAAAAACCCTAAGATGGTTAGATATGAAAATCAATTGTTAGGAGTTTGATTTAACATTGTTGTCTTCAAGACAGTCTTTAAAGATTGATTTATTTGACCCATAAAATCACAATATTAAAATTTTTGGAAAGAATGAAGTTTTTAGAAAACATCAAGAAATATCATTTCCAAAAATTACAAGGTCTTATGATTCCATTTGGTTCCTCAACCAATAACCTTTTCAGACTACAATTTTTCTGTCATAAATCAGATTTAAAACACCAAACCCTGCCTAGGGAATCACATATCTTTCTCAAAAAGAATCCAAATGAAACCAAACCAATTTCACAAAAACTATTAATGAATCTAGTTTCCAAATATGTAAGCCATTTATTTTTCCCATTCATAAATTATTTTCTAAGAGCAAATCATTTCCTGCAACTCCAATGCAAATTGTTAAAAACTAGTTTTCACTCAAATACCTGTAACTTTCACAAATCTGCATAAAAATGACTCAAACCAAAAGGAAATGAAAGATAATTCATGTATCTTTCCAATGAATATTATTATAGGTCTTGATTCTTCATACTTTGTCCGTACCAAATGTTTCAATCTGACTATATTTAGAGAATCTCAAATCTGTAAATACCCACTTTCACTAAAATGATCATAACTTATTCATTTCTTTATAAAAATGAACCAAACAAAAAGAATGAGAAAAAGGATTCATCATTCTATCCATAAATTACTATATTATAGGATTTCTAGTCTATACATGGCCGTACAAGGCCTAGAACTAACACTAAAACTGAAAAACCAATCAAGAATGAGGCCAGAAATTAATCTTTTCTGCCCCACGGTGGGCGCAAAAAATGTGTGCTATAAAAGTGTCACACTTCTGTGAATCCTTGCATTCAAGAAGACTCAATAATGAGCTCTCGAATATCGATTCACAACTCTCTATCTGTGGAGTGCATAAATTGTTATGAGGCCCTCAGATTGACTGAGTTGAACCCATGCAAGTACACCCCAAAATGAGAGATTCAAGGATGAGAAGCAAGAATGTTAATCTCCATTGAATCGTCAAGTTCTTGCATGCAAACGAAATTAATCTATATGATTGCAATGTAAGAAAATAAACTACTTTATTGAAATGGAGATTAAGCTAAAACAATGAAATAAATTAAACTAAAATGCTTATGAATATTAATCTATATGTAACTATGCAAGCTAAAACAATGATCTCCAAAGCTCCAATGTCGCCAAGAAAACCTGCAGCATAACAACGGTATGAAAATTCTAGATCTCTAATTGAGAAGGAGAGGGCTCCTTATATAAGAAACTGATGACAAGAATGCATCTCCAAGATCAATGTGGGATAAATCCAAAAAGAGGAAAGAAAGCTCATTTTTTAGAAAGTGTGGAGAGAAAAGGAATTTTATTTATTTTTAATTATTTGTTTCCCTTTTTTCATCACAAAGAGCTTTAAGAGATTTTTTATTTATTTAAAAGAATGATTCTCTATTAATTAAATAAGATAACATTATTTAATTAAAAGAGAGATATTATTCTAAATAAGATAAAATCGTTTAATTAAAAAAGATTTTATTTCATTTAAAAGATATTTCTTTCAATTAAATAAGGTTATTTTATTTATTTAAGAGAGAATATTTCTTTTAATTAAATAAAATTTATTGAAAGAATCAGGAAAAGGATTTTTATTTTGTTTTTATTTGATTTATTTCCTTTTCCATCACAGAAGATCTTTTGAGAGGATTTTATTTATTTTAAAAGAATAATTCTCTTTTAATTAAATAAAATAAGGTTATTTAATTAAAAGATGAATATTAATTAAATAAAATAAAATCATTTAATTAAATAGAGATTTAATTAAATAAAATTATTCCATTTAAGAGACATTACTTTCAATTAAATAAATTTATTTTATATATTTAAAAGGGATTATTTCTTTTAATTAAATAAAATTATTGATGACATGATTAAACCTTAGGAGATTATTGAAATGATTGAAATAGTTATGATTTGATCAAGGAAATTGATTCAAATATATTGCAAAGCATTGATTCAGGGATTGATTTTTGATAATTGAATAAATGGGGCCCAAAGTCTAGGCGACCATTTTAGGGTGCATACAATAACTGCAATCGGACAAGCCACTACACCAATAGGTGTCCGGACAGAGACAAGCAGAACAACCAAGGTGAAAGAAGAGCCAACCTAGTGCAAGAAGAGGATGATGATAGCGTGAGAGACTATACTGGAGAAGATGGAGTAAGCCTCGTGATGAAGAGGACTTTGATCCAAGCACCCATTCTGGTGGAACCTCCTCAAAGAAAAAGTCTTTTCAAAACCAACTGCAAGAGCCATGGAAAGGTATGCAAGTTAGTAATTGATTCTGGTTCTACTGAAAATCTTGTATCTAGAGAAATGGTAGATAAATTAAAATTGGAAAAGATACCCCACCCAAACCCATCCCATGTATCTTGGTTAACAAAAGGGCAAAAGACCCTCATAAATGAACAAACTTGGGTAGATTTCTCTATTAAAGACTATAAGGATAGAGTCCTTTGTGATGTTGTAGATATGGATGTATGTCACCTTTTGTTAGGGTCCATAGTAGTATGATCTACAGGGTAAACATGATGGAGTGACAAACAAATACCAAATTATTCAGATGGTCACAAATACAATCTTCTCTCTCTTCTTGATCCCCAACAAGAAAAATCAAAAGAACAGTTAGTCATGCTTTTAGGAGAACAAGAGATGATCAACACTATTCAAGATTCTGAGGTAGGATATGCCCTAGTCCTTACACCAAAGGAGAAGACAATGCATAATGAAGTACCAAAGGAAGTAGACAATATACTACAGAAGTACAAAGGAATAGTTGTAGGAGACACACCAGATGAACTCCCACCATTGAGGGACATCTGTCACGAAATAGATTTTATCCTAGGTGCTTCCCTACCCAACAAAGCTGCTTATAAACTCACTCCTGATCAGAATGCATAAGTCACTAGACAGGTCAATGAATTGTTGACAAAAGGACTCATACAAAGAGTCGCAGCCCTTGTGCAGTCCCAAGTGTTTTGGCCCCTAAAAAGGATGGCAAATGGATACTATGCACTGACTCCAGGGCAATAAAAAAAATAACAATTAGATGTAGATTCCCCATACCCAGGATTGAGGATCTATTAGACCATCTCAGAGGAGCATGCTATTTCTCTAAAATTGACCTTAAATTTGGTTATCATTAGATAAGAATAAGGTCATGAGATGGGTGGAAGACTACATTTAAAACAACAGAAGGGTTATATGAATGGCTTGTCATGCCATTTGGCCTTAGCAATGCTCCTAGCACCTTCATGAGATTAATGAATGAAGTGATTCAAGATTTCATAGGAACGTTTATGGTGGTCTATTTAGATGACATCCTAATCTTTAGTGGAACTATAGGAGACCACATGATACACTTGGAACAAGTTCTCCAAAAACTACATGAGAAGAAACTGTCTATCAACTTAGAAAAGTGTACATTCATGCAACAAGAGTTGATATTCTTGGGTTTTTGTTATCTCAAAGGGCACATTTTTAAAAATGGATCCTGAAAAGGTAGAGGCTATCATTAATTAGCCCATACCAAAGACTTCAGGAGAATTTAGGAGCTTTCATGGATTGGCTACCTTTTATAGGAAGTTTATCAAAAAATTCAGTCATATTTGTGCACCTTTACTTGATACCATCAAGGGTGGTAGAAAAAAAAATTTCTAGTGGACAACATAAGAAGATGAAGCTTTCTAGTATTTGAAGGAGAGAGTAGCACAATATCCCATTTTGGCACTACCTACCTTTGAAACATTGTTCACAATGGAGATCGATGCTAGCAATCTGGCCATAGGCGCAGTCCTCAATCGGGATGGAAGACCAATGGCGTTCTTCTCTAAAAAATTGAATGAAGCAAAGAAGAAATATAGTACATATGACTTGGAACTTTATGCTATGGTTCAAGCCCTCAAGAAATGGAGGCACTACTTTCTTCCTAAGGAATTTATTGTCTTTACAGATAATCATGCTTTAAGTTTTATGAACAGTTAGGCTAAACTAAGCTGCAGGCATATGAAATGGGTTGAACAACTCCAAGAATTCACATTTTCCATAAAGCATAAGAAAGGAACTTCAAATAAAGTTGCAGATGCTCTCAGCAGAAGAGTGATTTTGGTTAAAGAAGTGTAGGTACAAAGCATAGGAATTAATGTCCTCAAACACCTATACAAGGATGATTCATACTTCGGTGATATCTATAAGGTTTTCTCTATTCTATCAGATGCATATAATACTATTTATTCAGAATATTTAGTGCAGAATGGCCTTTTGTTCAAAGGAGGTCAACTCTGTATTCCCAAATGCTCCATGAGAGAAAATTTGATTAGAGAAAAACATTGTGGCACACTAGGAGGTCATTTTGGCATAGATAAAACACTTGAACTGTTAAGGAGAAACTATCATTGGCCTCGGTTACCCACTGATGTCAGAAAGTTTGTTGAATCATGCACTATTTGTCAAAGGGATAAAGGAATTAGGACCAATTAGGGTCTCTATCAACCACTTCCTATTCCAACAAAACCATGGGACAATGTGAGTATGGATTTTGTCTTAGGACTTCCAAGAACTAAACAAGGATTTGATAGTATCTTTGTTATAGTTGACAGATTTAGCAAAATGGCACATTTTGTTCCTTGTAAAGTTTCTAATGATGCTTCACATATTGCTAAAAAAATTTTTAAAGAAGTGCTCTGAATTCATGGATTTCCAACATCCATTATCTTAGACAGAGATGTGAAATTCCAAGGGCACTTTTGGAGAACCCTTTGGAAAAAGTTGGGTACAAACCTTTCATTCAGCTCTGCATACCATCCATAGATAGATGGGTAGACTGAAGTAGTAAACAAATCATTAGGAAACCTTCTAAGGTGTCTAAAAAAGTAGTATGGACAGACTTGGTATGCTATCCTTCCTCAAGCAGAATTTTCTTTCAATGATTTAGTAAATTGGTCAATAGGGAAGACACCATTCCAAGTGAATTATGGACTCCATCCAAGAGTAGTTATGGAACTAAGAGAGTTACCGACTGACTTTAAAGTCAGTGCACATGGAGAAGAATTGTCTGCATGGATCAAACAGATTCATGATCAAGTTTGAGATACATTAAGTTAGAATGCTGCAAAGTACAGAGAATAGGCAGATAAGAAATGAAGACATGTTACTTTCAAAGAAGGAGATCAAGTATGGGCATACCTGAATAAGGAAAGGCTACCTAGGGGACACACCAAATTCCAGATGAGGAAGATTAGTCCCTGCCAAATACTTCATAAATTTGGGGATAATGCTTATGAAATTTCTTTACCCCCTACTATTTCTATTTCTCCTATCTTTAACATTTGTGATCTCACTCCTTTTAAGGGTGATGCAGGATCTAATGACACTTTGCAGGATACTGAAAACCAACAGGTAGAATGGATAAAGGACTTGCCACCGAGCCAACCTTTACAGTTGGAAAATATTCTTGACTCTAAAGTGGTCAAGCAAACTAGGAAGAAGACCTACAAAGATTACTTGGTCAAATGGAAGGGGTTACCATACATTGATGCCACATGGATGAATGAAGAGTGTATCAATAAGCATGGAACCTTGGTTCACAAACTGCTCTCAAGTGGGACTTCAGTTTTCAAAATAAGGGAGTATGGTGTAGGAGTACCCCCTCCACTCTTCAAAACATCTGCACTTCTATGGTCTTCAAAGGATTCACCAAAGTGTATTCATGCCTAAGGGACTTTTTAGAATTTCCAGATTTTGTTTAGCAAGCCAACTTGTAAGACCTAGTCACCCTCGGTGTGGTTATAAACCATGGATTTTTTACTATGGTCCAAAGGCACTTTTAGGTGTTTTGTTTATTTTAATTTTTTTGTAATGTTTGGGATCATTAGGATCCATGGATTAGGCCTATAGGCTCTTTAGGAGAAAGAATGCAACACTTTGCAAAAGTTGCAAAATACAAGAAAAGTTGCTCGAAAACTTCTTTGAAAAGTTGCTACCGAATTGTAAAACCACCTCCCAATGGTCACAATATTTGAAAAATGGTTGGATCCATTGGGGAAGGTCTTCAAATAGCCCTTATAGTTGGGTGGAAGATGATGATGGTGGAAGGTGATGAAACTTATGTAATTTTACATTCAATCAATAAAAATCCCTATTTTTCTCTACGTTTTGGACTGCAAAACAATACGTGTACATATTGGTAAGGATGTGTGAAGAAGGAAATTATTCAATCTAACATGTTACATGTATTAGGACTCCAATTATTTTGATTTGAGTTAGTCTAAATATTGGAGTTGAGAGTTAAAAGATTTTGTGTTTCAGATTTTCAGGAAACCCTCCTGAACCAGGGTTTCAAATAAACAATGCCTAACTTGCCTTTCCTTCATGGGATTCCCATGTGAATTGGAGAAATGTAAGTAGGTTCAATGTATATTAGATCCCTAGGAGTGCAGGAGAAAGGGGTTTGTCGTGAGAAGTATGTTTGTAGACTCTAGACCAAGCATCTCTATGTGCTTGGTGCAGGAAATGGAAGAGTGAAGTGACAGAAGCACTTCAGGAGTGGATAAATGAAATTTTATAGTGGATTTTTGTTTCTTGGGATTTACTATTATTAGTGAAACAAGTGGTTTGCTTTGGAAAATTGATTGGTGAACTTTTCCTTAAGTTACCAAGTCAATTAACCCTATTAAGACTAGTGGGTTAGGAGTTGTTTGACATTGTCTGAGTTGTTTGAGATCTTGCAATCTGGAGGCTAGAATCAACTTGAAAAAGGGTATACAAATCTACAATTTATGTTGTATTCTCTTTGTAAGAATTTTGAATTAATTCCATAGAACCTTGTTCAAAAGGCTACAAGTCAGTAGGCTTGAATCGAGCACTGATTATCCCAAAACTTGTAAGTTGTGGAAATCGTTCCCATAGGAGGCATATAGGAAGCATGGAACATTTCCATTCCCTTTCTAATATAAAGTTTCCCATTTCAAATTTAAATTAGTCAGGACACTTCACAGTAGGATTATCGAGCGTGAGTAATCTACTCGATGAAGTTACCGGGCTACTTGGTTATCAAAGAAACCAAGCACTTATCAAGCCTAGTCGGTCAAGGACTCAACTGAGCATTAGTCAAGCTTCAGGGGAGTAGGACTAGTTAAAAACACTTAATCCTCCAGTGAGGATAGTGGCTTTGTGATTGTTATAATAAGATCTTCTAAAGGTGTAGAGCAGACAGTGTTTGAATTAGCGCACATGGAGTATTGTAGATCAAGCTATGCAATGTTGAGGAACTACTCTATATTATTTCCTAAGATCATGGTCAAGAGCGCATATGGAAATTCAACTATTCATGATAGTTATGTGTAAATTAGTGGAAGCAGTATTCAAGCAGTGTTCCTGAGAAGCGGCTTGTAGAAACTGGATGATATTTCCTAATCGGGATAGAATCTGGGCATGCAAAGTTATACAACTGATAAAGACATTATGATAGTGACATGGATGTGATATAAAGGTTAGCGATTGCACAAGTGAATAATTATCTTGTTTGGAAGCTGACAGTTTTATGTAATTATAAAATATTGTGTAACGTGTGGAAGTTTATATTTTGTAATTGGTTAAGCCTTGTTGGCCAACTCATTTGTAATTATTTGAGTGTGGTATAAAGGAAGGATTTTTTTCCTTTATTGTAATAAGATATGAGAGATAGTATGAAAGTGAATTTTGAAATTGAGTAATAGTTGTTGTAAGAGGATATGCAAAGTACAGAGATCTGGTATTGAGATCTGATGAAGTAGCTGGTACAGTTTGGCACAGACAGAGGAGAAAAGATAAGTTTCTAAGATCTATAAATATTTGGTATTATTCTATTGAGTAATACAAAGATTATTTGGACAGAGTGTTCAATGATCTTTCCCTTGAAGCTATTTGGGCAGTGGGTCCTTCTGTCTTCAATAACTCATAACAGAGTTAGAATCTTTTAACAGGGATTCAAAGTCTCCTTACAAGGACTCATATGTACTGAATGTATTTCATAAGGTTCCTAACAAATTCCATCCTCTCATAAGGAATTTTCATATTAGTACATCTTCTGTGGCCATCATTCCCACCAGGGTTTACTCTCTGATCAAGAGGTTCCCTAGTTAACATATCTTGTGTTATTGTGTATGTTTATCTTTATATGGTTGTTGTTTATATTGATTACATGGTTGAAATCTATTAAAGGAGAAAATAATTGTAGTTATCTAATAGTTGATTCAACCCCCCCCCCCCCCCTCAGTTATCTTGGTGGACTTTACTTTCTAACAATTGGTATCAGAGCAACAGGTCCTTGAAAGAAAATTTTAACAACTTAAGGAGATCCATGGAAAATCATTTCAGGAAAGAAAGCCCTAAGTTTGATGGAGTAAACTTTGACAGCTGGAAAGAAAAGATGAAGACACATTTTCTTTGTTTAGGACCAGGATACTAGTTAATCACAAAGAATGAAAAGACTATCATTGAAGAAGACAAAATTGAAGAATGTACTAATGAGGAGAGAGATCTATTGATGTGTAACATACTTGTCAACCCTTCCAGAAAATGAGTACAGTCAAGTAAAATATCTAAGAACATCTCATGAAATTTGGTTAGCTTTACAATCTACTTTTGAAGGTGATGAACATGCAAAGAGAGTCAGATTACATAATTGGATATGTGCATTTGAAGATATAAGAATGATGGAAGATGAATATGTTAGAAGTTATATTGGTAGAATGTCAAAAATTGTTGCAGATATCAAATCCTGTGAAGGAAACAAGATGGAGAATGAGGTGATATGGAAAATTCTAAAGACATTAACTCTTGTATTTAAGCATACAATGCAGATGATTGAGCAAGTTATACCTTGTACTGAGAACTTCGCCAGAGAAACCCTTCTTGGAAGACTAGAAGCAACAAAGATAAGCTTGAGACAGTCGGGAGATCTACCTAGAATGGAGACAACATTTAGCGCACTTAGTGTTCATCCTACCTTGTCAAGAAGCATTAGTGTAAGCAAAGATTATGCTAGTGGCAACAGATCTAAGAATGAAGAAGACAAGAAGATTGAGGAAGGAATTGCCTTGCTTGTGAAAAGAGAACGAAAAGGTAAGAAATTTTTTAAATTTTGAACTTGTCAAGAATATGGTCATTTTGCATCTAAATTTCCTAAGAGAGTAAAGAAGTATAGAAATAACTTTAAACCTAGAAGATCTAAATAATGTTATTATGCTAATGATGAAGAATTTGAGGCTAGTATGGAGAAATCCCTAAGTGAAAGTGATAACGAGAATGATGATATAGGATTTGTAGCAATAAAAGATGAAAACTCTGAAACTGAAGTTAGAGAAGAAAAAGCTTTAGTTTCTCAAGTAAAAAAGAGATCTAATTGGATTATAGACAGTGGTTGTTCACATCATATGACTAGAGATATGAAGAAGTTTATAAAGTTTAACAATTATGATGGAGGAATTGTTAGAGTTGGAAACAATGCACCTTGTTTGATAAAAGGAATAGGATCTATTTCTCTTGATGGGAAGACTAACACTAATGATGTTTATTTTTTGGATGGATTGAAACATAATCTTTTGAATGTTGGACAGTTAGTTGATAAGAGATATCAAGTTTGGTTTACTAAGAAAACTTGTGTAATCAAGGATAAGGATGGAAATTTGATTGGAACTAGATCAAGAACCAGAGGTAAAGTATTTCAGTTGAATCCTATTGAGAAGACATGGTTGATTACTAAGATTGATGACAAAAAAAGTACAAGTGGTGGAACATTTTTCCTTGGAGGAAGATTGGTTTCTTGGCTAAGCAAGAAACAAAATTGTATTTCACAAAGCATAGAAGAAGTAGAATATGTAGCAGCAACAAACTATTGTAACTAGATAATATGGATGAAACAAATGTTGAAGGATATTGGAATAAAATTTGATGAGCTTGTTGTTATACACTGTGATAACACCAGTACAGTAAGTATGTCTAAGAATCTTGTACTACATTCTAAGATAAAGCATATAGAAATAAAGTATCATGTAGTAAGAGAGAAAGTCACAGAGAAAGAATTCAAACTTAAGTATATAAGTACAAAAGAGAAGATTGCAGATATATTTACAAAGCCCTTACCTAAAGATACATTTGAGTATCTGAGAGGCATGCTTGTGGTTATGCCCCAACCTACTTTTGAGAAGTGATGAAAATTGTTGCATCAGTCCAGTGGTATATGAGATTTATCTTTTTCTGGATTGGATGTTGGTACTTCCTCTATGGGGGAGTATGTGTGTTTTTGAGCTAAGTCATAAAGGAGTCTAGTGAATGTATTTTCTGAAAACAATGTATTTTGACATTGAGTGGTAATTTGAATCAGATTGACATATTGATGCTTTATTGTCATTGATGTCAATGGGGGAGAAGGATACATGAAAAAGATCCATTGATGAGGATAATTGAATAGGAAAATGAAGCAAGATTTGATTAATGAAGAGGACTTGAAAATATTTCTGAGCAGTAGTAATGCAAGTTGGTGTTTATGGAACTTGGATACTTTTTCATCCATGTTTCCATAAATGCCAATGGGGGAGATTGTTAGGAATGAATGCTGAATATATCCTATGGGGGAGTATTTGTAGCCATTCTGTAGCAGTTAAAGTTGCATTCATGACTGTGACTGTCATTGATGTCAACACAGTGATCTATTAAAGATTAGCAAAGGAGCAGGTAGTGTTTGAATTAGCGCACGTGAAGTATTATAGATCAAGCTATATAGAGTTGAGGAACTACTCTATATTATGTCCTAAGATCATGGTCAAGAGTGCATATGAAAATTCAACTGTTCATGACAGTTATGTGTAAATTAGTGGAAGCAGTATTCAGGCAGTGTTCCTGAGAAGCAACTTGTGGAAACTATTTGATATCTCCTAATCAGAATAAAATCTAGGCATGAAAAGTTATACATTTTATAAAGACATTATGATAGTGATGTGGATGTGAAAACAAGGTCAGAGGTTGCACGAGTGAATAATTATCTTGTTTGGAAGCCGACAGTTTTATGTAATTATAAAATATTGTGTAAAATGTGGAAGTTTATATTTTGTAATTGGTTAAGCCTTGTTGGCCAACTCATTTGCAATTATTTGAGTGTGGTATAAAGGAAGGATTGTTTTCCTTTATTGTATTAAGATATGAGAGATATTATGAAAGTGAATTGTGGAATTGAGCAATATTTGTTGTAAGAGGATATGTGAAGTACATAGATCTGGTATTGAGATCTGATGAAGTAGCTGGTGCAGTTTGGCACAGACAGAGGAGCAAAGATAAGTTTTTGAGATCTATAAATATTTGGTATTATTATTTTGATTAATACAAAGAGCATTTAGACAGTGTGTTCAGTGATCTTTCCCTTGAAGCTATTTGGGCAGTGGGTCCTTCAATCTTCCATAACTCCTAACAGAGTTAGAATCTTTTAACAAGGATTCAAAGTCTCCTTATAGGGACTCATATGTATTGAATGTATTTCATAAGGCTCCTAATAGAGTCCATCCTCTCATGAGGAATTTTCATATTAGTACATCTTTTGTGGGCATCATTCCCACCGGGGTTTACTCTATGATCAAGAGGTTCCCTAGTTAACATATCTTGTGTTATTGTGTTACTGTGTATGTTTATCTTTATATGGTTGTTGTTTATATTGATTACATGGTTGAAATATGTTAAAGGAGAAAAGAATTGTAGTTATCTGATAATTGATTCACCCCTCCCCCCTCTCAGTTATCTTGGTGGACTTTACTTTCTAACAGTTCTTCGGCCTATTTTTTAGCACTCCTTCATGCTTCTTAAATCTCCTCGGCCTTCTAGAGAGTGTTTGCATTTGGTTTCGGGACCTTTTTCGGCCATTCTTTCTTGTTCTTTTGTATGGTGTAGATTTCCATGTTCGTCGATGTGGAAGAAATCATTGACATTGGTTTGAAAGATCTTTGGTGGATCTTCCAGAGTATTTTCTACTTCAAGGGTGGAAGGGATTTCTTGGACCTCGATGTCTTTTTCATGATCTAGGCTCGGGTCAAGGGTGGGCCTCCAGGATTTCTATTTCTTCCTCCTCTCAAGAGGTTCCCTGACAATGGCTATTACTACCTCTTCCTCTCCCTCCATAATTGGCATACCAAATAGGGTATACATAGAAGATGTAGGGATACCTGAGATTTGGGAGCCTAAGGGAACTTCTCCAAGGCCAAAAGTCACGTCGGACTTTGCTGCTTCTTGCAATTTTTAGGATTTTTCCAATTTCTCATCCATTTATCTCATTAAAACCTTGAGTGTCTGGTCAAACAAATGGGAAGGCTCACCAATCTTTTCTTTTCATGAGCCTGAGTTTTCCCCCTTTTTGCGGCTCTTAGAGTAGGTGTTGTCCTCATAGATGCTTTTATGAACCGGGTACTCTTCGAGAAAGCCTTATCAAAATGAGTGTGACACCACTCAATTATTGTTTTGGTTATGGCCTCAATATTTAAAATCTTCAGAGTGTCCCAATCTACCGGAGGGAGACTTGACTTATCAATTCCAGCTTCTTTAAACTTGGGGTCTTCAAATGGACCTTTATATGAATATTTTAATGGGAATGATCAGTGACCCAAATGCTCCATCATACCCTTAGACATCCTTACATACTTTATGCTTCAGAAATCAAAATTATCCTGGGAGTCTTCCCAAAAAATCCTCTATATGCGGCTTGTGGGGTTGGGATTTTTGGGGCATTACTTTTTTGAGGCGGCCACGTGGATCATAATTATGGTGCCTGAGTGAAAATTTGCCTAAATTTAGGTCATTTAATTCATTCTCTATCTCCTTGGTAGTGGTGATGGAGAAAGTGTATCTTTAGCAAGTGATGGGAAGGAGACTTAGGTAATCTTCTTTATTGTCAATAGGACGTGTACCTACAGGATCTGTTGACATAATTCTAACAAAATAATTTTATCACCACAATGTTTTGGCAGCAAAAATGGGTTCCTGAGAACTCGATGACCAGGATGTAGGTGAATTATGAGAACTAAATAAAATAATAGCCCCAAGGGGTGATCATGGCCATTTCCTTCTGGGACAATCTAAAATCTACATCCTCGATCAGTGCCTTAACTTCATTATATACAAAGGTGTCATTTACCCTGCAAAAATTCTGGAAACACTCATCCCACCAGATTTGGAGAAAATGATCCCATGGGGTAGATTGTCCCAAGGACACCAACTATGCTCAATCCTTGGACTCCTCTAAACTACTGGGCCAATGACCACAATACAAAGGAAGTCATGTAGAATTTGTTATCTCCTTCCACCTTCCTCATTTGTGCATCTAGGTGGTTAGAGATAATAACAGCCTAATCAAAATGATGCTTGTTATTATTCATGTAATACAAGAAGTAGTACATTTATGGGGAGAATTCTTAGGTGTGAGGTTCCCCCAAATCCCTGCATAAATATATGGTCCTATCCTAGATTGGTTCATTGAAGTCGGCACGGGGAATATCCATCTTCATTTTCCTATAGTCCTTGCAAGGAACTTGCAACTATTATGTGTTTAGGTGGTGTCGAGTTGCATCTTGTGTCTCCATGAACTATGCTAGAGAAGAATCCCTAGAAAGAACAACAACGTCCTTGAAGCAAGGGATCCTCCAGACCACGGTGATGGTAACCTAATCTAAGGAGGAAATGGGAACCCCACTGGATAGCATGGAAACTTCAATGACTACATTGTAGCTCTTGGCCATGAGCAATATCAATTCTAGATCTTGCATAAAGTCCGGAAAACATATGGATTGCATGATCTTAGAGGCTGATAGATTAACTAACAATGGGTCATTGGACTTTTTAGTTGATACATTGTTTGTTGTAATCTTTTCAATTTGACCCAGATGCCAAAATTTGTGTTTGAGATCTCTCAAAGTGTAGGTTTGATCTGAGACCCGTGAATCACTCCTTTCTTGTATTTAATTACAATGGGAACTTCTCTAAAGCCCTTTATGCTTTGGACTTCTTTGTCGGGTCAACATATGAGCTTGGGAGCTCTAAACTTGCATTAGGATTGATCACCCTTTTTGGATCCCTATAGAGACAATGTTTTCCATTAAAATGATCTCATAAGCCTCCCCTAAGCACAAAGATTTTCAAGCCGCCCTTATAATGACCCCAAATAGGGCCTTACTTAATTTTCTCTTAAAATTCCCAATTAGGGTTTGGATTGCACTTGGGAATGAAAATTTGTAATGTTTCATACTAGGAGGATGCCAATTCCCAATAATTATCATATTCCATTATACATTTAAATCATATTATATTAAGAATATTCTCTAATTCATAATATATACTTAAGCTTTAATTCCTTTTTCACTCCTAATCATAGACCTTAAGAAATATGGTAGATTTATTGTGCTAGAACGCTGACACATTCTATAAGTGAATTCCCTCAAGGCTCTACCTATCTCGAGATCTTTCCATCATTTGACCGATTTACCTGCCTCTTCCTACACACACACCCTATCCTCTTAATTGTAATTAATGAGTGAACAATGAATAGACTAAGTATATATTTATTACTTATTTATCAATATATTTGAGTTATTTCATGTTTAATAATATAAGTTTACTTCATAACAATATTAATGTATTTCATAATCTATTATTTCAATGTTTATTTCATATACATTATTTAATAACCTATTATTCTCAAGTTTATTTCATATTATTATTATTATCTAATTCATGCAAGTCTTATAAATGAATTAACTTAAACAAGATATATTTTCCTTCTTTTCACGTGGGATATCTTTTCTTTGCCATATTCAATGTTTATTTTCTTTTAATAATCTCCTAAATTTCCTCCTTGATTTTCTCCTATATTCCTTTTCCTATTTTCCATAGAATAATCCCCTCTCTTATTATTATTATTTTTCTCCTTTTATTTATTTATTTATTTCTATATTCCTCCTAAATTTTTTGCCTTCCCCCTTACACTTTTTACAAACCCTCTTTTATATATAATTACATAGCCCATCAAGGAAAAGTTGCATTGTTTCATTATATTCAAATTCCATCCATTTTGTCTTTGTTAATATAATATTATTATTTTTTATTTTAATTATAATTTTATTAGTATGAATGATTTATTATTGATTACTATTTGCATATCATTATTAATATATATGTGTGTGTGTGTGTGTGTAATATATATAATCAGTATATTCTCAATAATATAATCAATATTATTTTGTACCAATAATATTATTTACAAATCATAATTTAGTTATTATTTATTAATATTGATTAAAATATTTTACTCATTAAATAAATAATTAATTATATATTTATATTTAAAGAAATTATATATGTATTAAATATCTATGTTTATATTGTTCATATGTCAATATCGGATCATGACAGCCTTGTGCACAAATTTTTCAAGGTAGAATTGACTAGTATTACACAACTTACTAGGCCATCAATTTCCTTTCCTTCTTTCATTGGGATAAGTGGAACTAGCATAACATAACTTTCTAGCCTTTCCTTCTCCTTCTCTACCTCTTCTTCTCTCATGAATCACCTAACATAACACAACTTGCTAAATTTTTGGATTCATGTTCCCTCACTCTTCTTTCCTTGCTCTCATATTTATGCTAGTGGGTTAAATCATAGTCTTGTCTTATCTTTGATGTGTTCTCTTTCTCTTTTCAAGTGACCACTTGCACTTTTGCAATAGCTTTCTGAGCATGATGCTAGCAGTTGAGACATTTTCTTTAGCGAGGTTTCTTCAACTAGTTGACATGGAATCTTAGTGAGCTTTAGGATTTTGTTGTGGTTTTATGATTCCTCGCATATGGATTAACAAGTTAAGATCCTTGGTTTGGGGACTTATGTCCTTAAACTTAGTGATATTTTATCTCCTTGCAGTTTGTCAAAGATCTTTATCTCTTTCTCTTTCTTTCTTCTACTTTAACATGAGCACGAGGTTCCCGATAAAGTGGGGGATACATGTAACATCCTAAAAAGTAAGTAATCTTAATTAGGTGCTCATTTTATCTTCATTTAAGTATGTATGGGTTCCCACATTGATTTCACGCTCTCCTAACACTCATTAGACCTTCAAATTAATATTATAAGTCTTGTATTGATTTAATTTCTCCAAATCTTAAGGTTAGCCCTTATTTCTAAGTGTTATCCTCCATTTTTCCTCAAATAAAATAATTCATTCCATCACCTAGGCCTTATATCCCTATTTTTGGCCTTCGTGACTTGTCCCGACCTTGGAATGAGTTGTACCTATAAATCTTGCACCTACCCTATTTCCTCGATACCTTGTCCAAAAGTTGGCTCATTCTCTTAGGTAAAGGACGCCATTGGAAATTTTTTCCTTAGGAAAAGGTTCCAATGACATTCTATCCCTGAGTATTGGGGCCCAAATTTGGCCCAAGGCCCTATGTTGAGATAATAACAGGAGATTTGGTCCCGTGGTCGACATACTTGAGTTTTAACCCTCAAAATGATACATTGAGTATAAAAACACTCTCTCTCCTCATTTTGGTATCCATTATCAAGTACAAGCATTCATTATCAAGTTTTCAAGCATTCATGATCAATCAAGAAATAAAAGTTCAAGATCTCTTCTACAATTGAGCATCCAAGTCTTCAATCCTTCAAAACATTATTCCTTCTTCTTCATCAAGCATTGTGGAAAACTACAAAATCCATCATCCAAGGCTTACATTTTATTATTTCCTTTTGCATTAATCTATTGCATAACATTTGTGAATACATCCAAAGAGGCATTGCATCATCAAGGTATAAGGTGATTTACAATTTAGATCTAGCTTTTATTTCATCTTTCCTTATGCAATCTCCTTTCATTTTCAAGGTTGATTTTTAAACAATGTTTTGACTAAGTAAAACCTCTTTAGCCAACCTGCTTCCCCATTTTTCTATGTGTAGAAATAAGTTATGGAGCTATTGGAAAAAATCCAAGAATATTGGAACCAAACAGAGCACCCCTCTAAATTTCACCCAAAACCAAGGTACATAATGTCATTAGCATCCTATACCTCCTAACAATTAGTGAAATTTTAGGTGAAAGAAGATACAAGTCTCGGGATCTCAATTTTTTAGTTATAGGTATTTCTAAGATTTTGACAATTGGTGATTCATATCTAAAAACTTATATATCCTGTCTCATTTCTAGGTGCATTCAAACTCCTCTCCATTCCCTTTGACATCTACTTTTTAGTTGTATTATATTAGATATTCTCTTATTTAGTCTCTTTCGTATCATTAGCACTCCTCTCTTTCTCAATTTTAAGCAACAAAATAAATTAAAACCCTTCAAGCATAGATATTACATTCATATCTTTCTTATCAAGTAGTGTTAATCATATTTGTATTGAGGTGGTTTTGTATTCCAATGTGCCATATGAATTAGAGAAATTAGCCCTTTTATGTGATCCCCTTTTCATATTGTATAATAGGGATGTGACCAATCATAGCCAAAACTCTAACCTTATACTTTATTATTCTCATTATTCCCATATGACGTACATAAATTTTTGTTTGGCTTAATACATGCGCTATATACAATTGGATATACTTAAGAAATGACATGTTAATACTAGTAGTAATGGTACCAGGAAGAGGTATACAATAAAAAAATACTTTTTGATCTATTTTTTTAGAGGTCATATATTTTTTGGCTGATTGAATGCTTTTTACTTTTAGGATATCTTTTATGTTGGACTAGGTATGAATTTATCCTATTTACTTAGACTTAAGTTTACTTAGGCATTGTTAGTTAATTATTAGTGCATTTAATAGTTTTGGTAGTTGGTTATCAGTTATCTACCAACTCTCTCTCCTTTCATTTATAATAAAGGTTTTGTATATTATTTTTTGCATCTCAATAGTTATTATTCTCACAAGTGGAATAGCCTAATGCTTCTCTCAATGTGTGAAGGTGATTATTTTTAGATTGTGCTCCTTGGAGGTGATTTACACCATGGTATTAGAGCTTTGAAGGGCACACTATTGAGCTTCCTAATCCCAACATGAAACCCTAATCAACAAGACAAACATAAAGAACTTTATAAAAATATTATATTTTCTCCAAATGAATATTATATTGGATAATCACAAGAATTGATCATCACAAAAAAAAATAGGTCTACGTATAATTTTTTAGCTGATAAAATAAAATCACCCTTAACCATGGGCAAAATATGAATGTACTTCTATGAAAATATACATTTGAAATACAAGAAGAAATATTGGTAAGAATGTGGGGCCCTTACAAATTTGAATTATGCATCCACCAACCAAATGTTTATTCACACCAATAAGAGTAAATCACTCAAGTTATGGTATAAGGTTTGATAAAAAATCATATGCCAAATCTTTTTGAATCATCAATCAACAAATAAACTTACCAATAAAATTATCCACTCAAAACCTATCAGGCATGATGGAAACAATGTGATCCTCCAAAAAGTTAGTATAGCTTCGAATTGAAAGGTAAGATGTTGGTTAATGCACCTTATCCCTTTCATAGGCAATGTAACATGAAAAGAAAATAAGGCCCTTCAAAATAAATTCCAATGAAAGCTCATAAACTACTAAGAAGAAGGGACACCCATTTTAATAATGATAAATTCAGCCAAAGAGAATTAATCACCCAAATAATAAAGTTGATACCAATATGCAGTCATCCTACCAAAATTTTGACAAAGCGATGATATTAATGTTGATGAGAAAACTACATGAGGTAGTGAATATAGACAAACCTTCCTTTGCAACTACCAAATACAATGAAGCTCAACCAATAAAGGAAAGACCAATCCAACATAGAAAGGATTCACTTGGTCTATAAACTAAACTACCTAATCAATGATGAGTGCATGTAACTACAAACTATAAACACTAAAAAAGATAGATATACTAATATTTTGTATGTAAAATGAAATGACACAAATAAAACATACATTTTGAATATCCTCTTATAGGCAAAAATTATGGGATCTCACAAACTCAAGTGAAAAATCTCAATGGAAGGAGATACAACATTGTCTACTCTTATACGATGTTGTATCTTGTAAAAGTCTTAATGAAATTTGGACTATGTTAGAGAGCCTTTTTGTTAAGCCAAAAAAATATGTTGAGGTTTTTATTTGAGAGTGAACTAATGAGTCTTGATCCTAGAAATCTTGATAATATTTAGGATTCCTTCATGAATCTTAATTCTCTTTGATTACAACTGAAATAATATGGGGTTACTAAAGAGGATGAATGATTGATACTCTCTATCATCTCTAAACTAGGTCTTGATTATTCAGTAATTGTTTCTACATTTTATTCTACTATGGATGCTCTAGGTAGTGCACAAAATATGCATTCTCTTAATGTTTTTATAGTTAAAAGCGCAAGGGAACATGAAAACTTGGAATAAATGGTCGCATTGACACCTTTGATTTATCAAACACTTCTTGCAAGAGACCCACATCTAAAGTATTCAAGTGGAAAGATCAAGACACAACATAAGGATTCTAAGTGTAATGATCAAGTTAAGGAATCTCCTTCATTACATACCTCTAAATCTAAGACATTTTCTAAAAAGGAATCATCATTGAGGGGGAAAATTTAATGTGTTTATTGCACAAAAGTAAGCATGATGAGAATAGATGTTATCCTAATAAGATAAATGAGCTTACACACCTTTAGAATAATCACATCTCATTTCCCTCATTAGTGTCTCCTTCTTCAACATCATAGTTGGAAACATCTTTATCTTCATAGTTAGGTAACATTTCTCTCATATTTGACGATAGTTTTAGCACAATTGTTGATACATTATTTTTGGAGATTGACATTGACGAGTTTCCTCATTCACTTGATTTCCCACATTTCTTGGTTGAGTTTGATCATGATTATGTGGTGGAGTGTTTGTGCTTGGAAACTTCTAATTAGTTTTTAGAGATTTATATTTGTGAGCTTTCATTGTCCTTTCAATTGGACATGAAGTGGTTTCCTCATTATTCGATGATCTTGTTTCTTCATAAGAGGAGATGTGTTTCTTGTAGGATTTAGATACTCTTTTATTTACAAACATGTTTCTTCCCAAGAGGAGATGTGTTTCTTACAGGCATTATATCATCTCTTATTTCTAAACATACTTCATCAACATTGGAGCTTCTTCGTTATGGAGGGGACATCTTATCTCTCTTTTTCCTTCCTATGGGGAAAATATTAATTATATAGACATGACATGTGTATCCCTTGGGGTATTATTGAGTTCTCTATGTATCATCTTGTTTGTTTCTTTTCTCTCTTTTAGAGGATTTTTCTCCACTTCTCTACTTGTGAGATATTTCATTGCATTTGAAATGTACATGGGTACCCAACATGGTTGTGTAGTGAGAACCCATATTACAATATTTATTGCATATTGCATAATAATATTCTCCCTAAGTTTTACTTAAGGGGAGTGCTATACTGAATGTGGATTTATCCTATTTATCTGTGCTTAAGTTTAGTTAGGAATTATTAGTTAATTATTAGTGCATTTAATAGTTTTGTTAACTCTCTCTCTCTCTCTCTCAGTAAGAAAGGATTTGTGCATTATTTTTTGGTGAAATAGACTAAAGCTTATCTCTCCATGTGAAGGTGATTTTTCACAGATTATGCTCTTGGGAGGTGGTTTACACCAACACTTTCTTCAAGCATAATATATTAGAATTCTATGTTAGGCACACAAATATAATCAGATGGGGATTGGGGGTGAATATGTTGGAAACTACAATTGAAACAATTATTTTATTGTCATTGATGTCAAACCTTAATTGGTAAGACTGTTGCTACTTAGGAAAGTACTATATCTATTATATTGTTGTGAAGGATCGGGGCAAGGTTGGTAACAATAGCACCTAGGGAAAGGTTGAGTTATCTTGATATTACAAAGTGTACTTGACTATGTTGTACAATGATGAGACAATGTATTGTTTATCCCAGTAAGACTGAAGACTAAATTGGTAGGCTTGACCGAGCAAAAATGGAGAAATCATGTTTAAGCCGAGTAATGTTAGTGTCGACCGTGTCAGTGTATGCCGAGCAAAATTCTAGTGTCGACTGAACAATAGTTAATTGTTGAGGAAGACAGTATAAGTCGAGGAAACATTTTTAGTAATGATCAAGCTTTCTATATGAAGACCAAGTAGTTGATCACAGTATTGACTGAGCATCAACATTTTTATATTTGAAGAGAATTTAGTTTTGGAGCCGACATTGTTGAATTCTTGGATTATGTAAAATGTGTTGACTTTATTTATTGATTGTTTGAAAGCATTAAATGCACTGTAAAATGTTTTATTGTAAATCTTTAAGAGATTTGAGATGATTCTAGAAATGAAGCCGAAGAACATGAAGTGGGTAGATTCAATGAATCTGACCTAACCCTAAGATCTACGAATGAGATTAAGCAACATAAGATGAGTTAACCTAATTAAGGAAAGTATTAAGGGAACCTAAGCATTGGATATGTGTGTGCATGGGTGAAAAAGAGAATGCTAGAAGATCAGTAAAGTTTTATTGACTGTATAAGCAGAAAAGGCTGAAGGAGAATTATGGTGGTTGCTTGAAGAAAAGTTTCGAGCAGATCAAAAATGGAGATGGCAAAGTTTCAAAGTCAGTAAACTAGCATTAGTGTACGAAATCAAATCTGATATTTGCAAAGTGAGTTGTATGTTTTTCAAATCAATATTGCTGCTACTTTCTAATCATTGTAACAATCAAAATCCTTTTAATAGAGGTTTACCTAATAGTCATATGTTAAATCTTTTGAACAAGGTTGCATTCTAATGGAGTGTATGTAAGTCCTATAACAAGGCTCACTTTTAACAAGGTGATTGAAATCCTTTAACTGGGTCACACCTAACAGTGTGTATTTTAACCTTTGACAGGGTTGGCTTTTAACCGAGCTCACTTCAGAAGAGTGAAAATAATAGTAGCATGTTACAAAGTGGTTTTTCCCACATTGGGTTTCCACTATAAATCTTGGTGTTAATACTTGTGTAAATGTTTTGGTTTGAACATTTCTATGTTTTACAAGTTAAGTTACAATTGGGTAGTGGACTGCAATGTTATATGTTTCTATTATTGAATCAGTGATGACTGAGTTTGTTTTGGTTATTGGATCTGATTTAAGGAAAAGTTTTTAAGTTTGTCTTATACATCAGGACCTGAGAACAACTAATTCACCCCCCCTCTCTATTGTTCTAAATCATATTAATAATTGGTATCAGAGCTTTGTTGCTTATTATTAGTGTTTACAAAAATCAAGTTTAAAGGGACTTGAAGCAAATGATCAGGATGTATAAGAAGGAGGTACCGAAGCTGAATAAGGAAAACTTCCCTACATGGCAAAGCTTGATGAAGCTACATTTGGCTAGTATTGGTGACTCTGCAAAGTACTACATTGAGAATGGCTATGTCTCACCTATCACACCTTTGACTGCCAAAGAAATGAGAGCTAAGCAAGAACATAATCGGGCAATGCTGGAAATTGCATCTGCCCTAAACTATCTAGAATTTGAGGACATTAAGGATTGCACAATTGCTAAGGAGATGTGGGACACTCTTGCAAGGATCTATGGTGGTGACTTAAATGTATTGAAAGCAAAGGTCGAGAGTCTTAGAGGTAAGTTTGATGAAATGAGAATGCAAGAAGGTGAGAACATTGCACAATATTGTGGTAGAATAAAAGAAGTTGTGAATGCTATTATAGGAGAAAATGGGATTATTGATGATCAAAATATAATTGGGAAAGTACTAAGAACCCTGCATCCTATATATGCTATTAAGATCTCAGCTATTCAAGAATCTAGATGCAACTCTACTAATGTTCTTACTTTGGAAAGTTTGGTTGGTAAGCTGACTGCTTTTGAACTCTCTAACTATGATAATTTCACTGTTGGTAGCATTGGTAATGTTGAATCTGCTTTCAAGTCACAACTAGTTCTGCACAAGCCAAAGAAAGAAAAAGAAAGATGCATTAGTGAAAATGAAAGTGAAAGTGACGATGACACTTCTGATGAAGAACTGGAAGATCTAGAAGCTCTTATGGCTAGAAGACTGAGAAGAGGAAAAGGAAAGTATAAAGGTAAACTCCCTATTATATGTTTTGCATGTAATAAAGTTGGTCATATAACTGCTAGATGTCCTGATAGGAAGGATAAAGAAGATGAAAGAAAAAGCAAACACAAAGACATAAGAGATGATAGAAGCTACCGAAGGAACAAGGACTACAAAGGAAAAGGTAAGAAATCTTGTTACATTGCTAAAGAAGAAACTGACATTGATAGTGATGATTTTGAAATTGAGGTAGTCTATGTTGCAATGAAAGATGAATCTGATGAGGATGAGAAAACTGCATTGATATACTATGTGAACAAGAATGATAAATGGATTATTGACAGTGGTTGTTCACATCACATGACTGGTGACAAAAATAACTTTGAAACCTTGCATCATTACAGAGGTAAAAGTGTAACATTTGGTAATGATGCACCATGTCCTATTAGAGGAAAAGGTTTGATTAAACTGACTGATAAGATATCTTGTGAAAATGCATATTGGGTTGAAGGTCTTAATTATAATTTGTTAAGTGTTGCTCAGCTCAACAGAACTGGTTACTGAGTGGAATTTCATCACAAGCAAGCTAAAATATTTGATGCTACTGGAGAACTAATTGGAAGTGGAGATCACACTAGAGGTAATTTGTTCTATCTTGACCTATCTGAAGAAACATGTATAATTGCACCACTTGATGATATTTGGTTATGGCATAAAAGGTTGTGTCATGTTAACTTTGACAATCTGGTAGAGATAAGTAAGAAGAAAAAGGTAAGAGGTCTACCTAGATTGAAGAAACCTGAGAATGTGATGTGTAAGGAATGTCAGTTAAGAAAAATGACAAAGTCAAGTTTTAAGAGCAAATCCTTTACTTCTGAAAATATTTTAGATTTGGTTCATACTGATCTTTATGAACCTATGGGTGTACAAAGTTACTGTGGTGCTAGATATTTTATCTTATTTTTTGATGATCATAATAGGATGATGCATGTAATGTTTCTAAAAGAAAAATCTGAAGCTTTTCAATTCTTTAAGTGGTATTTGGCTAAGGTTGAGAAGGAGACAGGTAGGAACCTAAAATGTCTTAGATCTGACCGAGGTGGAGAATTTACATCAAATGAATTCAATCTATTTTGCAATGATAGAGGAATTAAAAGATAGATGTCTGCACCTAGAACACCTCCACAAAATGGTATAGCAAAAAGAAGAAATAGATCTATCTTGGATTGTGCAAGGACATTGTTGATTGAAAAGAATGTGGCATAGAAATACTGGAAAGAAGCTATAAGCACTGCTGTCTACACTCTTAATCGGGTATAGATCAAGAAAGAAAGAAATGAAGCTAACAGGAAAAGAGAACCAGAAGATTATAGATCTTTTGTGTACATTGAGGAAGAAGAAGAGGCAAGTAACAGACTTGCACCTGATGCTGAGTCTCGGGTAAGCAATGCCAAGCGACAGACAGATGCCACTGAGCATCAAGAAAATAGTGCTAAAAGAGAACAAGAACATGCCCAGCTACAAGAAAATGTTGTTGAGTATCAGGAAGAGGTTGTCAAGCATTCAGAAGCTGAATCTGACAATCTTGTTGGGGAACCTGATGAAATAGAGGAGACAAGAGCTTAACCTATTTTGGAAAAATATGTAAGAAGACATCACAAGCCTAAACAGATAATTGGAGATAAAAATACTGGAATTCAGACTAGAAGTAAGACTAAGGATCCAACATGCCTACTATGTGAATTTGAACCCAAGTTAACTAGAGAGGCATTGGAGAATGAAGACTAGATACAAACAATGAATGAAGAGATTGACCAGATTGAGAAGAATGATACTTGGACTCTGGTGCCAAGACCTGAAAACAAAAATGTTATAGGAACAAAGTGGGTGCTTCGGAATAAGATGAATGAAAATGGTGAAATAACTAGGAACAAAGCTAGGCTGGTATGCAAAGGCTATGCACAAGAAGAAGGAATAGATTGTGGGGAGACATTTGCCCCTGTAGCTAGATTGGAAGGAGCAAGAACTCTACTTGCATATGCTGCTTATAAATATTTCAAGGTATATCAAATGGATGTCAAGTCTGCATTTTTAAATGGTATACTAGAAGAAGTTTACATAGAACAACCATAAGGTTTTATTGATCCAAACAGAAGACACATGGTGTGAAAACTGAACAAAGCACTATATGGATTGAAACAAGCTCCCAGAGCATGGTATGAGAGGTTGCACAACTACTTGATATAGATTGGATTTTCAAGAACAAATGACACAAGCAATCTGTACATGAAAGATGAAGAAGGTAAAGGTATCCTATTGGGAAAAATTTTTGTGGATGACATTATTTTTGGTGGACAAGATGCATTGTGTAAAAGATTTTCAAATGAAATGCAAACTGAATTTGAAATGAGCATGTTTGGTGAGATCAAATTCTTTGTTGGTTTACAAGTATATCAGATGAAGACAGGAATTTTCATTACATAGTTTAAGTATGTTAATGAAATACTGAAAACTTTTGGGATGGAAGATGCTAGACCAGTGAGTACTCCTATGGTTATTGGACAAAAGTTATCTAAGAATGATGATGCTGTAGAAGTGAATCAGACTTTGTATAGATCCATGATTGGAAAATTGCAGTATGTTGTATATAGTAGACCAGATATTGCACTAGCTGTTGGGATTGTGGCAAGATTCTTTGCCAATCTTAAGGAAACACACATGATGGCTGTGAAAATAATTATGAGATACTTGAAAGGAACTGCTGACTATGGTCTATATTATAAGAAGGATGACAAATTTGAACTCAGAGTTTATACAGATGCTGATTGGGCAGGAAATGTAGATGATAGAAAGAGTACTAGTGGTGGAGCTTTCTTTCTTGGATAGAGATTAGTCTCCTGGATGAGCAAGAAACAAAATTGCATTTCCCAATCTACTACCGAGGCCGAGTATGTTGCTGCTGCAGTAAATTGTTCAAATTTGGTATGGATAAAACAATTGTTGATAGGCATGAAAGAAGAAATCACTGAACCTGTTGTTATTTTCTATGACAACACAAGTGGTATCAATATTTCTAAGAATCTAGTGATGCACACTAAGACCAAGCACATAGCAATCAAGTATCACTACTTGAGAGAATTAGTACAAGATAAAGAAGTCTGAATGGAATATGTGAATACAAAAGAACAATTAGTAGAAATATTCACTAAAGCTTTACCCAGAGAAGCTCATGAGTATTTGAGAAGTCAATTAGGGGTCCTTCCCCTAACTGAGGCTGCCTAGTCAAGCTAGGAACACTGCATCAAATATGCTACAACAGAATATTTGACAAATTGATGCAGAAGATTGTCACACTTTAGGGCTGGCCTAGAGTTGTGAAAAGGACCAAAGACAAGGAATCAGTCATAAGCAAGATGACAGAGGGAGAAACACTGAGCTGCACAGATATTATCTACATCTGATGGATGTATGTTTTAGTTGTTGCTTTGGCATTTTTGTCAAAGAGGGAGATGAACTGATATGATAACACATGACACTGAGAAGTAAGGATGATGAACTGAAATGAAGGATCAGGATAGAGGGAGATCTAAATATTTCTGGCGGTCACAGAAGTGAGGCTTATAGGATTCCGAATTAGAATGAAGCTAAGGATATTATAAATAATTCTCTGTTGAACAGATAAGTTTTTTGGATTGGTTGGCAATCCATGTGTTATTCAGGTGATATCATATGGTGTTGCCATCAATGCCAAAGAGGGAGATTGTTAGAAACTGCAATTGAAACAATTGTTGTATTATCATTGATGTCAAACCTTAATTGGTAAGACTGTTTCTACTTAGGAAAGTACTATATCTATTATATTGTTGTGAAGGATTGGGGCAAGGTTGGTAATAGTAGCACCTAGGGAAAGGTTGAGTTATCTTGATATTACAAAGTGTACTTGACTATATTGTACAATGATGAGATAATGTATTATTTTTCCTAGTAAGACTGAAGACTAAACTGGTAGGCTTGACCGAGCAAAAATGGAGAAATCATGTTTAAGCCGAGTAATGTTAGTGTCGACCAAGTCAGTGTATGCCGAGCAAAATTCTAGTGTCGACCGAACAACAGTTAATTGACGAGGAAGATAGTATAAGCCGAGGAAACATTTTTAGTAATGACAGAGCTTTCTACATGAAGACCAAGTAGTTGATCACAGTATTGACCGAGCATCAACATTTTTATATTTGAAGAGAATTTAGTTTTGGAGCCAACATTGTTGAATTCTTGGATTATGTAAAACGTGTTGACTTTATTTATTGATTGTTTGAAAGCATTAAATGTACTATAAAATGTTTTATTGTAAATTTTTAAGAGATTTGAGATGATTCTAGAAATGAAGCTGAAGAACATGAAGTGGGTAGATTCAATGAATCTGACCTAACCCTAAGATCTACGAATGAGATTAAGCGGCATAAGATGAGTTAACCTAATTGAGAAAATTATTAAGGGAACCTGAGCATTGGATATGCGTGTGCATGGGTGAAAAAGAGAATGCTAGAAGATCAGTAAAGTTTTATTGACTGTATAAGCAGAAAAGGCTGAAGGAGAATTATGGTGGTTGCTTGAAGAAAAGTTTCGAGCAGATCAAAGATGGAGATGGCAAAGTTTCAAAGTCAGTAAACCATCATTAGTGTATGGAATCAGATCTGATATTTGCAAAGTGAGTTGTATGTTTTTCAGATCAATATTGTTGCTACTTTCTAACCATTGTAACAGTCAAAATCCTTTTAACAGAGGTTGACCTAATAGTCATATGTTAAATCCTTTGAACAAGGTTGCATTCTAATGGAGTGTATGTAATTCCTATAACAAGGCTCACTTTTAACAGGGAGATTGAAATCCTTTAACCAGGTCACACCTAACAGTGTGTATTTTAACCTTTGACAGGGTTGGCTTTTAACCAAGCTCACTTCAGAAGAGTGAAAATAATAGTAGCATGTTACAAAGTGGTTTTTCCCACATTGGGTTTCCACTATAAATCCTGGTGTTAATACTTGTGTGAATGTTTTGGTTTGAACATTTTTGTGTTTTACAAGTTAAGTTACAGCTGGGTAGTGGACTGCAATGTTATATGTTTCTATTATTGAATCGGTGATGACCGAGTTTGTTTTGGTTATTGGATCTGATTTAAGGAAAAGTTTTTAAGTTTGTCTTATACATCAGGACCTAAGAACAACTGATTCACCCCCCCCCCCCCCCTCTCTGTTGTTCTAAATCATATTAACAAAATATGTATATGCCAATTTATACTTACTCAAACATTAATTACCTTTAATAAACTCCCAAGAGTTACAACCATCTCACATCCAAATCATTAGAACAATTATCTAAAATTATTTTATCCTTAGTTTAGTTAAGCAAGTAGTAAGCATAATTAAATATGAACACATAGGAACACAAGATTTATGTGGAAGCTTGAAAGGAAAAAACTATGGTGAGAATGGCTACTTAGATCTACAACTCAAATCTAGCCTTACAAAATAATATAAAATTTACATTATAAAGTAGGCACCAACATACCAAAGGCATTTATCCCTAGTTATATTTGTAGGCACCAACCTATAGGAGACACAAATCTTCTACACCAAGATATGAGCGCCAACCTAGTATGTGAGACACCAATCTCTTCAAAGATGCAAGAGATATAGATTGCAAACCTTAAAATTGAATACACAACTTTATTTTGATTTGAACAACCTTTAGAACATCCTCATACAATGCATAAGATATTTTGTTGGAATGACACAATGATTGAGATGAAACTCACATTGCATCACTCCAAATTCACATTAAAATAATGACACATGCTAGATACATATATACATGCATACATGTGTGTGTGTGTGTGTACACACACACATACACACACACACACATACATACATACATACATATATATGTGTTTTTCTATGTCTATATATGTATGTATATATACATATATATTTATAGGTACACACACATCAATTCTAACTACATTCATATGTCAACGTAGATAGATTTTAATACATCCGTAAGCCATCCAAAAGAATATCCCTTAACCAAACATGTAATAGGGCAGGTATAAAAGGCCACACATTACTCTAAAAGATACATTACCAAATGTAGTCTCATATGGTCCCAACAGTCAACCATAAGCTATTTTCAAAGAGATAATGCTAAATAATTCTCTGACACATCAATCTAAAACATCAACTTAGTTGGCTAGTGACCACTTGGTCACTTCTAACTCTATGTTTGTTGAAGGCCAACCACTAAAAACTATAGAATATAACAAAACATGTATGTGAATACTCTCTAAAAGTGTTCATAACTGACATAGTGAGTTATATTTTAAAAATTAATAGATCACTTCATAAACTTTCTAATGCTTCAAATAGTTCAAAAATTACACTCAGATCAAAAGTTATGGCCACTAAAAGTTGGGTCTTCTAAAATAGAAAATATAAAAACACTTGGACAAATAAATGAGTTGTAAAAGGGAGTTACATGTGTTGGTATATGTTATGACACATCACAAGACATTTTGGATGAGAGATAAGTTGGGCGCCACTTTTTTGGGTAGTTTCTATTCATGGTTTTTTAATATCCTTTGATAGTTTCATGTATTGTATCTCCCATATATTAGGTGCATGAGATGGAGGTTGTGTGTAAAATTATTATAGCTTTTGAGTTACTTCTAGATCTTTGGTTAGTGACACTCCCTTGAGAAGCTTTCTCTGCCAGTATATTGTATTTTTTTGTTAATTTTTAGATAATATATTGGATTCCTTTTAGAGTGTGGGTTTAAATTCTTCTAAAAGGTTTCTCCTCACGTAAAATACTATGTTGTGGTATGCATGCTATCTATGTTTATTTTTTTCTAGTTTTTTGTAACTGTTAAAAATATATGATTTAAGTTTTGCATAACCCTCCTCTTAAGGTTAGTGTAAGAAGTTATTCTACTACCCTAACTTCCTTTCATTCTTCCATGGAATTTTTGAGGAAGAAATCTAGATTTAAGCATCCTAATGAATTTAAGGTGAAGGGAAATGAACATCTAATTTACAAACTAAAAAACTATCTATGTGGATTATATTAGTTATCATATATGTGGGATAAAAAATATGACGCATGCATTTTAGAATTAGATTTTACAAGAAGTAATATTGATCACTATGTGTACTAATATAATTTATGGGTTGTATTTTGATCATTTTTTATATATTGATGATTTCTTATCATTGGAGACAATACGACATTGATTAGGGGACTCAATAATCAACTATCTAGTAGATTTGATATGATAATAATCTTATAAGTATCCATTTAATGGTAGGCACTGAGTTGAGCATATAAAGTGTCCTAAGTTTGTAGAGGCTTTGAAGGAATTGTATATTGTTCCTTATTTAAGTGTGCTAGGAAGCCTTTTATATGTAGTAGTGTATACAAGGGAAACCATTTCCCAAATAGTGCCAAATCCTAAGTAGGTCATGTCAAAGCAATATGGACTTAAAATAAAATATTTAGATACTTGAAAGTAACTATGGATTATAATCTATTATTTTATGGTTCTAATGACATGTATAATATTGAACATATAAGGGTTCATTTATTTTGATTGGAATATAGATGCACAACGAGAGGTTGACTAGTAGTTAAAAGATTTTTTAGATACATTAAAGGAACTATGAGTTATAGTTTATATTTTTCATGGGTTTAATAAAGGAACTACAAATCATATGGCATCGCTTTCATGATTACATTGACATTGGCAAGGTATTGAACTTATAGGGGTTTATTGATTAGATTGAAGATGTACATAATTAAAGACCAATTAGTAGCTACAGTTTCACTCTACTCATATAGTGAGTTGGATGAGTAAATGTAAACATATAGTTTGGTTGTACACAATTAAAATAGAGAACATGATACGATAAATACTTGCACACAAGTTATCTGTCAGCAAAGATTTTGTAGTGATATTAGTTTTAAGAATCACATGGTCTAGAATTATGATATAGCATAATTTATTTGGCTAAGAATCCAATTTGCCACGATAAAACTAAACATACCCATGTGTAATGCTATATTTTTAGGGAGATGGTTGAGAGAAGAAAGGTTATGAAACAAATTGATGCTCTAATAAATACTACCAATTCTTGAAGAAATATTGTAGATATTGCTAATGTTTTATGATGCAAGGATGTAGCGAGTCTAACCATTTCACATGCACAAGGTTATCTTCTTAGGTGTGCCATAAAATTTGATACAATAAATATTAGGTGAGAGAATGTTTGACCTTTGGTGTGTTATCCACCCATAAAGAGTTCTTAGAAAGAGAAAATGGTGAACATATTTTAGTTCATATTGAAATATTTGATCACAAAATTGTAAAAAACTATAGGATAAGTTGTGATGAGTTTAAGATGTTTTCATTTAGCATGGAGGTTTGTCCATGTCTAGTGTTGTTATGGTATTAACTATATTTTTTTTTGAAGAACTCACTACTACAAAGTTACCTAAGTAGTTAGTAAAGTCTGATAGAGTAGGTATACATGTGATATTTTTGGAATACATGTGATGATAACTAAGAGCATAAAAATACTATCAAGGATGCACAAAGATATTGCAAGAAATTATGTGCAATTAGGTCTTTGTCTCTATTAGTAATAACCATAGTTGGTGCTTGGGTATAACAAAGGAAGTCATGTATGTGGTTCATATGAAGATGGCAAATATCATTTGACCAAGTGTGAATGGTAATGATTTATTATATGTAGTGTTTATCGATTTGAAGAAGCCATATTTGTTACAATGTGGAGCATTCTTAAGTCATGTTAAAATCAATTTGGTTTTGTGACTATTTGTATTCCACGTAATAGTTAGAAAATCAAGCGATTGGAATTCCATGAGAATGTCTTGGGGGTTATAACTCATCACTCGTTTAAATGAAATGTGAATGATGGTTCATGGAGGTGTAGTAAACATGATTTGAGGTTGTATGCTATAGTATGCACATTGAGATGCTCTATAAAGATTATATTATATGTAATTTCCTTTTGAATATAATTTTTATTATCCTTTAGCTAGTGGGTTTTTTAAGCGTTTCCCATATGCATTCGTGACTAGTGTATTTATGATTTATATAGTATTTTACATATTTCCTACTGTACTAAGTGAATTAAAAATATAACACACAGTTATATTGGATCACATAATCTTAAGGTGTTCTAGTATCTTAGTCTATTGGTTGATTATAATAAGTTATAAATTCCCATCATTATATTTATTTATATAATCCATATTAATAGATCCATGTTTTTTAGATTTTACTTGGTCTAAACCTTTTACTTAGAACACTATCCTTCATAGTGGACCAGGCCAAGTTTTCTACAAAGTTTCCTTGAATATGGCATGATTTTATATTAAAAATTTATTTAATATTTGTGAAGATAAAATTATGATATTTCTACTCATTCTATTATGTACACTAACTTTGTTATTCCCTCCAAATTGCTAGTGATGTCTAATGTCCTCATTCATATTCAAGTTCAAGCTAGCAATGTGGCATTAGGGGTCCATCATTTTCAATCCATGCTAGATCATTAGGACAATGCTTCTTTCATTATGGTCGCGGTTTTTTCTCCTCCTCTACCTTATGCTAAACTCCCTCACTAGGATCCATGTCACCCCTCTAATTCCTTTTGGAACCACTCACACAACTATGAAATAACCTTCACTCTTTCACCACTATTGTCGACTAGGCAACACTCTAGTTAGACCTCATTACCATTATTGCACATATGAATTTTTTGTTATTACTGATGTCGAACTTCTTGTCCTTGATCTTGTTTAAGGTCAATAAGTTGCATGTAGAAGTTAAGTATATATAATGAGTTGGAGGTTATGATCAAGCTTTGCTTAGTTATTTGGTAAATTGCTTACAATGGTTTGATTATTGAGTATAGACATTCAGAAGGTACGCTCAAGATATAATTAGTTGTGTTCAATAGTATTCTAGAGTAGCTTAGTCATAGTGAGTTTATATTTAGTTTAAGTCATGCAATATTATGAGATGGAACAATATCAGTTGTATATGAGTATAAAAACATAGATAATCAAAGTAAGTTGGAGTTGATTGTATGAGGTATTTTTGAATATTTTAGATCTTGTCTAAAGGTATGGAGTTATTTTTGATTGCTTGCTTGAATGCAAATAATTATGACCATTCCAGTGAATAGTTTGACAGACTGTGTTTTGGTATTTTTCTCAATGTCTTGGCACGTCGATGTGTTTTTGCTTGCAACTGGAGAATGGTGTAAATGGATGACAGAGGATGATATATCTTAGGTGTTGTAGTTTGATTTATCAATAGTTAAAGTTATGATGTTCTATGTATTAGTTTGTTATAAAATAGAGAAAACAATATACAAGAATGCTTTGCATTTCTCTTTGTCAATTTTTTTGATGTTGTGACTTGATAATATGAATATGTTATGATCAAGTGATAGTATGATTTACATCCATAATGATTTTGGAGGACCACACTATCTTTTGAGCTTGTTTGGCTGACATACTCAACAGTTTCATTTTGTGGGCTTGACTGAAGTTTCTTGGGTCCTTGTGGTGACGCGTGGTGTCTATGGAAAAGATCTCAGATCTGAAGAAGGATGTATATTCATGGAATGATGTTTCATACATTTCCCTTACCCTTTACATACATTGGAGAATGCATCTTGGGTTGATGATCTTCATTTTACACACTACATCGTGTTTCACCCGACTTAATGGATATTTTTGGTGTTACAATGGATACACACACACACACACCACACACACACATGTATACATATATATATGTATATGTATATATATGTGTGTATATGTGTGTGTATACATATGTATACACACACCACACAACACACACACACACACATATATATATATATATATGTATACATATATATATATAGATATACACACACACACACACACACACCATGTATATACATACATGTTATATATATGTATATACATACATGTATGTATATACATATATGTTATATATATGTATATATAGTATGTATAATAGGTATGTATATATCTATATACATATGTATGTATATACATACATATGTATGTATGTACATATATATATATATATATATAATATATATATATATATATATATATATATAATATATATATATATATATATATATATATATATATATATGTATGTATGTATATACATATGTATATATATGTGTGTGTGTGTATACATATATGTGTGTATATGCATATGTATACACACATATATATACACACATATATATACACACATATATGTACACACACACACACACAGATATATGTGTGTGTGTGTGTGTGTGCATATGTCATACACACACACACACACACACACACACACATATATGTGTGTGTGTGTGTATACATATGCATACACACATATATGTATACATATGTACATATACATATGTATATATACATATGTACGTATACATATCTATACACACACACACACACACACACACACACATATATTGATGTAGGGGCATTCTAGGGTGCTCGGTGATCTGCATGGTGGTATGTTATTTTGGTTCTGTGGATCTCGGTTGCAGCTTTAACCGATGGTCTCGGTTATTGAAGGAAGCTCGATCACTGAAGAAACTCAGTGAAACCTCTTGTGCTCGGTGGAACTTGTACTCAGTAATGCCTATGTTACTCAGTGTTGCTTGGCTTGGTCGGTTGTTTTCATTGGTGCTTAGTTGTTTTTTTGGCGCTCAGTTGTTCTGGTTTACCAATTGGAGTTCTTGGTGATTTGGTTGGCTGACTTGGTGCATTTATTGTTGGTATCTGTTGTTGCATTCTCCTATGTAGATCTAGAGGCCAACATGGATAATTAAATAATTGCAGGGCTATTTGAGAGCTGACTTGTTTTACATTTAATATTTGTTTGTAGGAGTTAATTGTTTCATCCAGCCGACTTGTGGCTGAAGATTAGTATTTAAGGAGTGTTTGGGTAGTTGTTTAAGACATGAAATTTTGGGAGGTTAGACTTGGATCCTATGAGATCTTGAAGATCAGATTGATTTTTGATAGTTTTTAATAGTAGATCTAGTGGTTGTTTGCTTGGAGACAAGGAGATTTCTTGGAGGCTTGCAAGCTCAAGTTCATATCTGCCTTAGGGTTTCCATCAGTTGCTGATTATTTTTAGATCTGGACTAGCAGGGATTGGGATTGGATCTTCGTTGATCTTGTTGAATCATTTCTTGATTGTAATTGGCCATAACCTGGAAGGCCCTTACAACCGAGCATGTTAATGAAAAATCTGGTTTGAGCATATCTTATTGTGTTTATTCCACTATGTTGGTAGTTGGTTGCAAGGTTGGACTGTCCTTAATTGGATCCACCATTCTTGACTGCATCAGGTGGTATCAAAGCCAGATTGTTCTTGAGCGAAGGTTGATCTTGTGAAGTTGACCTTGTTGGCGAAGAGATCCTATGATCAGAGTTGCAGATCCGTGGCACTGAACTTGTGGAATCTTGGCCTGGTTGTTCATTGCAAGGTGGCAGGCTGATCTGACTTGCATACAACTTGGAGGTTGTCACAAGGTGGTTGGTGGAGGGTTTTTTTCTTTGGGTTTTCTTATCTTTAAGGATGCCTCCGAGAAGATTGGACCCTAGAGCGATTGCAGATCTCTGTGATGTTGTGGAATCAAAGATTACAAAGAAGGTGAAATCTGATTTTAGATTTGAGATGGAGCTGATGAAGAATGACATGATCACTAAGATCATGAGGGCTATGAATGGTGTACCTCAGAATGTTGGTACTAATGATGGTTATGAGGAAGCTGCTGAAGAATTTGAAGCTGCTAGATCTAGTGGTGATGACCAGAGAGAAAGATCTGGTGAAGATAGAACTGGTCGGTTACATAGATCTGGAGCTTAGTTAAGTACTAGTTACCAAATGGAAGTTTCTAATTTCTCTAGTACTTTGAAACCTGAGAACTTGATTGATTGGATTGGTGAATTAGAAGACTTCATTGAGCCTGAAGAAATTGAAGATCCTCTTCGAGTGAGGTTGGCACATACTAAGTTGAAAGGACATGCTGCTCTTTGGTGGAAGGAATTACAAAGATATAGAGAAGATGCAGGTGAAATGAAGATCAATCGGTGGAGGTTGATGGTGACTAAATTGAAAGCTAAGTTCATACTTGCCGACTATGAGCTTGACTTGTTTAAGAAGTTGCAGAATCTGAAGTAGAAAGATTTGACTTTTGAAGATTATAAAGAGGAGTTCTAC